>OV702291.1:73244356-74444356 GCA_916181665.1 Avena sativa | reverse complement strand
AGAACGGGAAACCTCTCGTCAGACCTAAGGACGTCAAGTATCTACCAACAAAAATGCGAAGATTGCATAATTGGTACATTAAAGCCACAAAGGAAGGGGCAAACTAGATAGTGATCGGAGTTCGAAACGAGCATTATGGGTATGGAGATGCCCAGATACTGATTGAATTTCCTGAACTATATCAGTTTTTTAATCAAGATGCCCTCGTTAAATCGATCGTCAATGCCTACTGTCTGTAAGTATTATTTCTCTAATAATTAAGTATCTAGTGAGCTCACCTCGTTTATTTCGCATGTATAATCATACTCACTATATTATGCAGACTGAAGATTCTCGAACGCAGAAGATTATAGATTTAGGACATTGGGTTCATTGACCCATATTGGGTTCATGAACTTACTGTGAAATTAAGTCCCAAGGACACAGAGGATAAAATTGTAATGCATTAAGGTTTCAAGAAACCAAAAGGGAAATATTATTACCTTACAACTTCAAGTGAGTGTTATTGTCTTAAACACATTCTTTTTTGCTTACTCGATGTTAAGTGTATAATTGATGAGTTATGCATGCGTAGATTCTATTATATTCTGCTAATCATTCAACCTGACAATGGAGTAGTACATGTCATGGACTCTAAATGTAAACCCCTTGAGGAGTGGGAACCCATGCAGGATATGCGTCCAGCGGTAATTTCAGTCATTATGACACTATATCGGCAACTTTCGTTCATTTACATGCATCAAGTAATTAATAACTCATTTTATTCATTTTTTTTGTCGGGCAGCGCTTGGAAACGTTTCACCAACAAGGCTAAGGGTGTCAGTAAAGAGAAGCTTACATTTAAACCACTAAATGTAAGTACTACTAGCTAGATCCGCGCATCTCTTTCATTCTAGTTCCAATACCATTATCATGCTTAATTATTATTATTATTTTGATTGAACTTTGTTCTCGTAAAGTGTCTGAGGCAGCTAGATGGAAATAACTTATATGGATACTATGTCTGCGAGTTCATTCGTAAGACGACCTGTGAGAAGGCAGAAATAGAACAACTTCAAGTATGTAAACAATATTCAGATTTTTTTATTACCATCAATTGTGTTTATTTTCATTCATATATGTTGACTCATTCTTTTAAATTAGATCGAATGGTTGTAGGAAAATCTTCTACCAAAGGATCGCATACAAGCAATCCAAGAGGAAATTGCGGGATTCTTAGATGCAGAGGTCCTAGATCCAAAAGGAGAATACTATCGGAAGATTATGATAATGTAATAGGGATTATAAAAGACTTTATATTGTATATATATGCATGAATGTAATATATTCGATACTTGATGTGTAATATAATCGGGATATGTTTTATAATATAATCGCTCCCTTAAGGTAGATGACACTTACCCCAGCACTATATTGTGAGGAATGCTCGTCCTCATAGTAGATCAACCTCGCATCATCTACTATGAGAACAAGTATTCCTCACAACATAGTGCTGGGGTAAGTGTCACAAAATAAATGTTGCCCTAAACACAAAAAGGAAATAGATAAAGGGGAAACAAAATAAATGAAAATATAAAATAAAATTCTCTGTCGCAGCACAAAAAGTGCCCAAAATGTTGCCGCGGTAGAGACCCTTAGATCCCGGTTCGAAGAACCAGGACAAATGCCCCCCTGCGACAGCCAGCGGCCACATGGACCACCCTTTTGTCCCGGTTCGTAGCCCAACCAGGACTAAAGGGTTGGGGATCTAGTCCCGATTGCCCCATCCCGGTTGGGAAACCGGGACTAAAGCCCCTTACACACCGGGACAATATGCCCTGTTTCCACTAGTGATGCAGGCACACTACGACGAGACCTTGTTCACCGTTGTGGTGCAGCACGAGGCGGAAGGTCTGGAGGTGTAGGATAGGGACGATAGCTGGCTCTTGGTGCCGCTCGAGCCAGACACCTTCACCTTCCTCGCCGGCAAGCTCTTCACCGTCGTCACCAACGGGCGGGTGCCGCCATGCTTCCACCATGTGAGGACGCCGACTAACCGCGAGCGCTTCAGCATGCTCTTCGTCTCTCGGCCCACTTATGGCACGGTGGTGAGTGCCATGGATGAGCTTGTGGACACCAACCACCCTCTCGTTTATAACCCATGCAACCTCGATGATTACAATGCTTTTCATCTATTAGAGGAAGGAAGCAAATTCAGCAACCCACTCAAGGCGTTCTGCGGAGTGGCACAAGGATGCAATAATATTTTATTTTACTGTTATTAACAAACAATAATAGTCCACCATTTACACTATGTGCTTATGTTGGTATTCTTTGTGTTCCCTAAATAATACAAAGATCATGTCAAGATCTGTTGTTCTCATGCCCTACTATGCAAGATGATTCTGTTACGTTCATAAAACATTTATCATTTCTGAGTGCGACTTGTTTCTGAGACACCAACTCCGTGTGACATCTAAGGAGGTGCAGACCATGCCACACTCCAACCATATCTTCTCTAGTGCTCGTGTCACACATCCGCAGAACCAATATCCCCAACCCCAACCCTAATCATGTACTCCCTCCGTTTCAAAATATAAGATGTTTTAGCTCTGGGAAAGGAATGTATCTAGACTCCTTCTAGTGTATAGGTTCACTCCAAACCTACATCAACCTACATACATTCTATTCAAGAAAAGGAAAAGCAGTTAGTGTGCATATGTGTGAACACGGAGGACTCAAGAAGTGGTACAAAACCAAAGCAAGACCACCTACAAACCTTGCATGTGACCCTAACATATGTATTAAAGTGTGGTGGAATGTTGAAATGTCCAAAATATGGTTCCCAAGTGTGACCCCTTTCACAGACATGCGCTATCACCTAAAAACAAAGGGTCTGTAATCTAACTATTAGGGGGAAACTCCCCGTTTCGGTGAAACCGGGGTTGATCTTGTCACAACCTGTACCCAAACATGGTTCGGAATTATCCTATGACCTAACCAAGCACAAACCAAGAGAAAAGTCCACCGGATTGCCCCTGTCAGAAGAACATTTAGGGGTAGACGATCTGAGGCCCAAGGATCAGGGTTTCATAGGAAGAAGCGCCTCGGGGCATCGAAATACCTTCAAACCTTGCATGCGAGCTGAAACGCATTCATAGGCTCCAATGAGAAATTGTTTTTCTTAGTGTGTAGCACTTGGTTATAGTTTTTGAGAGGAAAATAAGGGTAGGACGTTGGTGCATTGTGCACCACGTACACCATTTATTAGGACAAGTGTCCAGACAGGTGGAGTTGTGTGATGTTACCTGTCTGGACAGGTGTGGAACTAAAGATAAGTTTTCTTGTCCCAAAATTGTTAATTATTAAGCTTACCTATTAGTTAGTTTAAATCTGGCTAGTGGACACATCCATTGTACATTGACCATCCTGATAGTATTTGACCGTATTGTGGATAGAACTTTCCTGCCAGACCATCTGGCTGACGTGTGACGTTCATGATGTCGATCGAGGTGCCGACATCGTCGTCTTATTATTCTCTTGAGATATTGCAGCCTTCGTG
Organism: Avena sativa; assembly: GCA_916181665.1. Taxonomy (NCBI): domain Eukaryota; kingdom Viridiplantae; phylum Streptophyta; class Magnoliopsida; order Poales; family Poaceae; genus Avena; species Avena sativa. The sequence continues at coordinate 74,440,815 of OV702291.1, read as the reverse complement.
CTTTTAGGCCGTCAATTATACAATGCTATCTGCAATCATCGCTCTCTTGAGAATTCAATTATAGCACGCCTCAGGGTCTCTCGTACTCCGTAGTTAATTTCGCACAGGTGCGAACACGCGATAGAGATGCTGGCGACACCGACATATTGGCCTTGCCCCATGGAATAGCCTCGTCTCGTAGGCGAACCGCGCTACCGCGTGCTTACTGGCCACCGTGAAAGTGCCAAGATCTTCTATCACGACGTCAATGCGTTGTCCCTGAACACCACCTACATGAGCTCGATGCGTTCATGTGTCGTGGATTCACCGAGTGGATTCACCGAGTGCGATACTGTCGTGCACGTAGGTACAATCTCATCCACATATACAATGAAGCTTTCTAAACTTAAGAAGCATTGTATAAGTCACTCTTTACCACAATGGAGTAGAAGCTAGATGCAAACTCAATTTGCTGATATACTTTGGTACTTTTCACTTGTACCTCTTACTTGGTTTATTTAATGAAAATAAGAATTTGGAGCGACATACGATTGCACTAACTAAACAGGTAACAGAAGAAGTAACATTTTGATATAGAAAAATTTGTAAAAATTGCTTTCAAAGAAGAAACGGCGGTAAAAACTTGCTTTGAAAAAATGAAAAAGATAAAATATGGCTTTCAAAAAAGGAAAAGCAGTAAGTGTGCAGCTGTGTGAATGCGGAGGACTTAAGAAGTGGTACCAAACCAAAGCAAAACAGCATCCACTCACTATGAGGATTAGTATATACTTAATTAGACGGTAGCATTTAACCCAAGTATGGCCTAATCATTGAGTAGATATTCCACTATACTGACAAAGACCACAGACCACAACCATCGGTACAACCTTGCTCGTTTGCACTAGGTGTTCAATATTTGTTTTCAACCATATGGATGGTATGCTGTACACCAGTGATCGTACAACTAATAATACAGTCACTAGTGGAAACAAGGCCTTTGGTTGAGCCTGGAAATGGGCTTTAACACCGGTTCTTCTACGAACCGGTGTTAAAGAGGGGGCCTGTACCAGCGTGGCCCATGCAGCAAAAAGGAGCCCCCCTTTAACACCGGTTCGTGGCACGAATCGGTGTTAAAGGCCCCTGCACCAGTGGCCCGCGCAGCCCCCTCCCCTTTAACACCGGTTCGGAACTTGAACCGATGTTAAAGGAGGGTGGCTATATAAGACACCGCAGCCCACACCCCACTCTTCCATTTTTTCACTATCTCATTTTGGAGCCTAGCAAGAGGGTGTGAAGTGTGCTAGTTTGTGTTTTTTTCGTATACACAAGAGGTGTTCGGTGAAATGCCCGAGAGCTCAAAATAAGTTTTCTCGTTGCTCTTTCCTTCTTGGTCGAGGTCGGCAACTATCCTTTCATGTGTCATTGATGTACTATATATATAAATGGTCATCTCCCTATTATTTTTTGATATATACTATATATTAATGCAGATGCACCGGCAATGGATGTACGGTGACCGCCGCACTTCCGAGTACATTACGGGCCTCCAAAATTTCATCGTTGTGGCTAATGCAAACCGTGGTCACAATGGTTTTATGTGTTGTCCGTGTGTTCACTGTCAGAACAAGAAAGACTACTCAAATACCAGAACCATTCATGCCCACCTGCTTCGATCCGGTTTCATGCCCAGCTATAATTGTTGAACCAAGCACGGAGAAAAAGGGGTTGTGATGGAAGACAACGAAAAAGAAGAGGATGATGACAACTATCATAATATGTATCCTGAATATGATGATACTGCAACGGGGGTAGATAATGAAGATCAAGAGGCAGCAGATGGGCCCGCTGATGACGATCTTGGTCGGGCCATTACTGATGCAAAGGAAGAATGTGAAACTGAAAAGGAGAAGGAGAAGCTGGAGCAGATGTTAAAGGATCACAAAACATTATTGTACCCAACTTGCGAAGATGGCCACAAAAAGGTAGGTATCACACTGGATTTGCTGCAATAGAAGGCAGAGAACGGTGTGACTGACAGCGCATTTCCAAAGTTTTTGGTAAAAATGAAGAATCTTCTTCCAAGAAATAATGAGTTGCCCGACAGTACATACCAAGCAAAGAAGGTTGTCTGCCCTCTAGGATTAGACGTGCAGAAGATACATGCCTGCATTAATGACTGCATCCTCTACCGCGGTGAGAAGTACGAGAATTTGGATGCATGCCCGGTATGCACTGCACTGCGGTATAAGATCAGACGAGACGATCCTGGCGATGTTGAGGGCGAGGCCCCTAGGAAGAAGGTTCCTGCCAAGGTTATGTGGTATGCTCCTATAATACCACGGTTAAAACGTCTCTTCAGAAATAAAGAGCATGCCAAGTTGTTGCGATGGCACATGAAAGACCGTAAGAAAGACGCGATGTTGAGACACCCCGCTGATGGGTCACAGTGGAGAAAAGTCGAGCGAGAGTACCCGGACTTCGCACGTGATGCAAGGAACTTAAGGTTTGGTCTAAGTACAGATGGCATGAATCCTTTTGGTGAGCAGAGCTGCAGTCACAGCACCTGGCCTGTGACTCTATGTATCTATAACCTTCCTCCTTGGTTGTGTATGAAGAGGAAGTTCATTATGATGCCAGTGCTCATCCAAGGCCCGAGGCAACCCGGCAACGACATTGATGTGTACCTAAGGCCATTAGTTGAAGAAATTTTACAGCTGTGGGCCAAACCAGGTGTACGTATGTGGGATGAACACAAAGGGGAGCCATTTGACCTACGAGCATTGCTTTTCGTAACCATCAATGATTGGCCTGCTCTTAGTAACATTTCAGGGCAGACAAACAAGGGATACAATGCATGCACACACTGTTTAGATGAGACTGAAAGTGTATATTTGGATAAATGTAAGAAGGTTGTGTACCTAGGGTATCGTCGATTTCTTCCGAACCTGCATCCAGTAAGAAAGAAAGGCAAGCATTTCAAACGTCTGGCAGAACCCCGGAGGAAGCCTGTCCTCCGTACCGGTGAGGAGGTATTTGGTATGGTCAAGGACCTAGAAGTAATCTTTGGAAAAGGTCCTGGCAGTCTATCTGTTCCGAATGACGATGTCGGACACGCGCCCATGTGGAAGAAGCAATCTATATTTTGGGACCTACCCTATTGGAAAGTCTTAGAGGTCCGCTCTTCAATCGACGTGATGCACGTGACGAAGAATGTTTGAACCTGCTAGGCTTCCTAGGAGTGTATGGGAAGACAAAAGATACACCGGAAGCACGGCAGGACCAGCAATGTCTGAAAGACCCTGAAGAGCCTATGCATCCTAAGAACGAGAAGGGTAAATGATGCCACTTAACTCCTGCCAGCTGCGCTCTTACTAAAGCAGATAAGGAAATCTTTTTTGAATGCCTGAGAAGTATCAAGGTCCCGTCTGGCTTCTCGTCGAATATAAAGGGAATAATAAATATGGCAGAGAAAAAATTCCAAAACCTGAAGTCTCATGACTGCCACGTGATTATGACACAATTGCTTCCGATTGCATTGAGGGGGCTTCTACCTGAAAATGTTCGAGTACCCATTGTGAAGCTATGTGCATTCCTCAATGCAATATCTCAGAAGGTAATCGATCCAGAAAGCCTACCAGGGTTACAGACAGATGTGGCCCAATGTCTTGTCAGCTTTGAGTTGGTGTTCCCACCATCCTTCTTCAATATTATGACGCATCTCCTGGTTCACCTAGTAGAAGAGATTGCCATTCTCGGTCCTGTATTTCTACACAATATGTTCCCCTTTGAGAGGTACATGGGAGTCTTAAAGAAATATGTTCATAACCGTGCTAGGCCAGAAGGAAGCATCTCCAAGGGCTATGTAATAGAGGAGGTCATTGAGTTCTGTGTTGATTTTATTCCTGACCTTAAGGCAATTGGTGTTCCAGAATCACGACATGAGGGGAGACTGCGTGGAAAAGGCACCCTAGGATGTAAAGCAATGACATGTAGGGACGGGCATTCTCTCAATCAAGCACACTACACGGTTTTACAAAGATCTATCTTGGTTGCCCCGTATATCAATGAACACAAGAATTTAATACGCCTCAAACACCCGGGACAGTCTGATGAATGGATTATAAGTGAACACATGGCGAGTTTTGGCGGCTGGCTGCAAAGACTTCTCACGAATAACACCACTGTTGGGGATCAGCTGTAGTTGTTGGCCAGGACACCATCTTCGACTGTATGTACTTTCCAAGGGTACGAGATAAATGGGAATACATTTTACACGATAGGCCAAGATAAAAAGAGCACCAACCAAAATAGTGGTGTCCGCTTCGATGCAGCAGAAGACAATGGGCAAAAGACCACGTATTATGGGTTCATAGAGGAGATATGGGAACTTGACTATGGACCTAATTTGAAGGTCCCCTTGTTTCGATGCAAATGGGTCAAGCTAACAGGAGGGGGGGTTGAGGTAGACAAGAAGTACGGAATGACAACGGTGGATCTCAACAATCTTATGAAGGTAGACAAGAACTTAGACGAACCATTCGTCTTAGCCAATGATGTGGCTCAGGTTTTCTATGTGAAGGACATGTCTACCAAACCGAAAAAAGAAAAAATAAGCAAACAGATACATCACACGATGAGCCAAAGCGTCACATAGTTCTTTCAGGGAAAAGAAACATCGTGGGAGTGGAGGACAAGACAGACATGTCAGAAGATTATAATAAGTTTGATGAAATTCCGCCCTTCAGAGTGAAGACTGACCCAACCATCCTGTTAAACGGTGTTGATACTCCATGGTTACGGCCGACGCGATCATAAGAGTGACTATATGTATTAATTGAGCCATTTTTGGCACACATATGTATCTCAACATGGAAATCAATGTCATATTTCTTCTGTTAACAAAAGGGGGGTGGCTAACCTTTAGTACCGGTTGGTGGGTGAAACCGGGACTAAAGGTGGTTTTTGTGTCATCTAACAAAACTGTCGGTGGGATAAGGACGCGTGGGTAACCTTTAGTACCGGGTGGGGGCTCAAACCGGGACTAAAGCTGTCGGTAGGATAAGGACGTGTGGGTGGACTACACTGCTCGATGTAGCGCACGCCGCCCTGTCGGAGGAAGAAGACAAAGTAGAAGCGGCACCGTGCCTATAAAAGGAGCATCGATACGCCATGGCAAGCAACTCAACAAGCCAACATGGATGGAGAGTTTCATCCCCATGGATGGAGGAAAGGGTTGGGAAATCTCCCGTGGAGGAACTTCTCGAAGATGCCCTTGGTGCACACGCCCTATGGCATCTTCGGAAGTTCCGCCTCAGAAAATATTTTCCTGCTAGCCCGTGAAAGACTACATCTCCACCTCCCTGGGGTTAGAGGTATGGTGGAAGCCATGGGATAGAGTGGAGAGAGGCGGCAGATATGAGTGTAGATGTGTTATGGCAATGACCAAGCCAACATGGATGGAGAGTTTCATCCCCATGGATGGAGGAAAGGGTTTGGAAATCTCCCGTGGCGTAATTTCTCGAAGATGCCCTTGGTGCACACGCCCTATGGCATCTTCGGAAGTTCCGCCTCGGAAAATATTTTCCTGCTAGCCCATGAAAGACTCCATCTCCGCCTCCCTGGGGTTAGAGGTATGGTGAAAGCCATGGGATAGAGTGGAGAGAGGCGGTAGATATAAGTCTTCTTCTGTTAACAGTATATGTATTAAATGAGCCATTTTTCTTCCTTCTATTTCTTCCCTCCATTTTTCTTCCCGCCATTTTTTCCCGCCATTTTTCCCGCCATTTTTCTTCCCGCCAGTTCTTCCCGCCAGTTCTTCACTATATATATATATATGTAGGGTTGTCCCCCATTGTCATTGCACATCTCTAGACTCATATATGCAACCTCATCACTCTTTCCCATGGCTTCCACCGTAGCACTAACCCCCAGGGAGGCGGAGGCACTTTGCGCCTCGAACTACCCCTGCCTGCCGGGCTACTGTGTCCCCGCCGGCTGGATGCTGAGCGTCGGAGGCATGCCGGTTCCTCCTGTCCCTCTAGGTGTGGCGCGCCGGATGGCCATCATGAACCACTACTACTTCGAGCTCACGTCGGAGCAGCGGAGGAATCCCAAATGGCATCCCGACTATTTCCCTACTTGGGAAGCCTTCTTCGTGGATCGGCGTGAGAGGGCGCTTGCCAGGCACGAGGAGGACAGCCCACCTCCTCCGAACTTCAACGAGGCCGGCCGTCGGCTATGGTGGCGCGGTCGGACTCTCCAGAGCGTCATGGCCTATGACACCGCCGCTGACTCTAACCCTCGTCTGCGCTACCCTCAAGTCCAGCCCACGCGTACTCAGCCTTCAAGGTTCAATTACGGCGACCCCGACGACGACAGCGATGACGGTGGTGGCGAGTACGACGACTACAGTGGCGAGTATTACAGGTGTAGGTAGGAGCATGACTGAATCACTCCAACATTCCAAAACAAGTTCGGCCGATTGTTACTTAATCTGGCCATGTATCTTAATTTTTAGTTCTTTTATGTATCTTAATTTTCAGTCATGCTTTATGTAACTTACTATTAGTTGCATTCTGTATTTTAATTCCAGTTCTATCTCCTTAACAAAATGACCTATCTCATTCGAGGTTTCTTGGCTTTCGGGTCAAATGACCAATGTTATGGATAGAATCAAGGCATAGTTTGTGATAATATGGCCATATTGTGCATACATGTGCATCATGGCATGGCAAACAATGTTGCAAGAGGAAGTTTTCCTTTTTATCGCACCAAAAAGGCATTTTCCATTTTCCGAGCATAAAAAATGGACGGTTTTGTGAAGCAACCACCAAATGGCTAATTCAAAAAACCACCACCACATTTTACAAAAATACTAGACCACCTTATATGGACAATGTACCAACAGGGGGATCTGAAACCTTTCCGTCCACCTCTGGTGAAAAAGACAAATTCCTGCCGAATCGGTAGGAAGTGGGTCAGATATGAACTACAGGTACATGATACGATGCTCATGATTTTTTACAAAAATCATTTTTAGGTTCACAATATGCTATTTTATCAAAAATCCAATGCAAGTTGAGCGAGGCTTTGTCAGATTCAAGTGTATACAAAAGATGCGGCATTTAAATATCCAATCAATTCAAAAATATTAATACAAAATAAAATATGATTTGCTCTAATAAAATAGGGTTAGATTCCTTTTTAGATGCTTAATATTTCTTATTTTCAAAGTTTTAGGATTTGACAATTTATTTTTGTTTGAATTGAATAATCAAAATTTATATGTAAGTGTTTTAATCATTTTGAAAATTTTCATCTAAAGTAAATATAAAATGTTTTTACATGAATGGATAGATATTATTTTTCTGAAAATTATGATATATTATTCATATTTTTCTGAGTTGAAATGAATAAGATATGAATTTTCTAAATTCATATCCTATTTTTTGAATTATAAATGCCCCCACCCCTTTAATGCATGAAATAAATGCCCCTCCCCCCTTTAACACCGATTCCAGCCAAGAACCGATGTTAAAGGGGGGTGCAATTTATTTCGTTTCGCGTGCGCACACCCCTCCCCCCTTTAACACCGGTTCGTGGCTGGAACCGGTGTTAAAGGGGGGGTGCGGGCGCGAAACGAATTCCCCCCCCCCCTTAACACCGGTTCCAGCTACAAACCGGTGTTAAACGGGGGGTGTTATAACACGCGCGCCACCCCTTCCTTCTTCCCCCAGCCAGATCGATCGATTCTTCCCTGCCAGCCGGTAGCCGTCACCATCCCGCGGGAGCCGCCGCCGCCACTCAATCCAGCCGCCACCGCCCCCAACCGCCGCCGCCACTCCAGCCGCCTCTCGTGTGCCCCAGGCCAGAGGTACACCCCGTCGCCCCTCCCCTTCGCTCTCCCCCGTCCGGCTACGCGGCGGCGTGGCGCCGCCGGCCACTGTGGGCGAGCAGGCAGGCCGGCGACAGCCGTGCACGCCGGCGGCGATGCGGGCGATGCGGCCGGGCCGGCGCCCCCGGCCCGTCCAAGTTATTTTTTTTCCATTTTTTTATTTTGTAGTATATAGTTGTAATTTTATTGGTAGTGTAATATTATTTTGTGTGTAATATTATTTAGTAGTGTATAGTTGTAATATTATTTAGTAGCTAGTGTAATATGATTTTGTTAGTTAATTAGGGATTTAGTAGTGATTTAGTTAGGGATTTTAGTTAATTAGGGATTTAGTTAATTAGGGATTTTAGTAGTTATTTAGTTAGGGATTTTAGTTAGGGATTTTAGTAGTGATTTAGTTAGGGATTTTAGTAGTGATTTAGTTAGGGATTTTAGTTAGGGATTTTAGTAGTGATTTAGTTAGTGATTTAGTTAGGGATTTTAGTAGTGATTTAGTTAGGGATTTTAGTTAGTTTATTATTAGGGCTTAGGGTTTTATTAGGGATTGGGGTTTATTAGGGATTAGGTTTAGTTAGAATACTTAGTTAATGAGGTTTAGTTTAGTTAGTGATAGGTTTAGGGTTATTGTTATTAGGGCAATATATACTTAGTGATTTAGTTACTGTTTATGTTTTATGATTGTTTATTGTTATTATTTAGTTATGCCGCGTCCATCTCGTCCGAGGCTACTGGACTCTGTCGGGGATGTCCGAGTCTGGGCTTCGCCGGGTTGGCACTGGGAGGTGCTACCTGTCGGGACTCATACCTTGGTGAGGAATCCGGGTATCATCGTCGACCCGGAGCTTCTTTGGTGGCGTCCACGAGGTCCAGGAGCGGTGTAGAGGGAGCCAGCCCCCGAGGAGGTGGTACGTCGTCGTATTAGGGAGGAGGACGAGCATGTACGGCGATACATGTATCTTTTGGAGACTAGGTTCTCCAATATCTGGTAGGTTCACGGATCTCACCCGAGCTATTCTCCGGTGATGGTTCCTCTTCTGTGGCTGCAGAGCTCCCGTAGCATAGAACGCGGCAGCCGCGTTCGCTAGTTTATGTTAATAATGTACTTTATCTTATACTTTATCCTATAATGCACCCGAGCTATTCTCCGGTGATGTATTAATAATGTACTTTATATTATACTTTATCCTATAATGCACCCGAGCTATTCTCCGGTGATGTATTAATAATGTACTTTATCTTATACTTTATCCTATAATGCACCCGAGCTATTCTCAGGTGATGTATTAATAATGTACTTTATCTTATGTACTTTATCCTATTTGTGTATTTTTGTATGAATAATATGTATATTTGTGTATGAATCCAAGTCCACTTGAATGTTTACTCTCTTACTCTAGATAATATTATTGTTTTAGAAACTATGGATCCACTTAGTAGAAACCTTGAAGAAGAAGAAATAATGGAGAACATTATCGATGAGGACACCTCACAATATCTGGACTTGGAGGGACATGATGACAACTCAAGTAGTCATGGAGAAGATGAAGACTCCGGTGAACGCAATTTAGTGATTACAAAGTCCGGCGAGGTATATGCATTGATTAAGCCTCTGCTGACTTCCACCAACAATCTTCTTCTACATGTATTAATTAACGCTTCTTTCTTCTTTTAGTCCTCTGGATCGACCAGCCAGCAACCATCTTCTTCTACGAAAAAGAGCAAGCGAGGCGCGAGCCATCGGTTGAAAGATCGTGCAAAGTTCACGATCGAAGCAGTCCGTGTTGATGGCAGGCCGATGGAGCCCAAGAAGGCCACAGACAAATTTGTACGTCAGGCTGGAGTTGTTGTTAGGGACCAAATCCCAATCATAATTGAATATTGGAATAAGCCAAAGAAGGGCGGCGATACCTTTGTCGATGAAAGATCCAAAGAAATGCTTTGGAATTCGCTGTTGGTAAATTTCACCCTTCCGCCAGAGGAGGATGAAAACAAACCGGTTATAAAGGAAAAGGTCAAAGAGTGGACTCTAAAGAAGATGGCTGACGCTTTCCGCAACTGGAAGACAAAATTGAACAAATTTGTCAAAGCTCGCGAGACTCCAGATTTCAAAGACGCATATTATGCGAAGATAAGACCTCACTGGCGCGAATTTGTGGCATACAAGGAAGGTGATATAGCTATAAAGAGGTCAGAAACCAATACGCTAAATGCCCAGAAGAAGGAATATCACCAGAGGACAGGGTCAGGTGGCTACATATCTCAGAGGCCTAAGTGGGAGGAAGCTGAGAAGGCCCTGCGCGACAGAGGGATCACACCCCAGACACATGGGTGGGACCTACGTGCAAAGACTTGGTTCTACGGAATCGGTGCAAGGTTGGACCCAGAAACAGGATTGTGTATCTTCCCAACCCGCCTCCTTGCCAAACCCGTCACTGAACTCATCACGGCATACGAGGAAACAGCCGCTAGGACCTTCCATCCCGATAGAGAGAATGACCAGCTCACACGCACCATCGGTAAAAAAGAACACCCTGGACATGCACAAGGCACAGGGGGTATGACGTGGAAGGATGGGTTTGCCGAATGGAGCGACTCTTACAGATGGCGCGGCAGAAAAGAAAAAGAGCGTACAGAGCGGATGACACAGATAGAACATGCACTTGTGGCGCTGAAGGCGCAAGTGAATGCACAACATAGCCATCAAGCTACCGGCCCATCTCAGCGGCACGAAGAGCCTGCATTAGAAGCTGCCGGCGGCCCAGACTCTGCGCGGAAAAGCAGCGTGGCTTCCACGGTGAACGTGCAGCCCACGCTTGAAATGGCGGGTCCTCGATACCCCGTGGATGAGATCACGGAGAGCGAACACGCTGAGCTGCATGTGATATTAATGGGCTTGTCCATTAAGGTGGCTGTCGGCTATGCCTTACCTCCTGTAGCTGGTGGAACTTACCACTGCCGACCAATTCTAGATGGCTATGCTATTGTCGGGGTGGATGAGGTTGTGAAGGAATATGAGGAAGCACAGCTTGACCATGCTACAGGTGAAGGGGAAACTCAACTCAAATTTGCAGTGAAAACAACCATTCTTTGGAAGAAGGAACACATCGTGCTTCCAAATTGGAGGCCACTAGCACCCCCGTCGTCTCCGCAGCGTCAGCAGTCTGAGCCGCTTCAGCCATCTCCTGCGCGGCAGCCATCTCCGGCGCTTCAGCCATCTCCTGCGCGGCAGCCATCTCCGGCGCGCCAGCCATCTCCGGCGTGCCAGCCATCTCCTGCCTGTCAGCCATCTCCGGCGCTTCAGTCATCTCCTCGGCGTAAGCGGAAGAGCACTGCCACGAAGAGCATCACTAGCACTGCCACAAAGAAATCCGCAGGAAACCATACGCCAAAGAGTTCAAAAAACTACGTCCCGCAGCCTTCCGCCAAGCCATTGCCGGTTTTACCGTGGAATCGTAGCGAAGAGGAGACCAATAGGATCTCGGAAGAAGAGGTCAAGAAATTCTTTGCACCTAGACAGGCCGAGCCAAAGGAGAAAATAGATCCGGCGGTGGTGGAGAAGTTTTACAAAAATCTTTTGAAACCTGAAACCCCACTTGTGCCGGACTACGAGCGCCAGATTTTGAAGGCGGATGCAAGGCGCCGTAGGGAGACTGAAAGTAGCAGTCGTGCGGCACCCCAGAAAACAGTTCCCATGCTCGGAGAGCAGGAAAACCAATCATGCGCCCTGCTCCAAGTGTTCGACACACAGGACGCTCCTCCCGTAAATGATTACGAGGCAGAGCTACAAAGAAAGGCCAATGAGATGGGGATGACTTACATTGCATACTTGAACATCATGGGAGACAACTTGCCCAAATGCGATGCCAACCCCATACAGCCATGGAAGTATGGGAAGAATCTCGTCAAGAAAGAGGAGCTCAAGAATCTACCAACAAAGATGCGAAGATTGCACAAGTGGTACCTTAATTTCTGCAAGACGAGAAAGGAAGAATGGATCACGGCACATATAAGAGATCAGATTTTCTTGTGCGGAGACGACGAGATCGCCTTCAACATTCAAGACTTGCATTTTCTATTCAATCAGAAGGAACTCGACAAAGCTGCCATCAGCCTTTATTGTGTGTAAGTACTATTTCTGTATTTTCTATCTCATCTCATTCACTTCATTAATTGCATGTATATATATATATGCTCACCATATATGTATATACTATTATGCAGGAAAAAGGTTATGGAATGCATGAAAGGAGGACCTTTTGACATTGGGTTCGTTGACCCAAATAGAGTTCATGAAGAAGTGGTAAGAACCAAACCCGGGCAAACAGAAGATTTATTGGTAAGGTCTTTACTGAGACAACAAACCAAAAGGGAAATACTATTGCCTTACAACTTCTCGTGAGTACTGTTATCCTCTCTTGTACACATTCTGTTTCGGCTTACTCGATGTTAAGTGTAACTGATGATGAGTTATGCGTGCGTAGGTTCCACTTTATTCTGCTAGTCATTCAACCTGACTCAGGAAAAGTCCTTATCATGGACTCGTTACGAAAAGAAAAAGAGCAATGGGCAGACTTTAGAGAGATGCTCCAGAGGTAATTTCAATCATATTATCGCACTAGATCGGCAACTTTCGTGACAACAAGTAATTAATTACTCCTTTATCCATTTTCTTTGCTGGACAGGGTTTGGAAAAGGTTCACGAGCAGGGTCGTGGGTGAATGGTCAGAAGAACTAAAATTTGTAGACCAAAATGTAAGTAATACTAGCTAGCTAGGTCTGCGTATCTTTTGATTCTGCTTCCAATTCCATTATATCATGCTTTATTGATTATTATTTTGATTGAACTCTCTATTCTCGTAAAGTGCGCGCATCAGGGACACGGCAATAACTTATGTGGGTACTATGTTTGCGAGTTCATTCGCAACACGATATGTGCGACGGGCCAAGCCGCACTAGAACAACTTAGAGTAAGTAAACAAAGTACACAACATTATTTTATTACCATCAATTGTGTTGAGTTTTATTCTTATATATATATTGACCCCATTCTTCATATATATTCAGATCGAACGGATGCGGGACCAACTCCTAACATTTGACCACATACGAGCCATTCAAGAGGAATTGGCGGGTTCATACTTGATGAGGTCGTCACGCCTGGCGGAGAACTCTTTAGTTATCCACCAAAATAAACGTTGTATATATGCTTGAACGTGTTTGTCTTGTACTTCATGCTTCAACGTTTATGGAGAATACCACACAATGACGATGTTGTGTATAATAATAGTTGCTTAATTATTCATGTACTCGTATGTACCCATGACGATATATGTGTATACCGCTCCCGATCGATTCCCCCTCCCCCCTCCCCGTCCCCGCCGCGCCGCAGAAATACGCCCAGAACGGGTCAGGGGCAGAACTCTGCCGCGGCAGAGATTTATGCCGTTTTCCTGCCGCGGCAGAGATTTATCAGGGTGATGTTCAACATGTCTCTGAATTGCCGATGCATCAGGTCAGTGGCTTTGGACAGCAGGGCAAAAAGAAGTCTGCGGATACTGCACCCTCTAGCTAATCGGCAATATCAAAAAATGCAGTGTCCGCACCTGTACATCGGTACACGAATGCAAAACACAACATATTCCATTGCTCCCATTACTCTCAGAGCATGAAATTGGGGATTAATTAGGGTACATCAGCAACTAGAGATACATCGAGGCTACTCTGGAAAAATCAAGCCTACACGATATACATGAAAAATGCAATCATAGTTGAAGCTAAGAGGCAGCACATAGCAACGAGCAGAAGCATCAACAGTCGATCCTTCTTGAACTTGGAGTAATTTAGATGCTTTTTCTCATTGACACACAACACAAGCTCGTGCATCCATCACTTCTTTTATCGTGTTCATACCTGCAAACAGCAGTAACCTGTAATCATTGAATATTGTATCCTTAATAAATGGCCAAGATCGATCCAGCTACAACCTACAAGAGAACCAACTTCCTGATCTAGATAGCCCACCATGCGCAACAGTCAACAGATGAGGGAAAGAAGTACGCATGCAGGGAAGAAAATCGAGATCCGTAAAAGAAACAAGAGAGAAAAAACAAATTGGATCAAAAATAAAGGGAAAAGAACAAATCAAACTCCAGATCGTCGCCTACCTTCCTATGTCTAGCACCTGATTCTGCCACGGCCATAGACCTCCTTCCCTACCCTGTGAGCAGCGGCCTCCCATCTCCTCGACGGAACCGTGCGCAGCGCCGGAAGGAACTAGATCGGTGGCCTCCCTAGACATAGGCGATGTACTGGATGCAACTCTTGTACCTGTCCCGTCCGCTTGTCCACTGCAGATAGCCGAAAAATCGATTCTTTGATACAACAGAGGATGGAGGGGAAGGGATCTACAACAACTTGAGGAAAGAACAAGAAGGGCGGATGGATGAGAAGGGACAGACGACACCTTGAGGACAAAAGCATAAGGAGAGGGAGAGATCTTACCTGGGCTAGGCGGGAGGAACCGCATGAAGGATCTCGCCGTCGTCGGGGCCGCTGCTGCCATTTTCTTCTCCGGCGGCACCACGGCACTATGTACCTTCACCAATGAAACCGTCGCTGCCCCCACCGTGGACAAATGAAGAGGCACCTCCTGCAAACGGGCCTCCTGTCCCGTCCGCCATTTTTTGCCCGGGAGAAAAGCCCCAAAATTGGTGAGAAGATGGCTGCAGATCGATGGTAAGAACGGTGAGAAAACAAGGATCTGAGAGAACATTCGGTAGCCGGACCAGACGGACGGACCTGCGGTGGGCAGCAATGGCGAACGGCGGGCGATGGGCGGTGGGCGGTCGGCAGCAAAAGCGACGGGATCTCGCCGGAGCGATTTTTTGGCACGGCGACAGAGCGATTTTGTCACAACTAATGCCTATTGTGTCTCGGGGTCAACGAGATGGGCACACCTACAGAAAAGGCTACTGCTGTACGCCCCTCCCGCGCGCTGTTAGAGCATGTATAATGCAAAGTGCTTAGGACGGTGCTTAGAAAAATAAACCGGTTTGTTTCTAAGCACCGGTGCTTATTTATACTAGGTGGATGCCTAACTAGACACATTTTCTATAGAAATAAGCACCCATGCTTAGCAAATTGGTTGGTTTATTTTTGTAAGCACTCCTCTAAGCACCTCCCATTACACATGCTCTTAAAGGGCGGACTAAATCGGAAAGTGCTTGTCCCGGAAAATCGGACCAGGATTCACAAAATTGGGTGGGACATAGTGTGCACGGATCTCGATGATTGCAGTCTCGTATCCGCGTGCACAAGCACAAAATCTATTATTTTACTATTTAATAATATTAAAGTGACTAGATATGCCTATATAGCATTCTTTTAATACTAATCCATGTTTAATATCTGTAAAACAAAATCTTTTTACATATTCATGTAGATTATGGCAAATGTGATTTTTAAGAGTTGGAATCAACTCAAAAGCATTTATGGTTGATTTTATAAAAAATGTTTAAAGTGGTAAAAGTCTCTGTCTTGTTATTTTTAGTATAGGTCATCTATAATTTCAAATAGTTTAAATCCAACGGTAGTGATTAGATATTTTCAATACCTTTCTAATAAAATTGGAATCATGCAATTTGGTTTTTAATGGCAAAGTGTCAAAGTACGACCTACCAACACAAACTTATTTTTAATAGTAAAAATATGCAATGTGAAGTACAACAACTTACAAAGAGGAAGTACAGATAACTAGTACATATTTTCATTCATGTGATCAGATTCTTAAGCATACTGGTCTGTACTTCTAAAAAACATAAAGTACAGAGTCATAACTTTTGAAGTACAACAAGTACATAAATAAAAAGTACATTGGTTTTCTAATTTTGAAATACATAAAGTATTGAATCCTAACATTCAAAGTACAAAAGTACATAAATAAAAAGAACATTGGTTTCTGAAATACATAAAGTAAGTCCTAAGTACAATTAACTAGTACATATTTTCTTTCATGAGATCAAATTATTAAGTACAGTAGTTTATACTTCTGAATTACATAAAGTACCAGCGATAACTTTTTCAGTACAAGAGTAAATAAATACAAAGTACAATGGTTTATACTTCTGAAGTACATAAAGTACCTAGTCCGAAAGTTTGAAGTACAAAAGTACATGAAAAAGGTACAATGGTTTGTATGTATCAAGTACATAAAGTACTAAGTACTAAGTTCTGAAGTACAAAAGTGAACAAATAAAAAATACAATGGTTTGTAATTTCGAAGCACACTTGTTTGTACTCAAATATTCTAACAAAATCCAAGTTGTCATATTCTAACAAAATCCAAGTTGTCCTATTCTAACAAAAAGATACTTATGTTTTAAACTGCATGTAAGAATTAAGCGGTGGAGAGATAAAAAGAAGAGGGAAGAAAAAGCAAAGCTTAAGAGTAATCGAAGAATCACATGAGAAAGTACGACAAGCAAATCTGAGATGAGAAAATGTAAAGGTAAATGAAGAAAAGAAAAAAAGCAGTAGTACGAATGAAGCGTAGATAGACAATGATAGGAAAAGTAAAGAGAGAGTGAAAACACTAGAAACATTAATTCCCTCCTCATCAATATCCGTCTCTTCAACTCGTCAGCTGACAGCAGGAAGAACAGATGAAAACAAGTCGAAAAAAGATAAATAGCAAAAAATTCAGGAGAAAGTGATGCGTAGTGGATAAAGCTAAACATAATTTCAAATCTGCTTATATATCTACTAAAATATAGTAATGTTTTTCTTTTAATTATATATTCTTCGCAGGAATAGGTAGAGAAGAAAAACAATATGACACTAACAATATAAGAAACAAAAGAGATGAACAAAAGAACACTGGAGGAGATGACGAACACATATAGTATAAAAACAAAAAGGTGAAGTGCAATAAAAATGTTGTATAATGATAGAAAAAAAGAAAAAATATACATATAGCTTTCATGTGTAATGAAGTATAAACTTATTGCGGGAACTATTTATTTTCTTCAAACAAACGTACAAAAGAAGGGAATCAATCAAAATAGACAAGTTCCATTTCAACAGAAGAAAAGCATACCAGCTCATGTGGATCAGTGCAACAAGAGTGCGATGAAGAAAATAATGGATGGAACAATATTCAATCACCAAACAAAGGATGCAAAACGATGAAGGTAAAAAATGGTACAAAAAATCCTATGATTTCTTTTATATTAAAAAGAAATCTCATCACACACAAAATTAAATGTATTAACTTTTTTTTAAAATACATACATGTCTACAAGGAAATGGAAGGCGATGAAGGATCAGTGAAAGAGAATAACACAGATAAGTAAGAAGAAGAAACAAGAAGTAATGTGGAATAAAGAGTAGAAGAAAGTAAGCAGGAAGAGGAAGCTGACAATCCACACCTAAACCTAGAGCCCCCATCAAAGACAGAAGAAGAAATGGACCAGATGGTCAGAGATAACTATCCAGGAGTTGATGAAATAATATCTGCAGCCATTCCAATGGAAGGTGATCGTTTCAAAACAAGAGAATATGCATTCTACAACTATGTTGTATATGCAAGAAAAGAAGGTTTTGCAGTAAAGAAGTTTAGCAGCAAAAGGTTGGGAAAAATGGTGAAATATATCTACCGGTATTCGCTTGCAACAAAGAAGGACAATCAAAAATGGATATTGATCCAACTAAACATACACGATCATCAGTATTGATAAAAACAGGATGCAAAGCCCAAATAATAGTAAAGAGGGACGAAGATGGATGGTTTCTCCAGAAAGTGATGTTGGAGCACAACCATCCCTTAGAACCAACATATTTCCTAATTATATGTTCACATTGCCACAAGAGGATGACTGATATGGGTAGAAGATTGATCGAACTACTATAGATGGCCCATCTGCCACTGATACATTGCAAATGTATGTATAATTTTTGATGTTCCATGCTTGGTTTTATCGACTTTCTTGTGTTTTGTTCCAACTTTGGAGTACTTTTCATATGATTTCTTGGACTAACCTATTAACAAGAGCCATAGTGCCAGCTGCCTGTTTTCTGCTGTTTTTGGTTCCAGGAAAGTCAGAAAATGAATATTCTCGGAATTGGACGGGACAAAAGCCAAAGTGCCTATTTTTTCGGAAGGGATCAAGTGCCAGAATACGAGACGGGGAGGGACCAGGGGGCCACCACACCACCTGGCCGCGCGGCCTAGCCTGGCCCGCGCCAGGGGTGGTGAGGCCAGCCCTGGCACCCCCTCGCCCTCTCCTTCCGCCTATAAATTGCCCTCGGGATGAAAACCCTAAGTACCCGATCAAAAATCCACGAAAGAGTCAGTAGCCGCCGTCATCTCCATCCCTAGATCAGGAGGGGTCTGAAGCTCTTCCCGGCACCCTGCCGGAGAGGGGAATTCACCCTGGAGGCCTTCTTCATCACCATGCAAGCCTCCGGTGTGATGCGTGAGTAGTTCATCCTTGGACTACGGATCCATGTAGTAGCTAGATGGCTGGTTTCTCCTCCTTTGTGCTTTCATGTTTAGATCTTGTGAGCTCCGTTCATGATCAAGATCATCTATTTGTAATCCATACATATTGTGTTTGCGGGGATCCGATGAATATTGAGATGCTATTTCAGATTGATTATTGATTCTATCATGTCTTTGTTATTTGAGATCTTGCATGCTTTCCGTTGTTAGTAGCTATCTTGGCCAAGTAGATGCTAGCAACTCCAAGAGTTAGTATTTATGCTCGATAGTGGGTTCATGCCTCTGGTAATCTGGGGAAGTGACAGAAATATCTAAGGTACTAGATGTGTTGTTGCTACTAGGGAGAAAACAACAATCCTTTGTTCATAGAACAATCGTATTGTTTACTTTACACGCAGTTCGTAAAGCAATAATCTGTTGCTTGCAACTTAATACTGGAGGGGGTTCGGATGATAACCTGAAGGTGGATTATTAGTCATAGATGCAGTTGATGGCGGTCTATGTATTATGTTGTAATGCCCAATCAAGTCTCAAAGGAGTTAAGATGATTAGTATATGCATGTATTGCTTTCTCGGTGTTTGTCAATTGCCCCGCTGTAATTTGTTCACCCAGCATGTTATCTATCTAAGGAGAGCCACCTCTAGTGAACTATGGATCCCGGTCCTTTGTCTTTACATACAATCTATAAACTGTTTCTGCTTTGTGTTTACTTTCTGCAAACTTTTACTTCTTTCCATTCGATACGTTTAATCCTTTGTTTTCCGCAAAACATGGTGAGATTGACAACCTCATCGCAAGTTGGGGACAAAGTTCTGTGGTTGCGTTGTGCAGGTCTCCACGTTGCTACTAGCACCGGTAGTGCACCCTGCCAAAGCTCAGCTAGTAACACTTTTGGGGTGTTTCCTTGTTCCTACTGGTTCGATTAAACCTTGGTTTCATAATTGAGGGAAAACTTTATGCTGTACTCATCATACCTTCCTCTTGGGGTTCCCAACGAGCTCTACGTCGATCGTCGAGTGTATCAGCCACCGATAAAGTTGATGATGATATTTAGGAAAATAAAAAAGGAATTTCCGAGGAATTCCTTTTAATGTCACTAACCTAAGCAACATGAAAAGCTTGCGTCACGAAATAGAAAAGGACCATGATATTGACCAGTGTCTAGAGCAATTCAAAACACTAGAGAAAACAGTTCCAGGATTCTATTATGATATGGAGGTTGATGATCACAAAAGGGTTCACAGCTTGTTCTGGATGGACACAATGTGCGTAATGAACTACAAAAACTTCGGCGAGTATATATCTTTTGACACAACTTTTAGCACGAACAAGTACAGCCTACCGTTTGTTCCGATAGTAGGAGTAAACAATCATGGAGCAACAATATTATCAGGGGTAGCTCTGCTGAAAGACGAGAAAACTGATACATTCAATTGGTGTCTGAAGACTTTTGTTACAACCATGGGTGGGAAACAACCAAAAACAATAATAATTGATCAAGACAAAGTAATGAAGAGAGCAGGAAACACTGAAATCAACAATCCACGTGAACTGCTATTATCATATAGTGACAAAAATGAGCCAGAAGGAGGAGAGCTTCTTTGCAACTCACCCAGAACTAGCAGACACGTTGAGGTTTATAGCAAAGAACTCTTTCACACTGAAAGAGTTTGAAGCTTGGACAGATGCTATAAACAAATTCGATGCAAAGAGAGAGAGAGAGAGAGAGAGAGAGAGAAACACCTCAAAAAGCTTTACATAATCATGCATAGATGGGTGCGAGCTTACTTTATGGACAACTTCTTGAAATGGATCATATGGGCACCTAGAGGGGGTGAATAGGTGCTACACCAATTTTCAGTTCTTTTTCAATTTAAGGCTTAACACAAAGGTAAATTCTCTAGATATGCAACTAAGAGGAATTTCCCTATATGTCAACCTAACTACTAAGTGAGTAAAGGCAAAGGGAGTGGAACGAGGTAACCATAGTGAAGCATGTGGAGACACATGATTTGTTTTACCGCAGTTCCTTCCTTGTTAAGGGAAGTATGTCTGCCACAAAATGCCTCACCCTTTTCTCCGATAAATCTTGCTACCAAAGGCCTGATCCACCTTCCACTATTTGGTACCATTCTAGGTGGGAACCAATGCCATTACAACACTAGAGGGGCACACATCCATAATTGAATTGGAGGCTCCCGTGATGACAACAAGCTACCACAAGAACAAGTTAATCAATAACCAAAATAGAGATCTAGATATTTGCAAGAAATACAGATCAAGAATCCTCCAACTGAATGGAGGGGAAATGGAGATCTTGATTGGTGTCAATGTAGATCAAGGCCTCCTCCTTCGATTCCCCAAAGATTGGAGTCTTCGAGTGGTTGAACATGGATATCTCATGAGAATTAGAAACAACAGCTCTGCACTTTTTCGAAATAATCAACAGATCTGATAGGAGGAGCAATTAGGGTATTTATACACCCTGCCAAGATCCAGTCGTTGGACAAAAAGGGGTCAGATTATCTGGCCTAAGTGATGGCCGGATTATCCGACCAGGGCAAACATCCGGCCTGGAATCGTATAATCTGGACCAAATGACCGCCCCCTCTCCGTGTGACGCGCCTTGGTTGCCTTTGGAAAAATCCTAGGGGCGGATTATCTGGCCCCCTGGTGGGGCGGACTACGGCCCGGGCAAAAGCTCTGGCCCTAGACAGTTAATCCGGGTAAAACTCCACCCCCTTCCGTGTCATGTGCCTTGGTTGCCTTTGGAAAATCCTAGGGGCGGATTATCCGGCCCCCTGGTGGGGCAGATTATCTGGCCCGGGCAAAAGCTCTGGCACTGGCCGGTTAATTCGGAGAAAACTCCGCCCCTTCCGCATGACGCGCCTTGGTGGCTTTGACGAACTAGGCGGGGCGGATAATCTGGCCCTTGGTGGGGGCGGATAATTCGCCCCCCAAAACTCTGGTTTAGCATTATTTGGGTGGAAAACTATTCTGCACCACTAAACACACAATTAAATAATCCCTGACATTGTTATCTAACACACAAAACACTAGAGATCATGAAATGTTCTTTCAATCTCCCCCTTTTTGGTGTCAGATGACAATACTAGGATTTGCAATATAGCCCTACTAACACATCATTCCAAGGATGAAAAAGGACTCCCCCCTAAATGTGTGCATATCTTAAGTTTGCATTTGAATACAAATGCACACACATAGGTTCTGTACCTTTTCATGAATTGGAAACTAATATCAAATGATGAGTTAGAAAGAAAGAGATGATTCATACCATCCATAATGAAGTCCTCAATAAATATAACGATAGACAGATTTCAGAAACCCCCATATTGAGACTTTCGAGAATAATATCATGATGATACAACCATATTGATAATTCCAGAATAACATAGTGATAAATCCATAGGTAACCATTGATAGATCCATAGAGATAAATCCATAGTGTCATGACTCAATACGGATCAACATAGTCTCACACAAAAAAGCCAAGTAGCAAATACGTGAGTTCAATGTTAAATAGGCACAAGCAAGGATAAGAGAAAACAATAAAATTATAAAATGGCAAATGTGCTTGTGCCCGACCCATGCAAATCCCCTCAACACCTAATAGAACTACTTCTCCCCCTTTGGCATCGAAACACCAAAAAGGGGAAAAGAGCGATGCTAGCATCCCGAGAGATCACTCATTGTCCTCGTCCTCGTCCTCATCATAGGCCTCCTCATCATCATCATACTCCTCATCCTCATCCTCAGCGGCTGGCAGAGTAGGCTCCCTCGACGGGTAGGGAACATGTGACGCTCCATGTCACCATAGCTAATGCCTGACGTGTTCCACTGAGCATACATAGTAGGAGTAGCCTAGGTAGGAGGGGGCTTGATGCCCTAGAGACATGTTGTAGGATAAGCTGCTGAGTGTGAGCCAAATCATGACACTCCCAGTACGCCTTGTACTGCCCCTTGTGAGTTTCAACCCCCTTGCAAAGAATGTTGCGCTGGAACCAGTTAAGTTGCTTCACTTCTCGAGCAATAGATGGCACATGGGGCCATCTCCCACTCGCCCTAGCATCTCCCATAAAGGACTCTAGAGCTGTAGAGGGGTGAGAGGTCTCTCGATCCTTGTTATAGATCTTGTTGACTTCGTGTTCACCATCGAGTTTCCCACTGAATTCCTCATTGGGAAGCATATGCTTGATGAGCATCATGATGAAGGGAGCATACGGGATGGAAAGCCTATTGTACAAAGCCTCAGTCATCTCTAGGAAGATGAAATCCATCACATCCAACTTGTAATCCACAGTAGAGTCTTCATAAGAGGCACACTCATAAGCAAAGCCAAACAACTGAATGATATGACCATGGATACTGTCATTGTTGCCCCCACTCAGAGTGATGCAATCACGGAACATGCTAACCAGCTGAGCATAGAGTGGGGAGAGACCGACAACCCTACCAACGACACCATTGGGTACACATCATGGTGAAAGAAGTGTGTCCTTGTTGGGCTTGATAGGGGTGATGATGTGATGCCCACATGGATGATCTCGACCAGCGAAAGAATAGCCAGGCACCTGAGAAAACATGTAGAAATCAGCCTGCAGATATTTGTCGCCTGCCATCCACTTCATGGTGCAATGCTCATCTCCACACACCACGAGAGTGGAGAAAAACTGCTTCACCGAAGAAGTATCATAAGAGAATGAAGTTGCATGAGATGGTGCAGCCCCATCCGTTCAGACACAAACAGAGCATCAACACATTAAGGCTTACGACCTGCCCCAGTCAGATCCATAGGGCGCATGGGGAGAATCTTCAAGCGGTTGTAAACGTCATCAAAGATGAACTTCTGATGAGCACACCAGAAGTTGGGGTCTCCAAGCTCCTCATCAATATCTGCCTCCAAGTACACATCACGTTGCCAAATAGCTGAGTACGAAATGAGGTCCATGTCCTTGTAGCTGACCCTAGTCTGCTTGCCCTTTTTCTCGGAACCAGCCCATCACTTCTTGTCCTTCTTAGCCCTTTCTGCCATTCTTGTAGCCTCTCTCTTCCGCCTCCTCAACTCAACCTCGTCAACAAGCACACCATCTTCGTCAGGCCTGAAATACCGAGAACAAGGATGATGCTGATACATTTTACTAACACCACGAGAACCACCTGTGAAGCGAATGAGGAATATAGCAAAAAAAAGATGAGCACACACAAGTCCAGGAGGAGTGCTAAAAATAGTAGAAAAACAACCACAAGCCAATCATATAGCACACCATAGCCTGAGACCAACTGCAGTAGGCGAAACCTTTATAGGTCGGATAATTCGGCTCTGGAATTTTTTTGCAAATCGTCTCAGATTGACATTACAGTTATAGATCAGGCAAAAACGTTGCTAGTGTACGATTTCTAACAAGCATATGAAGCAAAGGTAAACCTCTATACCGAGTTTCAACAACAAAACACAACTTCCATACAAAAGATGAGAGTAGGGGATTTACCCTCACTCATTGGAAGAAGTACTCAGAGGAGAAGGTACTCGGAGGATGTGCAAAGAAGATCCGGGGAGGCTTGGAAAATCCGGAAGCCGGAACGACACCGGGGAGGGCGGGAAGGTCCAGCGGCTGCTGGGAAGGAGATGGGGTCGGGTGGGAGTGGTTGCTCTATTTGAGCCCTCTCACCCGACGCCCCTGCCTATATCAGACGAAACCGCCCGGGCCAGATAATCTAGCCCTCTCCAATTTTTCTGTTTACACAGAAATTAGGCTAGCACAACCCCACAAAAACCCTAGCAAGATAAACAACAGACTTGTGTGCAAGATATATGTCTTGGGGAGGGAGAAAGGCTTAGGTTTAGATAGCCAAACTAAGATGGTACTACATACCAAGAATTGCAAAAACCAAGATAATGAAAAGCCAATTGTTGGTGTGTTTTCCATAAGAACAAAACATGGTCAAATAAAAACCAATAAAACCTTCAAAGAACAAACTCTTCATAAAGAAGAGGGCGGTGGCCGAAGCCAACATGTAGGAGTAAATGGCATGACACCGCGAACATGTATCTTGGGTTCATAGCCAATACTCATCAATAAACTCACATATCACAAAATGATATTAAGAGAAATGATTTGCCTCGCTTTCGGCATTATGGGGGGAGAGTTAGCCCAATAGTTAGGACCACACTCCCCCTATATCCATGCCCACATCTAAACCAAATAGAGGAAGAAATATAGGGGAGTATGCAAGAGAAATCAAGTCAAGCTCCTTGAATCCACGATATTTAGCTCATTCCTCAAATAACAAAACCTTGCTTCATCAAGTGGCTTTTTGAAAATATCCGCTAGCTGATTCTTTGTGCTCACAAAGGATAGGTCAATATCTCCATGAGCGACATGGTCTTGAATAAAATGATTGCGGATCTCAATATGTTTCGTCCTTGTGTGCTGCACCGGATTATAAGAAATTTTAATGGCACTTTCATTGTCACATAAAAGAGGCAGTTTGTCACAATTGACACTGTATTCCTTTAAAGTTCTCCTCGTCTATAACAATTGGGTGCATGAACTTGCAGCAGCCACATAATCAGCTTCGGCGGTGGAGAGAGATATACAATTTTGCTTTTTAGAAGACCAACATACCAAAGACCTTTACCAGTTCCACTCTCCAATAGCGCTTCACTCCCTGGCAATGGCGCTAGAAAATAGTCTTGATGACCCACAAGTATAGGGGGTGTATCGCAGTATTTTCGATAAGTAAGAGTGTCGAACCCAACGAGGAGCAGAAGGTGCTGGCTAGTGGTATGGATCAGGAATTCTCTGCAAATACTTAGCAAACGTATTTTTAGGGGTTTTCGATAAAGCAAGTAAACAAAGTACGAGTAAACAAAAGACAGTAGGAATGAATGCAGCAAGTGGCCCAATCCTTTATGCAGCAAAGGACAAGCCAGTTGTATTTCTATAGATGACCAAACGTTCTTGAGGACACATGGGAAGACTGTCAAGTGCTTTCGCTTCATATACTCGATTAATCTTCTTTAGCTTGCTAAGTGTTGTGTGGGTGAACCTGTGCTAATGTACTGCCCCATCCAAGACTAATACATACTTGTGATTATACCCCTTGCAAACATCCGTAAGTACAAGAAAGTAATTAAGGTAGAAACCTAACCACAGCTTTAAACTCTAAGACACTTACGTCCCTTGTGCAATGGTTTCCTAACGGGGGTTCAGGTTTCTGTCACTCCGGCATCCCCTACGATTAGTAGCCAAATACACAATGCATTCCCCTAGGCCCATATAGGTGAAGTGTCATGTAGTCGACGTTCACATGACACCACTAGAAGAAGTACACCACAACTTAAATAACAATCTATTGAATCTTTCTCAACATAACTCCACTACTAACAACAAGACTTCTCCCATGTCCTCAAGAACAAAACGAACTACTCACAAGACATCATATGGATCATGATCAGAGATGGAATA
This sequence comes from Avena sativa, assembly GCA_916181665.1. Classification (NCBI taxonomy): domain Eukaryota; kingdom Viridiplantae; phylum Streptophyta; class Magnoliopsida; order Poales; family Poaceae; genus Avena; species Avena sativa. Next base: position 74,414,953 of record OV702291.1, on the reverse strand, counting down.
ATGATGTATAACAATCTAAACATAAACAATAATTCAATGGTTCACTCAATAGCATCAACTACAAAGAGTAATCAACACCGGGAAAGTTTCCCCTATGAACTATGCAAGATTCAACACAATTGTTACAGCAATATGGAGATGATGATGTGGGTGCTGATGGTGATGATGGTGGTGATGATGATGATGATCCCGATGAAGTCCAGCTTGATGGTGGTGTTGATGACGACGATCTCCCCTCTCCGGGAAGGAATTCCCCCGGCAGAAATCTGTCTGCCGGAGAGATCTTTCTCTCTCGGTGTTTTCCGCCCCGCAGAGGCGGCGGAATCTTTCTGTGGTCGCTCCACGAGTCTTAGGGTTTTGTGGGGATGATATACGCCAGAGGAGAGAGGCTGGAGTGGGCCAGGGCGGCCACACCACTCCCTGGCACGGCCTAGGCCTGCCCGCGCCATGGGGTGGTGTGGGCCCCCTGTGGCCCACCTCCACTCCATCTTCTGGCATCCTGAGTCTTCTGGAAAAATAGAATTTTCCGTATATTTTCTCAGATTTTCTGATCTTCGCGAATTTTGCCTCCAAACATCACCTTTTCCATCAGAATCCTGACTGCAGCGGTCCATGCTCCAAAAGTCATCAACTGTCACATCCCAAGATTTTCCAAATCTTGTAATGTGAAAAATAAATAAACAAAATAAAGTTTTGTTGAAAAATCAAGGTGAAAAGAAACTTTTGTTTCTAAAAGGAAACTTATAATCCCATCTTGAACAAACTTTGGTTAAAGTTTGAATTCAACAAAAATCCAAATCAAGTGAAATGCATTCCTCAATGAATGTATCTGGAAATTTAAACATTTGGAAAATAAATCCAAAACCCTAAACCCTAATGGAATAAAAATCATTTTCCAAAGTATCTCCAAATCCATGGATTTGATCCATACCAAAATTGATAAACAAATATTCACAAAGGATCAAGAAAGACAAACAGAAATATTATAAGACCATAGAAATTGGTTTCACTTAAATTGGAACCATGGATAAAATCTTATGAATATAATAAGATAAGGAAATTGAATTTCCAAAGCAAATAAAGCCCTTACCAAAAACCCATACCAATTGGTGAACAAATAATCCTAAAGGGATTTAAAAAGATAAACAAATAATAAAGAAAGTTTTCATAGTTGAAATTACTATTTTGAATCTTTAAAATAAAAAGATTTGGTTTTCAAAAGCAAAGATAGATTTTAATTAAAGATTATATTTTAAAGAGCCAAATTAATCTTGGCCAAGCTTTTAAAAATAAAATATTTTGTTTTGATAAAAATAGTAAAGGTTTATTTAAATAAAATAATAGGGATTTAATATCCAAATTTTATTAAAGTAAAGGCTTTTCCCATTTTAAAAACACTAAAACTTATTTATTTATTTTAAATAAGTTTTCCAAATATTTTATATTCTCAAATAAACCTACTGAAGTATTTTGATTTTATTTATATTTCAAATAAAGATTTTAAATAAAATAAACCCTACTTGATTTATTAACTAAGGTCCATTCTATTTAATTATTAATGGAACCTAAAATAAAAGGTTATTTTGTTTTAAACAAGTTTCCAAGTATTCCTTATTTCCAAATAAAACCTACTGATTTGGTTTTGAAAATATTTGGATTTCAAATAGAGTTTTAAAATAAATTAAACCCTATTTTGAATTAATAACTAAGGTCTATTTATTTAATTATTAATAGATCTTAAAAGAATAAAAAAAATTATTTTGTTTTGGACTTTGTTTTGTGTTATTAAACAGAACTAAAAAATTTACAAAGTTTGGTGGTGGTTTTGATTTGAATTGATGTTTGAAATTATTATTAAAACTTATTTGGTTTAAAACTAGGGCCTTTTGATTTATTTAAAAGACCCCAAAAAGAATAAAGTTTTATTAAAAAAATTGATTTCAGAATACAATACTAATCAGTATTTAAACCTACACAAAATTTGACAAAGGTCTGAATTCAAATGAGTGATTGAATTACTTATTTGAAATCAAAACAGAATATTAAGAAATGAAAAAGGAAAAAGAAATCAGAAACAGAAAAAAATAGAGTTGGACCAGCCCAGTTGACAGAGCCCATTAAGCCCAGTACCAGCCCATTCTTCACTCCCCGAAAGAAAACGTTTCACACCTCGTATCTGACCCGCGCAGAGACTGACCAGTGGACCTCACTCGCATTTCTTTTCCCACTGACCGGTGGACCCCACCTCTACTGCTCATCGTCCACACCCGCGCGACCTCTTCTTCCCCATCGTCGCTGTTCCTGCCGATGATTTCGCGGCGTTAATTCGCTTTAACTCGACCACCGTTACCAGCTTTGATCACGCAGGTTGAAACGCCCATGTCTCCCCTATATTTCCCCTCTGACACCCCGCGCTGGCACGCCTTAGACCGCCCCAATTCCTCCTCGAGCTCCTCTGTTCCGACCACCGTCTCCGGCCAATTCAGGCCGGTACACACCACCTCGTGCCTCCCTGTGCAACCTAGCAGCTTCCCCACTCCCAGACGCACCTCCCAGCACTTTTAGTTCGACCCCGGGCACCCCAGAGCTTCGGCTACAACAAATTCTGAACGACGCCGCCGTCTGCAACCTCTCCGACGACCTCCCCTGGTAAACGCTGACCGCCCCGAGCCTCCTCGTTCACGCTCCCTCACTCGCCTCGGTCTTGCACAACTAACCCTGACCTCTGTTTGTCTTTTTGCGACCAGTAGCCTCGTCTCCAACCAAGGACAGAGCAGCCCGACGCCGCTCCCTACTCCGGCGAGCAATCGCAGCTGTACCGGAGCGCCCCTTGCCACGTCGACCACACGACGAGCTTCCCCAGCCTCTTGCGAATCTGGTGAGCCTACTCTCTCCCTCTCTCGCTTCCTATTTCGCCAGCGCCGCCACTGTCTGACCGTCGCCGCCGCGCACCACCGTTGAGCGCCGCCAGTTCTTGGCCAGGCAATAGCAGCCGTTCGATCTAGATCGGGCGAGCACGAAAGAACCACTTAAACTCGAAGGGGTACGCTTCCAGAACCATACGATCTAGTTTGATCCAACGCTCTACAGCGCGTGATCCGCGCGAAGCGGTACCGCCCAATGAAATCTTGCTGCGTGTCCCCTGATCTGTTTAAAACAGATTTGAAATCTGATTGTGATTCAATTTTCAAACCCTTATAACTTTGGATCCACATGTCCAAAAATTACAAATTTTATGTCGTTGGATTCAGGAGAGCAAGACCTAACCAACCATGCCCTTGGTTTAGCAAATAGTATCTGTTAGTTTGCTTGTTTTTGCAGATTCTTTTGTAAGCTTGTTTAGAGTAGAAAAATTGTTTAAAAATGATTTTTGGGTTAAAACCTTTGCAAAATGGTTTGTTGTGACCTTACTGACCCTAGGAACCAACCCATGGTTTTGAAAATGAAATTGGAAAAATTTAGAATGGATTAATTGAATTAGTCTATTTCTAGCTAGGTAAAGATAATGGTTTTATTATGAAAAAGGATTTTTGGAATAAAAACTTTGAGAAAATATTTTGATTCAAAGCCACTGACCCAAAACACCAAGTCTTGAGAGTTAGAGACTTTTGGTGAGAAACTTAAAGATTTTTGATTTGATAAAACCATTTTCCACCACATAAAATGATGAATGGATTTAAAAAGGATTTTTGGACAAAACCCTCTTGCTAATAACTTTGCCACTTTGGTAAATGACCAATTTGGATCTTACAAAGTTTAGGAATCTAATAGAGACCCTCTTTGCAAAATAAACTATCTTGTGCATGCTCCCATGCATGACTTAGTTTCCATTACATTGTGTGTGTGAAATTGTTTATTTGACTTTGGTTGGAATGTTAGTTGATTTTGTGTTTGCTTGATTGACTTGTAGTGAAGATTAGAGAAGTGTGAGACTACCAAGATCAAGAAGTGAACCACCATTCCCTACCAAAAGGCAAGTTACACTATCATTCAAAAGTCCTACTATTTTCATTATACTTAGTGGATTCAAAAATATATTTGGTGAAGGAAAAGAATGATTCCTTGAATTAAAACCATTTCTAGTCAAATAGAAATGTGGTTTATTTATTAAAAATGATTTTTGAAGAAAACCTTTGGGAAATGTTTTGTTTTAAACTCACTGACCCCAAACCCCAAGTTTTGTGATTTAAAAACATATTTGGTAAACCCTATAGGTTAATGCCTTAGTAAAAATATTTCTACACCACATAAAATGATACTTTGTTTTAAAAATGGCTTATGAAGTGAAACCTTTTTGCAAATGACTTTGCCACCTTACAAAATGACCAATAGGTATTTTCAAATGTTTTATGACCCATTAGGAACCACTTCTTCAAACAAAACAAAGCTTGGCATGCTTGCATGCATTACTTTGACCTTATGAATTTATGTGTGTTGTTTTGCTTGATTGGTAGATTGAGTTTGTGCCTTGCTTGATTGAATTGTAGTGACTTGAAGAGTGTGATTGTTGCAAGGACAAGGAGTGAACCTATACCCTCTACCAAAAAGGCAAGTGATGCTTCATACTTTCTATCCCATTACTTCCACTATGCATTAGTGATTTTGCTAAGTAAAACTTGCATGGAATTTTGCTAAGTGTAAACTATGCCAAGGGAAATCCTAGTAGATGAAACCTTAGTAGAAATTTCCTAAGTTAAGATTCCTACTACTATCATGCTTAGCTTAGCTAATAGAAAACAAGGGTGAAATATATATTCATACTATGAAATATTTTTAAGTCTGTGGACTTATGTTTTGTTTAATAAAACAACTAAGTGAATGAATCACCTGGGTGGAATGAAAGGAATGGTTTGTGTTGAGTGGTTCATAAGGCCCATTTCTATGGTTTACCTTGTGTATCTCACTTGTGGATGGCCACCCAGGAACAAAGAGATTTGAGATGTCAAATGTTGAGAAGCTTCAAGTGCAGCCACTTGGCATTATGGGCTCTGCCTGGATCATATAGGTTGCAATAACTTAGCCAAATGGACAGTTGGTGGTAGGGGTTTGATAGGTTTGGAGCGCGTCCATTCTGGTCTAAGGGAAAGCTTCTGAAAGATCTTGTCTTGGTGAAACCAAGTCTTGTGGGGAAAGTGCACCACCTCTGCAGAGTGTAAAATCTAAGTACTTAGCCATGTCCCTGGTAAAGGACAATTTGAGCATCAAGACATGGAAGCTATCAAGAATCTCCTCATCCCAATTTCTAAGTTAAAAACTTGTGGGTGAACAAGGGTTAAAGGATCACCAATTTCTATTGGGAGATACCTTGGGTGTTTTTGTCAAGAAAAAGCTTAGTGTTTTCAAATGATAAGGAAAAATCTATTTTGAGCAATGCAAGCCTAAGCTCCACTTAGCCAAATGCATATAGATGATAGACTCCACTATACTACCATAGTATCACTTGCCAATACAATTCAAATGTATTGACCCTTGTGGCTGTAACTTGTTATGTTGCAGGTTTGTTTGATTTAGTGAAGTGTGTTGATTAGGATTACAAAGTCTAAAACCAACATGTCTGCCTGTGGCACTTTGAAGATGAAGGACCCCATGCTTATAGATATTCTGCTGCAATGTAATGTAATAGCCAAATGAGCTATGAAAGATGTAATAAACTATTTTATTCCTGGTTATAAAGTTGTATTATGACCTTTGTTTCTTGATATTACATCTTAACTGTGGATGCTAGCTATTGATCCAGGGACTAGCATTGTAAACACAGGGGACTCTACCTTATTATTAGGTTGAGACCTTACATCAACCATGCAAAAATGGATGAAATAACATAAGTATCACCTCTCAATACGAAATATATCAATGAATAATAGTGAATTAAGACATACAATAGTGATGCAAAATGGACGTATCAACTCCCCCCAAGCTTAGACTTCGCTTGCCCCCAAGCGAAACTGAGCTCAATAAACATGACCTCAAGTTTATGGAGTGAAGAGTCAATAAAAGAATATGGACAAGAAGCATCACATTCATCTAATACATATATCATAATAGAAAACAACTCACTATTATATAACTCAACTTGCAATGAGTAAAGGAAACACAATAAAGATACATAAAGTGAATCATAATTGGTAATGGAAAACTTAGCTCTTGGTCGAAGAATATCTGATAATTTGCTGAGTTCACAATTAGCTGGTTTTCAAAGAAAGCTTTCAAAGTAGTAAACTTCAAGATAAGAGCAATGTGCAAAACAAGGAACATAAGAAACATGAATGCATAAATCATCATATGAATGAATGAAACACATCAACTCAAAATACTTGCTGAGACAGAGGGGAGTAGGTTTACTGACTCAACTACAAAGTAAAAGAAAGGCCCTTCGCAGAGGGAAGCAGGGATTGCAAGTCTCATAAAGAGCTCCCAAAAATTATGATACTTACTAGCTTTCAGCTCTCATTGCCCCTATCATAGGCATCTTTAGGTGGTTAAGGTTAAAGTGACACAACTAAGAGGATATGCTTGACAAGTTATAAGTTGAAATCTCAAGCCCCTTACTTATGAGTACCGATCCTCATGCTACTCAACTTCAGTCACGAGCAAGCTCTTGTCATTGTAAATATATGCGTATCATTGAGAACCGCCAACGGGGTACCCCTTGCACATGACATAGGAGCTATCCCATAATCAAAATGACAAGGCAAGAAGACAGTGAGCATCTCAGCGATCTTTTTATTTGCTATTTGCATAGGTTTTTATTGAGGATGCTTCATAGAATGCTCATTATAGTTATGCTGCAAGTTTCCACCATGATTAGGCATGGCTTAGGCTAGCGGCCTAGGCATTTCTCTAACACACATATAAACTCCATGATCTTACAAGTTCCACTTTTATTTCATACCGCCGGGATCCATAAGCAAAAGAACATGATATCAACTAGGTACAAGTACCAATGCGGTGTTGAAAGCGGTCCCCATGATACATGGTTCTGCTAACTTCAACTCATAAAGCGCAAGCATATACGCAACAAAGAAGGACCCAATGGTTCAAATTTATTAAATGCAAGAAAGTAAAGTGTGCCATCAAGTTCGTGAGAGCTTTAATCACTAATTTTCGCATAACAAGTTTAATTTGGGAGATAGACAAAACAAGAATTTACTTGGAATAGCAATAATGCTACTAGGTAGGTATGGTGGACACAAATGGCAAAGGTTTTGGTTTTAAAGGAGGTGGATGCACGAGAAGAATACCCTCTCAGTACAGGTTTTTGGCTAGCAAGGCTGGGTAGCAAGTACAAGAGTTGAAGGAAACAACCAAACATACAAATGATAAAGACAAACATGCAATCTTCCTTGGAAGCACAAAAGATCTTAACTAGAGAATACTAAACTTATGAGCAAATCAAGAAAGAAAGATGATGAAATTATTTTTCTTTAGAGTACTTCTATCCTTTTCATTCAACTCTCAAAAAGGGTGTTGCTACTGACCGAGCCAGGTTTGCCAAAACCAACTAAATTAACTCAATGATCCCAAAGTGCTACCAATACTAACAACAAGATCAATCATATAACCACGAATTGAAAACTAATATAAGCTATGCAAAAGATTGAATGATAGAACTTCTCATTAATATTCCATAACGGCAAATCACACCAAGGGATACATATCTAACGAGAGAGGGGACACTTCCATAATGCAAACCATACTACAAAATAACTCCTCTATTCAAGATATGACTCTACTAATAAGGTAAAAAGATAGAAGATAGTGATATGATACCGCGGCACTCCCCCAAGCTTGGAACAAACCAAGGGGATGCCAAACCTGATGACGAATTACTCCTTTGGTGGTGGTGGTATCCTATCGATGAGCTCCTTGATCAGGTTCCCCAAGTCCTCAATCTCGAAGGTGATATTACGAATAAGCTGTGAGTTTTGCTCAATGCGGCTCATGATCATGTCGGGTTGAGAATTCCAGCTCTTGTTATTCTTTCCCCACTCTTCCTCCTTGAAGTCTTCTTTTCCTGCATAGCTAGAACGAGGCAAATCCCAATTGGAGGGTAATTTCTCCTTGGGCATATTCTGGTATTGATGCTCATGGATAAGGGTATGGAAAGGATTCCTGGTGCGTGGAGGAAGTGACGTGGAGCCAAACTGTGACGAGGAGCTTTCCCCCCAGTCTGCATCCGTGTAGTCCTTCTAATCTTGGAAGGTTTCACCACTCCAATGCTTGCAATGGTGGTGCCGATATGCGGACATTGGCCTTGCTCCTCTTCACCTTCACTCTTGATCTCCTTCTCCTTCCCGGGGTCTTGGAGGTCTTCCTCCATGGGCTCCTTCCCTTTATCCTTGGCAGACACCATTGTGCTTCTAAGATTTCAAAAAGTACGTCCTGGCAGAAACAGATCGAAACAAAAACACGACGAAAACACGATATACGAACCTCGGGGGATCCGGGGGGTTATATATTACGAAGTTTCATATCAAAAGGAAGGTACTGGGAGAAAACGAGTCGGAGGCAGAGTCCGGGGTGGACTCACCACCTGGTGGCGCGTCCAGGGGTGGGCCCGTGCCACAGGGTGGTGTGAGCCACCCTGGCTCCGTTTCCGTCCCTTTTTCGCTTTGTAGCTTTCCTTATTGACTGAAAACTGCAAAAATATAGTTGGATTGTATTTTCGCGGAACTTTTCTTACCAGAACTGTTACCTATTTGAAAACAGACTCTATAGGTCTCTGAATTTGGTATCTAGTAGATTCTTTCGGAGTCACCACTTGAATAACATCAATATCTTCATATTCATACACTTATTACTTGAGTCATAAAACCCTTCTCTTCCTTATTACACCATTATCTCCACTTCCTGGAAATTTCTTTCTTTACACAGTTCTCATTAGCAACATTAATATAAGTGAAGTGATAAAACCTTTTGAGTCCAACTTCAACTGAAAACCATCAAAACAAAAGCTACTGTAGCAATTCCTTCCGAAAACCCAAAAAGAATTCAAAAAGGAAATCGAATAAAGAAGCAAATGCAAGATTGGCTAAATCTGTCAAAACAGACCAGCAGGTAAAGATCAATTTTTTCGAAAATCTTCTGTTGCTCAAATCAAAAAGTGCAAAACTAACGAAAGTTAAATAACAACCTGGGGCAGAATCACAAAACATTATAGCTCAATCCGACAGACAGAGGTCTCTCACGAATTTTTATGGTGAAGCACAAAAATCTGTTTCGGGACAGCAACTTCCCCAAATCTTACTTCTCTCTCATTAGAGGTTGATATTGACAAAAAAACCCAAACAAAACGGATAAGGAGCGGTTATTACCGAAGTAATAACTTCCAAGACTCAAAGAAACAAAAACAAACTAAAAACAAAAACAAATTGGGTTATCTCCCATAAAGCTCTTTCTTTATAGCCATTAAGATGGGCATGATAATTTTGAAGAAGCTCCCATAGGGATATGGATTGAAGTGAAAGAGAGCATTAAGAAGCAAAAACACACACTCATTTAAGTCTAACCCACTCCCTATGCAAGGGAATTTTGTAAACAAACAAGTTGTTGAACCCAGAGGCTACTTGCATGAGAAGGCAAAAGAAATGGAACATAAAAACTTTCAGCATAAAACAAGGAAACTTGATATTATTGAGATGCATAAGAACACTTTTCCCTCTCTCATAGTAACTTTCAGTATCATGCATAAACTTAACAATATAGCTATCATAAGGACCATCATAGCAATGATCACTTATTCTAACAGAAAACACAAGAATACTAGCTCTCATAACACTACTTTGTGAAACAATATTAGAGGTATCCTTACAAAGGATAGGGTGTCCCTCTTTTTCATACTTAGTGACAAAGTCTTTCACATTTTATATTATAGGTTCATCAACCATTTGTTTATCAGGTTCAATAGCCTTACTCATACTTTCATTAACCATACTAGCTATCATAGAATGTTCCTTTACCTTAACTGGGAAAGGCATTTTCTGAATATAAGGTTCAGGTAAAACATGATTAGCAGTATAAACTTCAGTATTTCTTGAAGGAACACTCTTAGCAATATCTTTATAAGGTTCATGATACTTATTCCAATTCTTTTTAGGCACTTCAATATAAGAAGCAAAAGCCTTAAAATAAGAAGCAATAGCTTGACAGTCTAGACCATAAGCATTTTTAATATTTTGAAAGTCATCAGTTCCCATAAAAGATTCAATGCATTCATAATCATAATTTATACCTGACTTTCTACCTTTGTCATTCTCCCAAGCTTCAGCATTGTCTTGAATACGGTCCAGAAGATCCCATTTAGCTTCTTCTTCCATGCGAGTGACTGATCCAGCACAAGAAGCATCCAATAAATCTTTATCATGTAGAGGGAGCCTTGCATAGAAGTTATTGATAATAATATTGTTGGGGAGCTCATGAATGGGACATTTGAGCATTAATAACTTCAATCTCCCCCAAGCTTGAGCTGTACTCTCTTCATCAAGAGGCCAAAAATTGTATATTTGATTCCGATCTTTATGAATCTCACTAGGAGGATAAAACTTTGAATAAAAGAGAGGCACTATTTCCTCCCATTCTAGAGCTTGACCATTCTTCAGCAGCTTATACCATTCCTCAGCTCTTCCTTTTAGTGATAATGAGAATAACTTCTTCTTAACTTGATCTGTAGTAATACCTGCACACTTGAACAACCCGCATAATTCGTGTATAAAGAGCAGATGATCACCGGGATGGACACTTCCATCCCCAACATAGTAGTTATCCATAACACGATCAATAATTCTTGTAGGTATTTTGAAGACATCATTCTCAGCAGGTGGTGGCTTATCTACTACCTTAGCAATGGTAGTAGCATTACCAAATAAGAAACTCGGCGAATCATCCATAACGAAAATAAAGCAGCTAGCAGAAGTAAACAATACTCACAGTAGAAGTTTCCTTTACTAGTTCCACTCTCCAATAGCGCTTCACTCCCCGGCAACGGCGCCAGAAAATAGTCTTGATGAACCACAAGTATAGGAGGTGTATCGCAGTATTTTTGATAAGTAAGAGTGTCTAACCCAACGAGGAGCAGAAGGTGCTGGCTAGTGGTATGGATCAGGAATTCTCTGCAAATACTTAGCAAACGGATTTTTAGGGGTTTTCGATAAAGCAAGTAAACAAAGTACGAGTAAACAAAAGACAGTAGGAATGAATGCAGCAAGTGGCCCAATCCTTTATGCAGCAAACGACAAGCCGGTTGTATTTCTATAGATGACCAAACGTTCTTGAGGACACATGGGAAGACTGTCAAGTGCTTTCGCTTCATATAGTCGATCAATCTTCTTTAGCTTGCTAAGTGTTGTGTGGGTGAACCTGTGCTAATGTACCGCCCCATCCAAGACTAATACATACTTGTGATTATACCCCTTGCAAACATCCGTAACTACAAGAAAGTAATTAAGGTAGAAACCTAACCACAGCTTTAAACTCTAAGACCCTTACGTCCCTTGTGCAATGGTTTCCTAACGGGGGTTCAGGTTTCTGTCACTCCGGCAACCCCTATGATTAGTAGCCAAATACACAATGCATTCCCCTAGGACCATATAGGTGAAGTGTCATGTAGTCAATGTTCACATGACACCACTAGAAGAAGTACACCACAACTTAAATAACAATCTATTGAATCTTTCTCAACATAACTCCACTACTAACAACAAGACTTCTCCCATGTCCTCGAGAACAAAACGAACTACTCACAAGACATCATATGGATCATGATCAGAGATGGAATAATGATGTATAACAATCTAAACATAAACAATAATTCAATGGTTCACTCAATAGCATCAACTACAAAGAGTAATCAACACCGGGAAAGTTTCCCCTATGAACTATGCAAAATTCAACACAACTGTTACAGCAATATGGAGATGATGATGAGGTGCTGATGGTGATGGTGGTGATGATGATGATGATCCCGATGAAGTCTAGCTTGATGGTGGTGTTGATGGCGATGATCTCCCCTCTCCGGGAAGGAATTCCCCCGGCAGAAATCTATCTGCCGGAGAGATCTTTCTCTCTCGGTGTTTTCCGCCCCGCAGAGGAAGCGGAATCTTTCTGTGGTCGCTCCACGAGTCCCAGGGTTTCGTGGGGATGATATACACCAGAGGGGAGAGGCTGGAGTGGGCCAGGGCAGCCACACCACTCCCCGGCGTGGCCTAGGCCTGCCCGCGCCATGGGGTGGTGTGGGCCCCCTGTGGCCCACCTCCACTCCATCTTCTGGCATCCTGAGTCTTCTGAAAAATAGAATTTTCCGTATATTTTCCCGGATTTTCTGATCTTCGCGAATTTTGCCTCTAAACAGCACCTTTTCCATCAGAATCCTGACTACAGTGGTCCATGCTCCAAAAGTCATCAACCATGCAAAAATGGATGAAATAACATAAGTATCACCTCTCAATACGAAATATATCAATGAATAATAGTGAATTAAGACATAGAATAGTGATGCAAAATGGACGTATCATACATCCATAGAGAACTTACCCTCGAAGACAACAAAGCTTTGTTAACGAGATGGAACTCGTGGATGATGTAGTCGTACACTTGCCGATATCAAGATCGTGATGAAGTCCTTCAGGTCTAGCAGTTCTAGCACCATCAAGTCCAGCACCATCAGGTCCAGCACCATCAAGTCCAGCACCGCAAAGTAGCGGTGCATCCGTGATCGCACACACGTTCGGTCCACCGAACAACCTCCGCCTCCTCGCTCCAGCGATGCAGCGGAAGCAGCAACTCCTTTCCAGATAAAGCCACTGGGAACATGTATCTTGCTAATTCGATACCATGGGGAATAACTAGAGGGAGAAGAGAACCTTCACGAGGAGGTGGTGCAAGAGGAGAGGAGGAGGACGTGCTTCTTATATAGGGGAGGGGGCAGCCCAAGGGGGCATGGCGCCGGCCATGGTGGGTGCCCCCACATCTCTCGCATTCATGTGGGTGGAGCTCCCACTCACATAAACACACACCTCCACTCATGCCCACTCACATGCATTAAATTTCCACCAAATTTAATGCAAGCTCTCATTAAATAAAACACTTTTATTTATTTTATTCAGAATTTTGTTAATTACTTTAATTAACAAACAATCACATAAAACTCCCCGCAACATTTCAATATCACATGCAGAACCAGTTTTAGCAATTTCACCCGAAACAATTCCGGTTTCCATCGAAATGATTCCAGCGCTTTCTTAATCTTTATCTGAAACATATTTGCTCCTAAATGGTGTCGGTATCCCTTAAGTGTGTCACCCTACGGTTCGTGAATAATGCATACATGATCGAGACCCCTCTCCGATCAATAATCAGCAGCGGGACCTGGAGATCCGTACTGACTCCCACATATTCAACGATGACTCTTGTGATCGTGTGAACCTTTAACATCATAACTAAATCCCTTTGTCTCGTGATATATTACATGTCCAAGATTTGATCATCGGCATCCAAATACCTAGTTTGGTCTCGTTACCAACATGCACTCTTTTCTCGTTCCCGTGATATAACATTCTAGTGATCACATCACTTGCTTGCAAGCTATTTCAATGTGATATCACCGAGAGGGCCTAGAGTATACCTATCCATCATCAGGATGGACAAATCCCACTCTTGATCCATGAGCCTCAACATAACACCTTCATAGCACTGAACCCACCTTTATAGTCACCCTGTTACGGTGTGACGTTTGATGTTGTCAAGATACTCTTCTGGTGTTAGCAATTAACATGATCTCATGGTCTAAGGGCTAAGATTACTTCGTATGATGTTATAGCAATATAAACATAATGACTTTGATTGTAATGCTATACTTTGGATGAATGTTCATCACATCATTCCACCAATGTTGTGACCTCGTTATTAACATCATCCAATGTCCGTGATCAGGAAACCTTGATCATCTTGTTAATAAACGAGCTAGTTTATATGAGAGGCATTACTAGGAACTTTGTATTTTGTTTATTAAGCACACATGTATTAACATTTCCAATTAAACAATTATAGCATGCAAAATAAACATTTATCATAAACATGGAATAAGATAATAACCACTTTATTATTGCCTCTCGGGCATATTCCCTTCAGTCTCCCACTTGCACTAGAGTCAATAATCTAGTTTGAAAAAGTTTGCGTATTGAACACCTATGGCTTTCTGGTGTTGCATATACGCGATTGCTAGTGGCTAACATAATCTCTGGATCTGACAGTTTTAGGTCCGTGTGTATTTGCATGTCTTTGTGTCTCTACGCATCACTCATTCTCAAATGAGATGGCATTGTATAAATTTGGTCCTTTGGTGAGACCTTTAGTTCGTTCGTGTTAAAATATGTTGATATTATTGTCATACAATATATCTTCATAGTATTATCCCACTTTGAACCACACCTAGTTTGATAACAAACTACTTAACACAAATTCCCTCCTTTGCTGCTACTATAGCAGTCGTATACTTAGCCTTTTGTTGTAGTATCCGTCACAATGTCTCAACTTTGGACCTCATCCAAATCCATCATGGAACATACTTTCCATTACGCTGTGCCATCCATAGTCTAAATTGAGATAAATTTAATTTGTATCTTGTGACAAAACTAGTATCAAAGTAACCCTTTACAATGAACTACCTTTAACTATTTGACACTTATACATGATATATTCTTAGTTCTTCCAAAGCTCATAAGAATATCTTACTATCGTCCAATGATCATCTTATGAATCATTCTGGTATGTGCTGATAACTTTTAGAGCATAGGACATATCTGGATATATACATATCACGGTATAATCGATCAAAATATTCATGTGATTTTACTCACCAAGTGTTGAAACACTTGAATCTTGATACAATCCTTTCCATGCAGCAAGAACCTTTCTTTTTGTTTCCATATTGAACCCTTTCAATAACTCATATATGTACGTCTGGCATAACCATATTAGCGCCTCAATCTATCCATATAGACATTGATGCCAAATATTCCAGTTTTGCCCAAGTCTTTCATCGAAATCCTATTTTAATGAAATTCTTAACTTATGTCAATAAAAGATACACCATTTCCAATCAACAATATGTACTCTGCATAATGTATTGGAAATTTTTCTCAGCGCTCCCACTTAATTTCTTGCAAATGCAAGCATCTTCATCATCTCCGATGAAATTAAACTCCTTTAACATTCTCATCATGGTGAAGATTCCAACTCTGCTATGCTCACTTCAACTATTTTAAAGTTTGCATGCCCTTTTAGCATCCTTTGAATTAACAAAACACTTTGGACCGTGTCATGTACACGTCCTAGGTAACCATTCTTATTAGAAGAACCTTGTTTTGTTTATTCAACTACCATATACCAAATTATATGTAGTGGTTGCTACATTACCGTCAACACTAAATATCTCTATGAAAGATCAAATCTTGTCATAGTCAACTTCTTGAACATTGCCGTAAACTTCTTTCCGACATGTCGACTATTTCAAAGATGTTAAACATCCATGTCTATTTCTTTATAGATCCAAACACGACTGATAGGCTTCACGCCTTTCCGGAGGGTCTTCCAAGTTCAGAAACTTGATTTCTCGTGTATGGATACTATCACGGATTCTATGACTTCTAGTAATTTTATGGAGTCAAGGCCCATCATCGCTTATTTGCATGAAGTCGGTTCATCATT
The DNA here is from genome assembly GCA_916181665.1 of Avena sativa. Lineage (NCBI taxonomy): Eukaryota > Viridiplantae > Streptophyta > Magnoliopsida > Poales > Poaceae > Avena > Avena sativa. The sequence goes on along the minus strand of OV702291.1, from coordinate 74,399,251 downwards.
GTCAAAACAATAACGACTTCTGTTTCAAATCTTACTATTTGATTCTTACTGACCCACATGGTTCAATAAGAACTCTAATCTCCAAGATCACACCCTTTGTAATCACGGGAGCCATGAGCATTATGGCCGCCACCGAGACACTTTCCGGCGCTGCACTACTTAGCACATATAGCTAAGGTTCAACAACCTTATCAAAGTTCTATTATCCTCCCACTTAACTTTTTGCAAAAAAATCCTTCTCAAGAAACTTGACGTTCCAAGCGACAAACTCTTTTGTCCTTGGTGTTATGGAGGAATTCCCAACAATTTTTTTGGGATAACCTACAAAGATGTGCTTATCCGACTTTGGTTGTAAACATTTTACCTATGCATAGCATACCAAATTTAAGAAAAGACAATTCAGGTTTTATCCCAAACCATAACTCATATGGTGTCATTTCAACGGATCACGATGGTGCTCTTTTCAGTGTAAAAGCGGTAGTCTCTAAAGCTTTAATCCTTAAAATATAATGGCAGTAATATAAATGACACCTTTGATCTTACCATGTAAAACAAGGTTTGATTTGATCTCTCGAACGTACCATACTCCTATGGTTTATCGGGAAATGCAAATTCATGGAACAATTCCTGAAATCTTAGGTGTTTTGCTAAACCTGTAACTCAAATATCTTCCTTTATGATCAAATTATAAACTCTTTTATTTTCTTGTTACAATGATTTTTCACTTCATCTTGAAAGTCTTTGAACAATTTTCAAATGTTTCATACTTCTTCCTTATTAAGTAAATATATAGATATATTCACTCAAATTTCTGGAGAAAGCATATGAAGCAAAAAGATCCATCGCATATGGCTACACATAATGGACTATATACAACATGCATAATATCCAATAAGTTAGTCATCCGTTCCTCTTTGGCTTATGGACGGAGTTTTAATTATCTCGAGGAAAGTTTCACAAGCGTCAATTGATCAAAATCAAAAGACTCCAAAAATCCATTAACATGGAGTTTCTTCATGTTTACTTTCCAATATAATTCAAACATCGATGTCACTTCATAAGTGATCTTCCAATCATTTTTCTTATGACATTTTAGCAATAATGTTTATGGATGTGATTTCTCCAACTAGATTTGTAAAAGTTCATCCATCCTTTATGGAATACAGTAATTATTTGAAAAACCATTGTTCTCGTAATACCGAAACAAAATAACAATTATTAAAACAAATCTTGAAGGCTAGGTTTGATGACAACGAAAATGCAATAACACTTTATTTGTTTTCGATGAACATCATCACTTATTCTCTTGCCAGTTACTTAGGTTGTTGCAGTTCATGAATTGTGTTATTCTGTATGACACTTCACACCAACTAATTCGGTATCCAATACCGGTATCCAATACCTCAGAACCACATTGTTTAACAAGCAAGGAATATAGCCATAACATGTATATCTTCTATATACCTCAGTTGGACATCTCCAACCTTTTCTTTTGTTCCAACTATTTTATAGATTCTCTTTCAACAATTCCTTTTCTTTTAAAATAATCTATCAACATTAATAGTGGTGTCATTCACATGACACATAGTACAAAGTGTATATAGTCAAATACTAATACCTTTGGACTTGCACTTTGAAGTGGATCACCATCATCAAATGTTTGGTGTTCTTTCAAAAATCCATTCTTTAGTAATCTATTAGTGTAGTAAACATTTTACTTACATCTTCTATTCATCCTTATCATGAGAACTTTCATGGTCAAGCTACTATAGCCTATAAGGAAGAATCATGAGTATAATGTTAGTCCCCAAAACCTTTTTGGGAGATCTGGATGCCTAGCATCTCCATCCTTCACAAATTCTCATACAATATGACAACATGTATTTTGCAAAATTATACTCTATCATAATGCAACCAAAAACATTGTTTCAGATATCACAATATCTTCCATACATGATGGTTTCTAAAACAATTTTTTCGCTCCTAGATAATCTTGATATTAAAACAACTTTTGAATATCAATAATCATGGAGGCAAACATGATACTTTAGATACTAACATTGGAATTCTTACTCTTGATTTAATACTACTTATTAAACTTCATGGAGTAAATAGAGTTTGCTGAAAGTTTTGCAATAGGACTTCCAAACTTTAAATTGACATTCAAAAACAATACGATACCAGTTCGTAAAGTAAATATCCAGAATTCTATAGTTCTATTATCTCAATTAAAACTAAGCATAAGGTAGTGAACAGATGCCAATGACTACAACAAATTATGCAAATTCACTTTGATTTAGTTTATGACAAATTGAGTTCGACTAATCCAAATTAGAAATGAACTCCCACTCAAAAATGACATCCCTCATGCCTTTTTGTGATTACATGAACCAAATCCACTACACCAAGTCCGATCATCACGTTTGTCGGTGTAGCTTCAAAGGCGAGCATCAATATGGGCATCACATCAACTATATGACTCATGCTTAAACTTTCGGTCCGTGTTCCGAGGCCATGTATGTACATGCTAGGCTCGCCAAGTAAGAACCTTAGTATTCGCGTGTGTAAAACTGTCTTACACCCGTTGTATGAAAGCGTAGAGTCGATACACCCGATCATCACGTGATGTCTCGAAACACAATCCATAGAACGATGCATACTTAAGGAAGAACACATTTTATCTTGATATTTAAATGACGGATCATCTTACAATGCTATTAAAAGTGCCAAACTAGCAATATAAGATGCTCACATCTAATGTGTAAAGTGGGATGATATGGTCCATGCATTTGATCTCTATCTTATGCATCGTGGTATGATCTTTATCATTCCTTTGTGTGTAAGGCCAAGGTCTATGGAACTTACACGTTAAGTGTGTTGTAAGAGTATCTATCATACATCTACTTACAACATTACCATATTAAGACACTAGCCCAGGAACGATCTAAACTAGACGCCTCTAATTTATCCATTGCAAGTTTTACGTGGCTTAGGGCTTTCGGAGATAGAACCGGTCTTACCTACGAACATGGAACCACAACAAGGATAACCAAGTTATTAGCAACTCGTTGTAAATCATATATTGACTATAGTAGGAGAGATAGACACACACCAGCCACTTATGCAAAACTAGTTGCATGTCAGTCGTGGAACCGGTCTCATGTGCGATGACATGTAAGGTTGGTCCGGGCCGCTTTATCCCACTATGCCACCAATATCCAAAATACATGAAAGAAGCAATAATATGATCATCATCGCCCACATATAAACATATGTGTACTACCCGTGCAAAGCACCTACGCATAGATCAGGCTCTGATACCACTGTTGGGTTCGCAGCATAGAAAACAAAAAAATTCCTATGATGGGAACTATACGCCAAGATCTATCTACTAGATACAAGCAACGGGTGGATATACATCCATAGAGAACTTACCCTCGAAGACAGCAAAGCTTTGTTAACGAGATGGAACTCGTGGATGATGTAGTCGTACACTTGCCAATATCAAGATCGTGATGAAGTCCTTCAGGTCCAGCAGTTCCAGCACCATCAGGTCAAGCACCATCAAGTCCAGCACCGCAAAGTAGCGGTGCATCCGTGATCGCACGCACGTTCGGTCCACCGAACAACCTCCGCCTCCTCGCTCCAGTGATGCAGCGGAAGCAGCAACTCCTTTCTAGATAAAGCCACCGGGAACATGTATCTTGCTAATCCGAGACCATGGGGAATAACTACAAGGCGAAGAGAACCTTCACGAGGAGGTGGTGTAAGAGGAGAGGAGGAGGAGGTGCTTCTTATATAGGGGAGGGGGCAGCCCAAGGGGGCATGGCGCCGGCCATGGTGGGTGCCCCCAACTCTCCCTCATTCATGTGGGTGGAGCTCCCACTCACATAAACACACACCTCCACTCATGTCCACTCACACGCATTAAATTTCCACCAAATTTAATGCAATATCTCATTAAATAAAACACTTTTATTTTTTGTATTCAAAATTTTGTTCACATAAAACTCCCTGCAACATTTCAATATCACATGCAGAACCAGTTTCAGCAATTTCACCCGAAACAATTCTGGTTTCCATCGAAATGATTCTAGCGCTTTCTTAATCTTTATCTAAAACATATTTGCTCCTAAATGGTGTCGGTATCCCTTAAGTGTGTCACCCTACGGTTCACGAATAATGCATACATGATCGAGACCCCTCTCCGATCAATAATCAGCAGCGGGACCTGGAGATCCGTACTGACTCCCACATATTCAACGATGACTCTTGTGATCGTGTGAACCTTTAACGTCGTAACTAAATCCCTTTGTCTCATGATATATTACATGTCCAAGATTTGATCATCGGCATCCAAATACCTAGTTTGATCTCGTTACCGACATGCACTCTTTTCTTGTTCCCGTGATATAACATTCTAGTGATCACATCACTTTCTTGCAAGCTATTTCAATGTGATATCACCGAGAGGGCCCAGAGTATATCTATCCGTCATCAGGATGGACAAATCCCACTCTTGATCCATGAGCCTCAACATAACACCTTCGTAGCACTAAACCCACCTTTATAGTCACCATGTTACGGTGTGACGTTTGATGTTATCAAGATACTCTTCTAGTGTTAGCAATTAACATGATCTCATGGTCTAAGGGCTAAGATTGCTCCGTATGATGTTATAGCAATATAAACATAATGTCTCTGATCGTAATGCTATACTTTGGATGAATGTTTATCACATCATTCCACCAATGTTGTGACCTCGTTATTAACAACATCCAATGTCCATGATCAGGAAACCTTGATCATCTTGTTAATCAACGAGCTAGTTTATATGAGAGGCATTACTAGGAACTTTGTATTTTGTTTATTAAGCACACATGTATTAACGTTTCCAATTAATACAATTATAGCATGCAAAATAAACATTTATCATAAACATGGAATAAGATAATAACCACTTTATTATTGCCTCTCGGGCATATTCCCTTTAGTTAGTCATAATCTTCAAAATTCATCGTTAAAAGCTTGGTTAGTTGAGACAAAAATAATGTCATCAACATAAAGTTGGCATACAAAAAGCTCCCCATTAGCCTTCTTAGTAAAAAGAGTGGGGTCAATCTGCCTAATTTCGAAACCCCGATCTAACAATAACTCTTTAAGATACTCATACCACGCACGTGGGGCTTGTTTAAGGCCATAGAGCGCCTTATCGAGTTTGTAGGAATGGTTAGGAAAGTTGGGATCCTCGAAGCCCGGGGGTTGCTTAACATAAACCAACTCATGTAATGGACCATTAATAAAGACACTTTTAACATCCATTTGTTGTAATTTAAAGTTATGATGAGCTGCATAAGCAAGGAGGATACAGATGGACTCAAGGCGAGCCACTAGGGAATAAGTTTCGTCGAAGTCGATGCCTTCCTGATGGCTCAGTGTTGATGTAGAGCTTGTTGGGAACCCCAAGAGGAAGGTATGATGAGCACAGCAGCAAGTTTCCCTCAGTTATGAAACCAAGGTTTAATCGAACCAGTAGGAGCAAGGAAACACCCCAAAGGTGTTGCTAGTTGAGCCTTGGTAGGGCGCACTACCGGTGCTAGTAGCAACGTGGAGACCTGCACAACACAACCACAGAACTCTGTCCCCAACTTGCGATGAGGTTGTCAATCTCACCGTGTTTTGCTGAAAACAAAGGATTAAACGTATCGAATTGAAGGAAGTAATAGTTTGCAGAAAGTAAACACAAAGCAATAAACAGTTTGTAGATTGTATGTAAAAGTAAAGGACCGGGATCCATAGTTCACTAGAGGTGGCTCTCCTTAAGATAGATAACATGCTGGGTGAACAAATTACAGCGGGGCAATTGACAAACATCGAGAAAGCAATACATGCATATACTAATCATCTTGACTCCTTTGAGATTCGATTGGGCATTACAACATTATACATAGACCGCCATCCAACTGCATCTATGACTAATAATCCACCTTCAGGTTATCATCCGAACCCCCTCCAGTATTAAGTTGCAAGCAACAGATTATTGCTTTACGAATTGTGTGTAATGTAAACAATACGATTGTTCTATGAATAAAGGATTGTTGTTTTCTCCCTAGTAGCAACAACACATCTAGTACCTTATAGATTTCTGTCACTTCCCCAGATTACCATAGGCATGAACCCACTATCGAGCATAAATACTAACTCTTGGAGTTGCTAGCATCTACTTGGCCAAGATAGCTACTAACAACGGAAATCATGCAAGATCACAAATAACAAAGACATGATAGAATCAATAATCAATCTGAAATAGCATCTCAATATCCATCGGATCCCCGCAAACACAACATGCAGAATTACAAATAGATGATCTTGATCATGAACGGAGCTCACAAGATCTAGACATGAAAGCACAAAGGAGGAGAACCAGCCATCTAGCTACTACATGGATCCGTAGTCTAAGGATGAACTACTCACGCATCACACTGGAGGCTTGCATGATGATGAAGAAGGCCTCCAGGGTGAATTCTCCTCTCTGGCAGGGCGCCGGGAAGAGCTTCAGATCCCTCCTGATCTAGGGATGGAGATTACGGCGGCTACAGACTCTTTCGTGGATTTTTGCTCGGGTACTTAGGGTTTTTGTCCCGAGGGCATCTTATAGGCGGAAGGAGAGGCCGAGGGGGTGCTGGGGTCGGCCAGACCACCCCCTGGCGCGGGCCAAGCCTGGCCACGCGGCCAGGTGGTGTGGCCGCCCCCCATCCCTTCTCCGTCTCGTATTCTAGCATCTGATGACTTCCGGAAAAATAGGCACTTTGGTTTTTGTCCCGTCCAATTCCAAGAATATTCATTTTTTGACTTTCCTGGAACCAAAAAGAGCAGAAAACAGGCAGCTGGCACTGTGGCTCTTGTTAATAGGTTAGTCCAAGAAATCATATGAAAAGTACTCCAAAGTGTGGGCAAAACACAAAAAGTGGATAAAACCAAGCATGGAACATCAAAAATTATAGATACATTTGCAATGTATCAACATCCCCAAGCTTAACTCCTGCTCGTCCTCGAGTAGGTAAGTGATAAAAAGAAAGAATAATTTTTGAGGTGACATGCACCATCAAAGACTTGATCAAAGTATTTGTAAAACATTCAAACCTGGGATCATAGTACTTCAATCATAACATGAAAGACAAAGTTCTAGCAATAAGACAAAGAAACTATGATGCAACATGAAAAGGCACAAACAAAAGATTCATGAATAACAATGCTTTGCAAGACATTTGTTTGTTTCACATAAAGAAAACATAGCATAATAGTATTCAGCTTGTCCCTCATAGAGTAGCAAATATAAATGCATAGGACACCTTCAAAGTTCATAAGAGTGACTAGATACAAATAGTTTAAAGCAAGCAATATCAAGTTATGCATCAATCAACTAGTCTTGTTACAATGCACATAGAACTAAGAATGGCCACTATGCTCTCAAAGTAGGTGCATAAAGATAGAAGGTGGAGACTCAATATAATGGTGGAAGAAAGGCCTTTATAAAAGGAAGTAGGGATTCAAGTCTCATAAAGAGCTTCCAAAAATTATGGTACTTATAGCTTTCAGCTCTCATTGCCCCTATCATAAGCATCTTGAAGGTGATTAAGCTTAAAGTGACACAACTAAGAGGATATGCTTGACAAGTTATAAACCGAAATCTCATGCCCCTTACTTACGAAGACCGAACCTCATGCTACTCAACTTTAGTCACAAGTAAGCTCATGTCATTGTAAGTACATGTGTATCATAAAGAACCGCCAACGGGGTACCCCTTGCACATGATACAGGAGCTATCCCATAATCAAAATTACAAGGCAAGCAGACAATGAGCATCTCAACAATCTTTTTATTTGCTATTTGCATAGGTTTTTATTGAGGATGCTTCATAGAGTGCTCATTATGGTGATGCTGCAAGTTTCCACCATGATTAGGCATGGCTTAGGCTAGCGGCCCGGGCGTTTCTCTAACACACATACAAACTCCATGACCTTACTAGTTCCACTTTTATTTCACACCGCCGGGATCCATAAGCAAAAGAACATGATATCAACGGGGTACAAAGTACAAGTGCAATGTTGAAAGCATTCCCCATGATACATGGTTCTGCTAATTTCAACTTATAAAGCGCAAGCATATACGCAACAAAGAAGGACCCAATGGTTCAAGTTTATTAAGGGCAAGAAAAGTAAAGTGTGCCATCAAGTTCGTGAGAGCTTTAATCACTAGTTTTCTCATAACAAGTTTAATTTGGAAGGTAAACAAAAGCATGAATATACTTGGAATAGCATAAGCTAGTAGGTAGGTATGGTGGACTCTTTGGAATAACTTGGTTTAGGGAGTTGGATGCATGAGTGGAACTGATACTTGGTTGTGGAGGCTAGCAAAAGACTGGGAGCGACAAACTAAGAGAGCAATAATGGCCATAATCATGCAGGGTGACAAAACATCATTGATCAAAGCATAAAGTGATACTACAAGTTGAAAACTAAAGGATCATAAAGGCTATGGCGACTTGAGATAGTCATAACATGGTGTGAGCATGTGCCAAGTCAACCCAAATAAAGCATCAAAGGATAATACCACTATACTATGCTTTAATATGCTTAAAACAACCCATGATTCATCCAAGGAACATTAAGCAATATCAATTGTTTATAAAAAGTCATGCTACAACAAAGAATACTAAGCATAAAGCCAAAACAATATCAAGCATGTCATGACAAAGCATAGGCCACAGTCAAAAAACAAGCTCTTTTTACCACATAAGTATGAACTTTCCTACTCTTTTCCAATCCAAACCAAACTATTTGCAAACCAATGTATGAAAGAGGGGGTCCAACCAATTTATTCAGAAAACTAAGAAAACCAATAAAACTAAAAACCAAAACAAAAACAAAAAAAGAAGAAGCTCCAAGAACAACACAACTGTGCATGAAACAATAAAAATGAAGCGTTTGGAAGAAACCTGGGATTTTTATTGATAAAGAAGGGGATGCCTTGGGCATCCCCAAGCTTTGACGCTTGTACTTCTTGGATATTTCTTGGGGTGACATGCGTGGCATCCCCAAGCTTAAGCTTAAGCTTTAGTCGATCCTTCATCTCATTACTCATTCCTTCCATACACCTGAAATTTTTCCTTCATACAAAACTTCACACAATCTTTATTAGCAACATTAGTGCACTCAAGATAATAAGTCTTAAGGTTAAGTTCCAACACCAATAAACTTCCATTAGAACACTAGCTACTGAAGCACTTCCCTCAAAAATCTCAATTCCCCAAAAGAACTCAAAAAGGAACCAACAAGAAGCAAATGCAGAAAATGGCAGAAATCTGTCAAAGAGGCCAACAGGTAAAGACGAATTTTTTCGGAGACCTTCTGTTGCTCAAATCAAAAAGTATTGAACTAACGAAAGTTATATAACAACTTGGGTTAGAAGCACAAAAATTCACGCGTCAAAAAGACATTCAGAGATTTTACACGAATTTTTACGGTGAAGCACAGAAATCTGTCTTAGGACGGCAACTTTCCCAATCATTACTTCTCTCTCATTAGAGGTTACTCTTGGCACAAAAAGCAAATAAAAAGGATAAGGAGCGGTTATTACTAAAGTAATAACTTCCAAGACTCATCTAAAACTTTTGGGTTATCTCCCAATAAGTACTTTTCTTTAACGCCTTTAAGTGAGGCATAAGAAGCAAGAAAGAATCAAGTGTTCTCAAATGAAGAAGCATTAAGACCAAATTTCTTGCCCTTGCCTCTCTTACTTTTATTCTTAACCTTGGGGAAAATATGATTGTTTGGTGGATAAGAAAGGTTCATGGTCCCCTTTCCCACATCTATTATTGCTCCAAGGAGTTCTAATAGGGACCTTCCAAGTGTAATTTGTCCTTTTCCTGCACATTCAATAACAAGATAATCAGTAGAAATCATTTTCCCAAGGATCTTTGTAAACACTCCTTCAGCTATTCCAATAGGTAATATGGTAGCATTATTAGCAAGAGAGAATTCTTTTCCTCCTTTAGAAAGCCCCCAAAGATTCAAAGATTCATAAATATCATTGGGCATAAGACAAAATTCAGACATGATATCACAGCGGGCTTGAAAAGTTTCAGTGTTTATCTCAATCTTTATTGTAGGGAGCCACTTTGATGGTTCAGAATTTATTGGAACTAATTATGATGCTCCCTAAGCGTATTATAGCAATCTTTTAATCTAGTAGTGCTAGTCTCAAGAGTGTTCAATCTAGCAAATATTTTTGCGAAAGAAATATTAGTTTGGCTAGGCAAGTTGTAAGTAAGGATCAATTTATTTATAGCATTAATAGCATCATCCTCATTACATTGGAGGAAATCTCCTCCCACATCAACATCTAAATCATATCTATAGCAAAGAGCAATTCCAAGGTAAAAACTGCTAAGGAACAAGCTTTGAGTCATTTTAGGCTCAGTTTTTTTCATGTAGATCAAAGATTCTGGACTAAGAAAAACAAAAATAACAAAGTAAAGAGATTGGTTATGAGGGACTCCCCTTGTGAATATGTCCTTGACTCCTCGGCAACGGCGCCAGAAAAATGCTTCATGGCTCAGTGTTGATGTAGAGCTCGTTGGGAACCCCAAGAGGAAGGTATGATGAGCACGGCAGCAAGTTTCCCTTAGTTATGAAACCAAGGTTTAATCGAACTAGTAGGAGCAAGGAAACACCCCAAAGGTGTTGCTAGCTGAGCCTTGGCAGGGTGCACTACCGGTGCTAGTAGCAACGTGGAGACCTGCACAACACAACCACAGAACTCTGTCCCCAATTTGCGATGAGGTTGTCAATCTCACCGTGTTTTGCTGAAGGATTAAACGTATCGAATGGAAGGAAGTAATAGTTTGCAGAAAGTAAACACAAAGCAGTAAATAGTTTGTAGATTGTATGTAAAAGTAAGGACCGAGATCCATAGTTCACTAGAGGTGGCTCTCCTTAAGATAGATAACATGCTGGGTGAACAAATTACAACGGGGCAATTGACAAACATCGACAAAGCAATACATGCATATACTAATCATCTTGACTCCTTTGAGATTCAATTGGGAATTACAACATTATACATACACCGCCATCCAACTGCATCTATGACTAATAATCCACCTTCAGGTTATCATCCGAACCCCCTCCAGTATTAAGTTGCAAGCAACAGATTATTGATTTACGAATTGCGTGTAATTTAAACAATATGATTGTTCTATGAACAAAGGATTGTTTTTTTCTCCCTAGTAGCAACAGCACATCTAGTACCTTAGAGATTTCTGTCACTTCCCCAGATTACCAGAGGCATGAACCCACTATCGAGCATAAATACTAACTCTTGGAGTTGCTAGCATCTACTTGGCCAAGATAGCTACTAACAACGGAAAGCATGCAAGATCACAAATAACAAAGACATGATAGAATCAATAATCAATCTGAAATAGCATCTCAATATCCATCGGATCCTCGCAAACACAACATGTAGAATTACAAATAGATGATCTTGATCATGAACGGAGCTCACAAGATCTAGACATGAAAGCACAAAGGAGGAGAACCAGCCATCTAGCTACTACATGGATCCGTAGTCCAAGGATGAACTACTCATGCATCACACCAGAGGCTTGCATGATGATGAAGAAGGCTTCCAGGGTGAATTCCCCTCTCTGGCAGGGTGCCGGGAAGAGCTTCAGATCCCTCTCGATCTAGGGATGGAGATGGCGGTGGCTACAGACTCTTTCGTGGATTTTTTATCGGGTACTTAGGGTTTTCGTCCCGTGGGCATCTTATAGGCGGAAGGAGAGGCCGAGGGGGTGCTGGGGTCGGCCAGACCACCCCCTGGCGCGGGCCAGGCCTGGTCGTGCAGCCAGGTGGTGTGGTCGGCCCCCAGCCCTTCTCCGTCTCGTATTCTGGCATCTGATGACTTCCGGAACAATAGGCACTTTGGCTTTTGTCCCGTCCAATTCCGAGAATATTCATTTTCTGACTTTCCTGGAACCAAAAACAGCAAAAAACAGGCAGCTGGCACTGTGGCTCTTGTTAATAGGTTTGTCCAAGAAATCATATGAAAAGTACTCCAAAGTGTGGGCAAAACACAAGAAAGTGGATAAAACCAAGCATGGAACATCAAAAATTATAGATACATTTGCAATGTATCACTTCCACTTGGGAAAACCTTGTGCCACAAGTCTTGCCTTGTTCCTCACAACAATTCCATTCTCATCTTGCTTGTTATTGAAAATCCACTTTGTGCCAATACCATTGTGGCACTCTTTAGGCTTCTCAACCAGCTTCTAGACTTTGTTGCGCTCAAAATTGTTGAGCTCTTCATGCATAGCCACAATCCAGTCCGGATCTTTAAGAACTTCAAAAACCATCTTGGGTTCCATGATGGATATATGTGCTTGATGATCCCTAAATCTTTCTAACTACCCCCCGTAGACACCCTTCTCCTTAGATCACCCACCGCTTTATCAAGTGTGTGACCCCTGAGTTCTAGGTCCCGTTCAGCTCGAGCTTTGTGACAAATTTCAATTTCCTCGTTGATCCTTGGAGGGATAAATTCATCATCTTGTTCTTCATCTTGGCTAATAGCTTGATCAACAGATTGTTCAGCACTGATAGTTGAAGGAGAAACTCGCGCTTGATATTGTTCAACAACCGTAACAGGAGGTTGCTGTTATGATCTTCCAGGGCCGGATAATCTGGCCATGGGGGTGGACGGATAATCTGGCCATGGGGGTGGACAGATAATCTGGCCTAGGATTTTCAACTTCGTCTTCATTTCTAGCCTGTGAGGGAGATACAAGGCCAGATAATCCCCCTGGCCGAATAATCTGGCCTGGGACTTCCAGCTTGTTCTTCGTTCCTAGCATTTGAGGGAGATGCAGGGCCGGATAATCCGGCCTAGGACTTCTAGCTTGATGATCTTCAGAAGTTTGTTGTGCTAGTGTAGTAATTGCTTCAACATGTGGAGTTTGTTCATCTTGTGTAGATGAGGGCTCTACTTGAGTAGAGCATTGTCCTTCCCGATCCTCCACAAGGGGTTCCTCAATGGGGCAGTAGAATCCCACGCCCATTCTTCTTATGGCATCTTGGGGTATTTCAACATCTGTGTCACAAACATCAACTTGCCCCACATGGGAGCTATCATTCTCTTCGAACACCACACTACAAGATTCCACAACAATCTTGGTGGTCTTGTTGTAGACTCTATAAGTGTGGGATTCGGCACCGTAACCAACAAAATTTCCTTCTAAAGCCTTGGACTCGAATTTAGATAAACGAACTCCTTTAATGAGAAAGAAACGGAAAGTGTATGTGTGCCCCATGTGTGGTTTTGGTAATTAATGACAATCTTTATGGACTCATGTTTGCATTGAGCTTTTACTTGTAGGATTTGTCCATAGGCAATGCTTGAACCATAGGTTGGCTTCAAGGTTGGGAGAAGAAGAAAGTAGAGAAGATCAAGTGTTGACCAATGTTTCAATGAGTGATCCGGAGATTGGTCAAGTAAGAGTTGGGCCTATAGCAAGTGTGCCTTGAAGAATAAAGTTGGAGCGATATCTCTTATGTACCTTCAAGACACCAACATAATGAAGAAAGAAGAAATGATGTGCAAGTTCAAGATGAGCCATCTCGAAGAGATCATTTGTAGCTTGCCATCCTATGGTGATCATGGATATGGGAAGATGATTTTCCCAAAAGAGAAGTTCTACCGTAGTGGAGTATGGGAGAGCAATTTGCAAGTCTTTACCAAGCTAGTGCAATCAAGAAAGGTGTTCCATCTTGAGGTGGACAAGATCTCTATCCTCAATCTCAAGTGTAATATGCTTAAGGCAAAGGTATGTTCTTGATAGGGTTTCTTTCTTACCGGTCTCATGGTGTTATTTGGGGAGACCGGTTTATAGGATAGATAGTCGTTCTATCAAGAGAGGCTCTCGAGTGAGTAACTTGATCATATCCTTCGGAGAGAGCTCAAACCTTTGCATACTTGGCATCATCTTTCTTGGTTGTTATTTGGAACTTATCCATGTGAGGTTTTTGAGCTTGTGGTAATATTTATAACAAGATCTAATTCATCGAAAACATATTTCATATGCATTCTCTAGTGTGTTTTTGATGTTGGAGGTTTTACCGATTTGTCTTTTAGAAATTGATAAAATCTTCCATTATTTGGTTCTTATCCATGAGAGTATTTAGAGCTTGTTTTAATCTTCATGACAAGCCCAAGTTCATTAAAAATTGATTTCATATGCATTCTCTATTGTGTGTTCGATGGTGGAGGTTTTACTGGTTCGTCTTTTTGAGAGAGGTCAAACCTTTCGTAATTTGGTTCTATCCTACCTTGCTGGACTATGATGGTTCCCTGCATGATCTTGTAGAGTTTGTTGCCCTCTTTAAAACGAGCCCAAGATCATCAAAATCGGAGCCCGGATGCAAAAGTTATGGTTGTTTTTGTATTGCTGTTTCTGTCAGTTTTGCCTTGGCCGGAACGTCCGGAGTGAAAACGCTGGACAATCCGGTATCGGACAGAAATCTCAGTTTTTAGTCGTATGGTTGCCATTCTGTATGCCATATCGGAAACCACCCGGAAACTGGCCGGAATGTCCGGCCCGCGCGCTCCAGAGCTCCAATGGTTGGATTTTGGAGGACCTATATAAGGGGCCCTTCTTCCCCAACAGTTGGATAACCTTTCTTGCAAGTTTTCCCCTCCATTGCTGACCTTCTTGAGCTTGCTATCTCTTAATCCTCCATTGATTCTTGCATATTCTTGAGGGATTTTAAATAGGATATCTAGATCTATAACCCCACCAATCAATCTCTCCTCTAAGTAAGGGGAACATCTTGGGATCTAGATCTTGGAGTCTTTTGTGGATTTCCTCCATTGTTCTTCCTCTCTTATTCCCCATAAGCTTTTGTAGCTTTGGTGGAATTTGGGAGAGAAGGACTTGAGCACTTCGTGTGTTCTTGCTATTGCATTTGGTACATCGGTTTGAGTTCTCGGTGAGGATTCGATTGGGTGAAAGGTGAGAAGCTTTGTACTCTTGGGTTCTTGACACCCTAGACGGTTTGATTATATTGCAGGTTTGTGGATTACTTGGGGCCTCCAATTAAGTTGTGGATATTTCCCCAAGCTTGTTTGTTGGGAGCCTCCAATTGAGTTGTGGATAAGTGCCCCAATCTTGTGATAGGTTATGGATTTCCACCGACAAGTGCACCGATAGTGGAAGTGTGGATCGATCCCGTTGGGTGAGATTAAGGGAGGCCTTTTGTGGCATTGGTGGTTTGAAACCACCCCCTCTCTAAATGACACGTACTCCATGTTGGGAGGAACTTGGTAAAACATCGTCGTCTTTGCGTGCCTCGGTTATCCCTATACCCGAGCTCTTACTTATGCACCTTACTTTGTGATAGCCTTCGTGCTTGAAGTCTATATCTTGCTATCACATAGTTGCTTGTCTTGCTTAGCATAAGTTGTTGGTGCACATATGTGAACCCTAGTTGTTCTAGGTTTTGTGCTTGACAAAGTAAATGCTGGTTTAATTCTGCCTTTGTTGAGCCACTCTCATAAAAGTTTTAAACCGCCTATGCACCCACCCTCTAGGCGACATCCTTGTCCTTTCAGAAACACTTACAACCAAATACCCGGAAGTATGAAATGTTTGGCTTGTTACTGGTAAGTATCTCATAGGGGGTCTTGTCCAAGTGCTTGTAGAGATAAAGCCGGTTTAAAGAGTGACAAGCGGTGGATATGGCTTCAGACCAGAAGTTGTATGGTGACTTGAATTCCACCAACATAGATCTTGCCATATCCATCAAAGTCTGGTTTTTCCTCTCGACTACACTATTTTATTGAGGGGTATACGCAGCGGAATATTGATGTCTTATCCCCTCTTCACTCAAGAATTCATTAAAGGTGTAGTTCTTGAACTCGGAGCCATTGTCGCTTCTTGTTGCCAATATGGGGACATTGTGTTGACGTTGAACCTCATTGGCAAAGTCGATGATGGTTTGTTGAGTTTCACTTTTCTGCTTGAAGAAGTAAACCCCTGTGTACCATTGATGGCTCTGAGTATGGCGCCAGAAAAATGCTGGAGCGTGGTTGATGTAGAGCTCGTTGGGAACCCCAAGAGGAAGGTATGATGAGCACAGCAGCAAGTTTCCATCAGTTATGAAACCAAGGTTTAATCGAACCAGTAGGAGCAACGAAACACCCCAAAGGTGTTACTAGCTGACCTTTGGCAGGGCGCACTACCGGTGCTAGTAGCAACGTGGAGACCTGCACAACACAACCACAGAACTTTGCCCCAACTTGCGATGAGGTTGTCAATCTCACCATGTTTTGCGGAAAACAAAGGATTAAACGTATCGAATGGAAAGAAGTAATAGTTTGCAGAAAGTAAACACAAAGCAGTAAACAGTTTATAGATTGAATGTAAAAGACAAAGGACCGGGATCCATAGTTCACTATAGGTGGCTCTCCTTAAGATAGATAACATGCTGGGTGAACAAATTACAGCGGGGCAATTGACAAACATCGAGAAAGCATACAAGCATATACTAATCATCTTGACTCCTTTGAGACTTGATTGGGTATTACAACATTATACATAGACCGCCATCCAACTGCATCTATGAATAATAATCCACCTTCAGGTTATCATCCGAACCCCCTCCAGTATTAAGTTTCAAGCAACAGATTATTGTTTTACGAACTACGTGTAAAGTAAACAATACGATTGTTCTATGAACAAAGGATTGTTGTTTTCTCCCTAGTAGTAACAACACATCTAGTACCTTAGAGATTTCTGTCACTTCCCTAGAGTACCAGAGGCATGAACCCACTATCGAGCATAAATACTAACTCTTGGAGTTGCTAGCATCTACTTGGCCAAGATATCTACTAACAACGGAAAGCATGCAAGATCACAAAAAAGAAAGACATGATACAATCAATAATCAATCTGAAATAGCATCTCAATATCCATCGGATCCTCACAAATACAACATGCAGAATTACAAATAGATGATCTTGATCATGAACGAAGCTAACAAGATCTAAACATGAAAGCACAAAGGAGGAGAACTAGCCATCTAGCTACTACATGGATCCGTAGTCCAAGGATGAACTACTCACGCATCACACTGGAGGCTTACATGGTGATGAAGAAGGCCTCCAGGGTGAATTCCCCTCTCCGGCAGGGTGTCGGGAAGAGCTTCAGATCCCTCCTGATCTAGGGATGGAGATGACGGCGGCTATAGACTCTTTCGTGGATTTTTGATCGGGCACTTAGGGTTTTCGTCTCGAGGGCATCTTATAGGCGGAAGGGGAGGCCGAGGGGGTGCCAGGGCTCGCCTCACCACCCCTGGCGCGGGCCAGGCAGGGCCGCGCGGCCAGGTGGTGTGGTGGCCCCCTGTCCCCTCTCTGTCTCGTACTCTGGCATCTGATGACTTCCGGAAAAATAGGCACTTTGGCTTTTGTCCCGTCCAATTCCGAGAATATTCATTTTCTGACTTTCCTGGAACCAAAAACAGCAGAAAACAGGCAGCTGGCACTGTGGCTCTTGTTAATAGGTTAGTCCAAGAAATCATATGAAAAGTACTCCAAAGTTGGAACAAAACACAAGAAAGTGGATAAAACCAAGCATGGAACATCAAAAATTATAGATACATTTGCAATGTATCAACATCCCCAAGCTTAACTCCTGCTCGTCCTCGAGTAGGTAAGTGATAAAAAGAAAGAATAATTTTTGAGGTGACATGCACCATCAAAGACTTGATCAAAGTATTTGCAAAACATTCAAAGCTGGGATCATAGTACTTCAATCCTATCATGAAATATAAAGTTCTAGCAATAAGCAAAGAAACTATGATGCAACATGAAAAGGCACAAACAAAAGATTCATGAATAACAATGCTTTGCAAGACGTTTGTTTGTTTCACATAAAGAAAACATAGCATAATAGCATTCAGCTTGTCCCTCAATAGAGTAGCAAATATAAATGCATAGGACACCCTCAAAGTTCATAAGAGTGACTAGATACAAATAGTTTAAAACAAGCAATATCAAGTTATGCATCAATCAACTAGTCTTGGGACAATGCACATAGAACTAAGAATGGCCACTATGCTCTCAAAGTAGGTGCATAAAGGTAGAAGATGGAGACTCAATATAATGGTGGAAGAAAGGCCTTTTTATAAAAGGAAGTAGGGATTCAAGTCTCATAAAGAGCTTCCAAAAATTATGGTACTTATAGCTTTCACCTCTCATTGCCACTATCATAAGCATCTTGAAGTGATTAAGGTTAAAGTGAATAAACTATGGTGTACATGCTTGACGAAGTATAAGTTAGAAATCTCATGTCCCTTGTATACGAGGGCCGCTCCTCATGCTACTCAAGTTTAGTCACCGGTAAGTTCTTGTCATCGTAAGTACATGTGTATCATAGAGAACCGCCAACGGGGTACCCCTTGCCCGATGATACGGAAGAACCCCCATATCAAAATGACAAGGCAAGCAGACAACGAGCATCTCAGCAATCTTCTTATTTACCATGGGAATATGGTGCTTTTTTCTCTCTTTCCTCTTTTCATAATCTCATTTTTTTCTCTTTTCTCTTTTTTTCTCAATATAGGACTCTTTTTTTATAAGAAGAATGCTTCATAGACAGCTCATTATGGTTACGCTGCAGGTTTCCACCATGTCAGCCTGGATTAGACCAGTGGCCCAGGCGTTTCTCTAACACATATACATAACTCCATGGACTTACAAGCTCCCCTTTCATTTCACACCGACGACATCCATATACAAAAGAGCATGATATCAACTAGGTACAAGTACCAAGTGCAATGTTGAAAGTGTTCCCCATGAAAGCATGGTTCTGCTAATTCCCAACAAATAAGTGCAATCATATACAACATAGAAGACACAATGGTTCAAGTTTATTAAGGGCAAGTAAAGTAAAGTGTGCCATCAAGTTCGTGAGAGCTTTAATCACTAGTTTTCTCATAACAAGTTTAATTTGGAAGGTAAACAAAAGCATGAATATACTTGGAATAGCATAAGCTAGTAGGTAGGTATGGTGGACTCTTTGGAATAACTTGGTTTAGGGAGTTGGATGCATGAGTGGAACTCATACTTGGTTGTGGAGGCTAGCAAAAGACTGGGAGCGACAAACTAAGAGAGCAATAATGACCATAATCACGCAGAGAGAAAAAACATCATTGATCAAAGCATAAAGTGATACTACAATTTGAAACTAAAGGATCATAAAGGCTATGGTGACTTTGGATAGTCATAACATGGTGTGAACATGCGCCAAGTCAACCCAAATAAAGCATCAAAGGAGAATACCACTATACTATGCTTTAATATGCTAAAACAACGCATGATTCATCCAAGGCACATTAAGCAATCTCAATTGTTTATAACAATACATGCTACAGCAAAGAATACTAATCATAAAGCCAAAACAATATCAAGCATGGCATGACAGAGCATAGGCCACAGTCAAAAACGAGCTCTTTTTACCACATAAGCATGAACTTTCCTACTCTTTTCCAAACCAAACCAAACTATTTGCAAACCAATATATGAAAGAGGGGGTCCAACCAATTTATTTAGCAAACTAAGCAAACCAAAGAAAATGAAAAACCAAAACAAAAACGAAAAAGAAGACGCTCCAAGAAAAACACAACTATGCATGAAACAATAAAAATGAAGCGTTTGGAAGAAACCTGGGATTTTTATTGATGAAGAAGGGGATGCCTTGGGCATCCCCAAGCTTTGACGCTTGTACTTCTTGGATATTTCTTGGGGTGACACGCGTGGCATCCCCAAGCTTGAGATTTAGTCCATCCTTCATCTCATTACTCATTCCTTCCATACACCTAAAAATTTTCCTTCATACAAAACTTCACACAATCTTTATTAGCAACATTAGTGCACTCAAGATAAACAAGTCTTAAGGTTCAGTTCCAACACCAAATAAACTTCCATTATAACACTAGATACTATAGCACTTCCCTCAAAAATCTCAATTCCCCAAAATAACTCAAAAAGGAACCAACAAGAAGGAAATGCAGAAAATGGCAGAAATCTGTCAAAACAGAGCAGCAGGTAAAGACGAATTTTTTGGAAGACCTTCTGTTGCTCAAATCAAAAAGTGTTGAACTAACGAAAGTTAGATAACAACCTGGGTCAGAAGCACAAAAATTCACTCCTCAAAAAGACGTTCAGAGATTTTACACGAATTTTTTACGGTGAAGTACAAAAATCTGTTTCGGGACAGCAACTTTCCCAATCATTACTTCTCTCTCATTAGAGCTTACTCTTGGCACAAAAAGCAAATAAAAAGGATAAGGAGCAGTTATTACAGAGGTAATAACTTCCAAGGCTCGTCTAAAACTTTTGGGTTATCTCCCAATAAGTACTTTTCTTTAACGCCTTTAAGTTAGGCATAACAAGCAAGAAAAAAGAATCAAGTGTTCTCAAATGAAGAAGCATTAAGACCAAATTTTGTTTTCATAGGAGAAGCAAAAGAAATCTTCTCTCTCTTCTTAGGGAAGTGTTCTATACCTTTCTTGAGTGGGAGTTGATATTTAATGGTGCCTTCTTTCATATCAATGATGGCACCAACAGTTCTAAGAAAAGGTCTTCCCAAAGTAATAGGACAAGAAGCATTGCATTCAACATCCAAAACATAGAAATCAACGGGGACATAGGCATTGTTAACCATAATAAGAACATCATTAAGACTCCCCATGAGTTTCTTTTTAGCATTATCATCAAGTGGGACATTCAAATAACAATCTTCAAGAGGAGGCAAATCAAGCATATCATAAATCCTTCTAGGCATAATAGAAACACTACTATCAAGATCACATAAAGCTTTGAAATCAAAGTCATTCACTTTCATATTAATGATGGGTTCCCAACCATCTTCTAGTTTTATAGGAATAGAAGCTTTATGTTTCATCTTTTCTTCTTTAATCTTTATGAGAGCATTAGTAATATGTTTTGTAAAGGCCATGTTCATAGCACTAGCATTAGGACTTTTAGCAAGCTTTTGTAGGAACTTAATAACTTCAGAGATATTGCAACCATCAAGATCAAAATCAAAATTATCATCTAAAGTAGTAGAGCTATTACTAGCCTCAACACTAGTGGTGGTGATAGTAGAAACACTAATGTTTCTAGAAATTTCATCTTCTCTTTCCCACTTAGCATGTAATTTAGCTAATAGTCTAACATTTTCATCAATTCTTACTTGTATGGCATTAGTAGCTGCAAAGGGATTATCATTAGTTTCAGATTTAGCAGCTATTTTATTCAAAGAAGATTGAGCTTCAGCCAAAGATGCTATATTTCTTTCTGCATTAGAGAGTTTTTCCTCAATAGTTTTATTGAAAGCAGTTTGTTTACTAATAAAGTCTTTAAGCATAACTTCAAGTTCAGAGGGAGCACTCCTATTATTGTTGTAAGAATTTCCATAAGCATTACCATTGTTGGGAGGATATGGCTTATAATTGTTGTTACCAAAATTGTTCCTATAAGCATTATTGCCAAAATTGTTATTTCTTATGAAGTTCACATCAACTTGCTCTTCTTGAGCAACCAAAGAAGCCAAAGGAACATTATTTGGATCAATATGGGCTTTCCCATTAACAAGCATAGACATAATAATATCAATCTTATCACTCAAGGAGGAGGTTTCCTCAACAGAATTTACCTTCCTACCTTGTGGAGCTCTCTCAGTATGCCATTCAGAATAATTAACCATCATATTATCCAGAAGTTTAGTTGCAGCACCCAAAGTGATGGTCATAAAGGTACCTCCAGCAGTAGAGTCCAATAGGTTCCTTGAAGAATAGTTCAATCCTGCATAAAAAGTTTGGATGATCATCCAAGCAGTCAGTCCATGAGTGGGACAATTCTTTACCAAAGATTTCATTCTTTCCCAAGCTTGAACAAGATGCTCATTATCAAATTGTTTAAACTTCATTATTTCACTTCTCATAGATATAATCTTAGCAGTAGGATAGTATTTTCCAATAAAAGCATCTTTGCACTTAGTCCAAGAATCAATACTATTCCTTGTTAAGGAATTCAACCATTCTTTTGCTTTTCCTCTCAAAGAGAAAGGAAACAATTTCAGCTTAATAATATCACCATCTACATCCCTATGCTTTTGCATCTCACAAAGTTCAACAAAGTTATTTAGATGGGCAGCATCATCTTCATTACCAATACCAGAAAATTGTTCTCTCATAACAAGATTGAGCAAAGCAGGTTTTATCTCAAAGAAAGTATCTTCAGGCACAGGTGGAGCAATAGGTGTGCTCATAAAATCATTGTTGTTGGTGCTAGTGAAGTCACACAACTTAGTGTTTTCAAGAGTAGTCATTTTTTGTGTTTTTAAATAAGAAAGCAAACTAGTAAAACTATTTTTTGTGTGTTTTTGATAACAAAACAAGCAAACAAAGCAAAACAAAAATAACAAAGTAAAGAGATTGGTTATGAGGGACTTCCCTTGTGAAGATGTCCTTGACTCCCCGGCAACAGCGCCAGAAAAATGCTTGATGGCTCTGAGTATGGCGCTAGAAAAATGCTGGAGCGTGGTTGATGTAGAGCTTGTTGGGAACCCCAAGAGGAAGGTATGATGAGCACAGCAGCAAGTTTCCCTCAGTTATGAAACCAAGGTTTAATCGAACCAGTAGGAGCAAGGAAACACCACAAAGGTGTTACTAGCTGAGCTTTGGCAGGGCGCACTACCGGTGCTAGTAGCAACGTGGAGACCTACACAACACAACCACATAACTTTGTCCCCAACTTGCGATGAGGTTGTCAATCTCACCGTGTTTTGCGGAAAACAAAGGATTAAACGTATCGAATGGAAAGAAGTAATAGTTTGCAGAAAGTAAACACAAAGCAGTAAACAGTTTATAGATTGAATGTAAAAGACAAAGGACCGGGATCCATAGTTCACTAGAGGTGGCTCTCCTTAAGGTAGATAACATGCTGGGTGAACAAATTACAGCGGGGCAATTGACAAACATCGAGAAAGCATACAAGCATATACTAATCATCTTGACTCCTTTGAGACTTGATTGGGCATTAAAACATTATACATAGACCACCATCCAACTGCATCTATGACTAATAATCCACCTTCAGGTTATCATCCGAACCCCCTCCAGTATTAAGTTGCAAGCAACAGATTATTACTTTACGAACTACGTGTAAAGTAAACAATACGATTGTTCTATGAACAAAGGATTGTTGTTTTCTCCCTAGTAGCAACAACACATCTAGTACCTTATAGATTTCTGTCACTTCCCCAGATTACCAGAGGCATGAACCCACTATCGAGCATAAATACTAACTCTTGGAGTTGTTAGCATCTACTTGGCCAAGATAGCTACTAACAACGGCAAGCATGCAAGATCACAAATAACAAAGACATGATAGAATCAATAATCAATCTGAAATAGCATCTCAATATCCATCGGATCCCCGCAAACACAACATGCAGAATTACAAATAGATGATCTTGATCATGAACGGAGCTCACAAGATCTAAACATGAAATCACAAAGGAGGAGAACCAGCCATCTAGCTACTACATGGATCCATAGTCCAAGGATGAACTACTCACGCATCACACCGGAGGCTTGCATGGTGATGAAGAAGGCGTCTAGGGTGAATTCCCCTCTCCGGCAGGGTGTCGGGAAGAGCTTCAGATCTCTCCCGATCTAGGGATGGAGATGACGGCGGCTACAGACTCTTTCGTGGATTTTTGATCAGGCACTTAGGGTTTTTGTCCCGAGGGCATCTTATAGGCGGAAGGGGAGGCCGAGGGGGTGTCGGGGCTGGCCTCACCAACCCCTGGCGCGGGCCTGGTTGGGCCGCGTGGCCAGGTTGTGTGGTGGCCCCTGGCCCCTCTCCGTCTCGTACTCTGGCATCTGATGATTTCCGGAAAATAGGCACTTTGGCTTTTGTCCTGTCTAATTCCGAGAATATTCATTTTCTGACTTTCCTGGAACCAAAAACAGCAAAAAACAGGCAGCTGGCACTGTGTCTCTTATTAATAGGTTAGTCCAAGAAATCATATGAAAAGTACTCCAAAGTTGGAACAAAACACAAGAAAGTGGATAAAACCAAGCTGGGAACATCAAAAATTATAGATACATTTGCAATGTATCAACCATGAATAGTCATCAACAATGACAAGGCAATACTTCTTCCCATCGAGACTTGCATGAGATGGGGGACCAAAGAGATCCACAGGAAGAAGCTCTAAGATCCTCTTTGATGAAATAATTATTTTTCTTCGATGGGGAGAGTCATGCACCTTTCTTTGAACACAAGCCCTGCAAACATGATATTTGGCAAAGGAAACATTTTCTTTTAGTCCAAGAACATGGCAACCCTTGTGAAGACTTTGCAAAGTTCTCATATTGACATGGGCTAGCCGGAGATGCCATAGCCAACCCACATTGGCCTTTCCGAATAGGCACATCGGACCTGGAGTGGTTTTCCCCGAAAAGTCCACCACATACAAGTCGTTTTCGACGTACCCAATGAAAGCGACCTTGAGAGACTTGCTCCACAAGAGTACTACGATATCATCATCATCGAAAACTCCAAAGCCCATCTTAATGTCAACACCCGGATTTTTAAGCCCAGATGCCTGTTATGCCATACCTTGCAATCCCAGGATTACCATTTTTGCGAGACATAACAGATTGGATATCACAGTACATCATCCATTACAAACCATAATAAGGTTTTACACAAATAAAGGATCTCATGATCTAGTCTTAATACAAACAAGCAGCATAATAGTAAAGCGTAGTAGTGGACTCCATCTTCAGTGTCACATGCAAGGCTGACGATGGCAGATGATCCTAGTTGTCGTAGACATCCTGTTGTCCATCATCCTGGTAGTCCTGCTCATAGTCTGGCCACGGGAATAGCCAGGGACAAAGCCATGAGTACTCTTTAAGTACTCACAAACTATCACTAACAAGTAAGGTAGTTCTAGCAGGAATCTTAAGCTCTAGGTTTATTTGCAAAAAGCCAAATTTATCTAAACAGAGTTCAGAAGTAAAGAAAACTAAGTTAATGTTCTAAAATCACTTAAAGTGGGAACCTAATTTTAATCTCCACAACCCTGTTGTGGTTAAGTCAAAAATCATAGTTCACTTCACAAATCATTTTGAAAACATCTGACAACGGAACAGTATGGACACTCCAACTGTCCATGACCGCGGACATGGCTATTCGAATAGTTTGACACTCTACAGAGGTGGTACACTTTCACCAAAAAATTCGATACATCCGTCAGGGATAACCCTGAATCAATCATACTTAGTATGCGGATAATAAATCATAACCTTTCAATTACACACTCTAGTATAGGCACCTCCCCTATGAGCTTGGGCACTTTGCCATCCTGGGCACTGCATAGCTGGACAATCATCAAGAGGTAGCCTCAGCTCAAACCTCTCCCGCGAGGGAACCCATACTAATGCATATAAACTTCTGGATAAGCCCTACCCAATTCAGGTATTGTGGTTGTATGGTAAAATTGGAATGGTATCGCATCCGAACCCAACCATCAGTTTTTATAAATGGGCTAAGGCTCATGCCTCAACATTTTCATTATCAAATCCATTTGTGTTTCTCAACACATGTCAAAACATTTCAATAGAATGACTCATCATTCCAAGGTTTTCATAATCTTTTTCACCAAGTATTCCCATCTAAAGTGATCAACTTTTATACTTAGCACTAGCTACTAAGGTTAAGAGTGTTCACTAATGAGGGGTGTTAATCTTCAATCTCATGCCA
Organism: Avena sativa; assembly: GCA_916181665.1. NCBI lineage: Eukaryota > Viridiplantae > Streptophyta > Magnoliopsida > Poales > Poaceae > Avena > Avena sativa. Next base: position 74,373,349 of record OV702291.1, on the reverse strand, counting down.
TAGAATGACACCTAAGTGTAACTAGATAGGCCTAGTTTTATACTCTTTATGCTATCTATCCTAAAGGTAGAGAACTTTGGTAAAGTAAAGAAAATAATAAAGCTTGCAAGTAAACTTGGGATTGGTATAATCAAAGTGGTATAACCAAAGCATGCCTAATGCATCTTTCTTAGGTTAATACTTGCAATGGATGACTTGCATAGGTATGAGACTTTCAAGTGTTAGCTTGCAAGGGTCTAGCTTGCTTAGTAGTGATGGCTTGCCTTGATTGGTGCAGTGATTGAAGTTTCCTCCTCTTCTTCGGGGTAGAACTCCTCCTCCTCGTATCCTTGGTCGGTACTATCGTCTATAAATAAATGTGGGGTACACAATCACCAAAAAATACTTAACTAATTCTATGTAGCACACTAAGGCTCACACTTGATGATCTAGCATCATCATAATCATCACATGAATTAAAGAACTAGTCTTATTCATTTTATTTTAGAAAAGTAATTTCTACTCATTGAAAATAATTGAGATTTTATATTCTCTAAATAGAACATGGGATCATGTGGACACATGTCATCACCACATATTCTAATACATGGGAATGTGATTTAAAGTGTTGGTCACCTTTTATAAAGTTTAAGATTATTATTTAATAGATTTAAAGTGACTACAAATGCCCTAATAGCATTCTTTTGGTACTAGTCCAATGTCACTACATGCAAACCTAGATATCTTTACATATTCAGATATATATTATCAAATGTGATTTTTGAGAGTTGGAATCAACTCAAAAGTTATTATGGTTGATTTTTGAAAAATGTTTGAAGTTGGAAAAGTCTATGTCTTGTTATTTTTACTATATGTGATCTATAACTCCAAATGATTTAAATCCAACGGGCTTGGATAGATAATTTAAATATCTTTCTAACAAAATTGGAATCATGCAATTTGGTTCAGTAAAACTCTCTGAATTGATTTTTGAATCTATGGACACAATGGGGTTTTAACTAAAAAGGAAAATTCAATATTTGAATTTCCAGGCCAGCACAGGAGATTAAACGGGCCGGCCTAGCTGCACTGCACAGTGTAGTGGGCTGCTGACAGATGGGGTCCACCAGTCAGTGACTCAGTTTAATCGAAATGGTATCTACGCATCTGAGCCGTGCGATCTAATTCTAATCCAATGGCTGGGAGTCGTCATCGACGACGAACAACTCCGGCGAGGAAAATGACCTAGCGCGGCGGTGGGGGTCTGGCGGGGCTCACCTAGGCTCCAGCTAGGTTCGGTGATGGGGCGATCGACGTGGTAGACAATGGCGAGGCGAGGCGCGGTCACGGCAGGTCCTGGGGTGGTCGAAATCAACGGCGCCCTTCTCCTTTAGTAGCGGCGGGCTCCGGTACAAGTCTGGCGCGGTGGTGCTCGCCTTGCTCCGGGAAGAAGTGGGGGAGTGGCTATGAGGAGTGGGGAGTGGAGTGGTGTGGAGAATGGAGGCAGGGGTGGCCTCCTTTTATACTGCGGCGAGGGGACCGAGCGGTGTGGGCGCGAGCTCGACGGTGGCGTCGCTACAGGTGGCTATCGGCGGGGCTGAGGTAGGTGGACAGTGCGGTGTTCCCTGGTGGTTCTCACGGGCGTAATGGCGAGGCGTGGGGCGGCGTGGTTCGGTCGAGAGCGTGTGGTGCTCCGCGCGGGCGCAGAAGTGTTTGCGGCGGCGTGCGGCAGCTACGGGTCACGCGGCAGCGAACGGGGCTGTCTGCTGGGTTGTTGCGGTCATGGTGAGCCAGTGCACGCGAGGCGGGGGTGAGGCGTGGTCTGGGCGAGCTGGTCGGGCGCGGCAAGCTGGCGCGCTCTAGACATGGTGTAGAGAGGCTGGGCGTGGCGTAGCTAGGGTGGTCTAGGGCTCGTCTACGGTCGAGGCTTGGACAGGGGGTAGGGGTGGACCGAGGCGTGTCTGGTGCGCATCGTGGACGAGGGCGGTGATGCTCCTGGTGCGCTGTCCACTGTCGGCCGACGACGACCAAAACTGGGTGGCGCTCCACTATGCATAACGGTTAAGGGGGTGCTGGTATGCTGCTGCTAGACACTTAGGGAGACAAGGAGAGTAGAATGAGGGCACTGGTTGGAAGAACCATTGCTCAGAACAGTGACGTTAGGCCAGAGTTGTCTTGTGTCTGCAAGGTGTTTGTTGTAATGGCCGAAAGAAAATTACTTTGGAATATTTGAATGAAATTTTTTGAGTGATCTAGACTTAAGCTTGAGTGTCTCTGGTTGCTTGGGTTTGACAAGGAGAATTGATTTGATGGGTTTTTGAAAAAGTGTGATCTTAACACATACACTTGATTCAATTTTCAACTGTCCATTAAATTGATTCGAAAGATGTTTTTGTAAGTTTGTAAAGTGGGCCTTGATACACTTTTACTTGGTCTAGTAAGGGGTGAAAAGAATTAGAACTGTTCCTGTTAGAAAATATCTTCTAGGAACACTCAAAGTGGCCTAGTGGTTAACTTTGGTCAAAATGACCATTTGCTTTATTTATTCATATTTGATTTATTTTTCTTTTGATTTTGTTTGTAATTGGTCTAAGTAATGTAGTATTCACCTTTAAACCATTTCACATCATTTGTAGCAATCAAGCATGGCATTTTCAATCAATCACACATTAATGCAAAACTAACATGCATTCATATTTAAATTATTAACAAAAAAAATTGTTAACCCTAACTTTGGGTGATTAGAACTTGATAATCTTGATTAGAAGTTTTGGGGTGTTACAAACCTTCCCTCCTTAAACAAAATCTCGTCTCGAGATTTAAGAAAAACTAGGAACTAAAGAGATTGGGGAATTCAGTCCTAATGTAACCTTCTCGCTCCTAGGTAGCTTCTTCTTTAGTATGGTTGCTCCAGTGGATCTTGAGAAACTTGATACTCTGGGTCCTTGTGGTTCTGAAGGCTTCTTCCAAAATATGAATGGGCACTTCACGATACGTCAGATCCTTGTTGATATCAATGGCTCGGTGATCGATGTTCTTGAAAACTTCGATCTTCTCCGAAACTTCTAAGCATTTGCGAAGTAACGAGATATGGAACACATCATGGATGGCTGACATCTCCTCTGGCAGTTCCAGTTGATAAGACACCTCTCCTTGGCGATTCAGAATCTTGAAGGGTCCAATATATTTGGGGGCTAACTTTCCTTTCAGTTGAAAATGTTGCATTCCCTTCAAAGGTGACACTTTGAGGTACACAAAATCCCCGACATTGAAGGTCAAATCTCGACGTCTCTTGTCAGCATAATTCTTCTATCTAGATTGGGCAGTCTTGAGGTGCTCACGGACCTTCTGAACCTTCTCTTCAGCTTCTCGTAGGATGTCGGGTCTGAAAATTTGCCTCTCTCCTACTTGCGACCAATTAAAGGGGGTACGGCACTTCCTTCCACATAAGAACTCAAATGGGGCCATTTGCAAACTGGCTTGATAACTATTGTTGTTTGAGAATTCTACGAAAGGCAGACAATCTTCCCATTTTGATCCATATTCTAACACACAAGCTCTCAACATATCTTCTAAGATACTTTCAGTATGTCCATCGGTTTGCGGGTGATAAGCTGTGCTGAAATTCAGCTTGGTTCCTAATCCTTCTTGGACTTTCTTCCAAAATCTTGAGGTAAACTGGGTTCCTCGATCCGATACTATGGTCTTAGGGGTTCCATGCAAACTGACGATTCTAGCAATGTACAACTCTGCTAGCTTTGAACTCTGGTAGGTAGTCTTGACGGGTATAAAATGGGCTACCTTGGATAGTCTATCAACTATGACCTAGATAGAGTCATTTCCCCTACTAGAAGTAGGCAAACCGGTGATAAAGTCCATTCCGACGGAATCCCATATCCATTCCAGAATCTGCAATGGTTGCAAAAGTCCTGCGGGTCTCTAATGTTCCGCTTTGACTCTATGACAGATATCACACTTGGCTATGTAGCTTTTGATTTCTCTCTTCATCTTGTGCCACCAAAATTGCTCCTTCAAATCCTGATACATCTTCGTTCCTCTGGGTGGATAGAATAAAGAGTATTATGAGCTTCTTGCATGATAACTTGCTTCATCTTGGAATCTGCTTACACACAAATACGTCCTTTGTACCACAAAACTCCTTCTTCATCTTCGGTAAATCTAGGTACCTTTCATGTACTGATACGACGTTTGATTCCGTCGATACTTGCATTTCCTTTCTGGGCGTCCTTGATCTGACTGATCAAAGTGGGTTGAAGTTCAATGCTAGCTAAAAATCCTTGGCTAACTAGCTCCGTTCTAAACTGCTCCAACTCCTCATGCAAACTTGGTTGGGCTTCTTTGATCGTGGTGTTTAACCGACACGGGAATCTGCTAAGAGCATCCGCTACCACATTGGCTTTGGCGAGGTGATAGTGAATGTCAAGGTCATAATCCTTGATTAACTCTATCCATCTCCTTTGCCTCATATTCAGCTCCTTCTGGGTGCTCTTGTGATCCGAATAAATCTCACAGCGGTTACCCATAAGGTAATGACGCCATGTCTTCAAGGCTAAAACTACGGCTGCTAGTTCAAGATCATGGGTAGGGTAGTTTTGCTCATGCTGCTTCAGTTGTCGGGACAGATATGCTATGACTTTGACTTCTTGCATCTACACATATCCGAGACCAATCTTGGATGCATCACAATACACATCAAAAGGCTTCTTGATATCCGGCATAATCAAGATTGGGGCAGAAATCAATATCTTCTTGAGCTCTTTAAAACTCGCTTCACATTTGTCCGTCCATTCGAACTTCTTATCTTTCTTCAACAATTGGGTCATCGGTCTTGCGATGCTCGAAAATCCTTCAACAAACTTGCGGTAATATCCCGCTAATCCGAGAAATGCACGGACTTGGGTTTGAGTGGTTGGGGCTTTCCATGCTTCAACATCTTTGATCTTGGCGGGATCAACAACGACTCCTCCTGACGACACAATATGTCCTAGGAATCCTACTTCCTTCAACCAGAACTCACATTTGCTAAACTTGGCATACAACTGATGTTCTCTAAGGGTTTCAAGGATGGTTCTCAGGTGTTGCTCATGGTCTTCTTCTGACTTGGAATAGATCAGAATATCATCGATAAACACAACGACAAACTTATCCAGGAAGTTCATAAAAATCTTATTCATGAGATTCATGAAATAAGCGGGGGCATTGGTTAATCCAAAAGACATGACTGTATACTCATACAATCCATATCCGGTGGTAAAGGCGGTCTTCGAAATATCCGTTGCACGAATCTTGAGTTGATGATAACCAGTTCTAAGATCAATCTTAGAAAATACTCTAGCACCAGTCAACTGGTCAAACAGATCCTCTATCTTCAGCAATGGGTACTTGTTCTTGATTGTGACATCATTTAACTTCTGGTAATCCATGCACAAATGTTACCTCCATCTTTCTTATCCACAAACAGAACAGGCGATCTCCATGGCTTGTAGCCAGTCATCCGCATCTAAAGGGTCCTCAGACTTACTAAAGATAGGTGGATTGGTATTCTGGAAGTTCTTGAGCTTGGATCCATGGTGATCCTGGTTTCCATGGCCTTGATTATGGTGGGCCATCTGAGCTATCTGTTGAAGAGTGGCTAGGTTAGCTTGACATTCTGCTCTACTAGCTTCACGGTTAGAGACTAGCATTTGCAGAATTTGCAGCATCGGATCCTGAGATGAGCTGCTTCCTCTAGGATTTCCACGAGCCATCTGAAGATTGAGATAGATAATGAGATACGAGGGAAATTTCTAAGGTTCATGGTTTTGTTTCAAAAGCTTTAAACTTTGAGTTTGACTCAGGTTTTGGAAACTAACAACTTCCTCTCCTTCATTCATTTTTTCAAAGCACACCATACAAACACACACCACACACAAATGGAAAACAGGTGGTTTTAAGAACCATTCTGTGAAACTAAGATACAGTGGGACCGGTACAACTCATTCCTATGGTAGTGATCAAGTGCATCTAATCATCGTCAATGAAGTCGGAATCATCATCATCAGTGTGGAACTCCATGGCATCATCCTCCAGGTAGTCGTTGTCATCGCTGAGGTAAGAGTAAAGATCTCCGTGGATATCTTCACCTTCCTCCTCCTCCTTTGCTTCAAGCTGGACTTCCTGTTCACGGATGGTCTTTTCGAGAGCAGCCACCTTCTTGCGAAGACGATCAATGATGCGATCCTTTTTGTCGTGTTGACGATGAAGAGAATGGCGCTCCTTGGCGAGAATGGCGAGGGCCTGGTCCTTCTTGATGGCAATGGCAAGGTTGTGGTTAGCGTAGGCTCGAGCATTGTCCAATTCCTTCTGCCTATCATATAGCAGGAAGTCAAGGTTTTCCACCTGGCTCTTCATCTCTGGGTGACTTGGCATCTCCAATGGCATTCCCATAGAATCACGTCGTGCGAAGTGAGCAAAGCGGGTTCCCTGGATCAAGTTGATATTTTGCCCACACAAATGGGCAAGAGCTTCATGCATAGCCCTGGCTAATACATCTAGCCAGTTTTTCTCTCGCACAGTGAATTGAATCTTCTCAGAAAGGGGTGCTTCCATCTTGTCTCTAAGATCTGCAACTATCAGCCATTGTAGATCTCCTCCTGGGTGATCCTTGAGTTGTGCACCGAAGAATTCCGGATGCGGGTGCTCAAGGTACTCTGACAGTGCATCTAGATCCCTCTCAAAGATCAGTTGGCCTCCATTACCCAACTGGTAGAACTTGCAATACTGAACTTCCATCTATAAGAATTTAGGATGAGTAAGTTAGTGAGGTGATCAAGTGTGTCAAATTTTATGTAGAATTGCAAGAAGTTTTGAGGAACATGATTTTTTTGAAAGAATCTCAAGGATAAGAGTGGAAATAGGTTTTCATAAATACTTAATTCTTTTGTTTTGAAACTAAGTTTTTGTTCGAACGTACCTTATAACTAGGGTCTCCTATGGTCAGGATGGCTCTGATACCAACTCTTCATCACCCGAATTTTTAAGCCCAGATGCCTGTTATGCCATACCTCGCAATCCCAGGATTACCATTTTGTGAGACATAACAGATTGGATATCACAGTACATCATCAATTACAAACCATAATAAGGTTTTACACAAATAAAGGATCTCATGATCCAGTCAGAATACAAACAAGCAGCAGAATAGTAAAGCATAGTAGTGGGCTCCATCTTTAGTGTCATAGGCAATGCTGACGATGGGAGATGATCCTAGTTGTCGTAGACATCCTGCTGTCCATCATCCTGGTAGTCCTCCTCATAGTCTGGCCACGGGAATAGCCAAGGACAAAGCCATGAGTACTCTTTAAGTACTCGCAAACTATCACTAACAAGTAAGGTAGTTCTAGTAGGAATCTTAAGCTCTAGGTTTATTTGCAAAAAGGCAGATTTATCTAAACAGAGTTCAGAAGTAAAGAAAACTAAGTAAATGTTCTAAAATCACTTTAAGTGGGAACCTAGTTTTCATCTCCACAACCCTGTTGTGGTCAAGTCAAAAATAATAGTTCACTTCACAAATCATTTTGAAAACATTTGACGACGGAACAGTATGGACACTCCAACTGTCCATGACCACGGACACGGCTATTCGAATAGTTTGACACTCTACAGAGGTGGTACACTTTCACCACAAAATTCGATACATCCGTCAGGGATAACCCTGAATCAATCATACTTAGTATGCGGATAATAAATCATAACCTTTCAATTACACACTCTAGTATAGGCACCTCCCCTATGAGCTTGGCCTCCCAGCCATGGCCATCTGCCATCCTGGGCACTGCATAGGTGGACAATCATCAAGAGGTATCCTCAGCTCAAACCTCTCCCGCGAGGGAACCCATACTAATGCATATAAACTTCTGGCTAAGCCCTACCCAATTCAAGTATTGTGGTTGTACCGTAAAATTGGAATGGTATCGCATCCGAACCCAACCATCAGTTTTTATAAAAGGGCTAAGGCTCATGCCTCAACATTTTCATCATCAAATCCATTTGTGTTTCTCAACACATGTCAAAACATTTCAATAGAATGACTCATCATTCCAAGGTTTTCATAATCATTTTCACCAAGTATTCCCATCTAAAGTGATCAACTTGTATACTTAGCACTAGCCACTAAGTAAGAGTGTTCACTAATGAGGGGGTGCTAATCTTCAATCTCATGCCATAGAATGACACCTAAGTGTAACTAGATAGGCCTAGTTTTATACTCTGTATGCTATCTATCCTAAAGGTAGAGAACTTTGGTAAAGTAAAGAATATAATAAAGCTTGGTATAACCAAAGCATGCCTAATGCATATTGCTTAGCTTAATACTTGCAATGGATGAATTGCATAGGTATGAGACTTGCAAGTGTTAGCTTGCAAGGGTCTAGCTTGCTTAGTAGTGATGGCTTGCCTTGATTGGTGCAGTGATTGAAGTTTTCCTCCTTTTCTTCGGGGTAGAACTGCTCCTCCTCATATCCTTGGTCGGTACTATCGTCTATAAATAAATGTGGGGTACACAATCACCAAACAATACTTAACTAATTCTATGTAGCACACTAAGGCTCACACTTGATGATCTAGCATCATCATAATCATCACATGAATTAAAGAACTAGTCTTATTCATTTTATTTTAGAAAAGTAATTTCTACTCATTGAAAATAATTGAGATTTTATATTCTCCAAATAGAACATGGGATCATGTGGACACATGTCATCACCACATATTCTAATACATGGGAATGTGATTTAAAGTATTGGTCACCTTTTATAAAGTTTAAGATTATTATTTAATAGATTTAAAGTGACTACAAATGCCCTAATAGCATTCTTTTGGTACTAGTCCAATGTCACTACATGCAAACCTAGATATTTTTACATATTCAGATAGATATTATCAAATGTGATTTTTGAGAGTTGGAATCAACTCAAAAGTTATTATGGTTGATTTTTGAAAAATGTTTGAAGTTGGAAAAGTCTATGTCTTGTTATTTTCACTATATGTGATCTATAACTCCAAATGATTTAAATCCAACGGGCTTGGATAGATAATTTAAATATCTTTCTAACAAAATTGGAATCATGCAATTTGGTTCAGTAAAACTCTCTAAATTGATTTTTGAATCTATGGACAGAATGGGGTTTTAACTAAAAAGGAAAATTCAATATTTGAATTTCCAGGCCAGCGCGGGAAATTAAACAGGCCGGCCCAGCTGCACTACACAACGTAGCGGGCTGCAGCCATATGGGGTCCACCAGTCAGCGACTCAGTTTAACCGAAACGGTATCTACGCATGTGAGGCGTGCGATCTAATTCTAATCCAACGGTTGGGAGTCGTCATCGATGACGAACAACTCCGGCGAGGAAAATGACCTAGCGCGGCAGTGGGGGTCTGGCAGGGCTCACCTGTGCTCCAGCTAGGATCGGCGATGGGGGCGATCGACGTGGTAGATGACGACGAGGCGAGGCGCGGTCATGGCAGGTCCTGGGTGGTCGCAATCAACGACGCCCTTCTCCTCCAGTAGCGGCGGGCTCCGGTGCAATTCCGGTGTGGTGGTGCTCGCCTTGCTCTAGGAAGAAGTGGGGGAGTGGCTGTGAGGAGTGGGGAGTAGAGTGGTGTGGATAATGGAGGCGGGGGTGGCCTCCTTTTATACTGCAGCGAGGGGACCGAGCGGTGCGGGCGCGAGCTCGACGGTGGCATCGCTACAGGCGGCAATCGACGCGGCTGAGGTAGGTGAACGATGCGGTGTTCCCTGGCAGTTCTCACGGGCGTAATGGCGAGGCATGAGTCGGCGTGGTTCGGTCGGGAGCGTGTGGTGCTCCGCGCGGGCGCAGAAGTGTTTGCGGCGACGTGCGACAGCTGCGGGTCGCGCGGCGGCGAACGGGGTTGTCTGCTGGGTTGCTACGATCATGGCGAGCCAGTACACACGAGGCGGGGGTGAGGTGCGGTTTGGGTGAGCTGGTCGGGCGCGGCAAGCTGGCGCGCTCTAGACATGGCGCAGAGAGGCTGGGCATGGCGTAGCTAGGGTGGTCCAGGGCTCGTCTACGGTCGAGACTTGGACAGGGGGTGGCGGTGGACTGAGGCGTGTCTGGTGCGCGTCGTGGGCGAGGGCGGCGATGCTCCTGGAGCGCTGTCCACTGTCGGCCGATGACGACCAAAACTGGGCGGCGCTCCACTATGCATAACGGTTAAGGGGGTGCTGGTATGCTGCTGCTAGACACTTAGGGAGACAAGGGGAGTAGAATGAGGGCACTAGTTGGAAGGATCAGTGCTCAGAACAGTGAAGTTAGGCCAGAGTTGTTTTGTGTCTGCAAGGTGTTTGTTGTAATGGCCGAAAGAAAATTACTTTGGAATATTTAAATGAATTTTTTGAGTGATTTAGACTTAAGTTTGAGTGTCTCTGGTTGCTTGGGTTTGACAAGGGGAATTGATTTGATGGGTTTTTGAAAAAGTGTGATCTTAACACATACACTTGATTCAATTTTCAGTTGTCCATTAAATTGATTTTAAAGATGTTTTTGTAAGTTTGTAAGGTGGGACTTGATACACTTTTACTTGGTCTAGCAAGGGGTGAAAAGAATTAGAATTGTTCTTGTTAGAAATTATCTTCTAGGAACACTCAAAGTGGCCTAGTGGTTAACTTTGGTCAAAATGACCATTTGCTTTATTTATTCATATTTGATTTATTTTTCTTTTGATTTTGTTTGTAATTGGTCTAGGTGATGTAGTATTCACCTTTAAACCATTTCACATAATTTGTATCAATCAAGCATGGCATTTTCAATCAATCACACATTAATACAAAACTAACATGCATTCATATTTAAATTATTAACAAAAAAATTGTTAACCCTAACTTTGGGTGATTAGAAGTTTTGGGGTGTTACACTTACCAAGGGCACGAACATAAAGTAAATTATATCCAAGTGTCTCAACAAGCATGACGTCCACGAGAGATATATCGTGGGAAAACACAACCTTGCCAAGACCTAATACCTTAGACTTGGACTTGTCACCATAGGAGACGGTTATTTGATCATGATTAGGCCTCATCTCCGTGATGATCTCCTTGATTCCGGTCATATGACTTGTGCATCCACTATCAAGCACCCATTTTGACCCATTGGAAGCATAGCCCTACAAAAGAATTACTTCTTGTTTTAGGTACCCATTTTTCAATGGGTCCTCTCATGTTAGTAACAAGGGTCTTTGGAACCCAAATAGACCAAGCAATGTAATTATCATAAGGACCAACATAACTAGCATAGACTTCACCATAATAATCATGAAATAACTCATAGTGAGGATTATTAGACCCTGTAAAACCATCATAATTAGTTTTGTCCTTCGTGATGTTCTTTTTAGTGGTACTTGTCTTTGCTTGAGTTTTCTTGGTCTTCTTCTTCTTCTTCTTCTTGGTATTGGGGATATATCCTAGTCCCTCCTTTCCATTATTCATTCTTTTCTTGCTCAAGAGCTCATCAAAAACTTCCTTACCTTTTGGGAGGAGATGACTTGGCAAGATCATCTTTCAATCTAGCATTTTCTTGAAGGACGTCTTCATGATTGCACACAGAAGTAGAAGTGCTAGGAACATCATACTTGGCTAGTCGAGTTTGGAGCTGATCATGAGACTCATTGAGAATAGAGTATTCACTCTCCAATGCCTTGTGAGCAATGTCAAGTGCCTCAAGCTTCTCGGAAAGTCTAGCATGAGCAGCCCCAAGTTCAACCTTCTCCCTTTTTAGCTTCTTTGCCTTAGCAATAGCATGACCCCGTTACTTCATAAGTTTGGCCATAAGTTCATCATTAGACTCCTCAATTGACTCAAGCCTCTCTTCAAGCAAGGTCTGAAACTCTTCTTGTTCTTCTTCTTCTTCTAGAGCATTTTCCAAGGATGCTATTTCCATTGCATCCTCCCTTTCAATTCTGCCCTTTTCTTCAAGGAGTTCCTCTGAGTGAGCAAGTTGACTCATGAGAGCCTCAAAATGCATTTTGCATTCACCTTGCAAGTTAGTCATAAAATATTCCAAGGCAATAAATTCTTCCTTAACCTAAAGAATAGTGGCATCATCCATATCAACATTCATGGTAGTCTTAGGAAAGGAAGTAATGGAAGGTGATACCTCGGAACCTCTTACCATGAGGCAAGTGACGTTCTTGTTGTAGACATTCTTATTTGGAGAATTGAAGAGCGAAGTAGTTGGTGTAGATGTAGTGGCTATGGCAACCACCTCTCTTGAACTATCATCACCTTCTTCATCTTCGCTTGCGGATGAATACTCCTCTTGGGCTACCAACACAATCTTTGGTTGCTTCTTATAGGGAGCATTCTTCTTGTTAAATGGCTTCTTGCGAGGATCCTTTGACTTCTACTTGAGAACTAGTCTTCCCCCATGATCTTATCTACTTTGATAGGGGCACTCAGCTACGAAATGTGAACGGTCACCAAAATTGTAACATGACCTCAGTTTTTGACCGTTTTCTTTCCTTCCACTTGACCCATTCTTGCGCTCAAGTTCAGATTTTGCTTTGGCTGGGTCTTTCCAAAAGTTTCTTGCATAGAATGCCATGTACTCACCATGAGCATGCTTGACCTCCTTGGGATAGCTCATGGCAACTATGTCAAGGCCTCTATTGTCTTCTTCTTGCTCACTGACATTTTCCTTCAAAGCAACATTCACACCTTTTTGCATTCCAATTGCTCGACCACAAGCATCTTCAGTGTTCTTTGCCACAACTTTGAATGCAAACATTTATTGCATGATTTTTTTGGAAGTCATTTGGTGATAATTATGTCTACCTTATAAGCTCTTCAAATCTATGGGCTCAAATGGCATAAGAGAACTTACGTATTTCCTCTTGATCCAAGCATCATCAACATGTGTTGCACCATGGTTTCTAAATCTGGTGGCAATGGACTTGAGACTTATATACATATCTTTGTGGTCCTCATCATCCATCATATAGAACCCTTCAAGTTGGTTGCTTAGAGCATCATACCTATTCCTTGTCATGCTCTCATTTCCAATGAATAGCTCGGTGAGGGCATCCCAAGCTTCTTTAGCGGCGCTTAGATGTTCAATGTGTGGAATATCCTTGGGACCCACACCAAGTTCGATCATGTGTAAAGCTGTTGCGTTGATTTGACTGTCGATAACTTCACGTCTTGTCAAGTTGGTTGGATCCCCAACATGGAGACCACTCTCGATGATCTTCCATAACTCAATCGACGAGCTGCACACATGAGACTTCATTAAAAATTGCCATTGATTGAAAGAAGATGCACCAAGATTGGGTGGATCACCCCTATTGTTTATATGAGGATGAGGGATTGGTGGATCGGGTGAGTAAAAGTGAGAAACCTCACTATGGTCCTCCTTACCACTTCCCTTTTTGGAAGAGGAACCCTATTTTTATCTTCACTCTCCAACTCCTTTTCTTCAAAGTTAGCCTTAGATTTGTCCTTAGAAATAGGAGTTGTAACTCAGTGGAAGATGGAGGGGAGGTTGTGGGTGGCATGAGACGAGCTATCATTTCACGCATCTCTTGCATGAGACGTGTTGTGGTTTTAATCAAGCTTGTTTCCAAGGTATTGAGATCATCCATGGTGACTTTACTCCCAGCCTCACTACCATCTTCCTTAGTACCCATACTCTCTTAGGCGTTAAAGCCCAAATAAAGAGTCGAGGCTCTGATACCAATTAAAATGGATCGTATGGGCACCTAGAGGGAGGGTGAATAGGTGCTACACCATTTTTTAGTTTTTTTTTCAATTTTAGGCTTAACACGAAGGTAAATTCTCTAGATACGCAACTAAGAGGAATTTCCCTATATGTCAACCTAACTACTAAGCGAGTAAAGGCAAAGGGAGTGGAAAGAGGTAACCATAGTGAAGCACGCGGAGACACGGGATTTTTTTACCACGGTTCCTTCCTTGTTAAGGGAAGTACGTCTACGTTGGAGGGGTGGGTGGTACTAAAACCACCACGCCACAAAAGGCCTCAACCTGTTCTTTGATGGATCTCACCACCAAAGGCCTGATCCACCTTCCACTATTTGGTACCCTTCTAGGCAGGAACCGGTGCCTTTAGAACACTAGCGGGACACACATCCACAACTGAATTGGAGGCTCCCGTGATGACAACAAGTTGCCACAAGAACAAGTTAATCAATATCTGAAATAGAGATCTAGATATTTGCAAGAAATACTATATCAAGAATCCTCCAAGTGAATGGAGGGGAAATGGAGATGTTGATTCGTGCCTATGTAGATCGAGGCCTCCTCCTTCGACTTCCCAAAGATCAGAGCCTTCGGGTGGTTGAACATGGAGATCTCGTGAGAATTAGAAACAATAGCTCTGCACTTTTTCGAATGAATCAAGAGATCTGATAGGAGGAGCAATTGTGGTATTTATACCCCTACCAAGATCCAGCCATTTGACAAAAAGGGGCCAGATTATCCGGCCTAACTAAGGGCCGGATTATCCGGCTGGGGCAAACATCCGGCCCAGAATCGGACAATCTGGACCAAATGTCTGCCCCTCTCCATGTGACACGCCTTGGTTGCCTTTGGAAATATCCTGGGAGAGGGGCGGATTATCCGACCCCCTGGTGGGGCGGATTGTCTGGCCCATGCAAAAGCCCCGCCCCTGGCTGATTAATCCATGGAAAACTCCACCCCTTCCGCGTGACGTGCCTTGGTTGCCTTTGGAAAAATCCCGGGGGGCGGATTATCCGGCCCCCTGGTGGGGTAGATTATCTAGCCTGGGAAAAAATCTCCAGCCCTAGCCGGTTAATCTGGGGAAAACTCCACCCCCCTTCCGCTTGACGCGCCTTGGTAGCTTTGACGAACTAGATATGGCGGATAATCCGGCCCCTGGTAGGGTGGATAATCCGCCACCAAAACTCTGGTTTAGCAGCATTTGGGTGAAAGAGTATTCTACACAACTAAACACACAATTAAATAATCCTTGGCATTGTTAACTAACACTCAAAACACTAGAGATCTTGAAATGTTCTTTCACTTCTTTCCATTCTCATCGAGCACAGGTCGATGCGAAAGCACGAATAACATGTGGAAATATTATAGCCAAAGAACAGACATGATAACAATGTTCTAGTACAAGACAATACAAGATAAGTGCTTATCTGCTATGGACAATAATAAGGTGAACATAACACTGGAAAAGGCAAAAACAACAACAATACATCCATTCGATAAGCAAGCACTTGAGAAATACACGCATATTCCTAAAATTTCAGATAGAAGTAACAAACAACACAACATTTAAGGTAGAAGGGTCAGAAGAAGAAGGACACTTGCGTTAAGTAGACTAGACAAGTACGAAACAATAGAATTTCAGAGGAAAACATTCATGTGAATTATGATGAGAAAAAACAGAACTTCACGTGCTCATGCAAGAAGATGCAGAGATATGAAATTCATTGTTGTTATGTGATAAAATCACTTGTACATCTAGGAATAAATAACCTGCTAGAAAGTTTTAGAGTAAAAAGATGGAGAAACGATATAGACCTAGAGTTATCAACACTAAGAGATATTATGGATTCATTAAGCACAGAAGATACACTAAGATACACTAGAGTAATGCCAGAAATGGTAGAACTTTGCAACAAAGCATGTCCAAATGATGGAGCATATCAAGTAATGATAGAGTGCATACGGGATATGAAAAAAAGTTATGGCTGAACTTAGAGACAATGAAGAAAATCAAAAAAGAGAACAAGAAGGAACAAATAAGGAAGAGAGACCACATGATCCACCAATATCTAGCAGGAAAGGAACAAAGAGAGGCAACCGACAAATGCAAGGATTAGAAAAAGCTACAAGGTTAGACAAATAACATGCAACTACTGCAAACTGCAAAAAGGAGAGAGAAGACAGGACAACATGCACATGCAACCCAAGGGAGAAAGAGCAAACAAGAATAAATACAGCAGACAACAACTCAATACCAACGCAAGAAACTGAAAACACACAACAACCCGATACACAAAACAGTCAGTCGACACCAGCTGCTACAAGAAACATAGAAGGATTCTATTGGCATAATGGTAAATTCAGAACTATTATGGAATATCTTATTTTTGGCTCACCAAAACCATACAAAAGTTAAGGTAAAAAATATATAATTTAACTAATTACCATATTTGCGACCTATTAATTCAAATGTACAGTCAATGGAATTTAAATATATATTAAGAATTTTTCAGGAACTGAAAAGAAGAACATTCTACATGATAAGAAGGCATAGAAGGGAATAAAGATCTACAGGAAAAGAAATAATAGAAGAAAAGAAGAGAAAGAAAAAGATAGAAATACTAAAATAAAACAAAGAGAATGCTTTTATTTCTATATTGTATTTGAAGAAATATATTAAATACAATATTAAAGATACATATGAAATATAGTATTTATTAAGAACTTTATATTTTATGAAGTAACTACAACAACTATCAAGTACTCGTCTTGACATATTTGATGAATGTTAAACTTGACTATGAATGAAGCTAAAAAATTACACAAAAAAGAGTGTACACGTTTTGGAATAGCCATTCCCTGCCCACTAGAAAATTTACATAATAGATCTCTCTGTTGCAACTCCACAAACAATGTCAAGCTCATAAAAGTGTACATAAAGCAAAAAATAGTATGTCCTTATCCGTAACACATATTATGTACTGTTTTCACTCGAAACATTGTACCTGACAAAGAGTAGGCTAAGTAATGCCACAAATCAATACCCTCAACCACAATCCGACATAAAAAATAATTTGTACTTACCAAAACGGAATTATGTACTTTTATCAATTCAAACATTGTACCTAAAAATAGTAGGAAAAGTACTTATACATCTTGTAAAGAATGAGAAAGAGTACTTGTAAACCAAGATCACCCCAACCCCCCACCATTCCAAACCATAAAACCCCCACAACACCCAACCCTCCAAACGAAAATCTCCGTCAAAAACTAGAATATACTTAGCATTAATACGTATTTTGTATTTCAGACAATTGAAAAATTGTACATGACAATGAGTAGGATGACTAATGCTACAAATACCGACCAACAATGAAGTCACATGTACTTAACAATATCGAACGTACATACTTTACTCAATTCAAAATTTGTATGTGAAAAAGAATAGAAAGTGTAATTGTACATATTCTAAACAATGATGAACCACCCACCACAAAAATAAAACAACACCAAGAACAACCACCCACCCAACCGAACCAGACCCTTCTCCATAAAAAAAGTACTTACAAGTAAAACGTATTATGTACTTTGAAAAATTGAAAATTTCTACATGTCAAGGAGTAGGTCGACTAATGCTACAAATGCCAACAAACAACCACAATCCCACGTAAAAAATAATATGTACTTAACAATACCGAAAGTATGTACTTTTCCCAATTCAAAAATTGCACTCCTCATCAAAAATAGTATTTACTTACTAGTAATATATATTATGTACTTCGAACATTTTAATAATGTACATATCAACAATGAACAATGGCCCGACCTCCATCCACCCTTCATAGTCGTAAACATTATGTGCTTACAAATAATATATATTCTGTACTTTGGACACTTCAAACATTGTACATGACAAATAATAGACTGAGTACTGCTAAAAATTAATCTGTACTCACCAACGGAATTATATACTTTGGTCAATTTAAAAATTATACATGAAAAATAGTAGAAAGAGTACTTGTACACATTATGAAGAACGATGAACCACAAAAAAATAAACAACCCCCGAAACCTGACCAACCCCAACACGTAATACATATTCTATACTTTGAACATAGTACCTAACAAAATGACATTGCCACGAACTAATTAACATGAACTTATCCATAAAGAAAATTGTGAACTTTGATCACTAGAAACATTATACCTGAGACCGTATAATACCCAGATTCAGAGAAATGCTACCGTCCACCGGTATAATACCCAGATCTAGGATAACACCAATTCATATTTATTCAGTTAAAAGTGCTACCGTCCACCCATGTAATCCCTAGAAAACACAATGCCCGGAAATTCAAAGGGAAAACATACAAACACAAAAAGGGAAAAACAGAGAATGCAGGCACAAACAATCTGTACTGATTACAAATAAAAGAAGATACATAGAAGACAAGGGAGGAGGAAGAATCGACCAGCTAACCATTGATTCAATGAAGAAAAAAGCAACGGAAGAGAAGTAGATGATGGACTTCGAAGGATATGAGGGAGGAGAATCAACCAAAGAAGACGAGTGCGACGGCAAGGCGGAAGAAACCGTCTCCATCGGGGACAAAGGAAATAAAGAAGATAGAAGGGAAAAAGATAGAAAAATAACGGTTCGTCTAAAAACTCGGATTCGATAACGACCCACTAGCCCGGAGAGGGCATGCGACACACCAAAAGCCAACACGTGTTGCGTGTGGAAGCCCATCCTGGATTGCGGAAACGCACGAGAATGGACCATGTATCGACGCGAGAGCGCCCGCCCGGGAACTTTGCGAATGTCGGCATTTTTCTAAGATTTCCGCTGTTACGCGGAATCATGATAGAGCCTTGAAACGCGACATGTAAAACAGAATATTCCACGAAAGCACTTTCTTGACACATGTTTTTTTGACAAACACAATATATTAAGCAAGCAAGCCGCCTCATTAAAAACCTTCCAGTCCCGTAGGTACCTTGGAAAGAAAAGAGTGCGTATAAAACTTACTGCTCCAAAGTTAAACTAGAGTTACATCTCGAATTACAAAAGCCAAAATAAAACCTGGGGGATCACCCTCCCAACTACGAATCTCCTTTGAAGAATAAGCAAATTTTGCCAGTTCGTGCGCCACCTGGTTCGCCTCCCTTAGACAATGCTGAAATCGAACTTTTGCAATAGCTCCAATTTTTTGAAAACATTCTGCCAAGATTGCGGAGTAGGGGCTCCATATCTCTGCCTCCCCGTTACAAGCTTTGATTAGCTCTGAAGAATCCGACTCGAGACCCTTCTGTAACCCAAAGCCTCTGCTGTAGCAACGTCCATCACATGCGATATAGGACCAAAAGAGCCTCTCATTACCTCACCATTATGATCACGTAAAATAGCTCCCACCGATCCCGAACCATCACTGTGGAATGATGCATCTGTATTAAGCTTCAAAGATCCCGTAATAGGCTTACTCCACCCCAACATTTTTTGTTCTGCCGAAGGCCGAGCAGCTCCAAAATTTGTAGTTAGGGAATTGATTGCAAACGTCGTACTAGATGGTTTCTTAACCTGGACGCCTCTAACAAGTTCACACCGCTGCCACCAAATATACCATCCACCAACGCCAATTGTTTCCCATAGACCTATCTGACCTAGTACCGGTGATTTACTTAACTGATTGCAAAGAAGTTTTTCAAGACATACCGAACCAGATTGATCATCTTGCATAGTCTGCACAATAACATTCCAGAGCCCAAGTTCTTTCCATACCTCTTTAGCTCTTGTACAAGAGAACAAGAGGTGTTTATTATCTTCTGGTCCTCTATGGCAAACATGACATTCTAGATTTACTCTCATATGCCGATCAACAAGTATAGATTTCCCAAGTATTGATCCATGCAATGCTCTGCACAAGAAAATTTTAACTTTAGGTGGAACATTAAAATTCCAAAGCTGATCCCATACCCAATTACTTGAAGAAGCTCCCTGGCCATCACTCCTTCTAGTTCGTGCGCCAAACTGATGGTTCCACTCCAAATGATAGGCAAAATGAACTAAGAAGATATAACTTTTAGTGAAGCTCCATGCTACAATGTCATTAGTCAAATGAGCACTCGGAGGTATCTTCAGAATTCTCTCAGCATCCACTGATTCTCTCTGATAATAGCCTCGTCCCATTGTCCGGTGACTGGATCAATTAGCTCATCGACCATTCGGAGAATGCACTACCCTCGCGTAGATAGAACCTTCCTTGTAGGACTGTTCGGGATCCAGTGATCCTCCCATATGTTAACATTGGTACCACATCCAATACGCCAAATATGACCACGCTTAAAAGTATGTAAACCCACCACAATACTCTACCATGTAAGAGATGCCCCAGATTTGGATCCAGCATTTAGAAGTTTACCATCCGGATAGTATTTAGCCCTAAGCACCCAAGAACATAAAGTATCAGGATTAGACAGAAGACGCCAGCTTTGTTTAGCCAGCATTGCAAGATTAAAGGAATGAAGATCACGGAATCCCATGCAACCCATCTTCTTCGGGATACACATCCTCCACCAAGAGAACCAGTGCATCTTCTTATTCTCTTCAGTATCCCCCACCAGGATTCAACCATTGCTTCATTTATCTCCTTACATAATGATACTGGAATTTTGAACACTGCCATTGCATACACAGGAATTGACTGAATGATTGCTTCCAAGAGAACTTCTTTTCCTTCCAAAGACAGGAAGCGCTCCTTCCATCCTTTCAACCTTTGTATAATTCTTTCCAATAGATAAACAAATGATTCATACCTATTAAGCCCCACTAGAGCTAGAAGACCAAGATAGGTATCCGAAATAGCCTCTGTCATAATATTAAGTTCCTCACAAATCTGAGCCTTCAAAGCAACATCCACATTACGACTGAAGAAGATACTACATTTTGACTCACTCACCAATTGGCCTGACCTTGCACAATATAAATCTAGAACTTGTCGAAGTTGCACTATTCATGTTTGCCTTCATAAGTATAAGGGAATCATCAGCAAATAATAGATGAGACATTGATGGCGCATTTCTGCACACCCGAACACCTTTAATGCCACGAACTTCCTCTCTATGAGCCAAAGCACTAGATAAACCTTCTGCACAAATCAAGAACAAATACGGTGACAAGGGGTCCCCTTGACGCAACCCCCTTGTTGGAATGAACTCCTCAGTTTCCTAATCATTATATCGAACCTTATACTTCAGCGACCTGACACATGTCATTAACAGATCAACAACATCTTTATAAAAACCCAACTGAGATAACATCCGTTCCAGAAATATCCACTCAACTCTATCATAGGCTTTGTGTATGTCCAACTTCACTGTGCAAAAGCCTTCTTTCCCTTTCTACTTGTTCTTGATAGTCTGCATGCTCTCATAAGATAACAATATATTATCGTTGGTCAATCTTCAAGGAACAAAAGCACTTTGAACCTGTGATATAATATCATCAAGAATAGACTTTAGCCGAAAAGCAATCATTTTCGAGATTACTTTATAAAGAACATTGCAAAGACTAATCAGCCTCTATTGAGTAATTTTCTCCGGAGATTGAACTTTAGGAATAAGAACGATGACAGTATCACCGGGACGTCTTTTTCATTTATAGCATTCAACACCTCTTCTGTTAGCAGCTCACCAAGAATACCCCAACACTTCTTGAAGAAGAGAGCATGTAACCCATCCGGCCCAGGTGCTTTCGTGTCCCCAATTGAGAACAGAGCTTTTTCACATCATCCGCCGTGTAGGGTCTCATCATCGACTCATTCATGCTATCAGATACCCTAGGATTGACCAACCCAATCAAAGCCGGATCAGGTTCCTCCACTTCTGTAGAAAAAAGGCCAACAAAATAATCAGAAATCATAGGATTAAGATACGCTATACCTTCCTGCCAGTTACCCGAGTCGTCCTTCAGACGAGTAATCTTATTCCTGAGGCGACGGGCCGACGCAAATTTGTGGAAGAATTCGGTATTCCTATCTCTGAATTTTAACCAGTCAAACCCTGCTCCTTTGAGACCAGTGAATCTCTTCTTGTTCTAGGAGCTTTTCTATTTCAAAGGCGAGTTCTCTCTCCTTCATCACATTGGCCTCAGTAAGCTCACTACGGGTTACCTCCTCCAACTCTCGTTTCAGCGTGTTAAGTTTACGCTTAGAGCTTTTAAGCATTGTATGGTCCCAACGATGCAGACGATCATGAACCATCAGTAACCTCCTTACCAGATCGGTTCGGACAGATTGCTCCGCCGAAAGGTCCCAAGCATCTTGTACAACTTCATGAAAACTAGACTCCTTTAGCCATCTTGCCTCAAACCGAAGAATTTTCGGCCCACTTTGAACCTCTGCCGGTTCTTCTCCAAAACTCATGAGGATAGGTCTATGATCAGACCAACTGTAATCGCAATTTAGCAGAACTGCATCATCAAACTTTTGTTGCCAAGCATCATTACATACGCGTCTATCCAGCCTTTCTCGAATACCTGCTCTATGCCAAGTGAACCTATCCCCGGAGAAGCCCATGTCAGAGAGGCCACAGTCACTCAAAATATCTCTATAGCTTGCATAAACTGAGGAGGTCTTGGTTTGCCCCCTCTTTCTCAAAAGGATACAATATATCATTCAGATCCCCCATAATGAGCCATGGCATAGTGCTAACAGTTGCAAGCTCACGGATACGTTCTCAAGATTTATGTTTATCACTCCATCTTGGTTTCCCATAAAAACTAGTAAAGCGCCAGATGTTATCATGTCCAACCCCTATGAAAACATCAATGTAATTCTCCGTCTTATAACGTAAAGACACCACAACCTCCTTATTCTAGAGTAAAAGGAGGCCTCCTTTCCTACCATGGCTTCTCACCACTTCTTTATAATCAAACCGCAAAGTTCTACACAAGCACTCTGCCGCCCAATCATTCAATTGAGTCTCCATCAGAAATAAAACATCAGGGTTATATTACTTCTGGACATCTGTCAGCGCCCTGACCGCCGTGGCTTTATGAACACAATGGCTATTGAGGCTTAAGATTTTCATTGCCTCTGGTCAGCCTCCTAGTCAGAGGCCGCCGATATCTAAGAGTTAACTGGTTCACCATCTGTTCTAGAACGCTTCGGTGGTTGAGTTTTGCCCGGCGTTCCTAATCTCGCAGGGTTTTCCTTATTCAAATTTCCTAGAGGGGACTCGAGTAAAGCTTCAGTATGTTTGTCCCCTTCAAACTGGCCTACAATCGCCAATACTCCTGAATTAACTCTTGCTCCATCCGCATCATCATAAGCAGATCCCAGGTCAGCACCTCTCGCTGAATTCATTGCCAGCCTTTTCCTAACAACCGGATTGTGTAGTGCATAACCACCTACTTCCATCTCAGATGGGACATTCCCCTTAGTTCTGTCCCAACCTCCCTCTTCCTCACTATTGTAGGTACCACGACCCATGTCGCGGCCCTAGGGACCTCCATCTCTCCTCCCACCACCACGACCTCTACCAGGTCCTCGGCCACGACCTCTTCCATGGCCACCATCAGCTAGGATAAAATTCCCCCACTCCAACTTTGATAAATCATGCTCACCCGACCCGCACTCCTCATGCCAATGGCCAATATATCCACAATTCCCACAGAAAATAGGTATTTTTTCATACTTCACCTGGTAAAACTCCTTCTTCTTGTCCTTTGTTATCGAAGCAAATCTGCTAAGTTTTTTGGTAACATCAAGCTTCACCTTTATACGAATAAAACTAACGACGAACCCTGATGGGAGTTTAATCTGGACCTCCTTGACTTCCCCTACACCACGGCACATGCCTTTGACAATCGGTTCCTTCAAATAGTTATCAGGAAGTTGGTGAACTTGAGTCCACACTATCACTTTATCCAGCTTCACCGACCTAGGGTTTGTAAACCCATCACACTCCTCCATAATTAGCGCTTGATCTCTGAACAACCAGGGGCCTTGGTGCATGGCTTTGTTCCAGTCCGCAAGGCAATGAAACTGTATCGTGAACAAGTTGTCATCCAATCTTCGCCGTGTAACCTCCTTCGCCGGATTCCATGATGAACGCATATCCACAAAAAGAGCACTCTGACTGAACCCTAGCTTCGTGGTATGAACCCTAGCGATGGCTAGCCACTTCACTATAATTCCTGGTTCCCCCGCCTCGTCTTCCCAGACGAAATCCTTGCTCTCGTCTTCATGGAGATGTAACCTCTCTAGCAGATCCTCACCTTCTTCTTTATTCTCTCCTCCTAGCCCGCTTGCCGAGCCTTCCTCCATCCCCTCCGTGGGTTTCTCCTGAGCCATCAACCACAGACTAGATCACAAGGGAAGGAGCGAGCAGATCGCTGAGAACCACGTCGATCAATCGGTATTAGCTACGAGACTCACGGTAGCAACAGCGCCGCGGGAGGAAAGAAAAACCCTAGCTTTTCGCTAGGAGAACGACCCTTCTTGGCACGTGTTTAAGTTTACCACCGCGGTGTGTAAACAGATTTTATGGGTTTCTGTTTTAACTTTTAAAGGTCCGGTTAGCGATGCTCTGCTTGGACACGTACCAGCACAAAGCCCGTTTATTTGTCTTTGGAACTGACCCAAGTGGCCCATTTGCGAAGCGGCGAACTCGAGCTGCAAAAAACAGCAGCAGAAGAAAAATCCACTGCTGCACTCCACGACCGTGACCCTCCCCGTCGAGCGCTCTCCGATGGTATCTCAGGATTCCAAGCCCGCGCATTCCCCGGCCACCGCCGAGCCGAAGTCCCCGGCCACCGCTGCCGCAGGGGAGGCGCCTGCGAACCCCACTAAAGCCCAAAACCCTAGCGCTGCCGCGACCGCGGCGGCCGGCGCCGCGGCCACGGATCTGGAGAAGAAGATGCGCGGCGCAGAGCGGTTTGGGACGCAGGTGGTGATGTCCGAGGACGAGAAGCGAAGCAGTCGCGCCGAGAGGTGATTCTTCTATCAAACCCCTTCTCCTAGGGTTTAGAGATTTTTTTTCCTTTACAAATCCGAAAGATTTGGTAGTTTCCGACTCTCTAGAGCAGCCGTGTCGGAAATTGTGCTGTACTTTCCCAGTTCCCGTAATTTTGAGGCATTGGCCACGTACTTGTCTCAAATGATAGGATTAATAAGGATCTAATAGTGTACCCACTTTGTAGCTTTTAGTCAAGTTGTTTTCATTAGGCATAGATTTAAGGGGGATTTCCGGGGTATGGAAACTAAGCATCACACCGTTTAGTGGCTTCTGGATGTTTAGAAGTATTAATACAAAAAACTGTTACAATGCATAATGGATGATGGTCTAAGCATCAAAGCTTCCACTGTAATCTAAAATACAACCCTTCAGCCAAAACCAAGTTACTTAGTGGGTATATCTCCAATAATTCCGAAGACGAAGGTGTTCATATTTGTTCCATGTGCACTATCCTGTGAGGCTGTGCAATTGTAGCTGCATTAGTCGATATGGCAATGCATAGGTATCCTGAAGAAAATATTATTTCATATTCTCCTGTAATTGCTATGTCAAGTATTTTACCTGCTGAATTTTTTTGAGTCTTTGTGTTGAAGCACTTCGTGCTCTGCTTCATATTGTTGCAGTACAATGATTTTTTTGGGCCCTATGGTCTTGGCGTTCAAGGTTTACTACATTGACTGCCATAGGGTTGGGATTTTAGAATCTTGATAAACCTCATCTCTCTCATGATGCACTGGTGAATTCTCCTTCCATGGTAGTGTTTACCTATTTTTTTAAGCCGGCGCATCTAAATGTTATGCAAAGTCTGCTTATCAGTGAAATATTACACACGTTTCCAGAATTAAGCAGGCATAGTTTAAAAATATAACTATTTAATAACTTTATTAGAGTAAAGACAATGTTTTAACTTCAATAAAAGTTAAGTTTGAGTATGTCTGATTTGTTTTGCTGTTAAGGTTGTTGAGAATAAGATCAGTATGATGAAATGATGTTATTATTGAACACCTTTAGTAAGATCTGTATTGTGGAAGAATGTTGTCAGTGAGCACTTCCTACTCCATTGCTTGTGTACAGTTCTGAAGGGATATGGTTTGTGTTCGAAAGATCTATACAGCTTAAAGAGCTGTACTGTTTTTGTATAGCACATGAACTCAGTATCAACATCACTTTTTAACTGGTTAATAGTACATGTACTTGCCAGTACGTCCTGGATTATTAAAACTGACTGATAGTACATGGAAACGTGATCAACACCATTTTAGGTATAAACATTTTGTGCTACAGGGCTGCTGAAAATTAGAAAACTCAGCTTCAGTTTAGTAAGGTGAATATGTACTTCAGTATAAATTTGTTGTCTTATTTTGATCAAAACTGAACGGAGTGTTTCCATGCTAATTCATACCCATTCTTCTCTGTCACTTCTGTCGTTTCTATTCGGTCGATCTGTTGCAATCATGATATAGTTCAAATGCTAAAAAAGGTGGAAGAAGAGAAGTGGAAGGCACGAGCCCTTAGGTAGATGAATGCGGCAGCGTTATGGCATTATTTTCGATAGAACCTTAACCTAATAACCAGCTGTCTGACATGTCTTCACAACTTTACCAGGTTTGCAGGAACACCTAGCCAAAACCTTGTTAGCAACATCATTTTATAAATATACAAATGCAGGCCAATGGTCCGCGAGGCAGCGATGGAGGAGTACGGCGGAGGGGGAGACCTCCTGAGCGAGGCGATGTGCTCCGGCGCGCGCGTGGTGGTGGTGGAGGACTGCGTGGAGGCGCCTGGGGCGTTCGTCCTTCACCTCCTCCTCAAGCGCGCGCTCGCCGGGGGCGGGGGCGCGGCGATCCTTGCACTCGCACAGCCCTTCTCGCACTACGACCGCGTCCTCCGCAAGATGGTAAGCACCTCATCCGCGTTTCGTCAAACACGTCCTGTGCTTTCCAGCATCCTACCACTGTCTCAGGCAGTTACAGCCGCACACTTGTGACTACTGCAGAACTGTATGATGGAATTTGACGAGGTGATCTGGTTCTAGCATTCTATTAGTCGATAAGCTCTTGCTCTAGACTAATGTGGAATCGAGCGTCTCAAACAGTACACTCCCGCTTGGAATGTTCAAATCGTTGGTCATATCCTTTAGTCATAACCACTTGGAGCCAGAACTTCAGAATTTTTGTCATCAGGAAGCCTGTACGAAATTTACAGCAATAACCCATTATGGACTGGCTCTGACCAGCTGACCAGGGAACCTGATGGTCTTTGCAGTTTGCATAGGCTAAACAATCTAATCTGGATTGGCACAGTGGAGACGATTTGAAAGACATTTTAATTTCAGTTTTCCACCACTTCTGTGAGCCCTGATAATAGGCCACCCAGCCACAATGTGCATACTCTAATTTGGCTCATGATTTCTTATTCTGAAATTTGCTAGGGCTGTAATTTATCCGTACATAGGAAGAGCGAGAGGCTTCATTTCCTTGATTTGCAGGCGTTCCCAGGCAAGCAATCACCTGAAAACCCTTTTTTTTCTTCCCAAATCACGCAAAACATAGCTACCGAGTCACAGATTTCCTTGCTTCCTTATGCAGGTGGAACACTGGGAAGTGGCATTGCTGATAGCTTGGCTCAACTGTATAATGGTGTTCGGAGAGTGGTGGAGGCAAGCATGACAAAAGAAAGCACCGGCGGCCAGTTCACGGTTATGATAGACGATGTTTCGCTGTTGGAAGTTGCTGCCAATGGTTCGGCTGACGATGTCTTGGACTTCTTGCATTACTGTGTCGCACTCACGTCTGAGATGGTAAAACCAACTAGGTCTATCAAACGCTGCCAGTATTCTTTCTTCGTGATATATCACATTCTTTACACCTTGTTTCTTGTCTTACCAGAATTGCTCACTCGTTGTCCTTATTCACGAGGATATCTATTCAAGCCAGGATGGTGTGGGGCTTCTTTTGCATCTGTGCTACATTGCAGATCTTGTGATTAGAGCGGCGCCTTTGAGCACCGGTTTAGCTGCCGATGTTCATGGACAGGTTAGGTTCCTACCCGTCACTTGACATACATTCATGTTGGGTTCTTGGTTTCATTTTTTTTTGAGCCAGTATTGTGGTATATATGCTCCGCCGAACCTTGGTATCTTTCTGAAAGAAGGCACTTAACTAGTGTTTTGAATGTTTTGAACAGCTTTCCGTGGTAAACAAGGGGATGATGCTCAGCGAGCAAAGGCTGGTGAAAGGACAGAAAGTTTGGAACTTCCATTTTAAAGTGAAGGAGAATGGCGCGGAGTTCTTTTACCCAGGAAGCGTGCATTAGGATTTTTTGCCACGGGCTAGCAGTGCTTGCGCTTTTATCCTTCTTATGCTGTGCCTTTTATCTAGGAAGAGATGTGTTTAACACTGCAGAGAACTGCAATACTGAAACTCTGTTACCAGTAGAGTAGAGGAGAATCGTAACTTTTTTTTAAAACTTTAGAACACCCGCCTTGTCATCAACTGCTGTAGTTACCTTAGCTCGATCAAGATGTACATGCACGACTGATCGTCGCAGCTGGCCCGCCCCTTGTTAAGACTCTTCTCGACTAATCAAGATTTACATGCATGATTGATCCAATATAGGCTTGCCCCTTCTTTAAGACTCTTCTCAACTAGCGTACCTCTCCAAGAGAACTGAAGATCGCAAACCACAACAAGGACAGTTAACATAGTATTACGGCCAGTGGCCACATATTAAAAATGTTCTTCTGGAGTTGTCCACAAACAATAATCATATATATGGTTTTTCCTTCCATTTAATGAGCACCTATGTATTTTTCCGTGTGTCAAGCAAGACGCCACGTTGGATTAGAAGGGTGTCATCTGTCTGCTGCTTGGCCAGCCTGATCTTCTTGTCCAGATTGCTGCACAAATTGCCCACGGACCTGGGGTCGCTGCTCGGCTAGCCTTGGTAGCGCACCTGTAAATAGGCAATAAAGCCATCAGAAACATACCACTCCAATACAGACCTTAGTAAAAATGTTGCTTACTAAGATGAAACAATAACATTAACACATGTAAAATATTGCATACTTTGTAAAGTGCTGCAGATAAAATCTTACTCCCCAACAATGAATCACTTTGTTGAAAGTGTTCTGCCCATGCAGCTAGCGGCCATGTTTCTCCATTTAGATAAATAAAGCCATTATATATTTGGAAGTAAACAATTCGTTTTTCTATCTTGCCAAAGTAGTTAGATTCAGAAGCAACTGTATGGGTTCTACTAGTTTTCACAAAATTGTCTAAGTAGCATTCTTGGTCATTCTTACAATCTTACTACACCTCAAAATGAAAGGGACTTTGAAGAGATCAATACTGCACCAAATCGAATTATGAGTGTGAACTCCCTGCTTTAGAATATATGTATGTTACCTTCTTTTTTTTCAAACTTCCTCTCTTTCCGCTTCTGTCTAAATTTGTTTACGACAGCTTCACGTTGGCTGAGCTGATTCTGGCAGATGTCATTGCCACTGCCGCTTGGACCACTCACACTTCCATTGCCACCATCAGCACCATTTTTATGATGGTAACACTCTCAATGTTTGGTCTTGCAACATTGGGAACAGAGCTGGTTCCATTCTGCACATTGCTTTCATCATGACTGCCTGAGATACTCCTGTTCACACCATAGTTTGCAGCATGACCTTCAATGGGCACATCAGACACATCGGACAAACCACACCGAGCGTTTGATCCACGACCAGTTGATGGTGGTTGTTGTGTCATAACTTGGAAATGATAATGTACATGATGGTGATGTTGCACAGAACCTTGGTTTCATGTCTTATAGCTGTATAAGCAGCTGCATACCGAGACATTTTAAAGTTTCGAAACATTCTGAAAAAATCCTTAGATGTAGATAATGATGACTTCTAGTTGCATGCAAAAAACCGAAATATTCTGTATTTTTTTGCTGCGTAAAAATAACAAATTTCTAGATCTGAGATGGTGAGCAGTGCAAAATTCAAAAATCTTAAGATTTGTCAGAATTTGTTATTTTTGTGTAGGCTGGGATGCAGACTATTTCGCGCTGAAATTTTGCAGGGATGTAGAATAAGTCATTGTCAACATCTAGAATTTTATTAATATTTGTTATATGCTGATCCAAATTCTACAAAGTATAGGCCAACTTCTGACGAGTGGAGCGAGGCCCGTCGCCGGGAGGCTTGGGCCGAGTGTATACGGATCATCGAAGACCTAGGTTTCCACCGATATATAAACCCCTTGTAAGCCGCCGGTTGGGAGAGTTGCATCTGTGAAATCCCCGACGTTTGTAAACACTCCTCGATATAGTGAAGTTTCGCTGGCTGGCGCCCGTGGTTTTTTCCTCTCTTTGTTGGAGAGGTTTTTCACGTTAAATCTGTGTCTTCTTGCTGTGTTTTTCGTTTTCGTTCTTCGTTATCTTCTTGTCGCGATTGTAACAATATTTTTTTGAAAGTTCAAAATGTTGATTTTCAAAAAATTCAAAAAAAGGGCTCCATGGAGCCTATCCTCTAAAAACATTTTCTGGGTACATACTTGCCTGTTTTGGTTTCTAATTTTGAGTTCGAATAGTGCCAACTTATATACTTCCATAATATAAGCCTTTTTAGAAAACTAAAACAGTTTGCTGAAAAGGCTTATATTGTGAAACAGATGGAGTATATTATACACAAGCAATCACGTGACATAGTGCTAACTCGGTACCGGACAACTTGATGGTGTGGGTTTGAGTCTTTGGATCCAAAATATGCCTTTTCATTTTCACCAAAAAAATTGAAATGAAAAGATCAACTGAAAGATGCCAGAATTGTCTGTTACCAGCTGATCGCTACCAGGTTATCACATCTTGTGCTAAGTTAGACTTGACCCTACTCCAACCGTACCAATGAGTCAGTCTCATCTCATGCTTCAGCTTGTTCACAACTGGGACTTAATTGCTAGGTTCTATGTACGGACACATCTTCTACGTTGCATACTGAAGTTAACTGAACACAGAAGATGCTGCAGAGTCCGTGCCCACGATCTGGTTTCCAAGTGAGGGCAGAAACAGCAGAAGACAATTCACTCGTTAGCAGCAGCCAATTTTCATCTTCTCTCGCCGTTCTCCGTTGAAACCTGAAACTGGTTTGTGTTCTCCCGGCAGTATTTCCTGTCTGTAGCTCTGTTGATATACCTGAAACCTGACTGTCCGAGTGACTTCTGTTCAGTGCGTTGTCTGGACTCCTTTTTTTTTCTCTCCAAGGATGTATATTTTTCATAGAAGGAGAGCCAAGCTGTCAAGTTTTACAACGCGCTATGGCACAGATGCCCCAAGCACAACTCCATGCTGCCTCAAGGACAGCACACACTCCATAACCAACTACCCACGGCATCTCCACTTATCCACCCGCCCTACACAGTCGCGGAAAATCCCTGCAACTCTCCACAGGCTTGCCTTGACAGAGATCTTCCGGGTGACCTTTGCTGGTGCTGGGGTGGCCCCCTCGAGGACCACATTATTTCGGTGGCGCCATATTGTCTAGCAGATTAAGGAAACTCCACTCCAAAGGTCACGCTCGCGGCCTTTTCCACTGTACCGATCTTGAAACACGCCACAAACCTTGTATCGTGATCTGGCATCCAATGGCTCTTGCCCCACCATCCAAGGCAAGTCGACCACGCTTCACGGGATAGGAAACATCCCATCAGGAGATGGTCTATAGTCTATCTACACTCGTCGCAGAAGGGACATGGCACCGGGTGCTGCAGACCGCGGCGACTTAGCCCGTCGCTAGTCCAGTATCTATTTCTCACGGCCAACCAAAGAGCGACTTTGCAGCTAGCGGGAGCATGGGAGCGCCAGATCTGTAGAGCTCCAACCATCGACGTCTTGCCGACAAATAAGACCTGGTAGTGGGACTTGGCGGTGTAACAGTTGCTCAGGTCCTAGTTCTATTTGAAGACGTATTATGTCCCCTCCGACAAGGTGATCTCCTCAATCCGATCCGCCACTTCAAGGAGCTCTCTGATGGCTGCCACACTTAGATCAAGGGGAACGTCATGCAACCACCCCATTCAGCCCCTCTCGCACTCGGTGTGTGCCAGCTGCACTCGTCGGTACCTCCACAAAAAGGTTTGACGCTACTTCACAGATACGTCCACATTGGAGCCACTTGGTTGTCCAGAAGAAAGTAGTGACTCCGTCACCGAGCATCAAAATAGTTGCTACGTGAAAGAGCTGCCTCGCTAGCTCCGGAACTCGGATGTCATGGTCTCGCCATGGCTTGTCCATATCCACTCGCTTCAGCCACAACCACCTGACCCTTAGCGTGATATTCATGAGACGCAAGTTGGGGATACTAAGCCCTCCCATCTCCTTGGACATGCACACTCTGTCCCACGCCAATAGGCAGTGTCCACCATGCATGTACTTTCTCCCTTCCAAAGAAAGTCGTGGATGATATTTTCCATGGCGATGATGACCCCTATCGGGATGTCTAGGGACATCACAGCGAAGATGGAGATGGCCAAAAGCGTTGTCTTAACGAGTTCAAGGCGGACCCCCTCTGTTGACTATAGAGGCTTTCCACGATGGCAACTTGCCAGCCACCAGATCCACCAAAGACAGGAGCTACGCAACCGACGGTTTCTGCAAGGAAAGTGACAACCCCAGGTAACGGAGCGAAAACCCGAAGGCTTTAGGAAAGTGACCACATCATCTGCATAGATTGAGGTGTGGTGCTGGAGACCTGTCGTCGCAAGGGGTGAGAAGCCCCTGGTTCTCGGCTTTGGCAATCATTAGGTGGAAAACCTACATGATCAAGTTCAACAACGGGGAGAGTGGGTCCTCTTACCAAAGTCCCCACCTATTGGCCACCTTCGCACATGGCCGGCTCTATATTTTGCGGGGCCCTAGGCGAGGTCAATAATATGAGCCCCTGTGGTTAATATATATGTATGCGTATATAAGTATTTAGACATATATGTGTGTCCTTTCTTTTGCAAAATATTAAAGGTTAACCTCCAACTATACATTCTTAGTCTCACATGTCTACAAAAAATGTTAGTTATTTAAACAATGCTAGATTACAATAGAAAAATAAAAAAGTAGCAAAATATAATATTGTCCCGCAATATTATCATGAATTGGGCATGGGGAGTTAGAACTTGAAGCGAGAAAATTGTGGGGCACTTACTAGTACTCTCTCCATCCAGTTATTTCTGGATGGAGGGAGTATTTCTTAAGGCACGCAAATTTTGTTCTATGTAGTTTTTACCAGTCTACTTTCATAGATTCAAATGCACAATTGCTTCCTAGCTGTCCACATGCGGCTGACCGGCCGTGCAGTTGTGCATCAATTTGTTCAGTGTTCTATTGGAACCTAGAGAGGAGCATAGTGAAATTGCTCTAGAGACCTAGACCATGGGGGCATGCAGCGGATGCAGGCAACAGAAGGAAAGCGGTCTATCGTAGGAGGTGGTCTCTTTGTCTTCCGGTGGTTGATTGATTATTGTGGGGTTCGGCTTGCTAACATGGGCTTGGAATTAGAGTTAACTTTCTTCTTATAGGAGACACAAAAACTGGGCTGCACTCAACCTTTTAATCATCGCTAGTATGATCACCGGAGAGATTGACAGGAAGGTATAGAAGATGGGCCCTCTAGGCGCGTGGGCCCTAGGCCGTGGCCATGGTGGCCATGGGTCAGAGCCGGCACTGCCTTCGCACCTGGGCTGCCGTTCATCAGGATGCGCGTGGAGGCTGGAAAGTAGTGCATAAATGCACGCCAGAAGATGTTCACCAAAGCCCAACTTCCTCGGCACCTCCAATAAAAAAGTCCAGTCCACTGTGTCGAATGGTTTGGTGAGATGTCCAATTTGAGAAGCACCGTTGGGGTTTTGTTGGTACGGAGTTTGCTAGCTGTCCCTCACACCATCGTGAAATTTTCGTGGAGACCGTACGCGCTCTGGTGCACCCCCACCGGCTGTGGGAGGATCGGGGTTGTCTGGTTTTTCATCCGTGCGACCTGTGGTGATGTCCTCTGTTACCCGTACAACCAATGTCTGTTCGTCACGCAAAGGTCTCATCTATTGTTTTACAATGCGTAGTGAGGTTCTGTTTTAAATTTTCCTTTTACAGATCCGGCTTAAACAAATGTTTTGGTGCAGTCGGCTGGATCCGGTGCGAACCTGCCGAGCAAAGCACCCTTTGTCGAACTGTTCTTTTAAATTTGTTCCACATATTAAAAGTCTGAAGCACCCTAATCACCGGCTGTGGCTGCGGCAGTGGGGAAGAAAGTCGCATGCTGCAGGCAGTGTGCCGCGTCGCAGTTTTCACCAAATCCAATCGAAGCCGCCGGGTCGGAGAAAGACAAAAGCAGCAGCAGCAAGAAGAGTTGGGGTTGGCCTTTCGGGCGACCAATGGCCTATTATTGGATTTGAGCAGCCGAACCAACGGAGCAGCGCGGTCGCGGACGGACACCAGCTAGTCACTCGTGCAAGGTGAACCAGCTATGATTTTACTCCACTTTACTACTAGCGCGTTTCATCGGTTTTAAAAAGAAAAACTAAGCGTTTCAGCAGACAGGGCACGTCGCCGTCACTGTTCGGATCTAGCAGTTGTCCTTATGATGAAATAGCGCGTCAAATGGGACATCATATGCCGTGTGTACATGGTACACTTTTTTATGAGAGATCTCACCGTTGGATATAACTCACGGTTCGCGCTAACACATAATTTGCGAGTGACTGAGAATTTAACGTGTTACAATTAATTCGCAACTGAGAATCAATATAAATTTTATAAGTAGTTGCAACTAAGAATTAGCAATAGTAGGATGATGTCAGCGACTTAGTCATAACTAAAAATCAGACGTCTGATTTCTAGCAAAATCTTTTTTTATAATGGTGCTTTATTATTTAAACGTTTAGACATTACACATGATCTCTGCATATCTAAGATACACATGACCACCAACAGTTCGAACGGTATCAAAAGGGATACAATACAGGCGCAAACACAAGAAAAGTCGTAACAGAACGCCTAAGGGGATCGAGGACCGATCCCGAGGTTACGCAGCCACCCATGATACGGAAAAAATATCACTCGCTGTATCCTCCAAGCGTATATAGACCTTTGTAAATATGTCATGAAACTTCAAACAATATAAAGACCTCCAAGCGTACTCAATCTCATGCAGCCAATTGTCAGACATGTTTGTAATGCTACTAGGAGGAGGCAGTCAGAAGGTACTTGGATAACTGACCATATAGAACGAGTAAATTTGAACTGAATGAATAAATGTTTAGTCATCTTACCGTATCGAAAGTATACATTATATACTCTCATATCAATTTCTTTTAATAAGGCTATCTTTAGTATTTTAGTAAGCATAACCCTTCGACACAGATACATGCTTTATAAATGTCCCTTCTCGCTATTGTTTTCCACCGCGAGTGTGGAAAGTACTCCCTCGTTTCAAAATATAAATGTTTTAGTTTTGTGAACGAAGTGTATGTAGACACATTCTAGTACGTAAGTTCATATAGATTTAGAGTGAACCTACACACTAAAAGAGACAAATACAAATTTTTACAAAACTAAAATATTTTATATTAACATCTTGTGTATTTTAAAACGGAGGCACTAGGCGCGTGTGTCCGAGTGTGGTGATTATGGGCTCTCGGTGCGCCCAAGGAGTAACCGCATTTGAGTGAATTCCTAGTACTCCCTCCAATCCAAATTAATTGACGTTCGTCTAGATTCGAATGTATGTAGATATATTTTAATGTTAGATACATCTAAATCTAAACAAATCTGAGTCAATTAGTTTGAATAGGAGAGAGTAGCTTGAAGTGTTGGCGAAGAGCTAGCTAGCGTGTTGCCCCGCCGCCAGGGAAATCGGCGGCCACTGCATCAGCCAAACGAGCAAAACAAAAGCATACTGTATACACCAGGCCATGGGTGCTCAAAACAAACGGAAAGCATGGCTGAGATTTCATTGCCATGTCTCGGAGATCTGATTTGGCCGGCCGGGTCCCCAGCCTACGCGCTCGACGTGCTCGATTTCCAGCCTCGGAGAAAGTGTGTCTTCCACGCATCAAGTTTCTAGACGTATCGCGTATCGGTGTCCACGTGAGTCTGCATACGGTTACCGTGATATACAAATGGTGAGTTTACCATGATACAAAAAATATTTAGAGGACTTTATTTAGAAAACCTCCCTCTAAAATTCCACCCCACTCTTCTATTTTTACTCGGCCACAACAACGCGGAGTAAAAATCCCCTACCGACACCGCACTGTTTAGCTCCCACCGTCATGCCGCTTAGCTTCCACCGCTGCATTGCTCCTTTCATCGCCGCGCCGGAGATGGTCGGTTTGTCGTGCCGCCGTTCCCCTCCACCCATCCACAACGCCATTCGGAGCGACGATGTGCGTGGGGGCTGATCTAGGGCGTGTGGAGACCTCCCGCAGCCACCTACACCGGCCATCCATTACCACAGCATGCGGCAGCAGAGATGAGTGACCTTGGTGTCGAAGATCATCGACCGCAACACCGGCCGCCGAATCTGGCTGGGGACTTTCCATTCGGCGTGGCAAACGGCGTGGGCGCACGACGTCGAGAACGTCCACCTCCATGATAGCAGTTGCGGTGACCTCAACTTCCCCTTAGGCTCCAGCGAGGTGTCAGAGTTGTTCTCCCTGCCCACTCGAGGCCGCGCGACATGCCTGGCGCGGGAGGACCGCGAGGCCAAGGACGCCAGTGAGGCGTATATGGTGGACCTGTGGCGGCTCAATCCAGGGCGCGTGGCGGCGAAGGTGCAGCAGTACGCGGAGTAGGCCGCGCGGTGCGTGGCCTCATCCACCGTCGCACCGTCCTCTGCCATCACTCAGCACGCGGACTCGTCCTCGTCCGCCGCCGCGCCATCCTCTTCCTCCGCTCGGCGTGCGGCCTCGTCTTCGTCCATCGCCGTGTCATCCTCTTCCTCCACTCCGGACGTCGACCTCTGCGTAGACTCCGACTCTTCCGGCTCCTCGTTCGAGAGGTGGTTGGATAGACTCAACGACTAGGTGGCGACTACCAAGAGGACGACGACGCAAGAAGATAGCACCGACGCCTGCAACCCTTTAATTTAGGGTTTAAATTGACGTTTTGAATCAATGTTTTAGGTTTTAGTCATAGTTTTATCAACATTTTAATTCTATGTTTTAGGTGTATGCACTAGTAGGGAAAGGCTCACAGCCGACGCACCAAAATGGCCTACCATCGGCGAGTACCTGTTCGCCGGTGACCATCTCGCCGGCGGTAATGCATGGCACCTGACGAACCATATGATTCGCCGGCGATAACTGATAATACCAGCAGCGTGTAGCCATTCGCCGAGGATAATGTCCCCTAACACTAGCGCACATCGCTTCGCTAGGGGTAATACAATTTGTTCGCCGACAGTATTATGTATCAGAGCAAAATAATAATAAATAGACATAATACAGAGATGAATACAGGAATACATAGTATACATAATAATGATAGCAAAATACATATTAACACAGGATACAGTAGCAGTATCCACCAAATGTTCAATATAGCTGGGACATTGGTTCATATAGCATCATCTAGAGTTCACTCATCTTCACCCTCGCCAGAAGAGTCGAGAGGAAAGCAAGTGAAATAGATGATGCCATAAGTATGACTGAGCAAAAACTTAAACTCCCGTCCCTCTTTCATGTCATCGTACAAGATGAGGAGTCTATTCCATCCAGGACCACTAAAATAAGTTCGGGCCTCCTCATTGGTGACCCTAACCTGGTACGTCCTACCAGGGTGATTATGATGCGTCAAAGTGACAATAAACACGACAACCTCATCCATGCTTCTATGGAGATGGTCCATGAAGCCATGTCGTGCACCGCAAGGGATTGGCTGAGTAAAATCATAAGACGGAACAATTAGTCATGATTTTCATTAAACATATATATATATATATATATATATTCTCCACATGGATTTCAGAGAACATATCGTCCTAACACCAAAGTTCGCAGGGAGAGATATGGTGATCTTCCTGTCCATGCAAAATCAACTACATTGTGCTTCTTCACTATAATCCAATCTACATATATTGAGAAGAAGTCAAAAAAGAATGCATGTATAGAGTAAACTACGTATAAGGATGGTCTCAACTACATAGCTAGCTTACTGTTGGATATCATCGTCAGGGGGCATGTACATGTAGTAAAATACGGCTGCTTGATGCATGAGAAAGATCTTTATCTTGTCTTCGTATTGCATATCATGATTATTCAAGAAGTTTATCCAGCCAGGTCCACTAAAAGATGTCCTAGTCGCTATGTTGGTCACTGTAACCACATAACTCCTATCAAGATCAGCATCTGATATCAAAGTGACCTCAAACACGACATCCTCCATGGTGTTTCTATGGAAATAGTCCATGAAGTCCCGTCACTAAGCGCAAGGGATTGACTGAGTAAAACAATAACAATACAACAAAGTCTATGGTTTATTTTCGATTATATATATACACATCCATGATACTGTGTATCTTATAAAGCACATACCGTCCTAGCCTCAAACCCGACAGGGAGCACTATAGGGAACTTCTTGTCCAGACACCTCCCCAATGGTTATGCACAGTTGTTGCACACTTGATCCATTCTATATATTTATCTAGAAAGAAGACGAATAGTAAACATAGTTATAAAGTAATTAAGTAGCAGGATAAGTAATATATATGACAAAGTTTAGCAGGATAAGTGTCGTGGAAATGGCCACGGCAGTCGCCGCAGTAGGCAGCGATTGATAGAATCAGGGGCGAGAGCTGGCGGCCATCTGCGGTGCGAGATGAGGGCGGATGCACATGGGTTTACCCAGGTTCGGCCCCCCGGAGGGTAAAGACCTACTCCTGCTAGATTAGATTGATGGAGAGCGAGTTACAGGGGTGGCGAGCTCGACGTCTAAGCAGCGAGTCGCTCGAATGGGTGTATGATGGAACGTAAGTCCTCAGAGTACCCTAGGGAGGTTTATATAGGAGACACCTCGCTAGGGTTTACAGTTTACAACCGAACAAGATATGGATTCAGAGGTGTTGACCTAATCCGACTGGGCTTTGAGTATGCTTCTGGGCCTCCAGTCTCCAATCGCCAGGCCTTTTCCTCAGTCGCCTTCCAGTCGCCATCTTGCAGGCCCATTCACTAAACCTTTGACTCAGCCGGAATGTCTTGCTGGGCATACCCCATTTGGCATATCCCCATCAGTAGTCCCCGAGGCCATCGTTGATTCAAAACGCAGGTGTTCATTTGGCAGTCGGAGCAGGCGAGTCCAATTTGGATGCCTAGTCGAATCAATGATGGGATCTACCGAAACCAAGGAAATTCTCCATCGGGTTTCCAGTCGCTGCTTTGGCAAATGCAATCACTGGACAGGGCACAGTTGCAGGCGAGTCAAGTGAAGGAGTTGGACCGTCAACTCGGTCAAACTATCCATTGGGTAGTCCAACGGTAACTTCGACGCAATTACCGTGGGTAACGGCTACCCCGAGATTGGCGGGTAGCACTCCTTTATAAGGGGAGTGACAGATCAGTCCTGTAGACCCTTCCTCGCATTCTTCATCCTCGCACATCCATTCCTTCTGTCATCCCTCGATCCAGGTTCTCGAGACCAAGCGATCCGGTTTTCCTCCTGATGGCTCCTCCAAAAGGTTCGTGGGGAAAGTCCAAATGCACCGCGGCGCAGCTCAGGTCCTTTGAGGATGCCGAGGTCCTCTGTAAGGGAAATTGGCGGATCCCCACGTCTTCCGAGATCGAGCCGAAGCCGCGTGCTGGCGAGTTCATCTGCTTCCCAAGCCATTTAGAGAGGGGCTTGGGGTTCCCTACTTTGTTGTTCTTCCAACAGTTCTACGCATATTATGCGATCAAGCCGTCGGATCTCGGCCCGCACAACATCAAACAGCTGGCGATCTTCGTCGCCTTCTGCGAATGCTACCTCGACTGCAGGCCGTACTTCCCGCTATGGCTGGAGCTGTTCCATGGCCGCATCGGGCGCGAGGGGTCCGGCGGCCCAATCTTGGTGGCCGAAGGCGTCACCTTTCAGCTGAAGCCGAAGGTCAATTTCCTCAAGCTCATGCTACCGAAGAAGGCCGCGAGCGAATGGAAGAAGAGTTGGTTCTACGTGAAGGAGTCCACTCCCTCTGGCAAAGTGGCGTTGCTAGAATTCGTCGCAGAGAGAAGCGAGCCCCGTTGGCTGGCAATAGACAGACTCCCTGACGATCAAAGGATGGCCGTCGCGAAGATGATGGACCAGATCCAGAAGCTGAAGGACCAAGGGCTGTCCTCGATCAACCTGTACAACTGTTGGCTCGGGCGGTGCCTGGTTTCATTGGTGGCCCGGCCGCAGTGGATGTACGAATACAGTGGGAAGAACGATCCTTCCCAGACCAGCAAGGAGTCATGGGACGCTGAAGACTATAAGGCCGCCTTGAAGAAGATTAGTGACGCGGAATTCACAACCACGTCGGCCGGGCTTGCCCCATACGTTCCTGTGAAGAACGAAGCTCCCACAGTAGGTCTTTTCTCTGAATTTATCTTCAGTCATGATTCCCGCGGTGCAATTTGCAGCCGCACCGTCTGAAACTTATTTGTGTCCACTCTCAGTTGTTCCAGGTTCTGGAAGGCTGGCTCCCCCCACTCGACGAAGAGGCCCCCCAAGAGTTCGAGGAGGGCACCGAAGGAGAATCCTCTGAGGATGAAGAGGAGGAGATGAAGATTCCTCCCCCAGCGCCTGTGGATTGCAAGACTCGCATGCAGAAGCAGCGTGAGTTCGACGCGAGCCGTAATCTTGAAGAGCACGAAGAAGACGGCGAGATCTTGCAAGAGCACAGTTCTCGGCGAATAGCCACGCCGGCGAAGCCCACGCGTAAACCGAAGTCGCCAGCAAAGAAGTCGGCGTCACCATCCAGGTCGGCGGTGGTGTTCGAGTCAGATGATGAATCCGACGATGACGTAGCCAAGACCTCACGCAAGATCCGGAGGGTGCGATTCCGATGATGGGATCGGAGGCTGAGGACCCCGAAGCAGCGGTGGAAGTTCCACTTGCGGTGTTTGCTCCAATGACTTCGGCGGCGCCAGAGCAGGAGGTAGCTGAAGCTGCGGCGTCGAAGTCACTGTGACCTTCGGGGACATCCACGTCTTCTGAGCCAGAGATTCCTGCGACCGCGGCTTCATCGTCGAAGAGGCCCGCAGTGTCGTGGGCTTCGGATGTCTTCGAGAAAGGCCTCACATGCAAGCTAGGCCTGGAGCTAGATAAGCCCGCCCACATCAGCACGGGGTTGCGTGTTCTTCCAGTCGCCAAGTAAGTCTCGGGTTTCCTTTCCAATTCTTGGACGACTCTTTGTATGATTTCTTTGCTAACTTTGGAGGTTTTTGTAGGTCCGATGCTAAGAAGATAGGTCGCCCTTCGGTAGCTAAAATTCCGTCGACTGTCACCACGGGGGAAGGCGATCTCGCCAGGAAGAGGAAGCCTGCTGTGGAGGCTGCGCCTGCTGAAGACGCGAAGAAGCAGAAGGGTGAGCCCG
Organism: Avena sativa; assembly: GCA_916181665.1. Lineage (NCBI taxonomy): Eukaryota > Viridiplantae > Streptophyta > Magnoliopsida > Poales > Poaceae > Avena > Avena sativa. The sequence continues at coordinate 74,332,000 of OV702291.1, read as the reverse complement.
ACGAGGCTACAACAAAAGATAGCGCCAGAGGGAGTGACGCTACCACCGGTGGAGATGAGGTGGTAGCCACTCAATCGGAGCCAGCTGAGGGGGCTCCAACGGCAGTACCGCCGGCTCCAGTAACCAGTGCCCCGGCGAGGGCATCCGCGTTGTTCCCGCGCTTCATGGCGAGGGGTTTTCAGTTCGTGGCGGAAACCCAATCTTCACAGATGCCGGAGATCGTCGATGAGGACGGCGTACCTCCTTCGTGGTCCCTTCAATGGACGCCAGAGAATTTCACAATATGCTTGGCGCCGCCATTCAGGTACGTCTAGTCCCCGAGTGTCTAGTCGCTGAATTTCAATGGCTAGGCACTGAGATTCTTCTAGTCGCCAGTCCCCGAGTGTTTAGTCGCTGAATTTCAGCGGCTAGGCACTGAGTTTCTTCTAGTCACCAGTCCCCGAGTGTCTAGTCGCTGAATTTCAGCGGCTGGACACTGAATTTGTGTTTTTGCAGTTGCTAATTTTTCGTTTTGCTTGTAGGGCTTGTAGAGGGAGTCGGTAGGCCACAAAATAGCGTCTAGTGCGTGATCTGTGCGTGGCACAGGAGGCAAACCGGCGACTCCAGGAGACGCCGGTGAGTACTTGTTTTACTTGGCGATTGCGAGCTACTGATATTGACGAAATGCTGACTGTTGTTTTTGTTCCGTTCATATGGTCTTCCGGCCTCCATTGCCAAAGCCCGAGAAGGGTATGTTCCAGCTGTCGAGCTGGATGTGGCGAATGGGCATATCGACTCGCTGGTGAAGGAGTTGGGGGAGGTGAAAGCGGCTGTGATCTCTTCTGAGGATAGGGCAAAGGCCGCAGTCGCCACGGCTGACGAAGAGCAGAAGGCTACGGACCCCATCATCCTTGGGCTGCAGAGTGATCTTGCTGCCTTGGAGAAGCATGTCACCGAGCACTGCCGAAAGCTCCTTGGTGAGTCGTTGCTCTTCTTTTTGAGGTGTGCGGTGAGTCCCCGAGTGGGTGAATTCGTTGTGGCGTTGACGTCTGATGTTGCAGTTGTGATAGGTCAAAGCGATCCGGTGGTGCAAACCTTCAATGCTTCTCAGTGTGTGACCGCGGTGGTGAACGCGGCCACCTCCTCGACGTTGTGCGTCCAGGCGGTTCTCCACGGAATATCCCCCACCGAGGTTATACCTGGGGGACTGACTGAAGTGTGGCGCTACTTGGAGGAGGTACCTGGCGTCGTAGAGTGGATGGCGCGTTCGGCTTTCAGGCGCGGGGCCACCACGGCGTTGAGCCTGGGGCTCGCGCACTTCCCTGATGACTTCGACCTCGACGATGTCACCAGCGGCTACCCTTCGGTGACTGTCGTGGTGGAGATGTTGGAGGTGTTGAGGCTGACCGCCAAGGCTGCCCCCTTTGCTGATCGGGTGCTGGCGATGGGGGACCTGCTGCCGTACTAGGAGACAGTGGTGGCGCCGGGTGACCCCGAGCCGGAACATCGCGACCTGAAGTCGGAGCAACCCTTCTGGTCGGCGCTGTCAAAGTCGCTGACGACCTACTCGACGAACCCATGGCAGCCATTCGTCCGTGTTAAGGGTGGTGGCGATGCTTCTTCATCAGGGCCTGCAAAATAGGTAGCTTCTCTGGGCAGTTTGTAAGATATGCCATATGGCGACTTTTGTAATATGAACAATATGTATGTATGGGAGTAAGAGGAGTCAATCGGCTCGTAATGCAAGCTTAATTGTGTGGTGTGTTTAACTTTTGTTTGAGCGAGTCCCCGAGCGTGTCCGCCCTTTAGTGGGGTATAACTCGTTTGTGTACATATGTGTTTGCTTTGGATGTTTGTGTTGGTTGTCCCTCGCGACTCCGAAGGGGCGAGACCCCGAGTGCAATTGGGGTTGTTTGTTAGACGAGTCCCCAAGCATGTGCCTATTATGGGTTGTTGGTCCGTTGTTTGTAACGCGTCTCTCCCTGGCCCGGAGAGCCATTCGCGTGGCGAGTCGAAGGCAGCTCTCTTACTTGGTGTGTTCCCGAGCCGCGTGAGGGTTTCTGTTTGCGAAGTCCCCGTGCGTGGTACTTAACCATTCGAGTCGCTTTGCTCGAGGATGGGGAGGATAGGTCGCTGTGGGAAGCGTATGTCGGTCATCTAGGCCTGGTAGGCCAGTCGAGCGGGGCGACTCCGATGGTGGCTCTGGGTTGGCGTGTTCGTGGACAACACAAAGCCCGAATATCTTTGGTGCCCTTGGGTCACACTACTTAGCCGTGCCAGTCGCTCGACCAAGGGTTGACTTCCGTAGGTAGCGTATTGCTTAATGTACGAGTGCGAGTGGCACAAGAGTATGACGAGTGAACACAATTTGTGCGATCCGAATGAATTTCATTGTATATCATCTGCGTACAAATTTGAGTTCTATGTATAGAACTTTCGGACAAGATTTACATTCCATGGCCTCCTGAACTCAAGCTGGCCATCGCCTCATATGTCGATGAGGTAGTAGGCGTCATTGCCGAGGACGCGTCCTATGGCGAATGGCCCCTCCCATGGAGGGGAGAGCTTGTGCATGCCTTTCTTGTCCTAGGCCAATCATAGGACCAAGTCGCCCTACTAAAAGGTGTGGGTTCGGACTCGGCGGCTGTGGTAGCGGCGGAGTCCCTGCTGGTAGATCGCGGTGCGGGAGCGAGCCAGGTCGCGTGCCTCGTGATGTCTACGCACTTCTATTCTTGTAGACAATTGTTGGGCCTCCAAGTCTAGAGGTTTGTAGAACAACAACAAGTTTTCCCTTAAGTGGATCACCCAAGGTTTATCGAACTCAGGGAGGAAGTGGTCAAAGGTATCCCCTCTCAAGCAACCCTGCAATCAAGATAGAAGAAGTCTCTTGTGTCCCCAACACACCCAATACACTTGTCAGGTGTATAGGTGCACTAGTTTGGCGAAGAGATAGTGAAATACAAGTGGTATGGATAATTATAAGTGGTAACGGTGATAGAAAATACTTTGATGGCGTGGAAAAGACTAAAGTAAAACTGAAATAAAGATAGAAGCAAGCAAACATATAATAGATCTAATAACAAATGGTGTTTCAGTTCTTAGAAACAAGGCCTAGGGATCATACTTTCACTAGTGAACACTCTGATATAAATATATTCTTCTTTATGATACTACGCTGAACTACTCTCCGGTTGGACACTCTAATCATTGGTAGGGCTATAATATCACACCTCAAAGTTCATCTTTCCCATCTAGATAACCCCACACTATCACCTTGAGTACTAGATGGGTCCAACAAACAGCACAATTTCATAAAGTCATCCAACTCCAAATATAACTCATAACAAGTATTTGTAATCTCTAGCCTAAGTGCCACCATGGTGTACACACTGTCAACTTCACACACATGGGGAGAGCAGAGATCTATTAAAGCACTTGAGTAGCGAGGTAGATCTATAGATTACAAGCTCATGATCTCAATAAGATCATGCATAGAGAGAGATGAACACATAGCTACCGGTAGAACCCTTAGCCTCGAGAGAGAACTACTCCCTCCTCATCATGGGAATCAGCAATGGTGATGGAGATGGCGGTGGAGATCGATGGAGATGGCTCCGGGGGCAATTCCCCGTCCCAGAAGGGTGCCGGAACAGAGACTTTCTGTCCCCCGAATCTCCCCTTCGGTGGCGGCGGCACTGCGGAACTTTTCGTGGCTGGAGGCTGGATGATTTAGGGTTTTTGCATCGGGAGGCATCTTATAGGCAGAGAGGCAAGGTCGGTGGGCAGCCAGGAGGCCCACACCATGCCCTGGCGCGGCATGGGGAGACCCGCGCCTAGGGGTGGTTTGGCCACCCTGTGGCCCCCCTTCGTCTCTCCTTCTGGCTCCGTGAGTCTTCCGGTAAAATATCGACTTTGGCTTTTGTCTGGTCCAATTCCGAGAATATTGATTTTCTAACTTTCCTGGAACCAAAAACAGCATAAAACAGGCAACTAGCACTGTGGCATCTTGTTAATAGGTTAGTCCAGGAAAGTGTATAAAAAGTACTCCAAAGTTGGAACAAAATATAAGAAAGTAGATAAAACCAAGCATGGAACATAAAAAATTATGGATACGTTGGCAACGTATCAACATCCCCAAGCTTAACTCCTACTCGTCCTCGAGTTGGTAAGTGATAAAAAAGAAAGAATACTTTTTGAGGTGACATGCACCATCATAAACTTGATCAAAGTATTTGTAAAACATTCAAAGCTGGGATCATAGTACTTCAATCATATCATGAAAGACAAAGTTCTAGCAATAAGACAAAAAAAACTATGTTGCAACATGAAAAGGCACAAACAAAAGATTAATGAATAACAATGCTTTGAAAGAAGTTTGTTTGTTTCACATATAGAAAACATAGCATAGTGGCATTCAACTTGTCCCTCATAGAGTAGGAAACATAAATGCATAGGAGACCTTCAAAGTTCATAAGAGTGACTAGATACAAATAGTTTAAGAACAAGCAATATCAAAATTATGCATCAATCAACAAGTCTTGGGACAATGCACATAGAACTAAGAATGGACACTATGCTCTCAAAGTAGGTGCATAAAGATAGAAGGTGGAGACTCAACATAAAAGTAAAAGAAAGGCCTTCATAGAAGGAAGGAGGGATTCAAGTCTCATAAAGAGCTTCCAAAAATTATGGTACTTAATAGCTTTCAGCTCTCATTGCCCCTATCATAAGCATCTTGAAGTGATTAAGGTTAAAGTGAACAAACTATGGTGTATATGCTTGACGAAGTATAAGTTGGAAATCTCATGTCCCTTGAATACGAGGGCTGCTCCTCATGCTACTCAAGTTTAGTCACCGGTAAGTTCTTGTCATCGTAAGTACATGTGTATCATAGAGAACCGCCAACGGGGTACCCCTTACCCGATGATACGGAAGAATCCCCATATCAAAATGACAAGGCAAGAAGACAACAAGCATCTCAACAATCTTCTTATTTACCATGGGAATATGGTGCCTTTTTCTCTCTTTCCTCTTTTTATCATATCTCTTTTTTCTTTTTTCTCAATATCTGACTCTTTTTTTATAAGAAGAATGCTTCATAGATAGCTCATTATGGTTACGCTGCAGGTTTCCACCATGTCAGCATGGATTAGACCAGCGGCCTAGGCGTTTCTCTAACACATATACATAACTCCATGGACTTACAAGCTCCCCTTTCATTTCACACCGACGACATCCATAGACAAAAGAGCATGATATCAACTAGGTACAAAGGACAAGTGCAATGTTGAAAGCGTCCCCATGACAGCATGGTTCTGCTAATCCCCAACAAATAAGTGCAAGCATATACAACATAGACGACACAATGGTTCAAGTTTATTAAGGGCAAGAAAAGTAAAGTGTGCCATCAAGTTCGTGAGAGCTTTAATCATTAGTTTTCTCATACCAAGTTTAATTCGGAAGGTAGATAAAAATATGAATATACTTGGAATAGCATATGCTAGTAGGTAGGTATAGTGGACTCTTTGGAATAACTTGGTTTAAGGAACTGGATGCATGAGTGGAACACATACTTGGTTACGGAGGCTAGCAAAAGACTGGGAGCGACAAACTAAGAGAGCAATAATGGCCATAATCATGTAGAGCGACAAAACATCATTGATCAAAGCATAAAGTGATACTACAAGTTGAAAACTAAAGGATCATAAAGGCTATGGTGACTTGGGATAGTCATAACATGGTGTGAGCATGTGCCAAGTCAACCCAAATAAAGCATCAAAGGAGAATACCACAATACTATGCTTTAATATGCTAAAACAACGCATGATCCTTCCAAGACACATTAAGCAATCTCAATTATTTATAACAAGTCATGCTACAGCAAAGAATACTAAGCATAAATCCAAAACAATATCGAGCATGGCATGACAAAGCATTGGCCACAGTCAAAAACAAGCTCTCTTTACCACTTAAGCATGAACTTTCCTACTCTTTTCCAATCCAAACCAAACTATTTGAAAACCAATGCATGAAAGAGGAGATCCAACCAATTTATTCAGCAAACTAAGAAAACCAAGCAAACGAAAAACCAAAATGAAAACGAAAAAGAAGACGCTCCAAGAACAACACAACTGTGCATGAAACAATAAAAATAAAGTGTTTGGAAGAAACCTGAGATTTTTATTGATGAAGAGGGGGATGCCTTGGGCATTCCCAAGCTTTGACGCTTGTACTTCTTGGATATTTTTTGGGGTGACTTGCGTGGCATCCCCAAGCTTGAGCTTTAGTCCATCCTTCATCCATTACTCATTCCTTCCATACACCTGAAATTTTTCCTTCATACAAAACTTCACACAATCTTTATTAGCAACATTAGTGCACTCAAGATAATAAGTCTTTAGGTTCAGTTCCAACACCAATAAAACTTCCACTAAAACACAAGCTACTGTAGCACTTCCCTCAAAAAGCTCAATTCCCCAAAAGAACTCAAAAAGGAACCAACAAGAAGCAAATGCAAATAATGGCAGAAATCTGTCAAATAGACCAGCAGGTAAAAACTAATTTTTTCGAAGACCTTCTGTTGCTCAAATGAAAAAGTGTTGAACTAACGAAAGTTAGATAACAACCTGGGGCAGAAGCACAAAAATTCACGCCTCAAAAGGACGTACAGAGATTTGACATGAATTTTTACGGTGAAGCACAGAAATCTGTTTCGGGACAGCAACTTTCCCAAGCATTACTTCTCTCTCATTAGAGGTTACTCTTGACACAAAAAGCAAATAAAAAGTATAAGGAGCTTTTATTACAGAGGTAATAACTTCCAAGACTCATCTAAAACTTTTGGGTTATCTCTTAATAAGTACTTTTCTTTAACGCCTTTAAGTTAGGCCTGGTAGTTTGACAAGATGCTCACATAAGAAATATGAATTGAAGTAAAAGAGAGCATCAAGAAGCAAATTCAAAACACATTTAATTCTAACCCACTTCCTATACATAGGAATCTTGTAAAGAAACAAGTCATGAAAGCACAAAGCAACAAGCATAGTAAAGAAAAACAAGTGCAACTTCAAGACTTTCAACATAAAGAGGGGAAACTTAATATTATTGAGATGCATAAAACCATGTTTCCCTCTCTCATAATAACTTTCAGTAGCATCATGAATAAAATTAATAATATAACTATCACATAAAACATTCTTATCATGAGCCACATGCATATAATAATTATTACTCTCCACATAAGCATAGTCATTCTTATTAATTGTAGAGGGAGTAAATTCAACAAAATAGCTATCATTATTAATCTCATCACCATAATCATAAAATATAGGAGGCATATTATAGTCATAATTAATTTCCTCCTCAATAGTAGGTGGACTGAAAATATCATATTCATCATTGTAATCATTATATATTGGAGGTTTGGTATCATCATAAGCAATAGAATAGCTATCTTCCAAAGCTGGGGAACTAAAAAGATCATTTTCATAAAAACTAGCTTCCCCAGGCTTAGACTTTTCCATAGCATTAGCAATAATGGTGTCCAAAGAATTCATACTAACAACATTGCTATTAGCATGCAAATAAAGTTCCATAGGTTTTTTAATTTTCTCTTCAAACACTACATGTCCTAACTCAAGATAAATACTATAAAGCTCTCTAATTTTTTTGTTGTTTTCCATTAAGCCTAACTAGTGAAAACAAGAAACAAAAAGACAAAATTGTAGAATCTAAAGGAAATAACTTCGAGCACTCACACCAGAGGATGTGAGTACCTTTTACCTTACCTCCTCGGCAACGGCGCCAGAAAATAGCTTGATGTCTACACACTTCTATTCTTGTAGACAGTTGTTGGGCCTCCAAGTGTAGAGGTTTGTAGAACAGCAGCAAGTTTTCCCTTAAGTGGATCACCCAAGGTTTATCGAACTCAGGGAGGAAGTGGTCAAAGGTATCCCCTCTCAAGCAACCCTGCAATCAAGATACAAGAAGTCTCTTGTGTCCCCAACACACCTAATACACTTGTCAGGTGTATAGGTGCACTAGTTCGGCGAAGAGATAGTGAAATAAAAGTGGTATAGAAAATACTTTGATGGCGTGGAAAAGACTAAAGTAAAACTGAAATACAGATAGAAGCAAGCAAACATGTAATAGATCTAATAGCAAACGGTGTTTCAGTGCTTAGAAACAAGGCCTAGGGATCATACTTTCACTAGTGAACACTCTCATATAAATATATTCTTCTTTATAATACTACGCTGAACTACTCTCCGGTTGGACACTCTAATCATTGGTAGGGCTATAACAGCACACCTCAAAGTTCATCTTTCCCATCTAGATAACCCCACACTGTCACCTTGAGTACTAGATGGGTCCAACAAACACCACAATTTCATAAAGACATCCAACTCCAAATATAACTCATAACAAGTATTTGTAATCTCTAGACTAAGTGCCACCATGGTGTGCACACTGTCAACTTCACACACATGGGGAGAGCAGAGATCTATTAAAGCACTTGAGTAGCAAGGTAGATCTATAGATTACAAGCTCATGATCTCAATAAGATCATGCATAGAGAGAGATGAACACATAGCTACCGGTAGAACCCTTAGCCTCGAGAGAGAACTACTCCCTCCTCATCATGGGAATCAGCAATGGTGATGGAGATGGCGGTGGAGATCAATGGAGATGGCTCTGGGGGAACTTCCCCGTCCCGGCAGGGTGCCAGAATAGAGACTTTCTGTCCCCCGAATCTCCCCTTCGGTGGCGGCGGCACTGTGGAATTTTCGTGGCTGGAGGCTGGATGATTTAGGGTTTTTGCATCGGGAGGCATCTTATAGGCGGAGAGGCAAGCTCGGTGGGCAGACAGGGGGCCCACACCATGCCCTGGTGCGGCCTGGGGGGACCCGCGCCTAGGGGTGGTTTGGACACCATGTGGCCCCCCTTTGTCTCTCCTTCTAGCTCTGTGAGTCTTCCGGTAAAATATCGACTTTGGCTTTTGTCTGGTCCAATTCCGAGAATATTGATTTTCTAACTTTCCTAGAACCAAAAACAGCAGAAAACAGGTAACTGGCACAGTGGCATCTTGTTAATAGGTTAGTCCATGAAAGTGTATAAAAAGTACTCCAAAGTTGGAACAAAACATAAGAAAGTAGATAAAACCAAGCATGGAACATCAAAAATTATGGATACGTTAGCAACGTATCACCTCGTCGAATTGGTCGACGCTGTCTTGGCGGGCGGTCTCGTTCGTCGCCTCGACATAGTTGGCGACTTAGGGTGAATCATGCTCCAGGTTGATCGGCATCACGGCCTCGGCATCGTATACCATAAAGAAGGGCGTGAACCCCGTGGAGCGGTTGATGGAGGTGCGGATCCCCCATATTACGGAGGGGACCTCTTCAACCCAGCATCCTGGGGTTCGCTCGAGGGGCACTTGGAGTCGTGGCTTGAGTCCGTGGAGGACGCTTTGATTGGCGCGTTCTGCTTGGCCGTTTGACTCCGGGTGGGCGACTGAGGTGAGGTCGAGTCGTATGCTATGCTCTTCGCAGAATTCTGCCATGGCGCTCTTGGCGAAGTTGGTGCCGTTGTCCGTTATGATGTTGTGCGGGTAGCCGTACCGGTAGATGAGCTCGTGGAGGAACTTGGTGGCCGTCTTGCCGTCACACTTTTTGATCGGCTAGGCTTTGACCCATTTGGTGAATTTGTCGACCGCGACCAGGAGGTGGGTGAAGCCGGATGGGGCCTTCTTGAACGGGCCGACCATGTCCATGCCCCATACAGCGAATGGCCAGGTGATGGGGATGGTCTTGAGTGCCGAACCAGGGAGATGCGTCTGGTTGGCGTACTTCTGGCACCCAACGCATCGTTGGATGATGTCGGTGGCGTCGGCGTGTGCGGTGAGCCAGTAGAAACTGCGCCGCATGGCCTTGGCGACCAGCGACTTGGCATCGGCGTGATGGCCGCAGTCGCTGGCATGGATGTCCCGGAGGATCTTGCGTCCTTCTTCTGGCTGTACGCAGCGCTGGAACACGCCGGTCACGCTGCGTTTGTGGAGCTCGCTGTTGATGATGATGAAGGACTTGCATCAGCGCATGATCATTCGCGCTTCCGTCTCGTTGCTTGGGAGGATCTTGTGCTCGAGGAAGGCGACATATGGTGCCGTCCAGTCGGTGGGCTCCACGGTCATGGCGACTAGGGCCGGCTCAGGTTGTAGTGGTATCCCGACGTCGATCTCCTTTGGCGGGGAGACCGAAGGCTTGTTGATGGTGTCGAGGAAGACGCATGCGGGTGGCGTTTGCCGAGCCGACTTAATGCGGGAGAGGGCGTCTGCTTCCTCGTTCTTTCGCATGTCGATCCACTCGACTGAGTAACCATCGAAGTGTCCTCCCAGCTGGTCTACCGCTTGGCGGTATGCTATCATTGTCGGGGAGATGGTGTCGCAGGTCTCGGCGACTAGATCGGAGTCGCCGTAGCACCGTAAGCGGTTGATGTTCATCTCCTTGGTGGCCTGCATGCCATGAAGGAGGGCCTCGTACTCTGCCATGTTGTTGGTGCAGGGCTTGAAGTTGAGGTGGAGCATGTAGCGGAGCTTGTCTCCCTTGGGGGAGGTCAGTATGACCCCGGCACCATCGGTGTTCTTGGACCCTCGAAGTGGAGCGACTAGCAGTGGAGGTATGGGAGCTTCTCCGGCTGCTGTGCTTCTTCCCAGTCTGCGAGGAAATCAGCTAGGGCTTGCGACTTGATCGCTTTGCGGGGCTCGTACTTGATGTTGTGGACGCCGATTTCGACGACCCACTTGGCGACTCGCCTAGTCGCCTCGCGATTGCGTATTATGTCCTGTAGTGGCGCGGAGGAGAAGACCGTGATTGGGTGTTCCTGGAAGTAGTGTGGGAGTCGCCGTTGAGCTCGGAATACCGCGTATACCAGTTTCTGGTACTGCGGGTAGCGCTATGTTGAGTCCGTCAGGACTTTGCTGATGTAGTAGACGGGGCGCTACACGAGGTGCTCCTTTCCCTCCTCTGGCCGTTTGACAACCATCACGGCGCTGGCGACTCGAGTGGAGGATGCCACATATACGAGCATTGGCTCTTTGTTGATTGGGGCAGCAAGGAGTGGAGCCGCGAGTAACACTTCTTTGAGTGCTTTGAGTGAGTTGTCCGCCTCCACGTCCCATTGGAACGTGGGGTTCTTGCGCATCAGGCGGTAGAGTGGCATCGTCTTTTCATCGAGCCGGAGAATGAAGCGACTGAGAGCCGTGACTCCCCCGACCAACTTCTGGATGTCACGCAGACACTCGGGTTTTCCGAGTCGCCCGATGGTGTCGATCTTGGTGGGGTTGGCCTTGATGCCTCGTTTGGAGACCACAGACCCCAGGAGCTGTCCGGGGCATTTCCCTGGGTTGAGCTTGATGTTATACCTCCGCAGGTTTGTGAAGGTTTCGGCCAGGTCGGTGAGCAGGTCGTCCTGGCGGGTGGACTTTACCACCATGTCGTTAATGTAGACGTGTATGTTGCGGCCAATTTGGCTCACGAGGCACTCTTGCATGCACCTTTGGTAGGTTGCGCTGGCGTTCTTGAGGCCAAACAACATGGCCGTGTAGCAGAAGGCGCCGAATCGCATGATGAACACCGTTTTCTCCTTGTCCTCGACTGCCATTTTGATCTGGTTGTAACCAGAATATGCATCGAGGAAGCATAGCGACTCCGATCCCTCGGTTGAGTAGATGATCTGATCGATGCACGGTAGGACGAACTCCTCCTTCAGGCAGGCGCTATTGAGGTTGGTGTAATCGATACACATTCTCCACATGTTGTTATTTTTCAGTACCAGGACTAGGTTTGCCAGCCACTTGGAGTATTTGATCGGTCGAATGAAGCCTGCGGCTAATAGGCACTGTACTTCTTCGGCGATTGCTCGGTGACGCTCTTCATTGAAGGGCCGCAACGACTGCTTTACTGGTCGTACTTTGGGGTCAGCATTGAGTTTGTGCTCAGTGAGTTCCCTCGGGACACAGGTCATGTCATATGGTTTCCATGCGAAGATGTCGCGATTCTCATGGAGGAACCCGATGAGCGCGCTTTCCTATGCGGGGCTCATGTGCGCCCCAATGGTGACCGTCTGGCTGGAATCCCCTGGGACGAGCTCGACGGTGCGGGTGTGTGTGGTTGCCTCGAACGTGGAGCTCGTGGCGATTGGCTTCTTCAGGATGGTGGGGTCGTCCTTGTTGATGTTGACCGCATATTTTGCGAGTTCCTCCGCGTTGTCTGTTTCCGCGGCGATGACGGCGTCGGTAAACTCAGTGCCTTTGTCTTTGCATTCCACGTCCATATCAGGGTCGCCATGGACGGTGATGATGCCGCTTGGACCTAGAAGCTTCATCATGTTGTAGGCGTAGTGGGGGGCCACCATGAATTTGGCGAACGTTTGGCATCCCAGGACACAGTGGTAGGGGCTGTGGAATTTCACTAGTTCGAACTCGATTCACTCGGTGTGGTAGTTTGCTGGTGTGCCGAAGTTGACTGGCAGAGTTACTTTTCTGATCGGGTACGCCATCTGACCGGGGACGATGCCATGGAAGGTTGTCAGGGTCGGCTTGATTGCTGATTCTGGGAGCTGGAGCCTCTTGAACATGTCCAGGTACATGATATTGATGGAGCTCCCACCGTCCATCCGTGTCTTGGGTAGCCAGTAGTCGGCCACTTTGGGCCTGACCACCAGGGCGACTCACCCTGGGTACTTGATCTTTGGTGCGTGGTCCTGGCGACTCTAGGTGATGCTTTGCTCAGACCAGTTGAGGAAGCGGGGAATATCGACCTGCGTCACCGCATTGACGGCGACTGCGCGGGCGAGTACCTTCCTCTCGCGCTTGGTGCCGAGCCTGGTGAAGGTGTGGAGTGATCCGCCGGCGTTGCTGAAGCCGCCGGCGTTTCCGTTATCCCGTGGCGGGTTGTTGTTGGGGTCGTCCCGTGCCCGCCTGGCTTTTTCGATCTCCTTGAGGGAATGGCAGTCGGCGGTAGTGTGGGTGGCGGGCTTTCCCTCCCTGCTATGGTAGACGCAGGGTTGGTTGAGCAGGACGGCGGGGTCGAATTTCGGCCTTGCCGCGTTGTTGGCGCGGTAGTTTCCGCTGTCGCAGTAGTTTCCTCCGTCGCGGTGGAAGTTCTTCGGGTCACATTGACTGTAGCCAGCATTGGCGATGAAGTCGACTCGCCCATCACCACGACGCTTGCCGGTGATGCGAGTGTTGCTGTAGCGCATGTCGCGCTGTCGCCCGTTGTCATGGGCGCTGACGCGGCGTCTTCCTCCTGACTCGTCGTCAGAGTCCTGGTTGGGGTCCTCTTCCGTGTAGCGCTTGGCGATCTCGAGGAGGTCGGGGATGTTGTCGAGCGTCCGATAGACCCTCTTGATCTTGGCGACTGATAACTGATACATTGCAAATGTATCTATAATTTTTGATATTCCATGCTTGGTTTTATCCACTTTCTTGTGTTTTGTTCCAACTTTGGAGTACTTTTCATATGATTTCTTGGACTAACCTATTAACAAGAGCCACAGTGCCAGCTGCCTGTTTTCTGCTGTTTTTGGTTCCAGGAAAGTCAGAAAATGAATATTCTCGGAATTGGACGGGACAAAAGCCAAAGTGCCTATTTTTCCGGAAGGGATCAAGCGCCAGAATACGAGACGGAGAGGGGCCAGGGGCCGACCACACCACCTGGCCGCGTGGCCAGGCTTGACCCGCGCCAGGGGGTGGTCTGGCCGACCCTAGCACCCCCTCGGCCTCTCCTTCCGCCTATAAGTTGCACTCGGGACGAAAACCCTAGGTACCCAATCAAAACTCCACGAAAGAGTCTGTAGCCACCGTCATCTCCATCCCTAGATCCGGAGGGATCTAAAGCTCTTCCTGACACCCTGCCGGGGAGGGGAATTCACCCTGGAGGCCTTCTTCATCACCATGCAAGCCTCTGGTGTAATGCGTGAGTAGTTCATCCTTGGACTATGGATCCATGTAGTAGCTAGATGGCTGGTTTCTCCTCCTTTGTGATTTCATGTTTAGATCTTGTGAGCTCCATTCATGATCAAGATCATCTATTTGTAATTCATACATGTTGTGTTTGCGGGGATCCGATGGATATTGAGATGCTATTTCAGATTGATTATTGATTCTATCATGTCTTTGTTATTTGAGATCTTGCATGCTTTCCGTTGTTAGTAGCTATCTTGGCCAAGTAGATGCTAGCAACTCCAAGAGTTAGTATTTATGCTTGATAGTGGGTTCATGCCTCTGGTAATCTGGGGAAGTGACAGAAATCTCTAAGGTACTAGATGTGCTGTTGCTACTAGGGAGAAAACAACGATCCTTTGTTCATAGAACAATTGTATTGTTTACCTTACACGCAGTTCGTAAAGCAATAATCTGTTGCTTGCAACTTAATACTAGAGGGGGTTCGGATGATAACCTGAAGGTGGATTATTAGTCATAGATGCAGTTGGATGGAGGTCTATGTATTATGTTGTATTTCCCAATCAAGTCTCAAAGGAGTCAAGATGATTAGTATATGCATGTATTGCTTTCTCGGTGTTTGTCAATTGCCCCGCTGTAATTTGTTCACCCAGCATGTTATCTATCTAAGGAGAGCCACCTCTAGTGAAGTATGGATCCCGGTCCTTTTTCTTTACATACAATCTATAAACTGTTTCTGCTTTGTGTTTACTTTCTGCAAACTATTACTTCTTTCCATTCGATACATTTAATCCTTTGTTTTCCGCAAAACACGGTGAGATTGACAACCTCATCGCAAGTTGGGGACAAAGTTCTGTGGTTGTGTTGTGCAGGTCTCCATGTTGCTACTAGAACCGGTAGTGCGCCCTGCCAAAGCTCAGCTAGTAACACCTTTGGGGTGTTTCCTTGCTCCTACTGGTTCGATTAAACCTTGGTTTCATAACTGAGGGAAAACTTACTGCTGTGCTCATCATACCTTCCTCTTGGGGTTCCCAACAAGCTCTACGTTGAAAGTTGAGTGCATCAAGATCTTTTCTGGTGCCGTTGCCGGGGAGTCAAGGACATCTTCACAAGGGGAGTCCCTCATAACCAATCTCTTTACTTTGTTGTTTTTGTTTTGCTTAGTTTCTTTTTTTGCTTTGTTTGCTTGTTTTGTTCTTCAAAAACACAAAAAAATTAGTTTTACTTGTTTGCTTTCTTATTTGAAACCCCCCAAAAAAATGACTACCCTTGAAAACACTAAGTTGTGTGACTTCACTAGCACCAACAACAATGAATTTATGAGCACTCCTATTGCTCCACCTGTGGCTGAAAATACTTTCTTTGAGATAAAACCTACCTTGCTCAATCTTGTTATGAGAGAGCAATTTTCTGGTATTGGTAATGAAGATGCTGCTTCCCATGTAAATAACTTTGTTGAACTTTGTGAGATGCAAAAGCATAGGGATATAGATGGTGATATTATTAAACTGAAATTGTTTCCTTTCTCATTGAGAGGAAAAGCTAAAGAATGGTTGAATTCCTTAACTAGGAATAGTATTGATTCTTGGACTAAGTGCAAAGATGCTTTTATTGGAAAATACTATCCTCCTGCTAAGATTATATCCATGAGAAGTGAAATAATGAAGTTTAAACAACTTGATAAAGAGCATGTTGCTCAAGCTTGGGAAAGAATGAAATCTTTGGTAAAGAATTGTCCCACTCATGGACTGACTGCTTGGATGATCATCCAAACTTTTTATGCAGGATTGAACTATTCTTCAAGGAACCTATTGGATTCAGCTGCTGGAGGTACCTTTATGACCATCACTTTGGGTGCTGCAACAAAACTTCTGGACAATATGATGGTTAATTATTCTGAATGGCATACTGAGAGAGCTCCACAAGGTAAGAAGGTAAATTCTGTTGAAGAAACCTCCTCCTTGAGTGATAAGATTGATATTATTATGTCTATGCTTGTTAATGGGAAAGCCCATATTGATCCAAATAATGTTCCTTTAGCCTCTTTGGTTGCTCAAGAAGAGCAAGTTGATGTGAACTTCATAAGAAATAACAACTTTGGCAACAATGCTTATGGTAATAATGCTTATAGGAACAATTTTGGTAACAACAATTATAAACCATACCCTCCCAACAATGGTAATGCTTATGGAAATTCTTACAACAATAATAAGAGTGCTCCCTGATGCGCTCGACGATCGATGTAGAGCTTGTTGGGAACCCCAAGAGGAAGGTATGATGAGCACAGCAGCAAGTTTTCCCTCAGTTATGAAACCAAGGTTAAATCGAACAAGTAGGAGCAAGGAAACACCCCAAAGGTGTTACTAGCTAAGCTTTGGCAGGGCGCACTACCGGTGCTAGTAGCAACGTGGAGACCTGCACAACGCAACCACAGAACTTTGTCCCCAACTTGCGATGAGGTTGTCAATCTCACCGTGTTTTGCGGAAAACAAAGGATTAAACGTATCGAATGGAAAGAAGTAAAAGTTTGCAGAAAGTAAACACAAAGCAGTAAACAATTGTAGATTGTATGTAAAGAAGAAGGACCGGGATCCATAGTTCACTAGAGGTGGCTCTCCTTAGATAGATAACATGCTGGGTGAACAAATTACAGCGGGGCAATTGACAAACACCGAGAAAGCAATACATGCATATACTAATCATCTTGACTCCTTTGAGACTTGATTGGGCAATACAACATAATACATAGACCGCCATCCAACTGCATCTATGACTAATAATCCACCTTCAGGTTATCATCCGAACCCCCTCCAGTATTAAGTTGCAAGCAACAGATTATTGCTTTATGAACTGCGTGTAAGGTAAACAATACAATTGTTCTATGAACAAAGGATTGTTGTTTTCTCCCTAGTAGCAATAGCACATCTAATACCTTAGAGATTCATGTCACTTCCCCAGATTACCAGAGGCATGAACTCACTATCGAGCATAAATACTAACTCTTGGAGTTGCTAGCATCTACTTGGCCAAGATAGCTACTAACAACGGAAAGCATGCAAGATCTCAAATAACAAAGACATGATAGAATCAATAATCAATCTGAAATAGCATCTCAATATCCATCGGATCCTTGCAAACACAACATGTAGAATTACAAATAGATGATCTTGATCATGAACGGAGCTCACAAGATCTAAACATGAAAGCACAAAGGAGGAGAAACCAGCCATCTAGCTACTACATGGATCCATAGTCCAAGGATGAACTACTCACGCATCACACCGGAGGCTTGCACGGTGATGAAGAAGGCCTCTAGGGTGAAATCCCCTCTCTGGCAGGGTGCCGGGATCCCTCCCGATCTAGGGATGGAGATGACGGCGGCTACAGACTCTTTCGTGGATTTTTGATCGGGTACCTAGGGTTTTCGTCCCGAGGGCAACTTATAGGCGGAAGGAGAGGCCGATGGGGTGCTGGGGTCGGCCAGACCACCCCCTGGCGTGGGCTAGGCCTGGCCGTGCGGCCAGATGGTGTGGCCGGCCCCCAACCCTTCTCCGTCTCCTATTCTGGCACTTGATCCCTTCTGAAAAAATAGGCACTTTGGCTTTTGTCCCGTCCAATTCCGAGAATATTCATTTTCTGACTTTCCTGGAACCAAAAACAGCAGAAAACAGGCAGCTGGCACTGTGGCTCTTGTTAATAGGTTAGTCCAAGAAATCATAATAAAAGTACTCCAAAGTTGGAACAAAACACAAGAAAGTAGATAAAACCAAGCATGGAACATCAAAAATTATACATACATTTGCAATGTATCACTCCCTCTGAACTTGAGGTTATGCTTAAAGAGTTCATTAGTAAACAAACTGCTTTCAATAAAACTATTGAGGAAAAACTCTCTAATACTGAAAGAAATATAGCATCTTTGGCTGAAGCTCAATCTTCTTTGAATAAAATGGCTGCTAAACCTGAAACTAATGACAATCCCTTTGTAGCTACTAATGCCATACAAGTAAGAATTGATGAAAATGTTAGACTATTAGCCGAATTACATGCTAAGTGGGAAAGAGAAGATGAAATTGCTAGAAACATTAGTGTTTCAACTATCACTACCACTAGTGTTGAGGCTAGTAATAGTCCTACTACTTTAGATGATAAAGTTGATTTTGATCTTGATGGTTGCAACATCTCTGAAGTTATTAAGTTCCTACAAAAGCTTGCTAAAAGTCATAATGCTAGTGCTGTGAACATGGCCTTTACAAAACACATTACAGATGCTCTCATAAAAATTAAAGAAGAAAAGATGAAACATAAAGCTTCTATTCATATAAAGCAAGAAGATGGTTGGGAACCCATCATTAATATGAAAGTGAATGACTTTGATTTCAAAGCTTTGTGTGATCTCGATAGTAGTGTTTCTATTATGCCTAGAAGGATTTATGATATGCTTGATTTGCCTCCTCTTGAAGATTGCTATTTGAATGTATCACTTGATGATAATGCTAAAAAGAAACTCATGGGGAGTCTTAATGATGTTCTTATTATGGTTAATGATTCCTATGTCCCCATTGATTTCTATGTTTTGGATGTTGAATACAATGCTTCTTGTCCTATTACTTTGGGAAGACCTTTTCTTAGAACTGTTGGTGCCATCATTGATATGAAAGAAGGCACCATTAAATATCAACTCCCACTCAAGAAAGGTATAGAACACTTCCCCAAAAAGAGAGAAAAGATTTCTTTTGCTTCTCCTATGAAAACAAAATTTGGTCTTAATGCTTCTTCATTTGAGAACACTTGATTCTTTCTTTGCTTCTTATGCCTAACTTAAAGGCGTTAAAGAATAGTACTTATTGGGAGATAAACCAAAAGTTTTAGATGTTTCTTGGAAGTTATTATCTCAGTAGTAACCTCTCCTTATCCTTTTTCTTTTCTTTTTGTGCCAAGGGTAACCTCTAATGAGAGTGAAGTAATGATTGGGAAAGTTGCTGTCCCGAAACAGATTTCTGTGCTTCACAGTAAAAAATCCTGAGAGAGTTCTGTACGTCGGATTGAGCTGTAATGTTTTGTTCTTCTGCCCCAGGTTGTTATATAACTTTCGTTAGTTCAACACTTTTTGATTTGAGCAACAGAAGGTCTTCGAAAAAATTCGTCTTTACCTGCTGGTCTGTTTTGACAGATTTCTGTCATTTTCTGCATTTGCTTCTTGTTAGTTCCTTCTTGAGTTCCTTTGGGGAATCGAGCTTTTTGTGGGAAGTGCTACAGTATCTAGTGTTCAAATGGAAGTTTATTTTGTGTTAGAATTGAACCTTGAGACTTATTTATCTTAAGTGCACTAATGTTGCCAATGAGATTGTGTGAAGTTTTGTATGAAGGAAAATTTTCAGGTGTATGGAAGGAATGAGTAATGAGATGAAGGATGGACTAAAGCTAAATCTTGGGGATGCCACGCATGTCACCCCAAGAAATATCCAAGAAGTGCAGGCGTCAAAGCTTGGGGATGCCCAAGGCATCCCCTTCTTCATCAATAAAAATCCCAGGTTTCCTCCAAACGCTTCATTTTTATTGTTTCATACACAGTTGTGTTTTTCTTGGAGCGTCTTCTTTTTCGTTTTTGTTTTGGTTTTTAGTTTGCTTGGTTTGTTTAGTTTTCTGAATAAGTTGGTTGGACCCCCTCTTTCATACTTTGGTTTGCAAATAGTTTGGTTTGGTTTGGAAAAGAGTAGGAAAGTTCATACTTATGTGGTAAAAGAGCTCGTTTTTGACTGCGGCCTATGCTTTGTCATGCCATGCTTGATATTTTTTTGGCTTTATGCTTAGTATTCTTTGTTGTAGCATGACTTGTTATAAACAATTGAGATTGCTTAATGTGCCTTGGATGAATCATGCGTTGTTTTAGCATATTAAAGCATAGTATAGTGGTATTCTCCTTTGATGCTTTATTTGGGTTGACTTGGCACATGCTCACACCATGTTATGACTGTCACAAGTCACCATAGCCTTTATGATCCTTTAGTTTTCAACTTGTAGTATCACTTTATGCTTCGATCAATAATGTTTTGTCGCTCTGCATGATTATGGCCATCATTGCTCTATTAGTTTGTCGCTCCCAGTCTTTTGCTAGCCTCCACAACCAAGTATGAGTTCCACTCATGCATCCAACTCCCTAAACCAAGTTATTCCAAAGAGTCCACCATACCTACCTACTAGATTATGCTATTCCAAGTATATTCATGCTTTTGTTTACCTTTCACTTGTTATGAGAAAACTAGTGATTAAAGCTCTCACGAACTTGATGGCACACTTTACTTTATTGCCTCTAATAAACTTGAACCATTGGGTCCTTCTTTGTTGCTTATATGCTTGCGCTTTATAAGTTGAAGTTAGCAGAACCATGTTTCATGGGGAACGCTTTCAACATTGCACTTGTACTTTGTACCCCATTGATATCATGTTCTTTTGCTTACGGATCCCGGCGGTGTGAAATAAAAGTGGAACTTGTAAGATCATGGATTTTGTATGTGTGTTAGAGAAACGCCTGGGCCGCTAGCCTAAGCCATGCCTAATCATGGTGGAAACTTGCAGCATCACCATAATGAGCACTCTATGAAGCATCCTCAATAAAAACCTATGCAAATAGCAAATAAAAAGATCGCTGAGATGCTCATTGTCTGCTTGCCTTGTCATTTTGATTATGGGAAAGCTCCTGTATCATGTGCAAGGGGTACCCCGTTGGCGGTTCTTAATGATACACATATACTTACAATGACAAGAGCTTACTCGTGACTGAAGTTGAGTAGCATGAGGATCGGTCTTCGTAAGTAAGGGGCATGAGATTTCGGTTTATAACTTGTCAAGCATATCCTCTTAGTTGTGTCACTTTAACCTTAACCACTTCAAGATGCTTATGATAGGGGCAATGAGAGCTGAAAACTACAAGTACCATAATTTTTGGAAGCTCTTTATGAGACTTGAATCCCTACTTCCTTTTACAAAAGGCCTTTCTTCCACCATTATATTGAGTCTCCACCTTCTATCTTTATGCACTACTTTGAGAGCATAGTGGCCATTCTTAGTTCTATGTGCATTGTCCCAAGACTAGTTGATTGATGCATAACTTGATATTGCTTGTTTTAAATTATTGTATCTAGTCACTCTTATGAACTTTGAAGGTGTCCTATGCATTTATATTTGCTACTCTATTGAGGGACAAGATGAATACTTTTATGCTATGTTTTCTTTATGTGAAACAAATAAACGTCTTGCAAAGCATGTTATTCATGAATCTTTTGTTTGTGCCTTTTCATGTTGCATCATAGTCTCTTTGCTTATTGCTAGAACTTTGTCTTTCATGTTATGATTGAAGTACTATGATCCCAGCTTTGAATGTTTTGCAAATACTTTGATCAAGTCTTTGATGGTGCATGTCACCTCAAAAATTATTTCTTTTTATCACTTACCTACTCGAGGACGAGCATGAGTTAAGCTTGGGATGTTGATACATTGCAAATGTATCTATAATTTTTGATGTTCCATGCTTGGTTTATCCACTTTCTTGTGTTTTGTTCCAACTTTGGAGTACTTTTCATATGATTTCTTGGACTAACCTATTAACAAGAGCCATAGTGCCAGCTGCCTGTTTTCTGCTGTTTTTGGTTCCAGGAAAGTCAGAAAATGAATATTTTTGGAATTGGACGGGACAAAAGCCAAAGTGCCTATTTTTCTGGAAGGGATCAAGTGCCAGAATACGAGACGGAGAGGGGCCAGGGGCCGGCCACACCACCTGGCCGCGCGGCCAGGCTTGGCCCGTGCCAGGGGGTGGTCTGGCCGACCCCAGCACCCCCTCGGCCTCTCCTTCCGCCTATAAGTTGCCCTCGGGATGAAAACCCTAGGTACCCAATCAAAAATCCACGAAAGAGTCTGTAGCCGCCGTCATCTCCATCCCTAGATCGGGAGGGATCTGAAGCTCTTCCTGGCACCCTGCCGGAGATGGGAATTCACCCTGGAGGCCTTCTTCATCACCATGCAAGCCTCAGGTGTGATGCGTGAGTAGTTCATCCTTGGACTACAGATCCATGTAGTAGCTAGATGGCTGGTTTCTCCTCCTTTGTGCTTTCATGTTTAGATCTTGTGAGCTCCGTTCATGATCAAGATCATCTATTTGTAATTCATACATGTTGTGTTTGTGGGGATCCGATGGATATTGAGATGCTATGTCAGATTGATTATTGATTATATCATGTCTTTGTTATTTGAGATCTTGCATGCTTTCCGTTGTTAGTAGCTATCTTGGCCAAGTAGATGCTAGCAACTCCAAGAGTTAGTATTTATGCTCGATAGTGGGTTCATGCCTCTGGTAATCTGGGGAAGTGACAGAAATCTCTAAGGTACTAGATGTGTTGTTGCTACTAGGGACAAAACAATGATCCTTTGTTCATAGAACAATTGTATTGTTTACCTTACACGCAGTTCGTAAAGCAATAATCTGTTGCTTGCAACTTAATACTAGAGGGGGTTCGGATGATAACCTGAAGGTGGATTATAGTCATAGATGCAGTTGGATGGCGGTCTATGTATTATGTTGTATTGCCCAATCAAGTCTCAAAGGAGTCAAGATGATTAGTATATGCATGTATTGCTTTCTCGGTGTTTGTCAATTGCCCCGCTGTAATTTGTTCACCCAGCATGTTATCTATCTAAGGAGAGCCACCTCTAATGAACTATGGATCCCGGTCCTTTTTCTTTACATACAATCTATAAACTGTTTCTGCTTTGTGTTTACTTTCTGCAAACTATTACTTCTTTCCATTTGATACGTTTAATCCTTTGTTTTCTGCAAAACACGGTGAGATTGACAACCTCATCGCAAGTTGGGGACAAAGTTCTGTGGTTGTGTTGTGCAGGTCTCCACGTTGCTACTAGCACCGGTAGTGCGCCCTGCCAAAGCTCAGCTAGTAACACCTTTGGGGTGTTTCCTTGCTCCTACTGGTTCGATTAAACCTTGGTTTCATAACTGAGGGAAAACTTACTGCTGTGCTCATCATACCTTCCTCTTGGGGTTCCCAACGAGCTCTACGTTGAAAGTCGAGTGCATCAATAACCCACAAGTATAGGGGATCGTGTGTAGCCTTTTCGATAAGTAAGAGTGTCGAACCCAACGAGGAGCTAAAGGTGGGATAAATATTCTCTCAGGTTCTATCAACCACTGATGCAACTCTACGCACACTAAACGTTTGCATTATCTAGGAAATAATATTAGAGCAATAATACGAGTAATAGAGATAGCTTTGCATGATAATAAATAACAAGAAAGTAAAGCTAGTTGCTACAGCAATAAAATATACTAAACTAACAGAACCATGAGTGTGGAACAGTGGTGGTAATTGTGGTGGCTTTGTCCAAGTTTAAATAGCGAATAGATCGGGTTCATTGTCTTCGATGTAGTTTTCTATGTGGGAGAGGCTAGATATAAATGTGCTTCACTACTTGGAATTACATGTACTATATGATTGGATTGTTAGCAAACATCCGTTAGTACTAATCAATGCATTAAGGTTTCCCCAACCATAGCCTTAAGTTTAATGGTCCTCTTACTCCCATACGTGCAACGTTCCGGTTCGTGCACCAGGTTTCTGTCACTCCGGCAGAACTCCCCCCTTCCTTTTACACATAGTACAAACCCTATGATGTTTAATCCATGCGCGCACAAATATAATGGACACCAAAGGACTGTACCATATCAACATACAACTCTAATGAACCAAAGACATTCAACCATTCAATCTAAGAACAAAGAAACTACGCAAACATGACATAGATCATAGAATTATAACTTGTAGCATCAAACACCATGTTTACATAGGACGGTATAGAGGTGTGTGGGAGGATGAACCACTGCATACTAGGAGGATTATGTGATGGAGATGGCGGTGAAGATGGTGAAGAGGGCGGTGATAGTGCCGGCGGCGGCGCGGGGGACTCCTTCCCTATCACCGGTATCATGGGGGAGCACCGCCCCTTAGCCCCCTTCCTTCATGGATTCTTGGGATCCCTCCCCCACGGAGATGGGATCCATGGGGGAGGCAAAAACGTGGCTTTGGTGGCTGCAAATTCGCGGGTGGAAATGCCCTGGGCGAATTAGGTTTCCTCCCTTTATATAGCTTCTCGGATTCCCGTCACCCCATCTTGGGATATAGTAAATCGGGCCTAAAAGGCCAGTCCGGACTCGAAATCAGCTAACTTTTATGTATAGAACATTTGTCGCGAAATTTCCAACAACTTTGTAGTTGAAGAGTTTTCTGTTTTACGCCGTCTTCGACCCGAAACGTGACCATCTTCAAAAAGAGTTCTGAGACAGATTTCTGGAAAAAATCCCAATTTGACTCCAACAAGGTTTCCACTTGTATTCTTGGTAATTCCTATACATCAAAGTGTAAAACAAGAACATTGTGCACTTTTGCAACTATTAGTAGGTTAGTCCAAATAAATCATAAACTTTATACAAAGGGGAGTGTCAAAAGCATATTATTAGCATAAAACCATCAAAAATTATAGATACGTTATGGACGTATCAGCGACCAGGAATTCGTACCGGCACGCGTTCTTGAAGCAGTGTATCTCCGTGTCCGGGTGGATGCCGGAGGCGTTGATCCATAGCTCCTGACACCTTTGGATCCAGTGGCGGGTCGACTCGCTTTGTCCCTGGATGCATCATTCTAGCTCCTCGATGGTGGTGGCGCGGGTGTAGGAGCCTTCAAAGTGCCTGACGAAGGCGTCCAACATCTCCTCCCATGAGTCGATGCTGTCGGCAGGGAGGGTGTTGATCCATTGCCGGGTCGCACCCTCTATCATCGGGAGGAGGTAGCGAGCGGCTAGTAGGTCGGTGTGGCCGGCGATTCCCATCGCCATGAGGTATGTGTCCAGCCAGATCTCTGGATCGTACGTTGGATCATACTTTTCGATCTCCTTGGGCGCCTTGAAGTTGGCAGGGTACTTCTCGCCTCGGATCATAGGTCCGAAGCATTGGGGACCGACTCGGCTGAGCGAGCCCCTGGGTTTGGGGTCACCGCGGTTGTTGAGGGTGTGCCTCAAGTTGTTGGGCTGGCACGCCCGCCAAGCCTGGTTGTTGACGATGTGCGTTCGGGCGTCGATGGGTTTCCCGTTGGCGGCGACCGTGTTGTTCACCAGTCGCGGCTCGTTGGTGGAGAGCGCGGGGTTGGCGGCCCGTGGCTGGTTCGCCAGGGGCTGCGACGGTGGGCAGGTCACGGCGTTGGCGACGGTTGGGTAACCGCTTGAGTCCTCCCTCCTTGCCGAGGAGCGGGAATACATCCGCCCCCGTGGGTCGACTCCCGTGGCTTGCTGCTCGACGGCCCTGGCGAGTAGGTCCTTGGCATACATAATCTACAACGCGCCTTCTCCCTGGACATCGAGGTTGGCGACTGCAGCGTCGGCCGCGACGACATTGTCCATCGGGGTGGAGTACAATGGGAGTCTATTGGCATCGCGGGCCTATGGCGAGATTATGATCTACGGCTGGTCCGGCGGGGGCACGCGACCGATGGGTGGTGGCGGGGCCCCAGTCGCCAGTGCGCCGGGTGGTGGTCGATTGCTGCCACCTGGTGGCGCGTTCTCACAGTGCTCGTGCTCAGCCGCGCGTGCAGGGTCGCTCTCGTCGTTGAAGTTTAGGACGCGGCCCTGGACGTTAGGGTTCAGGCGGGTCCTGATACGGCGCTGTTGGTAGAGCGACAGCTCCTGCGCCATTGCCCGCTCAAGGCGGAATTTCTCGCGCTCGGCTAGCTCCTTGCGCTGCGCCTCTTCCAGTCACAAGCGGGCTTCCTCCACCTCCGTGGTTGTCGCGGTTGGATGGATTGGTGTGGAGAACGGATCTGGCGGAGCGGCCGTGCTGCCCGCCATGTAGATCGCGTTGAAGCGGTTGGATCTGGCGCGGAAATCCTCGGGGGACTCCGAGCCAGAGTCGGAATCGAAGATCCCAAGGATTGAGGTGTCCTCAAAGTCCTCAGGGTTGGAGACCCGCGTGATGGAGTCCTCCTGTGATGCTGCGGTGATGGATCCGTCGACCGAGGCAGGGGTCGTGGAGTCGGCGTCGTCGTGTAGGGTCGCGTCGTCCGCGGCGGTGTTGGTCTTGGCCACGTTGCTGGCGGCCGAGTCGTACTTGGAGGCGAGGCTCCTGATGGATCAGACTTACTCCTCCAAGAGCAGATCACGGCGTGGCGATGATCCGCCGAAGATCACCGTCACCGCCAGGTCGACTGCACCGGTGAAGCCGACGAACAGGTTGATGGAGCCAACCGGCATTATCGTGCTGTGGGTGACCGGGCGTGACACCGGGATGTAGCTACTAGGCAGGATCTGTAAGATCCCGCCGATGGCGATCATGCAGCCGGTGGCGATCGGCCAGTCAATCGGCGAGTAGGGTCTCGCCGCAGAACTCAGACCAGTCCGGCTAGGCCCCACGGTGGGCCGCTGTCGTGGAAATGGCCATGACAGTCGCCGCAGTAGGCAGCGATTGATAGAATCGGGGGCGAGAGCTGGTGGCCATCTGCGCTGCGAGATGGGGGCAGATGCACATGGATTTACCCAGGTTCGTCCCTCCGGAGGGTAAAGACCTACTCCTGCTAGATTAGATTGATGGAGAGCGAGTTACAGGGGTGGCAAGCTCGGCGTCTAAGCAGCGAGTCGCTCGAAGGGGTGTATGATGGAACGTAAGTCCTCAGAGTACCCTAGGGAGGTTTATATAGGAGTCACCTCGCTAGGGTTTACAGTTTACAACCGAACAAGATATGGATTCAGAGGTGTTTACCTAATTCGACTGGGCTTCAAGTACGCTTCTGGGCCTCCAGTCTCCAAGCGCCAGGCCTTTTCCTCAGTCGCCTTCCAGTCGCCGTCCTACAGGCCCATTCACTAAACCTTTGACTCAGTCGGAACATCCTGCTGGGCATACCCCATTTGGCATATCCCCATCAATAAGTAATATATATGACAAGTAGCTGATCCACATCTAGCAGGATAAGTAATATATATGACAAAGTCTAGCAGGATAAGTCTAAAGTAATATATGACAATGTATAGCTAGATCAGGCATCGTCGTCATCGTCATCGGACGACAAACCTAAGGAACCTAGGTCAACAGACGACGTGGGTGTGATGGTGAAGTCGCCGGGGCTGAACCCGTAGTATGGGCCCTGAGGGCGCGCGGTGGAGGAACCCACACCATCGGACCTAGAGGGACCCACCTCCTAGACGGGCTGCTGGCGCGCAGTGGTCGCCAAGACCTCGTACTGTTGTGCCATCACCGTAGGATCCACACGGAGCGCCTGCACCAAGGGGTCAACAAGCTGTCTCTCGACCAGTCGGTGCTCCTGCTCCTCCGCCCTCGTGGCGACTCTCATACCCACAAGCCTATTCTGAATGGCCCTAGCTCGATCCTCGGGGAAGTTGAGGGTCGCCCTAGCCCCTATGTGCTGGACTGTCATGCAATCATAGGCACATGCCGCCTCCTCGGGAGACTGCCATGTCCCAAGGTGGCGCCTAATCCCATCGATGGTGATCTTAGCCTGCCAAATGGGGATCCTCGTCGGCTTCTTATACACACCACGGTACTTTAGCTCCCACCGCGCCATACTACTTAAACAGACAAACAAACAAACGTATTAGCAAAAACAGTGTACAAGTAACTGAATCATAGCTATCTTTTCTGAAGTTCTCATGGTTAAGTACAAGTGCAACATTGTAATTCTTCATTCAGTACAAGGAAAACCACTAGCTAATTTAAACAGCTACTCATGAATGTAAAACTAGCAGCTAGGTGGTCATCATTTTGATCCCAATTAAGCAGCTACTCATGAATGTAAAAGAAAACTAGGAAAGTCATCATTTTGATCCCAATTAAGCAGCTACTCATTCACACGATTTCACTACTACTTTCTAGATTCAGAGACTATTGTTCTACTGCAAACAGCTCACACGATTCAGAGACTGCAACACACGATTCAGAGACTATTGTTCTACTGCAAACAGCTCACGATTCAGAGACTGTAACACATGATTCAGAGACCGTTGTTCTACTACAAACAGCTCACACGATTCAGAGACTGTTGTTCTACTGCAAACATCTCACACGATTTACTACTAGCTAGATTCAGAGATTGTTGTTCTACTACTAGCTAGATTCAGAGATTGTTGTTCTACTACTAGCTAGATTCAGAGATTGTACTACTACTAGTTAGATTCAGTGTTGTTCTACTACTAGCTAGATTTAGAGATTGCACTACTAGCTAGATTCAGAGATTCAGAGACTGCAACACACAATTCAGAGACTAGGGAAAAAACAAGCACAACGACTTGTACCTGCGGATGGGGGAGGGTGGTCGTCGACGAGGTGGCGGCGCAAATGGGGGAGGTGGTCGTCGATGAGGTGGCGGCGCAGATGGGGAGGTGGTCGTCGACAAGGTGGCGGCGCGGATGGGGGACCTGGTCGTCGACGAGGTGGCGACGCGGATAGGGGAGGCGGTGGTCATCGACGAGGTGGCGACGCGGCGCTCCTTCTCCTTCCCTTCGGCGGACACGGGACGGCCTCCTCCTCCTTCCCTTCGACGGATGCGGGACGATGATGTCGAGGGGGATCGGGACGACAGCGGAGCGCTCGAGGGGCTAGGGTTGTGAGCGAGCAAAATTGGGATCGATCTATCGATCAGATTTTCCTCAAGTAGAACAAGGGTTACGCTGCCAGGTGGACCCCGGCGCCTACGGGCTCTTTCGCTGGGGATAACTGACATTTCGGCCCGGGTGGCCCATCCTAGCCCGCCATACCCCCGGCGCCTAAGGTCTTCAATCGCCAGTGGTAAAAGCCGGCCCATCCGGGGCACTCGGCCCACCACAGTTCTGGCGCGCGACGGACTTGTTCGCCGGCGATAACTGGACTAGCCCTGACGCCGACTGTGTCCTTACACCGGCGGTAACGGGAGGAAGGCCTAGATGGCCTTACCGCCGGCGTCCCCAGTGACCACTTCGTCGGCGGTGAGAAATCTGGCTATAAGATTTTCCCTACTAGTGATGTATGAACTATGT
This sequence comes from Avena sativa, assembly GCA_916181665.1. NCBI lineage: Eukaryota > Viridiplantae > Streptophyta > Magnoliopsida > Poales > Poaceae > Avena > Avena sativa. Next base: position 74,302,980 of record OV702291.1, on the reverse strand, counting down.
CAAATATTGTAAATATTGTCAAATATCTTCTCAATTTCAATTTGCATACAAGGTGTTTGTTTGAACGGCACATAAGAATCAAAATTATGGGGCTTAGTTTTTGGGATCGGTTATACTGGGCACCGTTTAGAAAATCTTTTTTGCTCATCTATTATAGGGTGGGTTTTAAGTTTTTGGAGATGGATCAGAGATGTTCTTATAAAGCGAGATTGGGGGAGTACCTGAATCGCCTAGTAAACCCGCGCTTTATCACTTTTATATGATGCCCTTTGCGGCTTTGCGGCGTGCATCCAGTGTAGCAGCTGTTTAGCTGCTCCGAGAGGTCGGCCGTCGTCCGTGTCCTCCGAGCCGATACGCCGCTTTCAGCACCCCAGCTCCACCATATATATCTCCATTCGTCTGGTGTGGACGTCATCACCGTCTCCGTTTCCTTCCGTTTCTTCGATCAAGACAACAAAAGATCTTCTTTCTGAATAGTGAAAAGCTAGAATATTCTAGCCAACTAAAGAACTCTCCTTTCCTTTATGAAATGAATCAAGTAGCTAGATGATGGCGACGGGATGGGTGCATATGTACAAGCCAAAGAGCCAATGCTTTTTGTTAAGCGACCCTGAGCTTTCGTGGTGCCATCGAGCTGGTGATTTCTGATCGATGGGGATCTTTCGCTTATTCTGATTCTGGTTCAAGTGGAATCGGTCAGTCGCATACATTGGACAAGTTCGATGAAGCTGAGAATGTGGTGTACCGATGGATCCAGTGCAAGAACAGCGATGCTTGCACTCTCTAATGTTGTACTAGCTGTGTCCGCTCTGCCTGGTGCGGGACATTTGATCATTTGCGTCATTATTTTGAAATTTGATTATTTATCATATTGACCATCACATATCAGTGATACAGTGTGCGGCAAATAATCAAATTACAGAATAAAATGTGACAAATTATGAAATTCCGCGGTTGGTGCATGCACGTACGTACGCACGTACGCCGATCGTTTGCATGTACGAGTTCAATCTTGGCACGAGGTACATGCCACTATGCCAAAGAGTTGCAATTCGGAATGTGAAAACAAATAATTGCAGAGAACTAGGAGGATAAGAACATCTCCAAACAGATGATGCAAAATACTCCCTCCAATCCAAATTAGTTGACTCGGATTTGTCTAGATTTGAACGTATCTAGACATATTTTAGTGCTAGATACATCCAAATCTAGATAAACTTGAGTTGGGTCGGAGGAAGTAATATTAGTGCCCTAAAAACAGATTTATAGGACGCTTGAGGCCAAAAACCAGTGTCCAAACGGTTGTCCTATAGCGATTTAGTGATGCAAAAAAATTGAGGTAACCATAATTTTAAATTTTCCCCTCGTGGTGCAGATTTGCAACAACGCGTGGCTATCGCGAAACATATCGCACGCGCACAGCCATACCACCATGAAACTCCATTGTGGCCTCCCGCCACTAGGCCTTCCTCTCCCTAGACCACCGTCGACGAAAAATTGACCCGCATGAGCGTCGCCCTTCCCCTGCCGCTCTGTCTCGCTGCTCTAGATGGCCGCACCCGCTCCGCTACCGTTCTGAATAGGCCCTCCTCCGTTGAGCAACGACCGGTCAATTCTGGCTCTCCGGCTCTCCACCCCTGACCGACGGTCGATTTCGGAACTCCATATGCCCTCCATCGATTGGCTGGTTGTGGAGGTGCCTCTCCGCCCTGCATCACCCCTCCTTTGTCCGCCTAGCAGCTGTGAGCAGCTTGTTATGGGTCTTCTTGTGGATTTACCCTTGGAGTGGCCCGATCTTCACGGATTTGAGGCGGTGAGTGAGGAAACACAGGAGGAACACGATGAACGCAACTCTAATGCAAGGTAAAGATACAAACACAGGCCAAAACACACCCGATTCGATTTGCTCCCGTTGGTTCGAACAACCAATCTAATAGAATCTTCGGCGAGAGACCTTGTGGTAGAATCACCAAAGGAGAGATCGGCAAGCGGATGATAGAATCCAAACCAAGGAGAGAGTAGCAACCAAGTAGAATCCCAAAGGGAAGAGACCAAGCACTACTAGAATCCTTGATAGAGAGAGACCAAACACTTGAGGAGGGTCTTGACGACTTGGAGAAGGACACCGACTCCAAGGCCTTGTACAACTCATAGATCTACTATGGAGAGGGGGTTCCCATTTAGGATTAGGCATATGTCTTAATTCATCATCATCTCTAGGGTTTCAAGGAGGGAGTGGGGGCATATATATATATATATAGGTCAACCACGAGCAAGGGGTAAAAGAGCATAAATAGGAAGTTATGGGCGTTACATGGGCCAAGCCTAGCTTGAGGTGCGCAGGCCCGTGAGGCGCACTTCGGAGACTCCGGTGTAGAGGACCGGAGACTCCGGTGTGGTCCGGAGATTCCGGTCGATACCCTGTCCGTCTCCGGAGGGGCATCCAGAATGTCCCGGGATTCGGTTCTGGGGCCGGTCCAGAGGTGGGCCGGATACTCCGGTGTGGTACACCGAAAACTCCGGTGTGACAGACCGGAGACTCTGGTCTGTTTCCAGCAGCTTCTTGCGTCTTCTCTTCCAGGCTTCTTGCTTTGGTGTTTTAACTCCAGGTTCATCCTTGTTGCATCCTCTTGGCATCATGGTCATGGGCCCAATCATATCATGGGCGTTTGTCTCAAGTAGGACTCCATTCGCATGATAACCAACGAAAGGCGAGGTATGGAAAGAGTTCACCTTTGGAGTGATGGTTAGCGTGGCATGATGTGGACCAATGGTGAATGCCATATGTTGGGTCGTATCACAGCTAGGGTTCCATCACGGAACTCCATCGCCCCTCCGTCGATTGTCTGGTTGTGGAGGTGCCTCTCTGCCCTGCATCACTCCTCCTTTGTCCGCCTAGCAACTGTGAGCAGCTAGGGTTCCATCGCATGATAGCTCCATCGATTCACTCTTTTCGACGACCACGTTGCGATCACCGGCTTGGCGCACACAAGGTGCTTGATAAAAAACTCAAAAGGTAATCTCTAGCCTTTTTCTTTTCTTGATGTAGTAGATCGTAACACAAAATTGTTGTGTTTGTAGATGGTTTTGATCGACTATTCCTCCTCCAACGAGGAGTATGACATAGAAGTTGGATCATGTTCGCTCATACACACGTTTCCCCACACATGTTCGCTCATACAAGTTGGATCAAAGCAATCACTTAAGAATGGGGTACATGATATGCATCTAATCATACATCTTACACATAAATGGGTTTCAATCTCAAATATCAACTCATCGAATAAAGATCCACCACTTAGGAATTACATATATGACCATAATCATGTTGGGCATCTCATATGGTACAAGATCTATAATAGAATAAGAGAGAAATAGATCAAGATAGTGCCACAAACCCGTAGTCCAGAGGTGGAATACTCCCTCTTTATCATGGTGATGATGGTGCAGATGTTGGAGAAGGTAGAGATCCCTCCGGCTGTTGCTCCGGTGGAGTTCCCCCTCCGGGTAGAGAAGCATGGTGGTTCGATGCTCGGCCGTGAGGTCATTTAGAGGCTACTAACTTGATGCAGACAAAAAACTCATGGGCAACTACTTCGATCATAATCCGGTGTATCCCGAGCGATTATTGCACTGCCGGTTTAGTATGTCCACCTAGTTGTTCAAGGCCATTGCTGAGCGTGTGACGATTCATGATCGCTTCTTCGAGCATAGGAGGAGTGCCGCTGGAGAACTTGGTCATAGAACCTACGAAAAGGTGACAACTACATTGTGGCAGATGGAATTCCGGCACATTGTTGCGATGTTCGAAGTGTTTGGCCCCGAGTATTTCAGAGCGCCCAATGTGAAGATACAACTAGTATTTTGGAGATGACCAAAGCCCGTGAGTTTGCAAGTATGCTCTACTCGATTGATTGCATGCATTGAAGGTGAAAGAACTGTCCTGCAGCATGGCGTGGGTAGTTTCGAAGGCACAAGAAGGATTCCACCATCATTCTTGAGGATGTGGCCGACCATGAGACTGGACATGGCATGCATTTTTTGGGACGTGATTCCTGCAATGACATCAATGTTCATTTAACCTCTTTGCCAAGCTAGGATTTTTGTGATGAACTCCATGCTGTTTGTGTGTTGATTTGTGGCCTCCTTGATTTTGGTGCCCTAAATTCTTTTGGGCCTGTCCTATAGTATTACATCTCTTCTCGAGCAAGCGTGAATGTGATGTGCTAGCTTTGTGGGCTCTGCCAGGGTGCATGCATGTACCCTGATGGCCCGATCACCTGCATGTCTGTGTTCGGTTTGACATGAAATAGTGCAAAAGAGTCGAAAGTAGAAATGTTAGAGGGAGAAAAATGCAGAGAACCATGAGCGGCACAGCCGCACAGGCAAAACCATGACCGGCACCACGTTTCTGAACCCTGATGGATGGCGACCCGAAGGTCAGAGTGATGACCGGCCGCTAGGTAGCAACTAGCAGCAAGACACCAAAGCCATAAAAGCGAATGAGATCTGAAGATCGCAAGCCGTGCCACAGTGGCAAAGTTCCCAACCGGGGAAGGCTGGAACTCCAGAAGCAGCCAGCCATCCGCTGTGCACTGCTCACTGCGTACGTGCTACCTTGGCTATTAGCTAGTATCTCCAGCCCTGACCCTTGGCGTCCGCGAGAGCCGAGAGGCAACCAACCCCTCCTCCCCTGCTGATCAGTCTTGAGCCGTCCCGCCGGTCGGGTTTGGGATCTTGAGAAGAGAAGCCTACGTGCGTACGCGTACCAAGTACTAGTACTGCTGGAACCTGCTGGGACGAAGTAGTAGTACTACGTGAAGCTAAGCTAGCATGTGTAGTACTACTACCACCCCTCCTGGCTCCTCGATCACGTCCAGTCTAGTCTGGCCATTGGAAAACGCCATGCGCCGGCCAATTCTTAATTACCGCTTCCACCTGCTGTCCTGCTACTACTACTTTCAACATTAACTTTTAGTTTCATACTATAGTGTAGTAGTATCTTTTTGGGGTGGGAAAGTATCTTGTTATATCTTAATGTCGTGCGATAAGATACGGTCCGCATCATGCTTATTAGTTTAATTAACAGCTGTGTTGCCAGCCAGGTTGGTGAGAGGACTGGAGTAGTGGTGGTGTTTCTTCGTGAGGGAAAATATATAGGACTTTGCGGTTTGACTTTGGGCTTCGTTTTTTGTTTGATTCGGGCTGTGAGAAACATATGCAGGCAGACACTGCCCTTACGGTTGTTTACAAGGGTCAAGAGATGGGTTGTTGGTGTCTGCTAGCTCTACTGTAGAGGTCACTTGACTTGAGAACTGAGATGCGATCCTACTCACCGTCCAGGGCTAACACTGAGTCAATTGATTATTAACCCATTCCCACCAATCATCGGTAGTAATAGTGGAGGTCGGCTGGTTGGATTCATCGGCGATCAACGTTGCATCCACCATGCATGGAACAAGTGCCGCAGATTACCCCATTAAACTAGTACCACAATTATTACGACCATCGTAGTGTTGGACGAAGCGAAAAGGAAGCAGGCCGGGGCGGGAGAAGGCGCGATCGAGAGACGCAGGGTCCATCTCCGAGGGGCCGACACTTATGCATGCATGGCGTGTCCGTGTCCCGGCCCCCTGCGTGGATGGATTCACCTGGGCAAGGTCACTTCTAGGGCGAGCTGCATTCGGGGTCGGCGGTGGCTGCACCGACCCGGCCAGCAACGTCTCCTTTTCGATCTTGACCATTATGACACGCCCACTGGTTTTCCACGCCACAAGTCCAGCTGCACGTGTCCAAACTCCAAATTGCACGCCTCGCGTTGGAGAGAACACTTTTGTTGAGCAACTTCTGCATTGTTTAATCTAAGAACACTGTACTACAAGCGTGCTAAACGAAATTGATCTGAAAATGCACACATGTCTAGATAGCTAGGCTGAGACTCGAACCTAGAAGAAGGATGAGGAAAACAACCAAGTCAGTGAGGCGATCGAATTAGGTTTGTGTTATAAACGCGACAATCAAAAACGAAGAAAGAAAAAGGAACCACACACGCAGAAACACAAGATTTTAACGTGAAAAAATCTCTGCAACAAAAAGAGAGGAAAAATCGTTGACGGCAGCCAGCGAAACTTTACTATACTAGGAGAGTGTTTACACAATGCTGGGATTTCCACAGATTCAACTTATCTCATCTGACAATTTATAAGAGGTATATATAGGGGTAGAACCCTAGGTCATCAACGATCCACTTGGACTAAACAATTGTACCAATCAAGCTCGAGCAAAGCTCAAACTTGGCAACATGAACTGCCTTTATCATCATATCGGTAGAAATATAGTGAGAACTAATCTCACATACCTTTAATTTACCTTCTGTAACAATGTCACGAATATAATAGTATTTGACATCGTTCTGCTTTGTTCTCTTTGTGAAACATTTGATCCTTAGTAAGGTCTATGACACTTTGACTGACGCAAAACAAATTAATGCAAGAAATATTTTCACAAAGTTCAACATACAAACCTTTCAAACAAACAGATTTTTTGCAAGCTTCAGCAATAGCCATGTATTCTGCATCGGTTGTAGATTGAGTAACAACGGGTTATAGCGTTTCCTTGCAACTCACAACACATCCACCAACATTGAACACGTAATATGTGAGGGACCTCCTCTTATCCAAGTCGGCATTAAAATATAAATCTAAAACCTACAAGTCTCTCACTGGTCTTGCCAAATTTCAAGCAAGCATTGGATGTGTCACGAAGATAACTAAACTCTGTTGGACAGCTTTACAATGTTCTTACCAGGATTGTCCATGTATCGACTTATCAAACTCATAGCATATGACAATCAGGACAAGAACAAACCATGGCATACATCAAAGAACCAACATCACAAGAATATGGAACTTGTGACATGTACTCAAAATCTTCATCGGTACTAGTAGGCCATTGCAAAGCTGATAACTTGAAGTGAGGAGAAATAGGTGTACTAGCAATTTCTACATCATGCATGTTAAAATGGTGAAGAACTTTATTAATGTTACTTTCTTGACTAAGAAATAACATACTAGAATTTTCGTCCCTTGTAATTTCTATACCTAGTATTTTCTTCGCAGCTCCATACTTCATCTCAAAATCACTACTTAATTATGCATTTGTAGTAGTGATTTATTCCTTGCTCTTGGCAGCAATCGACATATCATCAACATATAGCAGCAAGTATATATGTGATACATTAACAAACTTAATGTAAACACCACTATTATGTTGTGACCTCTTGAAGCCATGGGAGATCATAAATGAATCAAACCTTTTGTACCACTGTCTTGGAGATTGTTTCGGACCATAAAGGGACATTTTTTTAATTTGGAAACAAGATCCTCTTACCAGACATATCAAAAAAATTAGGTTTGGTATGTCCATGTATATCTCCTCCTCCAGTTCTACATGCAAAAATGCAGTCTTTACATCTAGTTCCACAAGCTAAAGATCATGCGTAGCCACAATACCGAAAATGCACGTATGGAACTATTCTTCACAAATGGAGAGAATAAATCATTATAATCAATACCTAGAATCTGACTAAAACCTTCCTTAAATCTCTGAGGCTCATTAGGAGACAAAACTTCCTTTATTTTAAACATCCACTTTTAGCAGACCGCCTTCTTATGTTTAGAAAAATACAAAACATTCCATGTGCCATTTTTTTCAAGCGATTGCATCTCCTCTTGCATAGAAGAAATCCACTTCTCGTTGTCAAGGGATGTAATTGCTTCATATATGTAGTAGGATCAAAATAATTCTCCAGCTATCTAGCACAACTCAAAGCATAATGAAGAAGATTACACTCTTCAATGAAATGAGGATGAGGACATTTATTTTGTCTCGGTCTATCAGCAACAATAGAATCATGTGGTTGCTTCAAAATAGTAGGTGAGTGCAAAACTATTTGGAATATGCTCGAGAGGAAAATAATAAGTGATTATTTGTTACTTCATAGTTTAGTATTTATGCTATAACTGGCCCTCTGCCTTGATTGTGATAATCAAATGAGAAACTTAGAAGCATGTGTAAAGTTATAAACACCAAGTGTTTCTAGTCTTATAGGCATGACTATCTCATTATCAATTGATGATCAAGCTTCCAAATCATGGATAGTTTTTTTAAACAAGGATACCATTTGACAAAGTGTGGTGCCTGATCATGCCATCGTCTCTACAATAATCCTCAAAAACAGTTGAACAGAATTCCATTCCATTGTTAGTATGCAATAATTTTACCTTCCTCGCAATTTGCTTTTCTACCATTAATTTCCACTTCTTAAAAGCATAAAAAACATTAGATTTATGTTTCAAAAAATAAGGCCACACTTTCCTCGAGTAATCATCAATGATTGCAAGCATATAATTAGCACCACATACATGTCTTACAGGAAGGTCCCCATACTTCAACATGAACATCATCTAATATGCCTTTGGTGGTATAAACAAAATCATTCAATTTAACCTCTTATGCTTATGAAAAATGCAGTGCTCATTTACTCATGTTGCAGCCATCTAGAAAGTCTATCTTGATTAACTCTGCCATGCCATGTTCACTCATATGCCCAAGACGCACATGCCATAGATTAGGTAACTATGATTATCATTAGTCACAGTAGCAACAACATTAGCCATGCTAGTACTTCCTCTAAGAATATATTAGCATAATTCAAGCCACCTATCATGTGCATGAGAGAACCTTTTGATAACTTCAGCACTTTGTGTTCACTAGAGTGTTTGTACTCTTCAACATCAAGAGTATTGCGATGACCCAACACATTCCTACATGTTATAGTGTGAAAGTTGTTAACATAACACTCACGGAACACCGATCCACGAATATTACACCTACCATAGTAGTACAACAGAAACATCACAGGTCCAAGATATAATTATATATTCACAGATCTTCATAGAAGATCCTCGAAACTTTTATGACATAATGAGCTCATCAGGTAAGTTCCTGTTCAAGCCAAAATCTAGAAAAAACGGTTTGTAGACTATTCTAGCACTAGATCTACCTCTAGACATATCTAGATAACTAAAGGTTGGCTATTTGCTCTAACAACACTCTCTAATGGTATGGTTCCTATCGTTGAGAATTGATTCTCGTCTATGTTTAACTTGTTCTCCACCGTTACTGTTTAAAGTATCTGACACCATTGACTCCCTTTCTCCTTGGTTTCCCGTAGTGGTACTCTATTATCTTCTTCTTGGATCGGAATGACGTTAGTAACTTACCAAGTATAGAAAGGGATAAGATGATAGATTGAGTATAGTGTACTCATCGAGTTCTCAATGTGTAGGTGTTTAATGAATAGCTATGGATTAGACATCCTAGGCTTCTACAGTTTTGAAATTGGATTTTAGAAAAGGTAAGTTTTAGTTTTATAAAATTTTATATCTATCAGCCTTTATGATTTGTACATGACTTCATGGAGTCCATTTAAACACTATGTTCACAGTTCTTTCCCAGAATAAGGAGTAACATGCCACATTTATACATTCTGGAGAGGTGTGCTACTTTACCCACAATTTTTTTAGCTATGTTGCACATCCGGGCTGCGAATCCCGTTCACACTTCCTATGTATGAGGCCCAAACTAAAGACAAGCTAATCACTACCCTTCTTCATGACCCTGCTACCTACCCATTGCAATGAGCTTCGATTCAAGACATGTAATCAGTTGCTCTCCCTTCTAATATTCCAAGTCGTTATCATGTAGCACGGGATAGGGATGTTATGGACTCCCATCCGATGATCTCCACTTTGGATCACAACCTGACTTAGAATACGAAGGCAGACGATAGGAAGAAGATCTAGCTGACTTACCGGTTCCATTCTGGGAACTGTGGTTAGCACAGTTTATATGGTACTTATTTGTTGTTAAGTCCTAACTTTCCCGGTGCGTCAAAATCTCCACCACACAACTTCCCAATCTTGTATTTTAACCATGATTCCATCGCCCACCATTGAACATTTCATTTCATTCATAAACAATATTTTGCTTATAATGCATATGATAAAGTTTTGAAAAGGGTTTTTGTAAAATAAAAGACATGTAAGATGAACTTGCAAATGGTATGAAAGTCTGGTCTTACAAGGTATATGCAAGAGTTAACTTGCCTTCTGATTGTAGGTTATGCAATCAAAACCTTCTACATTCATAAGCTCCAAATATAAGAATAACACCATCAGTCTGATAAGGAGTAATGTTCAAAGATATCAATATGTTGGTATACACAATATATGAAATGCAAGCGTTCTAATCCCTTCGTACTAAATCCCTATTGATTTTGTTTATGGATTTGTCTTAATGTTGGGTTGGTGATTTCTTAAGGATTTGGTTTAGGTTTAAGTTTACTTCACCCATTATATAGATTTCAATCAATCAATAATTAATTCAAGGTTTAGTATCATAACAAGTTTTAGCATGCTTATCTCTAACTAGTGAATAATTCTTTTTTAGACATACTTTTAAGTGGTTTAAGGTTTATGGAATTAGATCATTTTAACTTTCTTTCTTTTTAGCAAAAAGTATAAATTTGGAAGAAATCCTCGTATAAGATCATTTTATTATCATTTTACAATCATTTTACTTTTACTTTAGAAAATCATTGTTTCAAAGTAAAACATCTTGGTTGCTTTTAATTTCTTTTCTTTTTATATTTTGATAAAAGCAATTTTAGAGAGAATAATCATTTCAGTTTCTTATATGTGAGCATGTTTACCTAATTTCTTTTATAATTTGATTTATCTTCAAATCTACAACTAGAGATTTATAAGAATTGATTTTCATGTTTATTATTAAGTGGAAGATAATATTTCTAGTGCATTCATTTTTCATAATTTTATTTTAAGGTATTTCTTTTTATTTAAGGAGAGCATGACATTGTGTAATTCTACTTGTATTTTAAAAAAGTACTTTAAAGTGGACATTTATTACCAATATCATTCTTAACCAAAGCATAATGTTACCATGAAATTTCCATGATTTTATATTATTTTATCATAATGTTCTTTTTGATTAATATTTATACTTAAAGCATAATGGATTTTTTATTTGATTTTGTACAAGTAAAGAAATTAATATATGATTTATTTTTATTATGGAATATAAAGTTCTGTCTTATTCTCATTTAAAATTGGGATTTCTATTTTCGTGCCCTTGGTTCGTTAGTTGTAATCAGTATTCCCCAGTTGCTTAACTTTTCCTCACTTTTGCCCCTCTCCTTCTCGGAACCCCATCAAAGAGCTCGAACGACAGCTGCCGTCAGGTTGACTGTTGGCTGACATGTGGGGTCGCGCGGTGTGGGACCATGTGGGGTTGTTTGGTCAGGAATGCGTTATGCTGACCTATGGGATCGCGCCATGTGGGATTGCGTGGGGCTGGTTTATTGGGAACGCATTATGGGGGACATGGTGTGGGACATGTGAGGCGTGTTTGGTGGTTACGTGCGCCATGTCGCCTAAATTAGAAGCTTTCTTTTTTGTTATTTTTATGATTGACCTTTTTAAGAGCGCTTTTTCCTCTCTCTCTCTCTCTCTCTCATTAACAGTTGTGTTTTTTGCCCAAAAAGGTAGCGAAATCTAGAGATGTTTCTCTCTTCATCCATTGTTCCTTTTGGCGCTTGTTTTTTCCCAATCTGGTGGCAAATCTAGAGCAGCAAATCTAACCAGCACCATAAATATATTAAGCAAACAAAACATATGTAGATAAAGTAGCTAATATAGGATATATATATATATATAGTATGGTACTTAACGAGGTTCGATAATTAGGCTGCTCAGCAGCATCAGCGGACAAGTTCAACATATACAATACAAAAGAAACTGCTTTACAGCAACAACACAAGATCAGTAGCCCCTCATAGCCTCTAATGGCTATGAAATACCACCTCTTTTAGCCATATAAAATGAGCCATTTATCTCTCATATCATATTTCTTTCAGCTATAGCTATGCCTTATATGCATGACTTCTAGTTCTCATTTACTAGGTTTGCATATTTAGTAGTTTAGGTAGAATTCTATCACTTTTCCTTATCTATGACATGTGTGTAGGTGTTGATGATGATTATGGATAAAACAAAGGCAAAAGGAACAAAGAGAGCATAGTATGGAGAAGCTACAGAGGCCAGACTTAGCCATTTGAGACGTTGAAAAAGTGAATTTTTCCAACTTTTCAAAATAAATATCCAAGACGACAAGGTTGTAGCCCTTGACGATACGAAGTCAACGAGCCCAAGAACACCTAAAATGGAGTTTGTATGAATAAATAACGGCCAAAATACTAAAGGGATTAGACAGTTTAACGAGCAACTATACGGCCGGAGCTATTTTTCTGGTCGTATAGCTCCGCCCGTATAGTTGCCAAAAAGGTCGCAAATGATGGGATTTCGCCCCCAGAAAAGCTCCAGAACCTTCCCAAAGTCATGATGGTATTGGGGGAATCCTAGGGCAACCCCAAGGCCTGTATAAAGGAGGGAGGACCCAAGAGAGAGGCACCAAGCCATATCCTCCACCACGGCGGAGCCCTGATACATTGCAAATGTATCTATAATTTTTGATATTCCATGCTTAGTTTTATCCACTTTCTTGTGTTTTGTTCCAACTTTGGAGTACTTTTCATATGATTTCTTGGACTAACCTATTAACAAGAGCCACAGTGCCAGCTGCCTGTTTTCTGCTGTTTTTGGTTCCAGGAAAGTCAGAAAATGAATATTCTCAGAATTGGACGGGACAAAAGCCAAAGTGCCTATTTTTCCGGATGTCATCAAGTGCCAGAATACGAGACGGAGAGGGGCCAGGGGGGCACCACACCACCTGGCCATGCGACCAGGCCTGGCCCGCGCCACGGGGTGATGTGGCCGCTCCCGGCACCCCCTCGGCCTCCCCTTCCGACTATAAGATGCCCTCGGGACGTAAACCCTAAGTGCCCGATCAAAAATCCACGAAAGAGTCTATAGCCACCGTCATCTCCATCCCTAGATCGGGAGGGATCTGAAGCTCTTCCCGGCACCCTGCCGGAGACGGGAATTCACCTTGGAGGCCTTCTTCATCACCATGCAAGCCTCCGGTGTGATGCGTGAGTAGTTCATCCTTGGACTACGGATCCATGTAGTAGATAGATGGCTGGTTCTCCTCCTTTGTGCTTTCATGTCTAGATCTTGTGAGCTCCGTTCATGATCAAGATCATCTATTTGTAATTCTGCATGTTGTGTTTGCGGGGATCCGATGGATATTGAGATGCTATTTCAGATTGATTATTGATTCTATCATGTCTTTGTTATTTGTGATCTTGCATGCTTTCCGTTGTTAGTAGCTATCTTGGCCAAGTAGATGCTAGCAACTCCAAGAGTTAGTATTTATGCTCGATAGTGGGTTCATGTCTCTGGTAATCTGGGGCAGTGACAGAAATCTCTAAGGTACTAGATGCGATGTTGCTACCAGGGAGAAAACAACAATCCTTTGTTCATAGAACAATCGTATTGTTTACTTTACACGCAGTTCGTAAAGCAATAATCTGTTGCTTGCAACTTAATACTGGAGGGGGTTCGGATGATAACCTGAAGGTGGATTATTAGTCATAGATGCAGTTGGATGGCGGTCTATGTATAATGTTGTAATTCCCAATCAAGTTCCAAAGGAGTCAAGATGATTAGTATATGCATGTATTGCTTTCTCGATGTTTGTCAATTGCCCCGCTGTAATTTGTTCACCCAGCATATTATATATCTAAGGAGAGCCACCTCTAGTGAACTATGGATCCCGGTCCTTTTTCTTTACATACAATCTATAAATTGTTTCTGCTTTGTGTTTACTTTCTGTAAACTATTACTTCTTTCCATTTGATACGTTTAATCCTTTGTTTTCCGCAAAATACGGTGAGATTGACAACCTCATCGCAAGTTGGGGACAAAGTTCTGTGTTTGTGTTGTGCAGGTCTCCACGTTGCTACTAGCACCGGTAGTGCGCCCTGCCAAAGCTCAGCTAGTAACACCTTTGGGGTGTTTCCTTGCTCCTACTAGTTCGATTAAACCTTGGTTTCATAACTGAGGGAAACTTGCTGTTGTGCTCATCATACCTTCCTCTTGGGGTTCCCAACGAGCTCTACATCAACACCGCCATCAAGCATTTTTCTGAGTGCCGTGCATTGAGCCATCAAGCATTTTTCTGGCGTCATTGCCGGGGAGTCAAGGGCATCTTCACAAGGGGAGTCCCTTGATACGTCCATTTTGCATCACTATTCTATGTCTTAATTCACTATTATTCATTGATATATTTCGTATTGAGAGGTGATACTTATGTTATTTCATCTGTTTTTGCATGGTTGATGACTTTTGCAGCATGGACCGCTGCAGTCAGGATTCTGATGGAAAAGGTGCTGTTTGGAGGCAAAATTCGCCAATATCAGAAAATTCGGGAAAATATGCGGAAAATTCTATTTTTCCAGAAGACTCAGGATGCCAGAAGATGGAGTGGAGGTGGGCCACAGGGGGCCCACACCACCCCATGGCGCGGGCAGGCCTAGGCCGCGCCTGGGTGTGGTGTGGCCGCCCTGGCCCACTCCAGCCTCTCCCCTCTGGCGTATATCATCCCCACAAAACCCTAAGACTCGGGGAGTGACCACAGAAAGATTCCGCCGCCTCTGCGGGGCGGAAAACACCGAGAGAGAAAGATCTCTCCGGCAGACAAATTTCTGCCGGGGGAATTCCTTCCCGGAGAGGGGACATCGTCGCCATCAACACCACCATCAAGCTGGACTTCATCGGGATCATCATCATCATCATCACCATCATCACCATCAGCACCCTCATCACCATCTCCATATTGCTGTAACAATTGCGTTGAATCTTGCATAGTTCATAGGGGAAACTTTCCCGGTGTTGATTACTCTTTGTAGTTGATGCTATTGAGTGAACCATTGAATTATTGTTTATGTTCAGATTGTTATACATCATTATTCCATCTTTGATCATGATCCATATGATGTCTTGTGAGTAGTTCGTTTTGTTCTTGAGGACATGGGAGAAGTCTTGTTGTTAGTAGTGGAGTTGCGTTGAGAAAGATTGAATAGATTGTTATTTAAGTTGTGGTGTACTTCTTCTAGTGGTGTCATGTGAACGTCGACTACATGACACTTCACCTATATGGGCCTAGGGGAATGCATTGTGTATTTGGCTACTAATCGTAGGAGTTGCCGGAGTGACAGAAACCTGAACCCCCGTTAGGAAACCATTGCACAAGGGACGTAAGGGTCTTAGAGTTTAAAGCTGTGGTTAGGTTTCTACCTTAATTACTTTCTTGTACTTACGGATGTTTGCAAGGGGTATAATCACAAGTATGTATTAGTCTTGGATGGGGCGGTACATTAGCACAGGTTCACCCACACAACACTTAGCAAGCTAGAGAAGATTAATCGACTATATGAAGCGAAAGCACTTGACAGTCTTCCCATGTGTCCTCGAGAACGTTTGGTCATCTATAGAAATACAACCGGCTTGTCCTTTGCTGCATAAAGGATTGGGCCACTTGCTGCATTCATTCTTACTGTCTTTTATTTACTCGTACTTTGTTTACTTGCTTTATAGAAAACCCCTAAAAATCCATTTGGTAAGTATTTGCAGAGAATTCCTGATCCATACCACTAGCCCGCACCTTCTGCTCCTCGTTGGGTTCGACACTCTTACTTATCGAAAATACTGCGATACACACCCTATACTTGTGGGTCATCAAGACTATTTTCTGGCGCCGTTGCCGAGGAGTGAAGCGCTATTGGAGAGTGGAACTGGTAAAGGAAACTTCTACTGTGAGTATTGTTTACTTCTGCTAGTTGCTTTATTTTCGTTATGGATAATTCGCTGAGTTTCTTATTTGGTAATGTTACTACCACCGCTAAGGTAGTAGATAAGCCACCACCTGCTGAGAAAGATGTTTTCAAAATACCTACAAGAATTATTGATCGTGTTATGGATAACTATTATGTAGGGGATGGAACTGTCCATCCCGGTGATCATTTACTCTTTATACACGAATTATGCAGGTTGTTCAAGTGTGCAGGTATTACTACAGACCAAGTTAAGAAGAAGTTATTCTCATTATCACTGAAAGGAAGAGCTGAGGAATGGTATAAGCTGCTGAAGAATGGTCAAGCTCTGGAATGGGAGGAAATAATGCCTCTCTTTTATTCAAAGTTTTATCCTCCTAGTGAGATTCATAAAGATCGGAATCAAATATACAACTTTTGGCCTCTTGATGGAGAGAGTATAGCTCAAGCTTGGGGGAGATTGAAGTTACTAATGCTCAAATGTCCCATTCATGAGCTCCCCAACAATATTATTATCAATAACTTTTATGCAATGCTCCCTCTACATGATAAAGATTTATTGGATGCTTCTTGTGCTGGATCATTCACTCGTATGGAAGAAGAATCTAAATGGGATCTTCTAGACCGTATTCAAGACAATGCTGAAGCTTTGGAGAATGACAAAGGTAGAAAGTCAGGTATAAATTATGATTATGAATGCATTGAATCTTTTATGGGAACTGATGACTTTCAAAATATTAGTAATATTTACGGTCTTGATTTGCAAGTTATTACGAATTGCTTTAGAGCTTTTGCTTCCTATATCAAAATTCCAAAAAGGGGATGGAACAAATACCATGCACCTTACAAAGATATTTTTGACTATGCTCCTATTGGAAGTGCTGAGTATTGCATTATTGATCCCATCTTACCCGAACCTTATATCGAGAGGATTCCCTTTCCCGAAAAGGTAAAGGACCATCCTATGATAACTAATGTAATCACCAAAAGTGAAAAAAGAACTGTAAAACCTGATGAACAAATAAACATTGAACCTGTGGTAGCAATTGTGAAAGACCTTGTCACTAAAAGCGTAGAATATGGGCACATAGTATTTTGTGAGGATGCTTCTAATATTGTTTCACATCCCAATAGATCTAAAAAAGGCTAGTGTTCCTGTGCTTTCTGTTAGAATTGGTGATCATTGCTATTATGGTTTATGTGATATTGGTGCAAGTTCTAGTGTTATTCCCTATGAGCTTTACAGAGAAATTATGCATGAAATCAGTCCTTGCGAGTTGGAGGAGATTGATGTGGTTATTCACCTTGCTAATAGAGAGACCATCTCTCCAATTGGTATTGTGCGAGACGTGGAAGTTTTTTGTGGTAAGATTAAGTACCCTGCTGGTTTTCTAGTACTTGGTTCAGCTGCTAGTAAAACTTATCCTATCATTTTTGGTAGACCTTTCTTGAGTACTTGTGGAGCTATTATTGATTGCAAGAGGGAGAAAATCTTGACTAAGTTTGATGGGGAATCTTATGAGTTTAATTTTTCGAAATTTACTAAAGAACCTTGCGAAGAGAAAACCCATAATGAGGATTTTAGGGTTGAACAACTTGCTTCTATTTCTCTTGCTCCTAACAATGCTTTACAGCAATTTATGGAAGATCATGAAAGTGAAATCTTCATGGAAGAAAGGAATGAGATTGATAGGATCCTCCGTGATCAACCTAAGATGCTTAAGCACGACTTGCCTGTGGAAGACTTGGGTACCACGATGCCACCTAAAAAGGACCCGGTTTTCGATCTTAAACCTCTCCCTGATGATCTTAAATATGCTTTTATTGATGATAAAAAGATATATCCTGTTATTATTAGCGCTAAACTTTCAGGGGAGGAAGAAGAAAGATTATTGGAGGTTTTGAGGAAACACCGAGGAGCTATGGGATATACTCTGGATGATTTGAAAGGGATTTCACCTACTATATGTCAGCATTCTATTAACATAGAACCAGATGCGAAGCCAGTAGTGGAGCACCAATGACGTTTAAATCCTAAGATGAAGGAAGTGGTAAGGAATGAGGTATTAAAACTCCTTGATGCTGGTATTATTTACCCTATTGCTGATAGTGAATGGGTTAGTCTTGTTCATTGTGTTCCTAAAAAGGGAGGTATTACCGTTGTCCCTAATGATAATGATGAGCTTATTCCTCAAAGAATAGTGGTAGGCTATAGGATGTGCATCGATTTTAGGAAAGTCAATAAAGTTACTAAGAAAGATCACTACCCGCTTACTTTTATTGATCAAATGTTGGAAAGGTTGTCTAAAAAGACCCATTTTTGTTTTCTTGATGGTTATCCTGGTTTCTCTCAAATTGCTGTTAAACAACAAGATCAATAAAAAACTACTTTTACTTGCCCTTATGGAACTTATGCTTATAGACGTATGCCTTTTGGTTTATGTAATGCTCCTGCTACTTTCCAAAGGTGCATGTCTGCTATCTTTCTTGGCTTTTGTGAGGAAATTGTAGAAGTGTTCATGGATGACTTTTCTGTCTATGGAACTTCTTTTGATAATTGTCTACACAACCTTGATAAAGGTTTGCAGAGATGTGAAGAAACTAATCTTGTTCTTAATTGGGAGAAATGCCACTTCATGGTTAATGAAGGGATTGTTCTTGGGCATAAAGTTTCTGAAAGAGGCATAGAAGTTGATAGAGCTAAGGTTGAGGCAATTGAGAAGATGCCATGCCTAAGAGACATCAAAGGTATTCGTAGTATCCTTGGTCATGCTGGTTTCTATAGAAGGTTTATTAAAGAATTTCTAGGATATCAAAACCCCTTAGTAATCTTCTTCAAAAAGATATACCCTTCATTTTTGATGATGATTGTAAGGAAGCTTTTGAAACTCTTAAGAAGGCTTTAACTACAGCCCCTATTGTTCAACCACCTGATTGGAGTTTACCCTTTGAAATAATGTGTGATGCTAGTGATTTTGCTGTAGGTGTTATCCCTTGGCAACGTATTGATAAAAAGCTAAACGTTATCCATTATGCTAGTAAGACTTTAGACGCTGCTCAAAGGAATTATGCTACTACTGAAAAGGAATTTCTAGCTGTTTTTTTTGCTTGTGATAAGTTTAGGCCCTATATTGTGGACTCAAAAGTAACCATTCATACTGATCATGCTGCTATTAAATATCTTATGATGAAGAAGGACGCTAAGCCTAGGCTTATTAGATGGGTATTGCTTTTACAAGAGTTTGATCTACATATAGTAGATAGAAAGGGTGCTAAAAATCCTGTAGTTGATAATTTATCTCGTTTGGAAAACATCTCTTTTGATCCTATGCCTGTTAATGATAGTTTCCCAAATGAACAGTTAGCCACAGTAGGGGTGAACTTGCGAGGAAGCCCTTGGTATGCTAATTATGCTAACTTTACTGTCTCCAAGTATTTGCCTCCAACTTTTACAGCTCAGCAAAGAAGAAAGTTCTTTTATGATTTGAGGCATTATTTTTGGGATGACCCACACTTATACAAAGAAGGGGTTGATGGTATTATGCGAAGATGTGTTCCAGAGTATGAACAAAAAGAGATATTGCATAAATGTCATGGGAGCGCCTATGGAGGACATCATGCAGGAGATAGAACCGCACAAAAGGTACTACAATCAGGTTTCTACTGGCCTACCCTTTTTAAAGATGCAAGAAAATTTGTTTTATCTTGTGATGAATGTTAGCGTGTTGGTAATATTTCTAGACGCAATGAAATGCCTATGAACTACTCTCTAGTTATTGAACCTTTTGATTGTTGGGGATTCGACTTTATGGGTCCTTTCCCTCCTTTGAAGGGTTACACTCATATTCTTGTTGTCGTTGATTATGTTACTAAGTGGGTAGAAGCCATTCCTACGAAAAGTGCTGACGGGGAAACCTCTCTAAAAATGCTTAAGGACGTTATATTTCCTAGGTTTGGAGTGCCTAGGTATCTCATGACTGATGGGGGTTCTCATTTCATTCATGGCGGTTTTAGAAAGACCCTCGCTAAGTATGATGTTAATCATAGAATTGCTTCAGCTTATCACCCCCAAACTAGCGGGCAAGTAGAGTTATCAAATAGAGAAATTAAATCTATCTTGCAAAAGACTGTTAATAGGTCTAGAAAAAACTGGGCTAAGAAGTTGAATGATGCTTTATGGACTTACAGAACGTCTTACAAAAATCCTATGGGAATGTCTCCTTATAAAATGGTTTATGGGAAAGCCTGCCACCTACCCTTAGAATTAGAACACAAAGCTTACCGGGCAGTGAAAGAACTAAATAGAGATTGTAAGCTCGCTGGTGAGAAAAGATTATTTGACTTAAGTTCTTTAGATGAATGGAGGAGTGAAGCCTATGAGAATGCTAGGCTCTTTAAGGAAAAAGTTAAAAGATGGCATGACAAGCGAATACTTAAGAGAGAGTTTCATGTTGGTGAGAAAGTTCTATTGTATAGGTCTTGTCTCAGATTTTTTGCAGGTAAGCTACTATCAAAATGGGAAGGACCTTTTATCATTGAAGAAGCATACCGTTCAGGAGCAATAAAAATTTCCTCTCTAAAATATAATACTACACAAGTAGTGAATGGACAGCGACTCAAACACTATATTGCTGGAGATTCTTACAATGAAGATGTTGATGCCTTTCAAGTTATAACTCCAGAGAAATTCATTGAGGACCAAATTCAGAGACCTGCAGAGTCCGTTTCCAACTAGGTAACAGTTCTGGTAAGAAAAGTTCCGCGAAAATACTATCCAACTATATTTTTGCAGTTTTCAGTCGATAAGGAAAGTTACGAAGCGAAAAAGGGACAGAAACGGAGCCAAGGTGGCCCACACCACCCCATGGCGCGGGCCCACCCCTGGCCGCGCCACCAGGTGGTGTGGCCACTCCGGACTCCGCCCCTGACTCGTTTTCTCCCAATACCTTCCTTTTGATATGAAACTTCGTAATATATA
The DNA here is from genome assembly GCA_916181665.1 of Avena sativa. NCBI lineage: Eukaryota > Viridiplantae > Streptophyta > Magnoliopsida > Poales > Poaceae > Avena > Avena sativa. Next base: position 74,282,131 of record OV702291.1, on the reverse strand, counting down.
ACCCCCCGGATCCCCCGAGGTCCGTATATCATGTTTTCGTCGTGTTTTTGTTTTGATCTATTTCTGCCAGGACATACTCTTTGAAGGTTTAGAAGCACAATGGTGTCCGCCAAGGATAAAGGGAAGGAACCTATGGAGGAAGACCTCCAAGACCCCGGGAAGGAGAAGGAGATCAAGAGTGAAGGTGAAGAGGAGGCAAAGCACGCTGGCACTACCGTTGCAAGCATTGGAGTGGTGGCGAACCCTGCCAGGATCAGAAGGACTGCTCGTATGTCAACTGGAGGGAATCCTCCACGTCACTGCTTGGCACCACGGACAACTTCTCCACGCACCAAGAATCCTTTCCATACTCTTATCCATGAGCATCAATACCAGAATATGCCTAAGGGGAAACTACCCTCCAATTGGGATTTGCCTCGTTCTAGCCATGCAGGAAAAGAAGACTTCAAGGAGGAAGAGTGGGGAAAGAATAGCAAGAGCTAGAATTCTCAACACGACATGATCATGAGCCGCATTGAGCAAAACTCACAGCTGATTCGTAATCTCACCTTCGAGATTGAGGACTTGGGGAAACTGATCAAAGAGCTCCTCAAGAGGATACCACCACCACCTAAGGAGTAATTCGTCATCAGGTTTGGCATCCCCTTGGTTTGTTCCAAGCTTGGGGGAGTGTTGCGGTATCATATCACTATCTTCTATCTTTTTACCTTATTAGTAGAGTCATGTCATGAATAGAGGAGTTATTATGTAGCATGGTTTGCATTATGGAAGTGTCCCCTCTCTCGTTAGATTTGTATCCCTTGGTGTGAGTTTTTGTTATGGAATATTAATGAGAAGTTCTATCATTCACTCTTTTGCATAGCTTATGTTAGTCTTCAATTCGAGGTGATATGATTGATCTTGTTGTTAGTATTGGTAGCACTTTGGGATCATTGAGTTAATTTAGTTGGTTTTGGCAAACCTGGCTCGGTCAGTAGCAACACCTTTTTGAGAGTTGAAAGAAAAAGATAGAAGTACTCTAGAGAAAAATAATTTCATCATCTTTCTTTCTTGATTTGCTCATAAGTTTAGTATTCTCTAGTTAAGATCTTTTGTGCTTCCAAGGAAGATTGCATGTTTGTCTTTATCATTTGTATTTTTGTTTGTTTCCTTCAACTCTTGTACTTGCTACCCAGCCTTGCTAGCCAAAAACCTGTACTGAGAGGGCATTCTTCTCGTGCATCCATCTCCCTTAAACCAAAACCTTTGCCATTTGTGTCCACCATACCTACCTAGTAGCATAATTGCTATTCCAAATAAATTCATGTTTTGTCTACCTCCCAAATTAAACTTGTTATGCGAAAATTAGTGATTAAAGCTCTCACGAACTTGATGGCACACTTTACTTTCTTGCATTTAATAAACTTGAACCATTGGGTCCTTCTTTGTTGCGTATATGCTTGCGCTTTATGGGTTGAAGTTAGCCGAACCATGTATCATGGGGACCGCTTTCGACACTTCATTGGTACTTTGTACCTAGTTGATATCATGTTCTTTTGCTTATGGATCCCGGCGGTGTGAAATAAAAGTGGAACTTGTAAGATCATGGAGTTTATATGTGTGTTAGAGAAACGCCTGGGCCGCTAGCCTAAGCCATGCTTAATCATGGTGGAAACTTGCAGCATAACTATAGTGAGCATTCTATGAAGCATCCTCAATAAAAACCTATGCAAATAGCAAATAAAAAGATTGCTGAGATGCTCACTGTCTTCTTGCCTTATCATTTTGATTATGGGATAGCTCCTGTGTCATGTGCAAGGGGTACACCGTTGGCGGTTCTCAATGATACGCATGTATTTACAATGACAAGAGCTTGATCGTGACTGAAGTTGAGTAGCATGAGGATCGGTACTCATAAGTAAGGGGCATGAGATTTCAACTTATAACTTGTCAAGCATATCCTCTTAGTTGTGTCACTTTAACCTTAATCACCTAAAGATGCCTATGATAGGGGCAGTGAGAGCTGAAAGCTAGTAAGTATCATAATTTTTGGGAGCTCTTTATGAGACTTGCAATCCCTGCTTCCCTCTGCGAAGGGCCTTTCTTTTACTTTGTAGTTGAGTCAGTAAACCTACTCCCCTCTATCTCAGCAAGTATTTTGAGTTGTTGTGTTTCATTCATTCATATGATGATTTATGCATTCATGTTTCTTATGTTCCTTGTTTTGCACATTGCTTTTATCTTGATGTTTACTACTTTGAAAGCTTTCTTTGAAAACCAGCTATTTGTGAACTCCAGCAAATTATAAACTATTCTTCGACCAAGAGCTAAGTTTGCCATTACCAATTATGATTTACTCTATGTATCTTTATTGTGTTTCCTTTACTCATTGCAAGATGAGTTATATAATAGTGAGTTGTCTTCTATTATGATCTATGTATTTGATGAATGTGATGCTTCTTGTCCATATTCTTTTATCGACTCTTCACTCCATAAACCTGAGGACATGTTTATTGTGCTCAGTTTCGCTTGGGGACAAGCGAAGTCTAAGCTTGGGGGGAGTTGATACGTCCATTTTGCATCACTATTCTATGTCTTAATTCACTATTATTCATTGATATATTTCGTATTGATAGGTGATACTTATGTTATTTCATCTGTTTTTGCATGGTTGATGACTTTTGTAGCATGGACCGCTACAGTCAGGATTCTGATGGAAAAGGTGTTGTTTGGAGGCAAAATTCGCGAAGATCAGAAAATCCGGGAAAATATGCAGAAAATTCTATTTTTCCAGAAGACTCAGGATGCCAGAACATGGAGTGGAGGTGGGCCAGAGGGGGCCCACACCACCCCATGGCGCGGGCAGGCCTAGGCCGCGCCTGGGTGTGGTGTGGCTGTCCTGGCCCACTCCAGCCTCTCCCCTCTGGCGTATATCATCCCCACAAAACCCTAAGACTCAGGGAGCGACCACAGAAAGATTCCGCTGCCTCTGCGGGGTGGAAAACACCGAGAGAGAAAGATCTCTCCAGCAGACAGATTTCTGCCAGGGGAATTCCTTCCCAGAGAGGGGAGATCGTCGCCATCAACACCACCATCAAGCTGGACTTCATCGGGATCATTATCATCATCACCATCAGCACCCTCATCACCATCTCCATATTGTTGTAACAATTGCGTTGAATCTTGCATAGTTCATAGGGGAAACTTTCCCGGTGTTGATTCTCTTTGTAGTTGATGCTATTGAGTGAACCGTTGAATTATTGTATATGTTCAGATTGTTATACATCATTATTCCATCTCTGATCATGATCCATATGATGTCTTGTGAGTAGTTCGTTTTGTTCTTGAGGACATGGGAGAAGTCTTGTTGTTAGTAGTGGAGTTGCGTTGAGAAAGATTCAATAGATTGTTATTTAAGTTGTGGTGTACTTTTTCTAGTGGTGTCATGTGAACGTCGACTACATGACACTTCACCTATATGGGCCTAGGGGAATGCATTGTGTATTTGTCTACTAATCGTAGGGGTTGCCGGAGTGACAGAAACCTGAACCTCCGTTAGGAAACCATTGCACAAGGGACGTAAGGGTCTTAGAGTTTAAAGTTGTGGTTAGGTTTCTACCTTAATTACTTTCTTGTACTTACGGATGTTTGCAAGGGGTATAATCACAAGTATGTATTAGTCTTGGATGGGGTGGTACATTAGCACAGGTTCACCCACACAACACTTAGCAAGCTAGAGAAGATTAATCGACTATATGAAGCGAAAGCACCTGACAGTCTTCCCATGTGTCCTCGAGAACGTTTGGTCATCAATAGAAATACAACCGGCTTGTCCTTTGCTGCATAAAGGATTGGGCTACTTGCTGCATTCATTCTTACTGTCTTTTATTTACTCGTACTTTGTTTACTTGCTTTATCGAAAACCCCTAAAAATCCGTTTGCTAAGTATTTGCAGAGAATTCCTGATCCATACCACTAGACAGCACCTTCTGCTCCTCGTTGGGTTCGACACTCTTACTTATCGAAAATACTGCGATACACCCCCTATACTTGTGGGTCATCATCCCACATAACCAATCTCTTTACTTTGTTATTTTTGTTTTGCTTAGTTTCTTTTTGCTTTGTTTGCTTGTTTTGTTATTCAAAAACACACAAAAAAATTAGTTTTACTAGTTTGCTTTCTTTATCAAAAACACAAAAAAATTAAGTCTCCTTTAGTTGTCACCCCTTTCTTAGCTCACCATGTTGATCCCCAAATTCACCCTGAAAGACCTTTCAATTGGTAGTGGTTCTATAATTGGGAAAGATAATATTGAAGAATTCTTTAATCATGTTAGCAAACATGAAGATACTGAGGATAGACCCCTTGCAGAACTTGCTCCAAACTATGAGATTGCTGCAGCTTCTTTAATTCACATGTTAGAAGCTAGGTTTGTTAACCTCAACCCCTTAATGAAAGTAATGTTTCTTAAGCTTAAAGAAATTTAAGAGCCTGAAAAGAGGGATTTTATTCAAGAAACTTTGTTTAAGGAGTTCTATGATGTTGCCAAAGAAGCTAGGAAAGTATTTGAATGTTTCAATATGCTAGGCTCATGTGTAGATGTTGTTGGTACATGAGAAAATATGAATAAAACCGAACCTAATGGGGAGGAACCTAAGATACCAATACCCTTTAAACTAGTAGCAATACATGATGCCATAGAAAATAATCTTGATTGGATTGTTCCTGCAAACCCTTTTGATGAGAATAGTGAACCTAAGAGCATTGAGAGAGGATCCTCTAGGACTTATTTGGATGATATACCTTGCCTCGTTGAAAATATTTCTGGTATTGATCTTAATGCTTCTTCATTTGAGAACACTTGATTCTTTCTTGCTTATTATGACTAACTTAAAGGCATTAAAGAAAAGTACTTATTGGGAGATAATCCAAAAGTTTTAGATGAGTCTTGGAAGTTATTACCTATGTAATAACCTCTCCTTATCCTTTTTATTTGCTTTTTGTGCCAAGAGTAACCTCTAATGAGAGAGAAGTAATGATTGGGAAAGTTGCTGTCCCGAAACAGATTTCTGTGCTTTACCGTAAAAATTCGTGTAAAATATCTGAACGTATTTTTGAGGCGTGAATTTTTTTGCTTCTGCCCCAGGTTGTTATCTAACTTTCGTTAGTTCAACATTTTTTTATTTGAGCAACAGAAGGTCTTCGAAAAAATTCGTCTTTACCTGCTGGTCTGTTTTGATAGATTTCTGCCATTTTCTGCATTTGCTTCTTGTTGGTTCCTTCTTGAGTTCTTTTGGGGAATTGAGATTTTTGAGGGAAGTTCTACAGTATCTAGTGTTCTAATGGAAGTTTTATTGGTGTTAGAACTGAACCTAAAATACTTATTATCTTGAGTGCACTAATATTGCTAATAAAGATTGTGTGAAGTTTTGTATGAAGGAAAAATTTCAGGTGTATGGAAGGAAATGAGTAATGAGATGAAGGAAGCTTGGGGATGCCACGCGTGTCACCCCAAAAAATATCCAAGAAGTACAAGCGTCAAAGCTTGGGGATGCCCAAGGCATCCCCTTCTTCATCAATAAAAATTTCAGGTTTCTTCCAAACGCTTCATTTTTATTGTTTCATGCACAGTTGTGTTGTTCTTGGAGCGTCTTCTTTTTCGTTTTCGTTTTGGTTTTTCATTTGCTTTTGTTTGCTTAGTTTGCTGAATAAATTGGTTGGACCCCCTGATGATCCACAAGTATAGGGGGTGTATCGCAGTATTTTCGAGGGAAGTGAAACCCAATTTATTGATTCGACACAAGGGGAGCCAAAGAATATTTATAAGCCTTAACAACTGAGTTGTCAATTCAGCTGCACCTGGAAACAATCTTGCTCACAGCAGTTTATCAGTAGCAACAATTTTGTAGTAAGAATAGTAAAGTAGCAGCAGTAGTAAAGCAAAGACAGTAGTAACAAAAGCAGTAAACAGTGGGATTTGAGTGCGGTAGGCATAGGGATGGATGGACGGGCGTTGCATGGACAAGACAATTCACATAGCGATCAGAACATAGGGCAATTTCAGATAAATAAGATAAAGCATCCAAGTACTAGATAATCCTAGGTATGTGTTCCATATATAGTCATACGTGCTCGCAATGAGAACTTGCACAACATCTTTTGTCCTGCCAGCCCGTTTGCAGCGGGGCCTCTAGGGAACTACTGGCAATTAAGGTGCTCCTTTTAATAGAGCACCGGAGCAAAGCATTAACACTCCATGAACACATGTGATCCTCACATCAAATCCATTCCCTTCCGGTTATCCCGATTTCTGTCACTTCGGGGCCATAGGTTCCGGACAACAACGTGTGTAAATAACTTGCAGATAAGACCAAAAACAATACTATCATAATCAATCAATAACATGTTTAGATCTGCAATCATGGCACTCGGGCCCTAGTGACAAGCATGAAGCACAACAAGTCGCAACAAAGTCATAAAGCACTAATAAAAGATACTAGGCACCATGCCCTAACAATCTGATGCCATTACATGAACAATCTCATCCACTCCCTACCATCCCAATAGCCTACAGCGGGGGATTACTCACTCATAGATGGGGGAAACATGGATGGTCGATGGAGATGATGGTGGATATCGATGGAGATGGCTCTGGGGGCGCTTCTTCGTCCCGGCAGGGTGCCGGAACAGAGACTTTTTATCCCCCGAATCTCCCCTTTGGTGGTGGCGGCACTGCGGAACTTCTTCTGGAAAAACGTCGAACCCCCTAGAGTTTTTAGGTTAGAAGGCTTCTTATAGGCGAAGAGGGAGACCGAGGGGGTGCCTGGGGCCACCACACCATGCCCTGGCGCGGCCAGGCCCAGCCCGCGCCTGGGGGTGGTGTGGCTAGCCCTTGGCCCTCCTCCGTCTCGTATTCTGGCTCCTGGAGTCTTCTGGAAAAATAGGCACTTTGGCTTTTGTCCCGTCCAATTCCGAGAATATTCATTTTCTGACTTTCCTGGAACCAAAAACAGCAGAAAACAGGCAGCTGGCACTGTGGCTCTTGTTAATAGGTTAGTCCAAGAAATCATATGAAAAGTACTCCAAAGTGTGGACAAAACACAAGAAAGTGGATAAAACCAAGCATGGAGCATCAAAAATTATAGATACATTTGCAATGTATCAACATCCCCAAGCTTAACTCCTGCTCGTCCTCGAGTAGGTAAGTGATAAAAAGAAAGAATAATTTTTGAGGTGACATGCACCATCAAAGACTTAACCAAAGTATTTGTAAACATTCAAAGCTGGGATTATAGTACTTCAATCATAACATGAAAGACAAAGTTCTAGCAATAAGACAAAGAAACTATGATGCAACATGAAAAGGAACAAACAAAACATTCATGAATAACAATGCTTTGCAAGACGTTTGTTTGTTTCACATAAAGAAAACATAGCAAAGTGGCATTCAGCTTGTCCCTCAAAGAGTAGCAAACATAAATGCATAGGACACCTTCAAAGTTTACAAGAGTGACTAGATACAAATAGTTTAAAACAAGCAATATCAAGGTATGCACCAATCAACAAGTCTTGGGACAATGCACATAGAACTAAGAATGGCCACTATGCTCTCAAGAAAGTGCTCAAAGAATAAGTGGAGACTCAACAAGTAAAAGAAAAGGTTTTGCATAGTTTGAAAGGCTTCCAAATGCTGAAAGTATGGTACTCATTAGCTTTGAGCTCTCATTGCCCCTATCATAAGCATATTTAATATGGTTAAGGTGAAAGTGAGGTCCAATCAGAGTTATATGCTTGACAGACTATAAACTGAAGATCCCAAGTCCCTTGAGTACGAGGGCCGCTCCTCATGCTACTCAACTTTAGTTATCGGTAAGTTCTTGTCATCGTAAGTATGTGCGTATCATTGAGAACCGCCAATGGGGTACCCCTTGCCCGATGATACGGAAGAATCCCCATATCAAAATGACAAGGCAAGCAGACAATGAGTATCTCAGCAATCTTTTTATTTACCATGGGAAAATGGTGCTTTTTTCTCTCTTTCCTCTTTTCATAAAACTTTTTTTTCTTTTTCTCAATAGTTATCTCTCTCTTTTTTTTATAAGAACAATGCTTCATAGATATCATTATGGTTACGCTGCAGGTTTCCACCATGTCAGCATGGATTAGACCAGCGGCCTAGGTGTTTCTCTAACACACATACATAACTCCATGGACTTACAAGCTCCCCTTTTATTTCACACCGACGACATCCGCAAACAAAAGAGCAAGGTATCAACTGGGTATATATTTACAAGTGTTGAAAGCGTTCCTCGTGACAGCACGGTTCTGCTAATCCCCAGCCTATAATTTGCAAGCATATAACTTTCATGGAGAGTTCACAATGGTTCAGGTTTATTAAGTGCAGGAAATAAAGTGTGCCATCAAGTTCGTGAGAGCTTTACTAGCTAATTTTCCCATAACAAGCAAACATTTTATTCGGAAGAAAACAAGGCATATTGAATATGCACGGGAGTAGCAAATGATGCTAATAGGTAGGTATGGTGGACACTTTGGAAATATTTGGTTTAGGGAGTTGGAAACTTGAGTAAAACATACTCAGTGAAAGTGAAGGCTAGCAATAGTAAGGGAGCGACAAACGAGAGAGCAATAATAGCCATAATCATGCAGAGCGACAAAACATCATTGATCAAAGCATAAAGTGATACTACAAGTTGAAAACTAAAGGATCATAAAGGCTTATGGTGACTTGGGATAGTCATAACATGGTGTGAGCATGCGCCAAGTCAGCCCAAATAAAGCATCAAAGGAGAATACCACTATACTATGCTTTAATATGCTAAAACAACGCATGATTCATCCAAGGCACATTAAGCAATCTCAATTGTTTATAACAAGTCATGCTACAACAAAGAATACTAAGCATAAAGCCAAAACAATATCAAGCATGGCATGACAAAGCATAGGCCACAGTCAAAAACAAACTCTCTTTACCACTTAAACATGAGCTTTCCTACTCTTCTCCAAACCAAACCAAACTATTTGAACACCAATGTATGAGAGAGGGGGTCCAACCAATTTATTCAGCAAACTAAGCAAACGAAAACCAAAACGAAAAACGAAAAAGAAGACGCTCCAAGAACAACACAATTGTGCATAAAACAATAAAAATGAAGTGTTTGGAAGAAACCCGAGATTTTTATTGATGAAGAAGGGGATGCCTTGGGCATCCCCAAGCTTTGGCGCTTGTACTTCTTGGGTATTTCTTGGGGTGACACGCGTGGCATCCCCAAGCTTGAGCTTTAGTCCATCCTTCATCTTATTACTCATTCCTTCCATACACCTGAAATTTTTCTTCATACAAAACTTCACACAATCTTTATTAGCAATATTAGTGTACTCAAGATAAATAAGTCTTAAGGTTCAGTTCTAAAACCAAATAAACTTCCATTAAAACACTAGATACTGTAGCACTTCCCTCAAAAATCTCAATTCCCCAAAAGAACTCAAAAAGGAACCAACAAGAAGCAAATGCAGAAAATGGCAGAAATCTGTCAAAATAGACCAGCAGGTAAAGACGAATTTTTTAGAAGACCCTCTGTTGCTCAAATAAAAAAGTGTTAAACTAACGAAAGTTAGATAACAACCTGGGGCAGAAGAACAAAACTTCATGCCTCAAAAAGACGTTCGGAGATTTTACACGAATTTTTACGGTGAAGCACAGAAATCTGTTTCGGGACAACAACTTTCTCAATCATTACTTCTCTCTCATTAGAGGTTACTCTTGGCACAAAAAGCAAATAAAAAGGATAAGGGGCGGTTATTACAGAGGTAACAACTTCCATGACTCATCTAAAACTTTTGGGTTATCTCCCAATAAGTACTTTTCTTTAACGCCTTTAAGTTAGGCATAAGGAAAAACTAAAATGGATAGAATAGAAGTAAGCGGAGATAATCATGGTGAAAACATTGTTTTGTTCAATGAAATCCTTTTGTTAACAAGGTTGATCAGGTCTTGTTACCAAAACAATTCCATATGAGACAAAACTTTGTATTCCACTAATGATTATGTTACCTCAACCTTGATAGCAATGGTCCCAATCATAATAGTTTCAAAATTTTCTCTTGGTATGGGACAATATAATTCTCCAACTTGAATGCCCTCAACATGTTCAATTGAATTCAAACCATAAGTCCTTTCAATCTTATTGGGGAAATAGACAATATATTCCTTGTCATTAACATTGAAGGTCACCTTCCCTTGATTATAATCAATAACAGCTCCTGCAGTATTCAAGAAAAGGTCTCCCAAGAATAATGGACATATTATCATCTTCAGGCATGATAGTTTGAGAGGATGCTCTCATAAGAAATATGAGTTGAAGTAAAAGAGAGCATCAAGAAGCAAATTCAAAACACATTTAAGTCTAACCCACTTCCTATGCATAGGAATCGTGTATGCAAATAAATTCACAAAGAACAAAGTGACAGGCATAGGAAGATAAAACAAGAGTAACTTCAAAACTTTCAGCACATAGAGAGGTGTTTCAATACCATGAAAACTTCTACAACCATATTTTCCTCTCTCATAATAATTTTCAGTAGCCTCATGAATAAACTCAACAATATAACTATCACATAAAGCATGCTTTTCATGATCTACAAGCACTAGAGCTTTTTCATAAACATTTTCAAAAGAATCCTCAGGAACATAACATTCATCCTCCTTTGGTAAGCATGGAGGACAATCAAATAATATAAGGGATAAAGAGTTACTCTCATTCGAAGGTAGGCATGGGTAGCTAATACATTCTTCCTCCTTTTGTTCATCACTCTCCTCCTCTTTTTCATCTAATGAGATTTCAAGTTCATCAATTTCTTCTTCCATAGGATCCTGCAAGGCACTAGTCTCTTCCATTTGTGGAAAGCATCTATTCATATATTCAAGAATATAGCTGTTTTCTTCCTTGTAGTTATCAAAGCAAAATTTAAGTATACCATAAACCTCATACTTATAAGGTGAATCATCAATATTTTCAAGCAAACTAGCAAGTTCAAAACCACCCTTCCAAGCAATAAATTCCTCGATTTGTTCCACATCATAAAAGTCATAATTTCCCTTAACATAAGAAGATATGGTATCATCATCATTATACTCACATTGAAAAGGGAGGTGTTTGTACCTCCTGCAGCAACAAGATTTACCAAAGCAATAAGTAACATTATAAGTAGAGCACACGTTTCTAGCAATGGTATACAATTTACCAATTTGTTCCCATAAGTGTTTCCCTTTTTGTGACAAGCGGTGTTCCTTATAATAATCTTTTTGATCTTCCGTGAACCCACCTTGCCAATAAGATTCAATTTCAAAGAAACCAACCATTGACAACAAGCATGATAAAGCAAGACAATAACAGACCAACTAAAATAACAACTAGAGTAGGAACTATTTTTTTTTGTATTTTCGATAAAGAAAGAAGCAAACAAGGCAGAAATAAACTTAGCTTGAACAATAGTGATTTCAAGTGGACTTGATAAATAGAGCTATGCTCCCCGGCAACCGCGCCAAAAAATATTCTTGATGACCCACAAGTATAGGGGGTGTATCGCAGTATTTTTGAGGGAAGTGAAACCCAATTTATTGATTCGACACAAGGGGAGCCAAAGAATATTTATAAGCCTTAAAAACTGAGTTGTCAATTCAGCTACACCTGAAAACAATCTTGCTCACAGCAGTTTATTAGTAGCAACAGTTTTGTAGTAGGAATAGTAAAGTAGCAGCAGTAGTAAAGAAAAGACAGTAGTAACAAAAGCAGTAAACAGTGGGATTCGAGTGCGGTAGGCATAGGGATGGATGGACGGGCGTTGCATGGACAAGACAATTCACATAGCGATCAGAACATAGGGCAATTGCAGATATATAAGATAAAGCATCCAAGTACTAGATAATCCTAGGCATGTGTTCCATATATAGTTATACATGCTCGCAATGAGAACTTGCACAACATCTTTTGTCCTGCCAGCCCGTTTGCAGCGGGGCCTCTAGGGAACTACTGGCAATTAAGGAGCTCCTTTTAATAGAGCACCAGAGCAAAGCATTAACAATCCGTGAACACATGTGATCCTCACATCAAAGCCATTCCCTTCCGGTTATCCCAATTTCTGTCACTTCAGGGCCATAGGTTCCGGACAACAACGTGTGTAAACAACTTGTAGATAAGACCAAAAACAATATTATCATAATGAATCAATAACATGTTCAGATCTGAAATCATGGCACTCGGGCCCTAGTGACAAGCATTAAGCACAACAAGTCGCAACAAAGTCATAAAGCACTAATAAAAGATACTAGGCACCATGCCCTAACAATCTGATGCCATTACATGAACAATCTCATCCAATCCCTACCATCCCCATAGCCTACAGCAGGGGATTACTCACTCATAGATGGGGGAAACATGGATGGTCGATGGAGATGATGGTGGAGATCGATGGAGATGTCTCCAGGGGCACTTCCCCGTCCCGGCAGGGTGCCGGAACAGAGACTTTATGTCCCCCAAATCTCTCCTTCGGTGGTGGCGGTGCTGCGGATCTTCTTCTGGAAAAACGTCGAACCCCCCAGAGTTTTTAGGTCAGAAGGCTTCTTATAGGCGAAGAGGGAGACCGAGGGGGTGCCTGGGGCCACCACACCATGCCCTGGCACGGCCAGGCCCAGCCCACGCCTGGGGGTGAGCCCTTGGCCCTCCCCCGTCTCGTATTCTGGCTCCTGGAGTCTTCTGGAAAAATAGGCACTTTGGCTTTTGTCCCATCCAATTCCGAGAATATTCATTTTCTAACTTTCCTAGAACCAAAAACAGCAGAAAACAAGCAGCTGGCACTGTGGCTCTTGTTAATAGGTTAGTCCAAGAAATCATATGGAAAGTACTCCAAAGTGTGGACAAAACACAAGAAAGTGGATAAAACCAAGCATGGAGCATCAAAAATTATAGATACATTTGCAATGTATCACCCCCTCTTTCATACATTGGTTTGCAAATAGTTTGGTTTGGATTGGAAAAGGAGTAGGGAAGTTCATGCTTATGTGGTAAAAAGAGCTCGTTTTTTACTGTGGCCTATGCTTTGTCGTGCCATGCTTGATATTGTTTTGGATTTATGCTTAGTATTCTTTGTTGTAGCATGACTTGTTATAAACAATTGAGATTGCTTAATGTGCCTTGGATGAATCATGCGTTGTTTTAGCATATTAAAGCATAGTATAGTGGTATTCTCCTTTGATGCTTTATTTGGGTTGACTTGGCACATGCTCACACCATGTTATGACTATCTCAAGTCACCATAGCCTTTATGATCCTTTAGTTTTCAACTTGTAGTATCACTTTATGCTTTGATCAATGATGTTTTGTCACTCTGCATGATTATGGCCATTATTGCTCTCTTAGTTTGTCGCTCCCAGTCTTTTGCTAGCCTCCACAACCAAGTATGATTTCCACTCATGCATCGAACTCCCTAAACCAAGTTATTCCAAAAATTCCACCATACCTACCTACTAGCTTATGCTATTCCAAGTATATTCATGCTTTTGTTTACCTTCCAAATTAAACTTGTTATGAGAAAACTAGTGATTAAAGCTCTCACGAACTGGATGGCACACTTTACTTTTTTGCATCTAATAAACTTGAACCATTGGGTCCTTCTTTGTTGCATATATGCTTGTGCTTTATAAGTTGAAATTAGCAGAACCATGTTTCATGGGGAACGCTTTCAACATTGCACTTGTACTTTGTACCCTGTTGATATCATGTTCTTTTGCTTACGGATCCCGGCGGTGTGAAATAAAAGTGGAACTTGTAAGATCATGGAGTTTGTATGTGTGTTAGAGAAACGCCTGGGCTGCTAGCCTAAGCCATGTCTAATAATGGTGGAAACTTGCAGCATCACCATAATGAGCACTCTATGAAGCATCCTCAAAAAAAACCTATGCAAATAGCAAATAAAAAGATCGCTGAGATGCTCATTATCTGCTTGCCTTGTCATTTTGATGATGGGAAAGCTCCCGTATCATGTGCAAGGGGTACCCCGTTGGCGGTTCTTAATGATACGCATGTACTTACAATGACAAGAGCTTACTCGTGACTGAAGTTGAGTAGCATGAGGATCGGTCTTTGTAAGTAAGGGGCATGAGATTTTGGTTTATAACTTGTCAAGCATATCCTCTTAGTTGTGTCACTTTAACCTTAATCACCTTCAAGATGCTTATGATAGGGGCAATGAGAGCTGAAAGCTATAAGTACATAAATTTTTGGAAGCTCTTTATGAGACTTGAATCCCTACTTCCTTTTACAAAGGCCTTTCTTCCACCATTATATTGAGTCTCCACCTTCTAACTTTATGCACCTACTTTGAGAGCATAGTGGCCATTCTTAGTTCTATGTGCATTGTCCCAAGACTAGTTGATTGATGCATACTTTGATATTGCTTGTTTTAAACTATTTGTATCTAGTCACTCTTATGAACTTTCAAGGTGTCCTATGCATTTATATTTGCTACTCTATGAGGGACAAGCTAAATACTATTATGATATGTTTTCTTTATGTGAAACAAATAAACGTCTTGCAAAGCATTGTTATTCATGTCCTTTGTTTGTGCCTTTTCATGTTGCATCATAGTTTCTTTGTATTATTGCTAGAACTTTGTCTTTCATGTTATGATTGAAGTACTATGATCCCAGCTTTGAGTGTTTTACAAATACTTTGATCAAGTCTTTGATGGTGCATGTCACCTCAAAAATTATTCTTTCTTTTTATCACTTACCTACTCGAGGACGAGCAGGAGTTAAGCTTGGGGATGTTGATACATTGCAAATGTATCTATAATTTTTGATGTTCCATGCTTAGTTTTATCCACTTTCTTGTGTTTTGTTCCAACTTTGGAGTACTTTTCATATGATTTCTTGGACTAACCTATTAACAAGAGCCACAGTGCCAGCTGCATGTTTTCTGTTGTTTTTGGTTCCAGGAAAGTCAGAAAATGAATATTCTCGGAATTGGACGGGACAAAAGCCAAAGTGCCTATTTTTCCGGATGTCATCAAGTGCCAGAATACGAGACGGAGAGGGGCCAGGGGGCCACCACACCACCTGGCCGTGCGAACAGACCTGGCCCACGCCAGGGGGTGGTGTGGCCACTCTCGGCACCTCTTCGGCCTCCCCTTCCGACTATAAGATGCCCTCGGGACGTAAACCCTAAGTGCCCGATCAAAAATCCACGAAAGATTCTGTAGCCACCGTCATCTCCATCCCTAGATCGGGAGGGATCTAAAGCTCTTCCCGGCACCCTGCCGGAGAGGGGAATTCACCTTGGAGGCCTTCTTCATCACCATGCAAGCCTCCGGTGTGATGCGTGAGTAGTTCATCCTTGGACTACGGATCCATGTAGTAGCTAGATGGCTGGTTCTCCTCCTTTGTGCTTTCATGTCTAGATCTTGTGAGCTCCGTTCATGATCGAGATCATCTATTTGTAATTCTGCATGTTGTGTTTGCGGGGATCCGATGGATATTGAGATGCTATTTCAGATTGATTATTGATTCTATCATGTCTGTGTTATTTGTGATCTTGCATGCTTTCTGTTGTTAGTAGCTATCTTGGCCAAGTAGATGCTAGCAACTCCAAGAGTTAGTATTTATGCTCGATAGTGGGTTCATGCCTCTGGTAATCTGGGGCAGTGACAGAAATCTCTAAGGTACTAGATGCGTTGTTGCTACTAGGGAGAAAACAACAATCCTTTGTTCATAGAACAATCGTATTGTTTACTTTACACGCAGTTCATAAAGCAATAATCTGTTGCTTGCAACTTAATACTGGAGGGGGTTCGGATGATAACCTGAAGGTGGATTATTAGTCATAGATGCAGTTGGATGGCGGTATATGTATAATGTTGTAATGCCCAATCAAGTTCCAAAGGAGTCAAGATGATTAGTATATGCATGTATTGCTTTCTCGATGTTTATCAATTGCCCCGCTGTAATTTGTTCACCCAGCATATTATATATCTAAGGAGAGCCACCTCTAGTGAACTATGGATCCCGATCCTTGTCTTTTACATACAATCTTTTACTGCTTTGTGTTTACTTTCTGCAAACTTTTACTTCTTTCCATTCGATACGTTTAATCCTTTGTTTTCTGCAAAACACGGTGAGATTGACAACCTCATCGCAAGTTGGGGACAAAGTTATGTGGTTGTGTTATGCAGGTCTCCACGTTGCTACTAGCACCGGTAGTGCGCCCTGCCAAAGCTCAGCTAGTAACACCTTTGGGGTGTTTCCTTGCTACTACTGGTTCGATTAAACCTTGGTTTCATAACTGAGGGAAACTTGCTGCTGTGCTCATCATACCTTCCTCTTGGGGGTTCCCACGAGCTCTACATCAACACCGCCATCAAGCATTTTTCTGGGCGCCGTGCATTGAGCCATCAAGCCCTGCCGCCGTGCCACCGCTATAGCCATCTCCAAACAGATCTACACCATCACCATCACACAAGAGGAGAAGGGACTAGGATCTTGAAGGCCTCCACATCGATCTACACTGTCATGTTCATCAACAACGTCTCCATCACCGATCCCCTTTGGTTACTTGTTGTAATTCTAGATTGAATCTTGGATTTGCACTTGTCTTCAATTGTTTACTTCATCCATATTCTATCCATGATGTTGATTGCCTTCATGTGTGAATAGTTTCCTTTGTTCTTGGGGAGATGGAGAAAGCCTAGTATGAGATTGAATTGAGATAAAGATTATTATGTGATATTGTTCATTATGTGTCTATGTTAATTGTCTTCATCTTGATGTTGGGAGTTGTGCACGTCTTTAATATTTGCCTCCTATGGGGACTCGGTGAAGGGGATTACTTGTTGGTTGACAGAGGGATGATAGCACTTACTGTAACTATAAAGCTGTTGTCATTCTTTACGTACTAACTTGGGGGAATAAAGGAGAACTCATAAAGCCATGTCCATGCCACGACAAAAATCCCTTAATAGAGCAGTAATTCGATTGATGCCGATTGCTGTCTATTGTGGTTATGAGGATGATGTGTGCAGCGGTTGCTGGCCATTCGTCCATATATGGAGCTCCTCCCACACATATTATAAATGGTTTTATTCATTATAATAATTTTGATCACTCTTTCTAATTACTAGCGGTGGATCCACTACTCCCTGATAACTCTTTCCATCATCTTGCAGACTTTGGTAATCATACTTGCATGCTCTTGTTTACTTACAGCTTTAGTTTACTTATTGTTCGCTTATTTGAAAACCCAAAAAAATATTTTACACAAAACTTGCATTTTATCTTGTTACTTAGAACGTTATTTAGCATTACTATTTTAGTATTTAGTTCAAAGAGTTATTAGACTTCAGACTCCTGCTCTATGTGGGATCGATATCTTTATTTTGAAACTAGCTACAAACAATCTGTGCACTTGCAGTCATCAGCCTCCGCTAGGAGGGCCGCCGCCTCTTCCCTCCGATGCCTCCTCCACTTCTTGCTGCCTAGTCCCTTGACCTTGGACGTCTTGGGCTTAATCGGGGGCATGCGACCCTCCTCGATGGCCACCTTTTGGAGGTTGCGGAGGTAAATACCGAGCACCTGGTGCTTGGCTCTGGAGCCGTGGACGTTCATGGACTCACCGCAGGTCCTCACGTCCACGACATGTTTCACAAGGGAGTTAAAGTGGGTGGTGCAGAAGGGGCACCTGTAGAGGTCACCGGCGAAGAAGTTGTCATACTAGCCGGACTTCAGCCTCCTCGGCACCTGACGAGTCTTGGTATCCTTGGACTCGTCATCGCTGCAGACGTCGCTGTTATCCTTCTATTGGAAAAATGTAGAGTTCAATTAGGACATGATTGAGATACCGTGATTATCAGGATTGATTATTTGCATAAATTAACCGATTGAGATCCCTGATTATTTCCAATCCCCAAATATCAAACTAAATCGAATACCGATCCCAACTACATATCGACACTAGGGAATCCCTTTACGGCAACTCGGAGGACAAATAAAATAGGATAGAAATACGAACAGGGGGATTCATCAAAAAACGAGATCTAACACAAGAGGATTAGCTACTATAAAAATACCTCGCATCCAACGATTGAAAATACAAACAGTCGAACCCTAATAACATACGATCTAGCATCCAAAGATGGGAATGGGGAAGAACAAGGGAAGGGGAGAAAACCCTAGTTACCTCCAACCATGGGTCGGTGATACTGGTGTCGTAGGGGTTCTCCGGCCTGATGTAATCCTCCTCCTCGTAGGGTCCCAGCCAAGCGGGATCTGCCCGGGAGTAGCGGGGGCCTCCTCGCCGGCGGCTATGTCAGAAGCAGGGATAGGGATCTGGACGAAGATGGCGGCTGCCTTCGATGCCTCGATGGGGGCCTGTATAGGGATGGGGGGCTCCTCACCGGTGGCCTTGGAGGCAACGATGGCCACCGCGCCATTCTTCTCCATCACCGGCGTGGTTGGGGTTTTCTTGGGAGTTTACAGAAGGTGATGGGACAGTGGAGACGGTTGAGTAAGTGAGTGAGTGATGAGTGAGAGTGAGGAGGCCTCTATAAAGGAGAAGGGAAGGGATATTTCGTTGCACCACCATGCACCACGTAACCGTGTACGCTACTGCACCATGCATGGCCACACGTGTCCGCTACCGCCACGTGCACCGTGCCATGCGTACTGTGAGTCACGTTATTCCCTCGTGTCTAACCGTGGTGACTTAGTTGTGCTCAATTATACTCTCGAGTGTAACACTGATAGTTTAGTTGTACTCAGTTTTTCCCTCCAGTACTAACACTGCCGTGTGTAATATACTCAGTTTTATCCTTCAGTGGTTGGTCAACAGAGAGTCAACGAATGGGTTTTAGCTAGATAATTTATGCACAACAAATTTAAAAAGATCAAAACATAGTGGCATCTACCCAGAAAGTCTTATTATGTGAACTGACACCATAAGAAATGTATATAAATCAAGTTTTAACCTAAACACCACTTCTCAAATCACCTACTATCTATGAGGGTTCATGGCTTCCTACTCAAGCGTCTTTCCAAAACATCCCTTCCCAAAACATATTTTGTCTAAATAAGGCAATAATTGTCAAACTGGTGTATATTTGAATAGCAAATAGTTTGATGTATGCCAAGATGTATTTTATTGTATAAAGACGCATTTTCCATTTTTTAAATTTCTTTCTATTTTCTATTTGAATCCCTTTGTTAGTCTTGCCCTTGGTTTTTAAGTTCTACTCAGTTTTGCCATTGGTTCTTAAGTTTTACTCAGTTTTCCCCTCTCTCTTAGTCACAATCTCTCACACATGTGCTCATCTTGGCTGCTACGTTCTGATTGGTTGGGACAGTTGTCATGCGGATCGTGTCCACCAACCGTTGATCCTCTGTGATCTAGCGGACAGGATAACCCCTATATCTGTCTGGGGCACCTCTCTATCCATGCAAAATAAGGAGTTTTCCACCGGTACTTTAACTCTATAAACAAATGATTTTTTAATATAATTTAAAAGGAAAGTGTTCAAAGGTGTATAATTTTCGTATATGCAAGTTTGTGCATTACATTCCACTCTATTAAAATAATAATCTCTCAAGATTTTCTTAGCACAATATTATCACATATTAAGTGCGATTTTAAAGAGTTCAAATGTGTATAATTTTTGTATATGCAAGTTTATACATTACATTCCACTCTCTGAAAATGGGGGAGAAAATGATAATCTCTCAAAATTTTGCTAGCACATCATTATCACGTATTAAGTGTGATTTCACAGTGTTCAAAGGTTTATAATTTTTGGATACGCAACTTTATGCATTATATTTCACTCCATGGAAATGATAAATAATCAGGATTTTATTAGCACAACATTATCATATCCTAAGTGCGATTTCAAAGAGTTCAAAGGTGTATAATTTTCATATATGCAAGTTTATGCATCACTTTTCATTATATGAAAATGGTAATCTCTCGAGATTTTCTTAGCAAACATTATCACGTATAGAGTGCGATTTCAAAGAGTTCAAATGTGTATAATTTTCGTATATGCAAGTTTATGCATTATATTCCACTCTATGAAAATGGGAGAGAGAATGATAATCTCTCAAAATTTTGGTAGCACATCATCATCACGTATTAAGTGTGATTTCACAGTTTTCAAAGGTTTATAATTTTTGTATATGCAAGTTTTTGTGCATTACATTCCACTATATGAAAATTTTAATCTCTCAAGATTTTCTTAGCACATCATTATCACATATTAAGTGCGATTTCAAAGAGTTCAAATGTGTATAGTTTTCGTATATACAAGTTTATGCATTACATTCCACTCTATTAAAATGGGGGAGAAAATGATAATCTCTCAAAATTTTGTTAGCACATTATTATCACGTATTAAGTGCGATTTCACAGTGTTCAAAGGTTTACAATTTTCTTATGCACAAGTTTATGCATTATATTTCACTCCATGGAAATGATAAATGATCATGATTTTATTAGCACAACATTATCATGTCCTAAGTGTGATTCAAAGAGTTCAAAGGTGTATAATTTTCGTATATGCAAGTTTATGCATTACATTTCACTATATGAAAATGAAGCTAGACAAAGGGCCGCCATCACCGAAGAAGGGCCACCATCGCCGGAGAAGAAGAAGAAAGGGGAGGCAACGACACGGGCGCAAGTGTAGGGCTGGCTTGGGGTCCCATCTTGCAACACCAACCTGGGTAAGCTGTGGTTCCGGTGCTCACGTGGATAAGCTGTGGGTCCGATGCTAATCTGGATAAGTGGAGAGAGGTATCCACTATGGGAACCGACTGAACGGAGCCCCACTTGTCAGCATGTAACGGTAAAGGTTCACTATGGGACCTGACAGAATGGCGCCCTACTTGTCAGCATGTAACGGTGAGGGTCTATACGGGACACGACTGAACGCGGCCCCACTTGTCAGCACATAACGGCAAGACTGGCAGCCATCGAGTTTTCAGACCGTGTGAGAGTTTCGTAGAAGGGGATGGACAAAAGTGAGGAAAACTTAAGAGGCTAGTAAAAACTGAGTACAACTAACGAAACAAGGGCACGAAAATAGAAATCCTTTTAAAATTTGGGTTGATCATTTTTATTTATTTTAACTATAAAGACAAGAATTTGTATGTAAAGGTTTTATTAATTATGAGACTTTTATTCCACATAAGTGTTTTATATTATGGTGTATATATATATAGATATTATTGTTCTAAATATTTTGATATAGTATATGTATTTCTACGAATTAAGATGAATTAGTTATAATTTTTCCAAGGTTTAATGATTTTCTAAACTTTTCTAAGTGGATAATGTGGTATACATACTTGGATAATTGTTGCCAATGATAGGTGGGGTCTGAGTCCAGTCATCTACCACGCCAGCAAGTTAAACGTTGTATTGAGTGGATTTTAGTGAGTGTCACTTATAAGTGGAGTTTGGTTTCACATTGGCTGCAAAGTGGTAATGACCAAGTCAAGAGTCAAAGGTTCTCTCTTCCCACCGGCGACGTGTTGACTGACTACGGTGACCCAGTACACCACTGCATGTTGTAGTGTACAAGTCGTCAATATGACACTTAAGGAAGTCCCCGTCCGCAAATATCAGATCCCTCAGAGTGGTACAATAGAAACATTGCGGGTCCAACAGTTTTTTATTAATTCATACCAAGAGCCAAAAGTCTACAAAAGCTTCGAGATCCTCCTCGATCCATTGAGGATTCAACAACACGATTAATGTTTAAATGCAGGAGCGATAGCTTCCTAATAAATGGTAATACTAAGCTTAAAATCATTAGAGTTGACAACTTATTAGAGAAGTTATTCTATTTCTAGCTCATCTAGCTATGCATTTTAGGAAGTTCTTATATCCACATTTTATCTTATTTCTACTAATATGATACTTTGTTGTTGATTCTATTCTCCATGTCGGTTGTCGTGTCTTCTTATAACCTAAGCAAGGGTTAAGATAATAGATTAAGCAAGGGTTAAGATAATAGATTGAGTATGAGCGTACTCAGCAAATTCTAGGTGCTTGTCTGATGTTTGTTTGAAAGTCATCGATCAAAGATCTAAGACTTGTGCAAGTTTTGGAAAATGGTTTTTTAGAACATGTAAGTTTTAGATTTTTAAAATTCTAAGTTGTTAGTCTTTATGGGTTCCTTTCCATGATACGATCATAGTTATTTCCCAGAATAAGGAGTAACATGTCATATTTTTTACACTCTCGAGAGGCGTGCTACTTTACCCAAAAACGAACCTCGGCTTATTAATCATTTTATGTATCCTTAGATATGTGGCATTGATACCAAATTTCACCGAGTCCCCCTCCATGACCCCGCTGCCCACCCATTGTAACGAATTTCGGCCGAGATACCTAATTTCAGTTACCATCCCTTTTGATATACACAGCCATTACCCTGAAGCATAGGATAGGGACATCACGGGTTCCCACCCGCTGATCTCCTCTTTGTATCTCAGCCCGACTAGATATATGAGGACAGATGAAAGGAAGAAGGTACTTCTGACTCACTCACCGCATAACAAGATATGTGGTTAGCGTGGTACTATAAAGTGCAAGAATAGATGACTTTTGTTATTAACCTAACTTTCCTGGTACAATGGAATCTCCACCACATGATCTTTCAACCATGTATACATCCATGATTCCATCTCCCACTATTTATTTATTTCACTTCAAAAATGATATTACATTTTGAATGCAAGTAATAATGTTTTGAAAACATTTTTGTAAAGTAAGCCAAAGGACATGTAAGGTTTCACTTGCAACAGAATTGCAATATTGACCTCACAAAGGTGATGCAAGAATGAACTTGCTTGGTAACTGCGAGATAATGTAGTTCGAAGGCTTTACTTGACCCTGGATCACAGGTTCTGGATTCAAGTGTTTGCTTAATCCCACGTGGGATTTTTGTGGGAGTAAATTTTTGGGTTTTTAATGGGATTTTTGCAATCACTTGAATTCTAAGGGCTTTTATTGGGATTTTCATGGGTTGTGTTTGCAAAAATCCCACAAAAATACTTTTTGGATTCTTTGCATTTTTCTACACAGAAAACTATTTTTATTTTTATGTGTAAGTTATAATTTAATTGGGTTTATATGTATTTGTAAAATGACTAAAATGCCCCTAAGCATTTGGGCCCACTAGACAAACCCAAGTGGTCAAAACCACTTCCTGGACTCGGTCCAGCCCAACCTAGCCCACTCTTCTCACGTGTCACACTCTCTTGCTCGCTCGCTCTCCTCCCTCATGCGCACAAGATGGCAATGGCGACTTCGCGTCGCCCTGGTCGCCTTCGGCCTCTCCCGCCACCATGCTTCTACTAAAACGCTCGCTTACCTCTGCTCTGACTTTCTACTGAATAGATTCCTCTTTCTAGCTTCCTATCTCTCGCCCACAACCCTAACCGGTCTAGGGTTTCGGTGGTGGTTCTTCTTCTTCGACTTTGGCACAACTCTGGTGTTCCATCACCATCCAGGAGGTGTTCCTAGGCTTATACTACGTCTACTATGGATGCTTTCGCTGAGGCGGAGTGAGATTCCCCTTAGGGTACTCATCTATGCTGCCAACCACCGCCATTACTTCTTATAACTCCTCTACTCGGCCAACATGAGCTTGACTCATCCTTTCTAAAGGTAGGTGCTTCTCTAATCCTTTCCTTGTTCCTCTGGTTCTATCCTTCTACTCATTTCTAGGGTTTGTGTTCTGTGATGCTACTGTTGTGGTTCATCAGGTAGGTCCTAGGGTGTTCTAGGATGTTCTAGATGCTAACTGGGCTTCTAGGATTCGATTAGGTTTAGTTAGGCTTAGGGTTCGTTTCTAGTTTATCTGAATTTCGATTACTGTCAACTCTGTCAGTTAGTAGGTGTTAACTGGTTACTGAATGTTTAGCTGATACTAGTTGTGATTGTTAGTTAAGGTTGATCTATGTTATCTTAGTGTGAGGTTATCAGTGGTTGTTGCATCTTAACGGTTCCTAGTCTAGTGTTGTTGTAATGATCCTTCCGTTTTAGGATTAATACAGTTACACTGATCTTGTCTTCAACTGTTAGTTTTACTTGGGCATTCAATCTTACTGTTAGTTAAATGTTTCACTCAATGTTCATGTAGTAAGTGAAGGGTTTCATAGCAGAAAATAAAAAAATTCCTACGTTGGAATGCCCTAACTGCCCAAGATCTATCTATGTAGTAATGCAGTAACGACCGGAGCATATAGAATACATACCCTTATAGACCGTACGCGGTTAACATTCTGAGAGGAACGTGGTTGATGTAGTCGTGCTTGTAGCTGACCTCAAGGTCATGAAGCTCCTCGCAGGTCACCCCTTGCTCCATTGCGTAGCATTCTGGCTCACAACATCCAAGATGCCCTCATATGAGGCACCGTCGAGGTTTCCTAGACATACAGTGTAAAATGACGACCTCCGACTCCCTTGATCCCTTCCGGGAGTGCAGAAGTAGATCTCTGTCTCGGAATCCCCACATTGAAATAGCGTGATGCAGGTGCATCGTCTCTTGCGCGTACAGTCCTTTCTCGAGACCGTGTCAACACAAGGAGACAACTATATATAGAGAGAGGGAGGAATTCTCTAAGGAAAATGCCTTAGAGAACATCTCAAATTATGTGCATTAATCCCACTCATAGGCACCCCTTTATATAGGCGGAGGAATGTGTGCCCTCGCCTTTGCGTTTCCCATGTGGGACTAAACAAGGGAGAGAGGGGGAGGCGCATGGGCCTCTAGGGATCCATGGCCAGATGGCCAGGGGGAGCCCCACCCCGCTCGTAGCCCAAGGCTAGCTGTGTGGGCCCCATGTGGCGGCTAGGCTTGGCCCCTTTGGCCCTTGGCCCTTCCCTCTAGCAGTTTTCCCTCATGGGCCCTTTTTCCCTAGGAATTTGCCCATTAGTGGAATACCCTTTCAAATTAAATTTTAATATTATATTTAATATTAATTACATAATTAATATGTAAATACATTTTCAAAATCTGATTTGACCCAAAACACCTTTCGATTCCCTTTTGATTTCCTTCGAATGACTTCGGAACTTCCGGAACAATTCTGGTTCTCTCACAGAACTTTTCCGATTTCCTTTTATCTTTCATCTGGTGATTCCAACTTATAGAGGATCTCTAGATCATCACACTCTTAAGTGTATTTCCTCACGGCTCAGGAATGGCACATACATGATCCCATCAATGATCATTAGCGGGACCAGGATGCCCATAGTGACCCCTATGCCACGATGACAATGTCGTTTGAACCATAAAACATCGAGTCCAATTCCCTTTGTTTCTCCGATATGACTTGTCCGAGATCCGATCATTGTTATCATATACCTTTTTCAATCTTGTTACCGACAAGTTCTGTTTCACTTGTTACCGCGAGGCATCCCCGTGACCTAGTCACATGTTGCAACATTATGGATGTAATCTCACCAAGTCGGCCTTATGTATCTTAACCGTCATGGGGTGAACAAATCCTGGTCTTGATTCATAGGTCATCTAGAATTCCTCTGGAATACCTAACATACACCTTTATAATAACTGTTTCACTGAGTGATGTTTGATGCAGTGAAGGCAGCCTCGGGAGACAGTGAATAATATGATCTCACGGTCTAAGGAGAAGGAGACTATGTTCTTAACTATTGCAACAATGAACTCTATGACTTGATGATCGTGTCGCAATATTTGGGTAATATCCATCACATCATTCACCAATAATATGACTTTGTTGTCAACTGGCATAAAAGCTCCATGATCAGGAAACCTTGATCATCGGTTGTCCAATGAACTAGTATGAATAGAGGCTACTAGGGATTTGGTTTGTTTCATACCACACCTGTATCAATGTTTCCACTTGATACAGTTATAGCACAATATGAAACTATTACGAACTAATTAAGATATGATAATAAACTCCATTTATTATGTGCCTCCAGGGCATATCTCCTTCAGTCTCCCACTTGCACTAGAGTACAAATAATCTAGCTCGCATTTTACTAATCATAAACCATGTATTTATTGATCATGCATGCTTATGGAAAGTCACGTCCATGTTATGTTTTACTAGATCATTATGTCTTTTGCAAATCATTAATGTCTTCCTAAGTAGCTTGGCTAAATCATAATACACTTTGAATTTTTCCAATTATCATAATTTGTGAAACATCTTTCACCAGTCCCTTTTATGACAAAATTAACTTAAATACTTTAGTCATGTTGATCAAATCGAAGAGACTTTGTATTTTTGTTAATTTAATATATGATGAGATCAAATTAACTTAAATACTTTAGTCATGTCGATCAAGTCAAAATGATCTTTTTAGTCCCCCAAGCACGGAGGAGAAAATTTACTTTGATGATACTAAACCTCCAATATATGATGATTACAATGATGAATATGATATTTTCAGTCCACCTACTATTGAGGAGAAAATGAATTATGATTATAATATGCCTCCTATATTTGATGATTATGGTGATGAGAATAATAATGATAGCTATTTTATTGAATTTGCTCCCACTACGATTAATAAGAATGACTATGCTTATAGGGAGGGTAATAATTATTTTATGCATGTGGGTCATGATAAGAATGTTTTATGTGATATCTATATTGTTAATTTTATTCTTGATACTACTGAAAGTTATTATGAGAGAGGGAAACATGGTTTTATTTATCTCAACAATATTAAGTTTCCCCTCTTTATGTTCAAAATTTGGAAGTTGCACTTGTTTTGCTTTCCTATGCTTGTTGCTTTGTGCTTTCATGACTTGTTTATTTACAAGATTATTTTTCATAGGAAGTGGGTTAGACTTAAATGTGCTTTGAATTTGCTTCTTGATGCTCTCTTTTACTTCAATTCATATTTCTTATATGAGCATCTTCTCAAACTATCATGCCTAACTTAAAGGCGTTAGAGAAAAGTATTTCTTGGGAGATAACCCAATAGTTTTATTGAGTCTTGAAAGTTTTTACTTCTGTAATAACCTCTCCTTATCTTTTTTTTATTTTATATTTTGTGCCAAGAATAACCTCTAACTAGATCATGATGGCGCGCGATTGTCGCGCCCGTCTATTTGGGCAGTAGATCGTTAGGAATCGATGCAAGTTTATGCAATCAGTTGACTAAAAAGTTAAGCTTATATCTGAAGTGATGGTGATGTATTTAGTGCTCCTTTGTGCATGAACTTGTTATGACATTTTTAAATTTTTGGTAGCAAGGTAATGTACTTGACAGTTTTTGTATCAACGTAATGTACTTCCTGTCACCAAATATACAGCTCAAGGAAAGAGATATAGTGGAAATGAGTAGAGTTTAAGAGTGTTCACTTCACATATCATCAATTAAATAAGAGAAAATTATGTCTCCATTCACTTTTTCCTGTATCTATAATCCGGACCAATAGTTCTCTTTGGCATGTCGTGCCAAGTATATAGGAAAGAAAATAGCAGGGGAATTATTAGGAAATAAATTAGTCGGGGGATTATCGGCCTTTGCTCGTTTAAGATCATGGGAGAATGTTCTTCTGAACAAATCCAGAACTTGATGTTCAGGTTCACAGTCTGATTACCTTTGCGCATCTTGCCTAACTGTCCTAAATAACCAGCTGCATATATAAAAAAAACAGTAGCCAGCACCATCATGGCATGAATTGTGTACTACGGAGTAATCGTATACTCATGAAATCTAACCAATCATAGAGACACATACATAAACATTTTTGGATAAGATATATAGCATATGGCATGAACTAATCTGGTCATAGCCATTGGATTCGTCGGATAAAGAATTCCAAAATCATTGAAACCTGAACAAACATCAACCCCTTTAACCAATATTGCAGGCCCAATTCCGAGTTGTCTAGTGCAAATACCTGCAACAAATTAAAAGCGGTAAACAACATTAGAAGGAGCCGGAACTGAATGCATCCGTTAGACTGAGGTGAGGAGGGAAAAACTGAATGCAGCCTTTAGGCTGATGCGGGGAGGGAAAATCTCTCGCAAGGTTGAAGATGGAGGCGTAACCTAGATGGAGAAGCCTAGCTGTCTGAGGGAAGCTATAGAACAAGGGGGAAAGCCAGTATGACCGCACCGAGCATATGTAGACGGTGGGGCCGAAATTGTAACGTACCTCCAGTCCTCCACCATGGGTCCTCGCCAAGTGCTAGCCTCCACTCCTAGTCTCCATTATGGCTTGAACGAACGGTTGTTCTTTTCCTTGTCTGAATGCCGGCGGCGCAAAAACCTCTGACCCTTCGAATCGCTCTTCTGAATGGACCAGGGCCAGATCGGTCACAGTCGCATCGCCTTCCTATGTCATGTTGTGTATCTCCTATGCCGCTTCTCGTTGGATCGAATCCCTCATGTCGTAACTTCCTTTTTCCATCGATAGGAGTATATGGATCGGAGACATGTTGGCTTTTAACCCGGTCCAAATTGCATCGGCCTAGCTGTTGTTCTGCCCAATATACCAGAGCGGGCCAATTTGATGCCCAGTGTAGCCTCCCCTAGGGATAGAGCAGGGTCATTCGGCCCAGTCCACGGGGTGGTTAATCAACGGCCAGTCTGCGAGGAAAGGCAATCTAACAGTGCAAAATGTCTAAGCCGTGAGGTAGCTCCCTTTTGTACCAGTTTTAATATCCCTAATGAGAGAGAAGTGAGATTTGGGGAAGTGCTGTCCCGAAACAGAATTTTGTGCTTCACTGTAAAAAATCGTGAAAAATCTCTGTATGTCAGATTGAGCTGTAATTTTCTTAATAAATCCCCAAGGTTGTTAGCTAACTTTCGTTAGTTCAACACTTTTTTATTTGAACAACATAAGGTCTTAGAAAAAATCGGTTTTCACCTGTTGGTCTGTTTTAACAGATTTCTGCCATTATTTGCATTTGTCTCTTTATCAATTTCTTTTTGTTTTTTTGGTGAATTGAGCTTTTTGAGGGAATTGCTATAGTAGCTTGTGTTTCTAATGAAAGTTTTGTTGTTTTAAAACTAAAACCCAAAGGTTTATTATCTTTTGAATGCACTAGTGTTGCTAATGAAGATTGTGTGAAGTTTTGTATGAAGGGAATTTTCAGGTGTAGGGAAAGAATGATGTAATGAGATGAAGAATGACAAAAATCTCAAGCTTGGGGATGCCACCCCGTGTCACCCCAAGAAATATCCAAGAAGTACAAGCGTCAAATCTTGGGGATGCCTAAGGTATCCCCTTCTTCATCAATAAAAATCTTAGGTTTCTTCCAAACACTTCATTTTTATTGTTTCATGCACAGTTGTGTTGTTTTTGGAGCGTCTTTGTTTTTTTTTTTGATTTTCATTTTCTTAGTTTGCTTAAATAAATTTGTTGGACCTCCTCATTCATACATTAGTTTTTAAATAAGTTGGTTTGGATTGGAAAAGAGTAGGAAAAGTTCATGCTTAAGTGGTAAAAAGGAGCTTGTTTTTGAATGTGACTTAGACTTTATCATGTCATGCTTGATATTGTTTTGGATTTATGCTTAGTGATTTTTACTGTAGCATGACATGTTATAAACAATTGAGATTGCTTAATATGCCTTGAAAGAATCATGCGTTGTTTTCGCATATTAAAGCATAATATTGTGGTATTCTCCTTTGATGCTTTATTTGGGTTGACTTGGCGCATGCTCACACCATGTTAAGACTACACCAAGTCACCATAGCCTCTATAATCCTTTAGTTTTCGACTTGTAATATCACTTTATACTTTAATTAATGATGTTTTATCGCTTTGCATGATTATGGCCATTATTGCTCTCTTAGTTGGTCGCTCCCAGTCTTTTGCTAGCCTCCATACCAAGTATGAGTTCCACTCATGCATCCAACTCCAAATAAAACCAAGTTATTCCAAAGAGTCCACCATACCTACCTATTAGAATTTGCTATTCCAAGTATATTCATGTTTTTATCTACCTTCCGAATTAAACTTGTTATGTGAAAATTAGTAACTAAAGCTCTCATGAACTTGATGGCACACTTTACTTTTCTTGCACTTAATAAACTTGAATCATTGTGTCATATATGTTGTATATGCTTGCACTTATACGTTGGGATTAGCAGAACCATGTTGTCATGGGGAACACATTCAACATTGCACTTGTACATTGTACTTGTTGATATCATGCTCTTTTGTTTATGGATGTCGTCGGTGTGAAATGAAAGGGGAGATTGTAAGTCCATGGAGTTATGTATGTGTGTTAGAGAAACGCCTGGGCCGCTGGTCTAATCCATGCCTAATCATGGTGGAAACCTGCAGCGTAACCATAATGAGCAATCTATGAAGCATTCTTCTTATGAAAAAAAAGATAGAGACTGAGAAAAAGAAAAGAAAAGATGAGAAAAGAGGAAAGAGAGAAAAAAGCACCATTTTCCCATGGTAAATAAGAAGATTGTTGAGATGCTTATTGTTTGCTTGCCTTGTCATTTTGATGGGGATTCTTCCGTATCATCGGGCAAGGGGTACCCCGTTGGCGGTTCTCTATGATACACATGTACTTACTATGACAAGAACTTACCAGTAACTAAACTTGAGTAGCATGAGGAGCGGCTCTCGTATTCAAGGGACATGAGATTGCCAACTTATATTTGTCAAGCATATACTCCATAGTTTGTTCACTTTAACCTTAATCACTTCAAGAAGCTTATGATAGGGCAATGAGAGCTGAAAGCTAATAAGTACATAATTTTTGGAAGCTCTTTATGAGACTTGAATCCCTGCTTCCTTCTATGAAGGTCTTTCTTTTACTTTTATGTTGAGTCTCCATCTTCTATCCTTAGGCACCAATTAAGAGGGCATAGTTGTCATTCTTAGTTCTATGTGCATTGTCCCAAAACTTATTGATTGATTCATAATGTTGATATTGCTTGTTCTTGAACTATTTGTATCTAGTCACCCTTATGAACTTTGAAGGTGTCCTATGCATTTATGTTTTGCTACTCCATAAGGGACAAGCTGAATGCCACTATGCTATGTTTTCTATATGTGAAACAAACAAATGTCTTTCAATGCATTGTTATTCATGATCTTTGTTTGTATCCTTCCATGTTGCATGCATAGTTACTATGTCTTATTGTTAGAACTTCATCTTTCATGCTCATATTTAGAGTACTTTGATCCGAGCTTTCAATGCTTGCAAATGGTTTGATCTTGATTGTGATGGTGCATGTCACCTCAAAAATTATTCTTTCCTTTTATCACTTACCTACTCGAGGATGAGAAGGAGTTAAGCTTGGGGATGTTGATACGTTGCAAACGTATCTATAATTTTTGATGTTCCAGGCTTGTTTTATATCTACTTTCTTATGTTTTGTCCACACTTTAGAGTACTTTTACACATTTTCTGGAACTAACCTATTAACAAGATGCCACAGTGCTAGTTGCCTGTTTTCTTCTGTTTTTGGTTCCAGAAAAGCCAGAAATGAATATTCTCGGAATTGGACCGGACAAAAGCCAAAGTCGATATTTTACCGGAAGACTCACAGAGCCAGAAGACGAGACGGAGAGGGGCCAGGGGCTGGCCACACCATGTCGTGGCGCGGGTCCCCCTAGCCGCGCCACCAGGTGGTGTGGGCCTCTGGTTCACCCTCTGACATCGCCCTTTCGCCTATAAGAAGCCTCTGATGCAAAAACCCTAAAGAATCTAGCCTCCAGCCATGAAAAGTTCCGCAACGCCGCCACCACCGAAGGGGAGATTCGGGGGATAGAAAGTCTCTGTTCCGGCACCCTTCCGGGATAGGGAATTGCCCCCGGAACCATCTCCATCGATCTCCACCACCATCTACATCGCCGTTGCTGACTCCCATGATGAGGAGGGAGTAGTTCTCTCTCGAGGCTAAGGGTTCTACCGGTAGCTATGTGTCCATCTCTCTCTATGCATGATCATATTGTGATCACGAGCTTTGTAATCAAGTAGATCTACCTTGCTACTCAAGTGCTTTAATAGATCTCTGGCTCTCCCCACGCGTGTGAAAGTGATAGCATGCACACCATGGTGGCACTTAGGCTAGAGATTACAAATACTTGTTATGAGTTATATTTGGAGTTGGATGTCTCTATGAAATTGTGGTGTTTTTTGGAACCATCTTGCACTCAAGGTGATAGTGTGGGGTTATCTAGATGGGGAAAGCGGACTTTGAGGAGTGCTGTTATAGCCCTACCATGGATTAGAGTGTCCAACCGGAGAGTAGTTTAGAGTAGTATCATGAAGAGAAGATATTTATATGAGAGTGTTCACTAGCGAAAGTATGATCCCTAGGCCTTGTTTCTAAACATTGAAACACCGTTTGCAACTAGATCTGTTACATGTTTGCTTGCTTCCATCTTTTTGCCTTTAGTCTTTTCCTCCCGTCAAGCTCTTTTCTAGCACCGTTGTCTTATATCTACCACTTGTATTTCACTATCTCTTCGCCAAACTAGTGCACCTATACACCTGACAAGTGTATTGGGTGTGTTGGGGACACAAGAGACTTCTTGTATCTTGATTGCAGGGTTGCTTGAGAGGGATACCTTTGACCACTTCCACCCTGAGTTCGATAAACCTTGGGTAATCCACTTAAGGGAAACTTGCTGCTGTTCTACAAACCTCTGCACTTGGAGGCCCAACAACTGTCTACAAGAATAGAAGTGCGTAGACATCATATAGATATACCAAAGATCGGGTCTTGGACAAACCAAGTATCGTGTAGCAAAGGGAATGACACTCGATGTTCAAGGTTCAAGCGATCAAGTTATTTCGTGGAATGAATGGGGGCCATCATGGGTTTCTAGATCCTGTTGTTGGTCATTGATCAGAGAGATGTCTCGAACATGTATGCGCATTCCCGGACCGTAAGGGTGGAACTCTTAAGGGTAGATGATGCTTCGGGATTAATCCGAGATCATATGAGAAAAGATAGAGAACACCAAAATTATTCAGGGATGATACCGGAAGTATTCTGGGGATATCCGATGATGATCGGAGGGTTTCGAAAGGTATTTAGAAGTAAGAGGAATTGAATTATATGCATTTGATATTAATTAGATGAATTAATATTAAATATATATATATATATTTAGTTGAATTTAGGGGTCAATCCACCTAAATGGGCCTCACCCGGAGGGGAGGCCCATGAAGGGGCGCGCGCCCTAAGGAGATCCAAGAGGAGGTCGGTCGGTGGCCATGGGCCACCCCACGCGTGGGGCTCACCTTGGCTGGCGGTGGGATTATTCCCGCCCCGCCTATCCCTTGGTGTTGGCACTCATTCTCCTCCTCCTATATAAAGAGGGGAGTCCCCTACCCTCAAATCCAATCAATTAGCCTTTGGCTTTCTATCTCCCTCTCTCCATCTCCCTCATGTGTGGTTCCCAAGTAGGAACATGCATACGGGGATAGGGTTTATCCACCATACACATGACATCGTGCTACTAGATCTTCCGTCTGGACCAATATTCTGCCACTGCTTCGCTAGACTAGAACCCGGGGGATGTCTCTACACCAGATGCGTGTAGAACTTCAGAGGTACCGCCAGTTGTGGTACTTGGAACTTGGAGCTTGTACGCCTACTTAACCTTGAGGTAGTGTCGATGTACGACTACATTATTCATGTTTCTCATGAAACGCTAAATACTTTAGGTCTTCAAAGGTATGAACATTGAATCCCTCTATTATCTTACGTCTTCATAGAGTAGATCTTGGCTACATCATTCCCAGTGCTAGGATTTTTTTTGTTTTATGATGTGGAACCCCTTCACCTAATACGACCACATTGTATTCGGTTTCATGTGCTACCGAAACCTCCCCACCACCGCCCACACAAACTATCACTTCGGTCTAATGCGTGTGTTTTTCTAGGGTACCCTTTTTCGCATCGCGGCTACTGCCACCTTGAGCTTTCTACATGTCGCATCA
Organism: Avena sativa; assembly: GCA_916181665.1. Lineage (NCBI taxonomy): Eukaryota > Viridiplantae > Streptophyta > Magnoliopsida > Poales > Poaceae > Avena > Avena sativa. The sequence continues at coordinate 74,248,149 of OV702291.1, read as the reverse complement.
TCACCTCTCACGATGTCATGTTCAACTGGTCTTCCTTTATGTTCGCTAAGGATAACCCTAGTCCCTCCGATGATGAGCTTGATTTTCTCCTAGACCTAGTTGTCACTCAGCCACCTCCGGCCTTGATGCCACCATGCTGCCCTCCTACACCCGTGCTTGCGCAACCCGTAGATTAACCCTACCCACTAGCCACACCACCTTCCTCTTCCGCTCACACGTCCCCGACGTCATCTCCCACCACTACATCCTCTAGGATGTCACCCTACCCTTCCCCACCTCCTCCTCATACCAATGAGAACACCTACACCATGATCACTCACACCAAACACGACATCTGTGTTTAGCCTCGCGAGCGCCTCAAGCTCTATGCCATTTATTCCACCATCTCTCTAGTTCCTAAAACATAACATACCGCCTTCCATGACCCTCACTGGCCCTCTGCCAGGACTAACTAGTATTCTTCTCTTATGCAGAACTGTACATGGACACATGTCCCTTAATTGTCCGGTTGGTGCTAATGTTGTTTCGGGTAAATGGATCTTCAAGAACAAATTTGGTATAAATGGTGGACTTGCACGGTGCAAGGTGTAGTGGTTTTTCTTTGTATTCTCGTAGTATCTTAGTGTTGAATTTGATGAGATGTTCAGTCTAGCCGTAAAACTCGCCAGCATCCGCATCGCCACTTGTCGTGCATGGAATGTTCATCAGCCTGATGTCAAGAATGCCTTCCTCCATGGCACTATTGACGAGGGGGTGTACTTGAAGGTGATATTCCCTAGAGGCAAATAATAAATGGATTTTATTATAATATCTCAATTAGTTCATAATAGTTTCATACTGTGCTATAACTGTATCAAGTGGAAATATTGATACAGGTGTGGTATGAAATACACCAAGTCCCTAGTAGCCTTCATTTTTACTAGTTCGTTGGACAACCGATGATCAAGGTTTCCTGATCATGGAGCATTTATGCTAGTTGACAACGGGGTCATATCATTAAAGAATGATATGATGGACATTACCCAAAGATAAGTATTACAACACGATCAAGTCACATAGTTCATCATTGCAATAGTTAGAATTGTAGTATCCTTCTCCTTTGACCGTGAGATTATATTAATCATTATCACCTGAGGCTGCTTTGACTGCATCAAACGTCCTGACCGTAACTAGGTGACTATAACGGTGTATGTTGGGTATTCCGGGGGAATAGTTGAGGCCTATGTGCCAAGATCGGGATTTGTTCACCCGCGTGATGGGAAGATACACATGGCCGACTAGGTGACATTACATCTTAAATGGTGCAACACGTGACTAGGTCACGAGGATGGAATATCACGGGAATAAGCAAAACAGAACTTGTCGGTAACGAGATTGAACAAGGTATGGTGATACCGATGATCAGATCTTGGACAAGTCAGTATCGAAGTAACAAAAGGAATTGGACTCGACATTTATGGTTCAAATGACATTAAGAATCGTGGAATACACATGGATCATTATGGGCATCTTGGTCTCGCTAATGATCATTGATATGAGAGGTGTCTTGATCATGTATGTGATGTTCCTGAGCCATTGGGGTAACACGCTTAAGGGTACGATGATGCTTGGAGACATTATGGAGTTTTCGGAATCACATGATGAGAGAGAAGTTAAAACCGGAATTGTTTCGTAAGAGAACCGGAATCATTCTAGGAGAATCTGAAGTTGTTCAGAGTGAATCGGAAGGTGTTTTGGGTCAAATGAGATTTGATATATGTATTTCATATTAATTAATATAATTATACTCAATATATATAACTGAATTTGGAATGCAACTTCCACGAATGGGCCAAATTTCCGAGGGAAAGGACCCATGAGGGAAGCCATCGAAAGGTGGGAGGCCCAACCGCCCTAGGGGCCAAGCCGTCGGCCAAGGGAGGCCCACCCGTCCATCTTAGGGTTGTGCGTGGTGTGGGCCCACCTAGCCCCGACCGTCTAGCCCACTCCCCCTATGGCGTCTCCTCCCACCTCCTCCTTGACTAGTCCCATCCCGGGACTTTAGGGAAGGATGTGCCCACCTTTTTCCAATATAAAGGGGGGCATAGGGGTGGGAAAATACACAATAATAATTCTCTAAGGCATTTTCCTTAGGGAATAACTCTCTTTCTCTCTCGTTGCCTTTTTGTGATGGTGCGGTTTCTGGAAGGATTGCACACGCAAGAGACAACGCACCTGCAGCACGTTGTTGCGCTGCAGGGATTCCATCCAGAAAATCTACTTCCGCACTTTCGGCAAAGATCAGAGAACCAGAGATTGTGACCATACACCGTATGTCTTTGAAACCACGAGGGTGCTACCATTAGTGGCACCTTGGATGTCGTGAACCGGACGGTTGCACGATGGAGCAAGGGGTGACTTGCGAGGACCTTCACGACCTTGAGGTTAGCTACAAGTACGACTACATCTCACGTAGGAAAAAATTATGTTTACATTGCTATCAACTAATGTGGCGGAAACGATAGCCCGTTAGGGCCTCGTGCTTCATGTTATATAGGGGGTGAGAACAGCCCTCGTCGTGGCGTACAAGATACGGATAGGTCGGTGTACTACACCGTACCCGTCATGTATAGAATACATAAACAAACTCTTACATCCCCCCTTAATCTAAACTTCGCTGAAGATTTAGATTACGCCTAAACTCCTGAAGACTCTTAACAGGAAGAGCTTTAGTGAAACCATCAGCTACCTGATCCTTGTTAGAAATAAACTTAATATCTAGCCTTTTATTTGCCACTCGTTCTCTAACAAAGTGGAAATCAATTTCTATGTGTTTAGTGCGTGCATGAAAAATAGGATTTGCAGACAAATATGTAGCTCCCAAGTTGTCACACCATAAGCAGGGTTTGTCAGTCATTTTGACACCAAGCTCCTTGAGTAGACTTTCAACCCAGATCATTTCGGCCGTAGCATTAACCAAGGATTTGTATTCTGCTTCAGTGCTAGAACGAGACACTGTGGGCTGTTTTCTTGCACTCCATGAGATAAGATTAGGACCAAGAAACACAGCAAAACCTCCAGTAGGACGCCTATCATCCAGACATCCTGCCCAATCTGCATCTGAGAATGCACTTAACAGAGTAGAATTCGACTGCTTAAAAGTAATTCCAATATCAATTGTGTCTTTAATATATCTTAATATTCTTTTTACTGTTGTCCAGTGAGTGGTCGTAGGAGCATGTAAATATTGACAGACCTTGTTAACAGAGAATGATAAATCTGGTCGAGTCAGTGTAAGATATTGTAAAGCACCAACAATACTACGATACCTTGTACTGTGTTCATTACCGAGAGGTGTACCTTCCACTAGGGACAACGGCTCACTCGGAGACAAGGGAGTGGGAGCCGACTTGCAATCTGACATACTGACTTTCTGGAGCAGATCTGAGGCATACTTAGCTTGAGTGGGAGCAAGTCCATTATGAATTTTCTTCACTTCAATTACCAAAAAGAAGTGTAAGTCACCAAGATCTTTGATAGCAAAGTCATTATTGAGATCTTGAAGTAAAGCAGAAATTGCCTTCTCTGAGGAACTTGTCACTATAATGTCATCAACATAAACTAGGACAAACATGGTTATATCTGACTTTTGATATAGGAATAAAGATGTATCAGCCTTAGATGACATAAAACCAAGATTATGCAATTTTGAGCTAAGACGAGCAAACCATGCACGAGGAGCTTGTTTTAAACCATATAATGCTTTATCAAGCCTGTAAACATGATGTGGAGTATTAGGGTCCTCAAAACCAGGGGGCTGTCGCATGTAAACTTCCTCTTCCAGAACATCATGCAAAAACGCGTTCTTGACATCTAGCTGCCGCAGACTCCATCCTCTAGAAACTGAGATAGCCAAGACAGTTCTGATGGTGGCAGCTTTAACAACAGGACTAAAAGTATCCTCGTAATCTAAACCAAACCTTTGCTTGAAACCCTTTGCAACAAGTCTGGCTTTATACCTGTCAATTGTGCCATCTGCATTTTTCTTGATACGATAAACCCATTTGCAATCTATGATATTTTTGTTAGAACTTGATGGTACAAGATGCCAAGTGTTATTTTGAAGCAATGCATTATATTCCTCCTCCATTGCTTTGCGCCAGTGATGAGTATCAAGAGCTTCAGTCAAGGTTTGAGGGTCACATGTGGATGTAAATAATCCATAGCAGACTGTACCATCTTTATAAATTTTTGGGTGTCGAATACCTTTTTGGAGCCTAGTTGTTACACCAGATGTAGAAGATACATGAGCTGGGACCGTTCCCGATCTCGAGGCAGATACGGCGGAGTTGCCGCTTCTCCTAACAGGCACACGAGCAGGCGCAGCACGCGCCGGGACCACGTGGGCAGGAGGTAGAGGGTCCCGCGAAGCAGCTGGGGGCGACATGGCGCGCACAGACAGGCCCAAAGCTGCGCATGCAGGGGAGATTGAGCGCGAACGCGCGCGCTCGGGCGTGGCGACGTGGCGCGTGGAGGTTGGCGCGGACGACGCGTCGGGTGGAGTCCATGCGGGAACAGAATCCTCCTCGGGATCGGCAGGCGCGCGATCCGAGGGAGCAGGCGTGGCAGGGGGATCCTCCCTAGATTCCGTGCCTGGACTGGTATGAGCATCTGTTTCTTCTCCGTTGGAGCTCATTTCTTCATCAAATTCAATCAAATTTTCTTGTGTGTGCAGCTTCTGAGGCATCATCATCTGCAACAACATTCTCTGGAGGATTCTGATCATTGTTAGTAACAACTGGAATTACAGGCAAATGCATATGATCATTAACTTTCTCATCCCCACTACTAGAAATTGTGGAAGGTGTTTCTTTGGGTAAAAGGAGTATATCTTGCTTGAGGCGCCTCCCAGCATTAGGATGTAGTTCAGCAAAGGGAAACACGGATTCATCAAAAACAACATCACGAGATATATATACACGACCTGTTTTAGGATCTAGGCATTTTACACCTTTGTGGAGGGGACTATATCCCAAGAACACATACCGTGTGGAACAAAAAGCAAGTTTTCTTTTGTTGTAGGGACGAAGATTTGGCCAGCAAGCACATCCAAACACTCGAAGAGAATCATAGTTAGGTGAAGTTTCCATGAGACGAGCAACAGGGGTGTCAAAATTTATGACTTTGCTAGGAAGCAGATTTATGAGGAAGGTGGCTATAAGGAAGGCTTCATCCCAGAATTTTAATGGCATAGATGCATTTGCAAGCAGAGACAACCCAACTTCTACAATATGGTGATGTTTTCGTTCAGTAGAACCATTTTGTTGGTGTGCATGAGGGCATGATACATGGTGGGAGATGCCTACTTTTTGAAAGAAAACATGAAGTTTTTCATATTCACCTCCCCAGTCAGTTTGCATGGTTTTAATTTTCCTCTCAAACTGGCGCTCAACATATTGTTGGAAGTTTAGAAAAACTTGATAAACATTAGAATGCTTCTTGAGTAAATATATCCAAGTAAACTTGCTGAAATCGTCTATAAAGCTTACATAGTATGAATGTTTGCCAACAGACTCAGGTGTTGGACCCCATACATCAGAGAATACTTGTTCAAAAGGAATAGTAGAAACACTAGTAGACACAGGGTATGGCAACTGGTGGCTCTTTCCAAGTTGACAAGAGTCACAAACATAGGGATTTATTTCTGGGGAATAAGATAACTTATTTTTCCTAAGAATTTGCTGCACCACAAAGGATGAAGGATGACCTAAGCGACGATGCCATGTCGAGGATGAAGGATTTATTGTAAGAAAAGCTTGCTTGGAGACCCCGGTAGAGAAAGGCACTAGCGGGTAGAGACCACCATAGCATGGCCCCTTAAATAGAATCCTTCTGGTGACCTGATCCTTAATAAAAAAGAACCATGGGTGAAATTCTAGAAACACACCATTATCAAGAGCAAGTTTATGAACAGATAAAAGATTTTTCGATGAATCTGGAATATGAAGAATATTATTGAGATGCAATTTACTAGTAGGGGTGTGCAATGTTGAATGACCAATGTGTGCAATTTGCATACCAGTGCCATCAGCTGTGTGGACGCAGTCACGGCCCTTGTACTTCTCGGAGATAGAGAGCTTGCTTAACTCCCCAGCAGAGTGGTGTGTAGCACCAGAATCAGTGTACCAGTTGGTATCAACCTTGTAGCCAGAGTAGTGTGCGGCCTTGTCATCATGCTCACGATCATCATCGTCAGAGTCATCCTGGTAGCGCCACCAACAATCACTAGCAGGGTGCCCATGTATCTTGCAAATTTGACAGGTGACATCGACGAAGGGCGTTGGGGCGCGTCCATGGCCCCTACGGCGGCCCTGCCCACCACCGTCATGGCGACCACCATCATCACGACGGCGCTGTCCATCATCATGGCGGCGGCGCTGTCCATCATCGCGAGGGCGTGCATCACGATGCCCGCCATCTCCATCATCACGAGAGCGACCATCACGGCGCCCTCCATCTTCACGGCGCCCTCCATCGCGGCGTCGACCTGATCGTGCCGATCATAGCCGCGGTAGCCACGACCGCCATCAGGTGAGCGGCCACGGCGAACATCAGGAGAGCGTCCACGACGCCCATCGGGTGAGCGGCCACGCCGCCCGTCATCATGTCCGCGTGCAGCAACATTGGCGGACGAGGTGAACGCATTGTCTTGACATGTCTCGGACAACATCTCGCGACGCAAATCATGAGCACATAACTGTGAATAGAGATCATCAAGACTTGTACCGGGGTTTGCGTTGACAGAGGACACAAGGTCGTTGTAGGTGCCGTCGAGCCCGTTGAGGAGGTACCCGATCATCTCATCTTCCTCCACCGGCTTGCCGGCGGCTGCGAGCTCGGAGGAGAGCCCCTTCATATTCGCGAAGTACTGGGCAGCTGTCAGCTCGTTCTTCTTTGTGTTGTTGAGAGCTCCGCAAAGGTGGTTGATCTTGGTGCGCGAGGCGGTGGAGAACATGTTGGAGATGACGCCCCACACCGCGGCGCTGGTTTCGAGGCCGACAACATGGGCCAAGATTTCTGGAGACAGCGAGTTCACGAGAAACCCGAGCACCAGCTGATCCCTGGCAACCCACGAAGCGTATTCGGGATTGGGGATTTGGATCTTCTTTTTGTTTTCATCTTCAGTCTCCAAAACCTTCGCTGGCGCGGTATCGGAGCCATCAAGCAAGCCAAAAGCCTGAGCACCGCGCAGAGGAGGAAGGACAAGGGTTTTCCAAAAGAGAAAATTGGCCCGAGTCAACTTGGTGGAGGGAGGGTTTCCGAGCGCCCGATCGAGGGCAGCCATCGAAGAGGATGTAGTCATAGCGGCGGCGGTGGCAAAAGTAATCTGCGGCGGCGGCGGCTTGGTCGTGTTGTGGGTTTGCTTGCTGTTGGCGGCGGCGGCGGCAGGAGACCCTACAGCGGCGACGGCTAGGTTGTGGTTGTAGGTTGTAGCGTTTGACAGCGGCAGCGGCGGCAGAAGGGATCTACGGCGGCGGCGGCTAGGTTGTGGTTGTAGTTTTCTAGGTTTTGTTGGGGCGGCGGCTGCGGGAGATGAGCCTGCGGCGGCGGCAGGCAGATGTAGGTCGTAGGCGGCGGCTAGGTCATGGGAAAAGGGGGTTTGGCTCTGATACCATATCAACTAATGTGGTGGAAACGATAGCCCGTTAGGGCCTCGTGCTTCGTGTTATATAGGGAGTGAGAACAGCCCTCACCATGGCGTACAAGATACGGATAAATCGGTGTACTATACCGTACCTGTCACGTATAGAATACATAAAAAAACTCTTACAATTGCATCCATGCACGGCAAGGCACACTGTAACATAAGAACCGATCGCCCCATTGTGTGGCGTTTTCCCTCAGATTCTATACGTTCGCAATTATATAAACTTGGATCATTTATTACTGTAGGTTTTTCTCGATTCGTGGAACTTGACAAAACTGTTGTTGAATTATCGTAATGAAGTTGTAGTAGGATGCAATAGCCGTACAAATGGTCGTCTTCGTCTTCTGCTAAGGCTTTTAGCAATGCAGGGTTTCTTAGCACGTTACTATAGGCAAAATAAATGTCTAAGAAACACCCCCTACAATGCATTGTTTTTTAAGATTGTATCTTAATTTAATGATTTTAGCCTCATGCATGCATGTGATTGGTCTACTACTTGTTTTTGTCTATGACTACGTGTAAGAGGTGTATCTTAGCTAAGATACAACACCACTCTCTTTCATCATTAAATATAGTGTCACATAAGCATTTTGCCTATGATACCGCTACTATTGTGAAAGGCCTAAGAGATAAGTAAATCGGCCAAGCGATGTCACAGGCGGCGAACAGACGTTTGTTTGGAGCACGGAAGAGAAAAGAAATACACCCCAAATCCAGACAAAATCGCCTGTGCTTGTGGTGACGTCAACTCCTTGGTTGATTGCGTGCGTGCATCAGCACTGGCAATTGCAATTTGGCACCACACGTATAGTAGTAGTGTTACCATACGTGAACGCCTCTTCCCTGCCGTTTCCATCCCTATATAAGCACCCTGCCACCACCTCCACACCTTCCAAGAGCAGACGCCATCCCGAGCTTCTGAGCTTGTGATCTAACACACCAATCCCAAGACCTTGTGCTCGCGGCAATGGCGGCTTCAGTCGACTACAAGCGTCAGGTGTCCGCCCACCCGTGGCCGAGCAATGCGCCGCCCACCAAGGGCGCCTTCGACCTCTTCTCCTCCTCCAACTCCGGCGGCATCAGGCGCCGTCCTGGCCCGGACTCGGACTCCGACGACGAGGACAGCATCCCCCCGGACTGGCGCTCCCTCTACAGCCCGCGCCTCGAGGTGGAACCGTCCGTCAAGGACCCCCGCGACGAGGCCACCTCGGACGCCTGGGTCAAGCGCCACCCGGCCCTGGTCCGCCTCACCGGCAAGCACCCCTTCAACTCCGAGCCCCCGCTCCCCCGCCTCATGTCCCACGGCTTCATCACCCCGGCGCCGCTCCACTACGTGCGCAACCATGGCCTCGTCCCGAAAGCCGACTGGTCCACCTGGACCGTCGAGGTCACGGGCCTCGTGAGACGCCCCGCCCGGATCACCATGGAGCAGCTCGCCACGGAGTTCGAGGCCGTGGAGCTCCCGGTGACCCTGGTGTGCGCGGGGAACCGGCGCAAGGAGCAGAACATGGTGCGCCAGTCCGCGGGCTTCAACTGGGGCCCCGGCGCCGTGTCCACCTCCGTGTGGCGGGGCGCGCGCCTCCGCGACGTGCTGCGCCGGTGCGGCGTCATGGGCGAGGCCGCCGGCGCCGACAACGTGTGCTTCGAGGGCGCCGAGGACCTCCCCGGCGGCGGGGGGAGCAAGTACGGCACCAGCCTCCGGCGAGGCGTCGCCATGGACCCCGCCCGCGACGTCATCCTCGCCTACATGCAGAACGGCGAGCCGCTGGCGCCCGACCACGGCTTCCCCGTGCGCGTCATCGTGCCGGGCTTCATCGGGGGACGCATGGTCAAGTGGGTCAAGCGCATCGTGGTCGCCTGCAACGAGTCCGAGAGCTACTACCATTACCGGGATAACCGCGTGCTGCCGTCGCACGTCGACGCAGAGCTCGCCAATGCCGAAGGTACTTCTTCTTGGATTCCATTGATTTTCTAGTAGTCTCGATCGGACGGACGTGCGCGCGAGATGATTCGATCTGTGGCCTCACGTACGTCTGTTGATTTGGATGGATTGCAGCTTGGTGGTACAAGCCGGAGTGCATGATCAACGAGCTCAACATCAACTCGGTGATCGCCACGCCGGGACACGACGAGGTGCTGCCTATCAACTCGCTGACGACGCAGAAGCCGTATACGATCAAGGGATATGCCTACTCCGGTGAGTCCCCCTTCCTCCAAATAAACCACATCGCTCGTCATCCACGTGACATCACTCATGACATATGCAATGCTGTCTGCATCTGTCTTATGGAGTAGTACTACTCATGTTGTTTCATTCGCCAAAAAAAAGTTTATACTTTTGGAATTTATTTTGGGCCTGGGCCTGCAGCCTGCACGTTGCGTCAACTCAGCTCACAGCCTGTTTGGTTTGGGCTTGACTTTGGCTAACCAGTTCCACTTTTTTGGAACTACTAAAACCAGTTCCATTTGTACTGACTGTGGTTCCTGTTTGTTTTTTAACCAGGCGGTGGCCGGAAAGTTACACGTGTGGAGGTGACCCTGGACGGCGGCGAGACGTGGCAGGTGTGCGAGCTGGACCACCCGGAGCGGCCGACCAAGTACGGCAAGTACTGGTGCTGGTGCTTCTGGTCCGTGGACGTGGAGGTGCTGGACCTGCTCGGGGCCAAGGAGATCGCCGTCCGCGCCTGGGACGAGTCCCTCAACACCCAGCCCGAGAGGCTCATCTGGAACCTCATGGGCATGATGAACAACTGCTGGTTCCGCGTCAAGATCAACGTGTGCCGCCCCCACAAGGGCGAGATCGGGCTGGTCTTCGAGCACCCCACGCAGCCGGGGAACCAGTCCGGCGGCTGGATGGCGCGCCAGAAGCACATCCAGACCACCTCCGAGATGACAACGCAGGGCACGCTCAAGCGGAGCACCTCCACGCCCTTCATGACCACGGCGTCCACGCAGTACACCATGTCCGAGGTTCGCCGGCACGCCTCCAAGGAGTCGGCGTGGATCGTCGTGCACGGCCACGTCTACGACTGCACGGGGTTCCTCAAGGACCACCCCGGCGGCGCCGACAGCATCCTCATCAACGCCGGCTCCGACTGCACCGAAGAGTTCGACGCCATCCACTCCGCCAAGGCGCGCGGGCTCCTCGAGATGTACCGCGTCGGCGAGCTCGTTGTCACCGGCCCCGATTACGTGTCGCCGCAGAGCAGCCACGCAGACCTCATGTCCATCCTCGAGCAGGCCCCCTCTACGTGTCCCCAGCCGCTGCCGGTCTCGAGGACAGTCGCGCTGGCCAACCCGAGGGATAAGGTGCCTTGCCGGCTCGTGGACAAGAAGATCGTGTCCGACAACGTGCGCCTGTTCCGGTTCGCGCTGCCGTCGCCGGACCAGAAGCTCGGGCTGCCGGTCGGCAAGCACGTGTACGTGTGCGCGTCCATCGGCGGCAAGCTCTGCATGCGCGCGTACACGCCGACGAGCTCCGTGGAGGAGGTCGGCCACGTGGAGCTCCTGATCAAGATATACTCCAAGGACGAGGACCCCAAGTTCCCCGCGGGTGGCCTCATGTCGCAGTACCTGGACTCGCTCCCGCTCGGCGCGCCCGTCAACATCAAGGGCCCCGTGGGCCACATCGAGTACGCCGGGCGTGGTGCGTTCACGGTGGGCGGCGAGCGCCGGTCCGCGCGTCGGCTCGCCATGGTGGCCGGCGGGACAGGGATCACACCAATTTACCAGGTGATCCAGGCCGTGCTGCGGGACCAGCCAGACGACGACACGGAGATGCACCTGGTGTACGCGAACCGTACCGAGGACGACATGCTCCTGCGGGAGGAGATCGACGCTTGGGCCATCGCGCACCCGGCGCGGCTCAAGGTGTGGTACGTGGTGAGCAAGGTGGCGCGCCCGGGTGAGGTGTGGGAGTACGGTGTCGGGAGGGTGGACGAGCGGGTCCTCAGGGAACACCTGCCTCTCGGCGGCGACGGCGAGACGCTCGCGCTCGTCTGCGGGCCGCCGGCGATGCTCGAGTGCACGGTGCGGCCGGGACTTGAGAAGATGGGGTACGACCTTGACAAGGACTGTCTCGTCTTCTGAGCAGAGGCTTGCTTTGCCAGTGTGTCCAGCTGTACATACTAGTAGTAGTACATAGCATAGTAGGCCAGGGGAGTCAGAATTTTCTCTCGGTTCTGTTACATATAGTATAGTGGCGGTGGTCGATCGGGTGGTGATGGCCAATTGGACATGGGGAATGAGCACGTCCTTTCTTTGTCGGTACATGTAGGTGACACTGCTATCTGTCTAGAGCAATAAAAATTTCAACATAATCGGTCAACACAAATGTGTAATTTGAAACGAGTTCAATTTCTACTGAAAAGTGTCCCCGAGGTCACGGACAACCTGCTAGCAGTGGATTCACTTATTTTCTGCCCATCTCATCATGTGTTTATTCGTTGCAGATTTGGGTGCAACCAGAATGTCGTGTAGTCTGGAATATTCTCCTGGCCGCCGAGCCCTCTTGAACCCTAGAACCTTGCGGGCATCTCGTACGCGCGGAGCAGCGGGCTGCTAGCTGGACCTGGAAACTCGCATAGTCGGGCACCAAACTTGCATGAACCAGCAGCAATTTTGAACCTCTAAGTTGCAACTGAGTGATTTTGAGAAACGCTTCCAGATCAAGCAAAAAAAACAGTGATTAACCAATGCATGTAGGCGAAATCAGCCAATTCGGTACTATCGAGTATCGAGCAGTATTGGCCTCTTCTTTTTCAGCCCAAATCAGCTCTGTAGGGTGTCTTCCTTCCCACAGTCCAATATAAACAGTCACTCAAAAACCAAGCCGGACTTTTATTTAAGGTCTATTTTCTCACATTACACATGTAACCGACAAGCTGGCTGCTTTATGCCCTATACGACAGAATCACCACTATGCACACATTCTGAGCCCTCGAAACCCTACGTCAGATGATTATCTCCAAAAATCCCGCGCCCTACGATGGAGATCAATATGCCTCCACTCCCACTTTGGGACATATAACGGCACAACAATGATACGACAGCACACATAGGATATACAGGCTACCTATGGATCCCATGAAAGCCCTTGATCACATCAAGGAGCAAGCACAAGAACTTTAATGGTCCCCTGACTGTTAGCAGTTAACATGGTAGGGCTATCGCTCTTCCAGCAGACAGCGCTAATGAAATAAGACCCAGGATCATCATCGGTATCGTCCAGGTCGGAGGATACAAACCGATGGCTGGAAGCAGGTTTCGAGATGGCCTGCAATTGGTGCAGAGTTGCTTCAAGTTAGACTGACGGACAAAATCGATCTATCTGCTCGGTTAAACAACACAGCATATCAACCATGTGACAGGGAAAGAAGATGAATGTCAGAAGCTCACAATTACCTTGTGGTAGACAAAAACCTCATTTGTTTCACTCCCACAAGCAATATACTCGTTATTTACCGATAGCCCAACGAAATTCTTCTCATTTTTGTGCCCTCTGAACGTCCTTACCTGCAAAATATTAAGGTCAACATCAGACTACTTGTATAATACCATTTTCTTTCAAGTCTAGCATGCCATAATAGCTGAACCAGGCCACTGGACACGCTAAGAGATAAAAGTGAAAACAAATACAGTACTATGATCAATCACTTGACATATCAGTTTACTTAAATGGGGCTAATTAGTAATAAGCATTGTAAGCTAGTCACAAATCTAAGGAAAAGCCATCATGTCACATGAGAAGTCAATTTGCTAAGTTGACATTTGGTAATACATATGTCACTGGTAATCTTTATCGTTTTTTCAGCAACTTATTCTACAGCAGAAGATAATATAGCAGAAAATTTCCTGATTTTGACCCATGAGGTCTGGAGAATTTAGAATACCATAGATATCTGTTTTTATTACTTTGAAGATAGGAGCACATCCAAACACGCAACTACCCCTATGTTATACCAGCACGAGAGGCAAAAATAACATAATAGCAAGGCAGATGATCACAGTGAGACATACTGGGCAATTGTCCTTGACATCCCATAACCGTAATGTGCTATCGGTCGATGCAGATGCAAGCTCATTATTCGATAAGAACTTCACATATGAAACAGCTTTCTTGTGCCCACCAAAAACATGGAGAGGCGCACTTGGATTTCGCAAATCAAAATAATGAATATGGTGATCTGCAGATCCAACCTGAAATATTGTAGCATCCAATGAGAAAACAGATTATTTATTTAATACAAGTTGAGAAAATGGACGCAACATACAGCGACATAGTAGCTCGATCCGGGGTTATATTTAACGGAGCAAATATTTGCCTTCATATCAATGTTAATGGCGCTTGCTTCCTGTTTTGTGCACCACACTTTGACCTGGCATAGACAGCAATATATTAAGATTAGACATTAGAAAAGCGCCTAGAGAACTGCAGCACAGATACACAACAATCACTTATTCCATCTGATAAAAATGTATCCACCCAGAAGGTTATATTCAAGCTTTCTTCCCTTTGGGAATAACAAAAATAACTGAACCATTTCAGTTCTCAAATACCTTGCAATCATCACTCCCAGATACTAGCATTGAGGGCTCTGTACGCGAAAAATCAACACTCCATGCTCTTTTCTCATGCTCTTCGTACTCCATCACGCTCTGTCAAAAAGCAATACAAATACCATTAATTTAGTGAACTATACAGAATTTTGCAAAATAAATTGTAGAACAGAGCAAGGTTACCTGGCGGGTTTGAACATCCCAGACAGTAACTATTCCCTCATAATCACTGCTTGCTATAATATTCTTTGAGTACTTGTTCCAGCTAAGGCAGCTGAGTTTAGATCTGGTAGCCATTTCAACAACTGGACAGTGGACATCTGATGGCTCATTAACAACCTAAGAAGTAGGATAAGTCAAATTTGAGTAATTCAAAATTCCAGTTATGGGCTTACAGCAGAAGAAAGTGTCCTGAAATCTTTCACTTACTGTAGAAAATTCGAAGACTTTAATACGCTTCGAGACTCCAGCAGTAGCAAATAGCTCATCATCACGATCAAATTCGATACTGCAATTTAAGGAATATCAAAATCATCTTCATTTTTCATGTTCATAAAGGACTACATACAATCAAAAGTGACTTATGCACCCTCAAGCCAGACAATTACTATTATGTCAGCAATCAATTTTTTAGTAGATTTGTCCCTTGCTATATATTGTAATGTCAGCAGTACATTTTGCAAATAGATTTTTTTTGCTAACTGAACAGTCCTAATGTTGATCAATAGGGGCACTGTAATTTTGTCACCACTCTAAACCACTCGCTCTCCCTTATGCCAGCTGTGCGGTTCTGCTACAGCACTATAGCGTCAGATAAACTATGCACATGAAGTAAATTACACTTCAATAAGAAGTACAACATGATGCTGGATATTTCAAAACACTCACCTAGATACAATGTTTGCAGTGTGGAACAGATCTCCATGTCTAAGTTCCGCAATTACACGTAGTCGACTGATCCATACATGACACAGAACAAAAAACATGATAAGCTCAATGAATACCATGAAGGCATAAACACCACTGTAGGCATATTATGTTAATAGAAGCAGACCTATATCGAGTGAATGTTGTTAGCACAGACTGAAAATCTTCAAGACCTTCATGATAACCTTCTCTATTCATCGTAACATCCTCCTGCCTGCGGGACTGTGCTCCAGTACGTCGTCTTTGCAGATAGTATTCTTGAAGCTCGTTAAACTGTAATTTACCCCATTGTATTAGATAATAAAAGATTGCATGACCAATCGTACCTAGTCTATATTCTGAACTACACATTTGCAGTATATGGTAATAAACTACTTGAGGTGAGCAACGATCCATTTGAATGTAGAAGAGTAAAAAATTGCTTAAAGATAGATATAAACCTGTGCTTGAACTCGCCTCTTCCGAGCAATAACATTACCCGACTGTATAGGGGGGTTAGGAGGGTCTGGGCAAGCAAGGGCATCTCTTCTTTGATATCCTTGATGACTTACTTGAGCTCTCAAATCAAGCTTCCTATTATTTAAACCCCCTGGAGATGATGCATTAAGTGGTGCCCGAGAGTTGGGGAGAAAGACACTGCTAGGTTTGTCCATAGGCGAGGGCCACATCTTTGATGCAGCAGGTTCATCCAAAAGCATGCGCAGCTTCATGGAGTACCTTTCTTTTGTTCGATACAAATCTAATCTATGTCGCTCCACACTGTTTATATCATCTTTGATGTACTGCAGATCAGTTTGAATCTGTATAAAAGACGACAACATTATTAACAATGACAAATTTCATGCAAAAAAGATACAACAAAAGTAACTGTTTAAAAAAATAAAATGGAACATGAATAAAAATTGTGTAACATATGGTAAGAGGAATCATCAGAATATAACCTCCCATATCTATATTAGCAGGAATCGAAACAAACCTCATTCAACTCATCCAGCTTTTGCTTTCTAAGGCAGTGCAAGAAGACTAGCAATATTTGCATATTTGTCTCCGACTCTTGCTGTTCCATTTGCCTCTTCTTCTCAGCAATCAAAGTCATAAGGCTGTCTAGCTCTTTGACTGACATATCGTTACCCTATGAATAAGAAGAATTAAACTCAACATACTAGTAATATGTAATCATTCTTCAGTAACTTTTTTTGTGTCTCTATGAAACAAGATCATTGATAAGGGGTTTAAGAGTTACGGAAGTTATGATTTTCAGGGAAAACAGAGAGTGTTGGAGATTGCAAGCCAGAAAATAAATGAAAATACTAAGATCAATTGTGACTTTAAAAGGCGTGACTATATGATGATCATGTCATGTGCCAAAAAATTAAAATTAACTAGTCAAGTTGTTGGTATGTGATAACAGAGAACCAGCAAGGCCTAATGGAGTATTGGTAGGAATTTGCAAATTTATTACTGAAATATTATTACAATGTCAGCTCGACCATGCTAGTGGCAGTTTATTTTCTGTGGTGCTTGGTTTATCATCTGAAGATTTTCTTGTACCAGTGAGGAGAGAGGAATATAAATGTCCCACAAGGGGAACATGTAAGTGTACGAGGTATAACTGGTGTGATAACTACTCTTCATATATACTTAGATATGAACTGGTGGTTATATAGATTCGGCAGTGGCGCAACATGCACAGAGGAAGGCCTGTTCAGATACTTAGATTTGAGCTTGGTAGTGGATGCAGGGAGATAACCTATTCATCACAGAGAATAGTTCAACTTGACGATAGAACTAGGGGTGCATAAACAGTGAAAGTTATACTAACTATCTTTGCTCAGAACAACGTGTATACCCATTAGCCACATACTGCAATGAGCATGAAAGAAGCTGAAATTTTGTAACTATATTTCTGGAGCAGCCAAAAATATACACGTGCAAAGCAAAACATGTGGAGTGACTGACCTGTTGCACAACATGTCGAAGTTGCTCAATCGGAGATGCTGTTTTTGCAACTTGTCGGGCTGACATTTTCTTCAAGACCTATGTGGGCACAAGTACAAAAAAGAAACCTTAGTGTCAAGTAACCAATAAGCATGAACAAATATAACATGATTGGCAGCATGAATGTGAAATGTCTTATTTTAATAGAACTTGAGAATCATCATAGCCATAGCAAGGGTTACATACCAATGGTTCACAAGCAGAACCGCGGAACAAAGACAAAAGCTGAACAAATATCCAATAAGCATGAACAAAAATACATGATTGGCAGCAAATGTGTAGCAAGGAAACCATCGCAAAAGACATATATCCTATTTTTATTAGAACTGGAGAATCATCATAGCCATAGCACGGGTACATATCAAGGATTGACATGCAGAACAAACACAAAAGCAATGCACCCAAGAAAAACATGGTGATTTTTCTCAGTAATGCCAATTTCAAGTATCCAATGAACCATGAACAAAAATTAACATGATTGGCAGCTTGAATGTGTGCCAAGGAAACCATACACAGAGACATATCTGATATTAATAGAACTACAGAATCATCGTCGCCATAGCAAGAACTAACACAAAAGCAATGCACGTTACCGCTGTAGAAACCTGGCATTTACAATAAACTGCAATGCATGATACACAAGTTAAATGAACAGGAGTATCTGACCAGGATTTCTTTCCAATATCTGCAGAAGCACTAGATACTGTTTGATAACTGCTGGAAAGGTAGCAAAAACCTTGTGAATTACACAGAACTCGGAGCACACTACATACATTCTGTTGGAATCAGCTCTACCCGTCCTCGCAGCCAAAATCACAACTAAATCTAAGCAAATAGCGTCATCTAAATCCATAGCACAGTGATGCCTAATTGAAGGAGGAAGCAGCGAGCGAGAGGGGCTAACCTTGTCGAGCAGGAAGTTGGGGTAGAGCTGCGCCTTGGTGAGGTAGTTGCTGCAGCATGGGCAGTCGCTCTTGTGCGTGAGGTGCGTGACGATGCACATGTAGCAGAAGCTGTGGCCGCAGGCGGTGAGGAAGGCGTCCTTGATGAGCGCCATGCAGATCGGGCAGAGCAGCTCCCTGTCGGCCGCGGCGGCGGCCTCGCTTCCTCCTCCCGCCCTGTCCTCCTCCTCGTCCTGCTGATGCGGCGAGGACGACGGCGACGCCCCCGCGTCCTCCGCCAGGGACGGGTGCTGCTGGGCTTGGGCGGCGTCCCCGGCGGACGGCGCGGAGTCCGGCTTGGGCACCGACGGCACGAGCGCGCCGGCGGCGACCGAGGAGTCGCCCATGGGGGTGGGGAGGCGGTGGCTCGTCCCCTGCCGGTTTTGGAATAATTTGCGTACGGGGGCGGGTGGTGGTGGGATGTGCGATGTGTGTGTGTGTGTGCGGGGAGGAGGGAATTGGGTTCTGTGGGTGTTGGAAGCGGAAGGGCGTATGGGTGGGAGGAGACCACGTCGGAGAAGACCGACCCACCGGCCGTGCGGGCCAAAGCGGGGGTGCCCTGCCTGCCTGCCTGTGTGTCGCCGCTGCACGCTAGAGGTCCACGCCACGACGGCAACCAGAATCAAAATCACTCACGCTCGCCGCCCCCGCTCCGCCTTGCCCTGACAGGGAGTAATAATGGTAGTAGTGCCACACGAAATGGACAGCAAATTAATGGAGATACTTACCAGAAATGTGTGGTTACCAGAAATGTGTGGTTTCGGCTGGCACGACCAGAGCGTAGCCCTCGGTCGGGCTAAACTGGCCACGATTTCCAGCATGATTCAAGATACCACCACCACCACCAGGGACGGGCAGGCGGGCAGCACAGCAGCGAGTGGTCTGAAACGTGCTGCCACTGGCCTTGCGTACCTGCTTGTATGATGAGATGTTGCTTGGTTGTTTTCAGGAAACAGATAGGGTTATGCCAATTCATTCCTTAGGTCATCTCCAGCAGGCGCTACCTATTCTGCATACCAAAACGGTTCGTTTTTGTTCGAATGGGTCGGCCCATGGATAGAAATTGAGTCACCGTATGTTTGGGTTGTGGCGTGCGCACAGCGGTACGAGGCATTTTGATCTTTCCCGCCCGCTGTCAAGGACCTCTAATGGTGTCGGGATGTCGTCAATTCCCCCGTAGGCTTACCGCGCGGTCGGTGGGTTCTTGCCATCATTGGCTCCTGATTTTCGTGTGCGTCGTGATCGTTTCCTGCCCATGAACAGAAAACGTCCGTGTCGGGCCAAGGTGGTTCCCACCTAAGTAGGGTCCGCCGGAGCAGCAAGGAGCAGCACTCCAAGCGCCACCAAAACACAAAACACCAACTGACGTGGGGTTTATGGACTTGGGTTTTAGGGAAGAGCGGCGCGCTGGAGACTTCGCTGCTAATAGACAAACACACGGGAACATGAGGTTTACCCAGGTTTAGGCCTCCGGAGGGAAAATCCTACTCCTGCTTGTCTGTTTGATTGATGGAAAACCGAATATTGCAATGTCGTCGGGATGACTATGGATGCGCATATTGGATCTGGCGTATGCTACGAGTGTTGTGATCTGCTGTGGGGGTGGAGAGTTGTCCTCCTCGGCGGCCCCTCCTAACCTTTATATGAGAGGCTAGGTCTCAGGTACCGTGATCGAGTAGGTTACAAGTTAGATTCGAACTCTAGTCTTGAGCTTTTCTTGTCTTGCGCAATTGGAGTCGATGTCCATCTGGGCTTTATTTCAGCTGAACCATCATGGGTTTTGTGGACCTTGGCAGGTCTTCGAGTAGGCCTTCCACTGGGCCGAGCCAGGTAGGTTATAGTTGGGTGCCCGTGGAGCATACATATGTCAGTAGCCCCGAGTGTCCATCTGAATCTATGGTTCGGGTGGAGACTTAGTTATCTTGAGCCTTGCATTAGGATGTCAAAATCGACAGTTGTATCGAGTGTGAAGCACTTCACCCGGAAGTTCATCGGGTCAGCCAAATTTGTAGTCGTTCATAGGGATGTTGGTTAATGTGACTGGTGCTCTCGACGGATCGGGACCAGTTAATTGCTCTAGAGCAAAAACAACGTCACCTACTCAAACTCAAGTCCTCGGACTCAAATTCGAAAATTGCTGGCGTACTTCGACTCAGGTTGCGGAGGCCTTACTGAGCCAAACTCTAGTTTTAATGCATATGTATCCAACACGTCTGTCGGGATTTTCGTCATGCCTGTAGGCGTGGTATTTATCTGGTAGAGCGCAGCGGAAGCGGTTGTCAGGCCATTAGAATGTATTTCTAGGTCTTATCTTTACGTCGTAGATGCATCATCTGAATGCTTGTCACCGTGGAGGTGATTTGGGTGGACAAGGAACATTGTCTCTGAACTTGAAATTGCAATATAAGTGTGCGGAGTAGCCAATGAGTTCGATTGCTATAAGCGAGTCGATATTGTGGATGCAGTCGACACAATGTACAATACTATTAATCTTTTGTTTTCTATAGGGTGCGCGACTAGCGCTCCCCATGGGAGTAGCCCCGGAGTGTGTAGCAGAGACTTATAGTCGTCGGTTGCATAGATACAATGATTCGGAAGTACTTCGGATGATCTTGCAAATGCCATCAACGATAGCGCTTTTTCGAATGCGCGACCAACGTGTCCTGTGGGAGTACCCCCGAGTCCTCATTTGAGTCGTAGATTTGAATGAGGAATCGGAGCGTGCCACTCAAAGATCTTGTATGTGCGTGACCAGCGCTCCAGTTTGGAGTAGCCCCCGAGTGTCTGGCGGAGTTGTAGAATCGGGGAGAGACTCGAGCCTTGTACCTTGTAGACGGAGTTGAAAATCATGCGAGGAGAAGCCACTGATCCGGAAGTGCATCGAGTCAGCGTCTCATGCATAGGGAGCCAAGAGTCGATGTTGCAGTCGGAGACGACACGGCGGAGTCATGTGGCGCTTAGCCGGAAGGACTCAATGTTGCGGATGGATTCTACACGGCGGAGTTGTGCGACGCTTAGCTGGAAGGACTTGATGTTGCAGATGGAGTCAACGCAGTCGCTTTTGTCGGATGCGCGGCCATCATTGCTTATGTCGGGTGTGCGACCGTATTATCGGGTGCACGATTAGCGCCGCTTTTGTTGACAACTAACATGGTCATCCGAGGAAAGTGTCGACTCTAGTCTTGGCGTCTATTGATGCGACTGGTGTTGGTCAACTCTGTTGGAAGACCCAATAGAATAGCTCAATGAAGTCAAAGTCCTTGTAAGCTCTAGAAAACACAAAGAATTGTGAAGCACTTGTATCTTGTAATGAATATTTGCATGTTGGCCTGTAAAGTAAAATTCTAGTGCCAACTGAGTCGAGAACTTTTGCGCTACATGGTAGGCCTTTTCGTTAGCCTGATTAGCCTTAGTCTCAGTACCTTGCCGAGGTACTCAGAGTTCAAGGATTTGATGATCAGACAGAATCAGCTACTCGGGTTGTCGCGTATGAGGTCCTCGAGTGCGCGAAGTCAACGACACATTAGGTTACTTGAAGAGAGTGCAACCCCCGAGTGTGTCGAGTGCGAGTTAAAAAATAATCATCTCTTAAGTAGAGGGAAACTTAGCTTTATTGGTAGTTGTTGTAGACAAAGTCGACGTGGAAGCGGGATGCTAGAGACGATGATAACAGTGGGTTGCCATAGACGATGAAGGCAGCGGGTCACTAGAATCGACGCAGCCCTTGAGTCGCTGGAGTCAAAGACCACAGCGGGTTGGTGGAGCTGAAGGAGCCCCGGATTGCTGGAGCCAAAGGCAGTAGTAGGTCATCGGAGCCAAAGACCACAGCAGGTTGTCGCAGCCGAAGACCACAGTGAGTCGCTGGAGTCGAAGACCGAAGCTGGTCACTGCAGCCTCCGGGCATAGATTTGATGTGACATACAGAGTCGAAGGAGAGGTGGGTTGCCGACGGAAGGGAGTTAACACAGAAGAGGGTCGTCGAAACTGATGGTGATAGTGGTTTGCCGCAGCCGAAGGTTGTAGCAGGTCATCGCAGCCAAAGATTGTAGCGGGTCGTCGAGGTCAAAGACTCGACGGGTCGTCGAGGTCGAAGACTCAACAGGTCATTACAGCCGAAGACTGGAGAGGATCGCGCGGATAAGTCGACGTAGCCCCTAAGTGTAGAGTTGTAGCACCCCATCCACTTGGCCCCGGGGGGTGTCACTCCTGGAAGCTTAATAGGATATCTAGACTGGCCCCACAAACCAACACTAGTCTTTTCTGCACACTTTGTCCTTACTCATGTGCACCCGGTACCCACTTCCTGGTCGGTCACCCATCCTCAAATTACTCCAGGCCAAGCACGCTTAACCTCGGAGTTCTTTTTGGATGAGCTTCCGGAAAATAAGTTGCAACTTGTTGGTATGAGTATCCTATCAATCCTATTACGTGATGGCTCTAAAATATAGCCATCTATGTCCATATTTAAACTGGATATTATTCATATTTTTTATGAAATATCTCGCTAAACCCTGCCACTAATGCCTAATATTCAAAGGGGTATGCAATCCTTTCGTTTTATATTTTTCCTGCACAGATAATGTCGTTTGAAGATGGGAATCAGTACATTAAAGTCAAAGATACGAGATTTCCAACAACTAGAAGAAACCAGGATCTGTAAAGCGGAGGCAAACGCTTTAACGATCAACTATATGACCGTAGCAAAATTCTGGTTGTATAGCTCCGGCCGTATAGTTGGCGCCGCCACCGTTAGGTCAAACAGAACAACTTGCGTGAAGGGATCCCTATATAAATAAGCCTCGGGCAACGAGAAAACAAGCCAGACCCTCGCCAAAAGTCTCTACATAGATCTCTAGCTGCCTCCAGATCTCAAAACCCTTCTCCATCTCCATAGCCATATTCCACCACTTGTAATAGTAGATCTCTTCTTCGATTGGTGACACTGTAAGACTATTGCTATCAATATTATGATTTTGAATACAATGTTTGCGATTGTTGATCTCATCTCTATGTGTGAGTAATTCTCCTTGGGCTAAGGGCTTCGGCCTAGCCATGTAGCATTTGTGCATGTTATTTAGCATAGATGGGATCATGTATTAGTTTGTATGACATGATGATTATTGTATCCTCTCTTGCCTCAATCTAAGAACTTGTCAGGTACCCAAGACCCCGAGGATTGAGCCAGGTATAGGGAGTATGAGCAATGAATGATCTGCAGGTTGGGAACCCTAGTGACAGAAGGGGTAGTACCGTTGTATGTGAGGGATTTACTTGGGATTAACAGTGACATCACTATGCATATCATTAGTTCTCTTTCTTCTATGGATGAGACTGGTAGGTTATTGCTATAAGCGGTTGTGGAGGCAATAGCAATTATAGATGCACTGCCCACATATAATTTATCTTTCTCTAACAAGTACATGCATACTTTGTTTCTATCTTTTATTCCCATCAGATGTTTTGCACAGATATAGGTGAAACTGAACGCCCTAGGCCCCTCTCTCCATCATCGTAAACAACAAAAAGACGCAAGCTATTGGTCCGGTAAAAACACAAAAGGAATTCTAAAACTCCTGAAGGTCCGTTAAAGTAACTTCACTACGCATTCGCTTCCCGAGGATTCGATAAACCTAGGTCTACTAGGGAAAAAGAAGCTACACTACATCCGTAATCCAGATCGAAGGTATCATTATGCCATGTGCCTGGATCTCACATACACCCATCCTTTAGAAGATCGATGCCCTCATAGATCAAGCACACCCTAGGAACGGTCCCTCTTGGCACACATCTGTGCGTCCAGTGCCGGCACATGTTTCATGTCGTGTCCACTCCGGGCCACACGCTCCATGATCCACATGTCCCACCAACCCGCACACCTGTGTAACCGCGAAGGTTGGCTCATACACATGGCCCCGGGGGTGTCGCTCCTGGCAGCTTAATAGGATATATAAACTGGCCCCATACACCAACACTAGTATTTTCTGCGCACTTTTTCCTCACTTGTGCGCACCCGGTACCCACTTTCCGGTCGGTCACCCATTCTCAAATTGCTCCAGGCTAAGCACGCTTATCCTTAGAGTTCTTTTTGGATGAGCTTCCGGAAAAGAAGTTGTAAATTGTTGGTATGAGTATCATATCAATCCTATTAAGCCATGTGCATGTATCTCACAAGAGTTAACACGGTCGACGAAGTCAACGCAGCAGACGCGTGGTTGATACGTTGCTAACGTATCTATAATTTTTGATGTTCCATGCTTGGTTTTTATCTACTTTCTTATGTTTCGTTCCAACTTTGGAGTATTTTTATACACTTTCTTGGATTAACCTATTAACAAGATGCCACAGTGTCAGTTGCCTATTTTCTGCTGTTTTGGTTCCAGAAAAGCCATAAAATGAATATGCTCGGAATTGGACCGGACAAAAGCCAAAGTCGATATTTTACCAGAAGACTCACAGATCCAGAAGACGAGACGGAGAGGGGCCAGGGGGTGGCCACACCATGTGGTGGCGTGGGCTAGCCCTGGCCGCGCCACCAGGTGGTGTGGGACCCTGGTCCACCCAACGACCTTGCCCTTTCGCCTATAAGAAGCCTCCGATGCAAAAACCCTAAATCGAATAGCCTCCAGCCACGAATAGTTCTATAGCGCTGCTGCCACCGAAGGGGAGATTCGGGGGACAGAAAGTCTCTGTTCCGGCACTCTGCCGGGACGGGGAAGTTCCCCCGGATCCATCTCCATCGATCTCCACCACCATCTCCATCGTCGTTGCTGATTCCCATGATGATGAGGGAGTAGTTCTCTCTCGAGGCTAAGGGTTCTACCGGTAGCTATGTGTTCATCTCTCTCTCTATGCATGATCATATTATGATCATGAGCTTTGTAATCAAGTAGATCTACCTTGCTACTCAAGTGCTTTAATAGATCTCTAGCTCTCCCCACGTGTGTGAAAGTGATAGCGTGCACACCATGGTGGCACTTAGGCTAGAGATTACAAATACTTGTTATGAGTTATATTTGGAGTTGGATGTCTCTATGAAATTGTGGTGTTTGTTGGAACCATCTAGCGCTCAAGGTGATAGTGTGGGGTTATCTAGATGGGGAAAGCGAACTTTGAGGAGTGCTATTATATCCCTACCATGGATTAGAGTGTCCAACCGGAGAGTAGTTCAGAGTAGTATCATAAAGAGAAGATATTTATATGAGAGTGTTCACTAGTGAAAGTATGATCCCTAGGCCTTGTTTCTAAGCATTGAAACACCGTTTGCAACTAGATCTGTTACATGTTTGCTTGCTTCCATCTTTATTTCAGATTTCCTTTAGTCTCTTCCTAGCCGTTAACCACACGCGATCAAAGCTATTTTCTGGCACCGTTACCACTCATAATTATCCATACCACTTGTATTTCACTATCTCTTCGCCGAACTAGTGCACCTATACACCTGACAAGTGTATTGGGTGTGTTGGGGACACAAGAGACTTCTTGTATCTTGATTGCATGGTTGCTTGAGAGGGATACCTTTGACCACTTCCTCCCTGAGTTCGATAAACCTTGGGTAATCCACTTAAGGGAAACTTGCTACTATTCTACAAACCTCTACACTTGGATGCCCAACAACTGTCTACAAGAATAGAAGTGCGTAAACATCAAGCTATTTTCTGGCGCAGTTGCCAGGGAGGTAAGGTAAAAGGTACTCACATCCTCTGGCTACTAAGCTATCTTCTAGGGTGGTTGCTGGTGTGTGAGTGCTCGAAGTTATTTCCTTTAGATTCTGCAATTATATCTTTTTGTTTCTTGTTTTTATTTTCACTAGTTAGGCTTAATGGAAAGCAACAACAAAATTAGAGAGCTTTTTAGTATTTTTCCTAAGTTAGAACATGAATGGTCTGAAAAGAAAATTAAAAAAACCATGGAACTTTCTTTGCATGCTAATAGCAATGTTATTAGTATGAATCTTTTGAACACCTTTGTTACTAATGCTATGGAAACGTCTAAGCTTGGGGAAGTTAGTTTTTATGAAAATGATCCTTTTAGTTCCCTAGCTTTAAAGAAGAAAATTTTCTCTAATGATACTTTATCTTCCATATGTGGTAATTCTAATGATACTTGTAATATTTTAAATCCACATACTGAAAGCATCCCTTTTAAAATACCTATAAAGATTGTTGAACGTGTTATGAATAACTATTATTTTGGAGATGGAACTGTCCATCCTGGTGATCATTTACTCTTTATACACGAATTATGCGAGTTGTTCAAGTGTGCAGGTATTTCAATGAACCAAGTTAAGAGGAAGCTATTCCCTTTTTCACTTAAGGGCAAATCAAGGGAGTGGTATGATCTACTAGATGATCATCATCATTTGGAGTGGAAGGAACTTGAATCTCTCTTTTACTCTAAATTTTATCCTCCTCGTGAAATTCATAAAGATAGGAATTACATTTATAATTTCCATCCACATGATGGAGAAAGTATTGCCCAAGCATGGGGGAGATTGAAGTCACTAATGCTCAAATGTCCCATTAATGAGCTCCCCAGTAATATTGTTATTAATAGTTTCTATGCAATGCTTTCAGGACATTACAAGGACTATCTAGATACTTGTTTAGAGGGATCCTTCACAAGTAAGGAGGTCAAAGCTAAGTGGGATCTTCTTGAAACAATTCAAAGCAATACCAAATATTGGGATAACAACAAAGGTAAAGAACCAGGTATAAACCATGAGTATGATTGCATTAAGTCTTTCTCTGAAACTGCTAATTTTCAAGAGCTTAGTGCTAAATATGGTCTTGATCCTCAAATTCTTATTGATTGTTTTAGAGCCTTTGCTTCTCATATTAATGCTCTTAAAGAAAATGGGACATGTATCATGAGCCTTTTAAAGACACTTGCATGGAAAATGAAATTGTTATTAATGATAGCAATAAACATGCTCAAACCTCTAAAAGTACTATTTCTTATAAGCATGTTAATTTTTATGGAATATATAGACCTCGTTAGAATAATAAAATTGAAGAAGAATATTGTATTACCCACAGGAATGAAAAAACTAGAACGTGGTATAGGGCTCTAAATGATCTTGGTAAAAAAGTTTGTGCCCTCTATCCTTTTATTTGTGAACTTTGTTTTGAAGTGGGTCATTTCAATTTTCAATGCTCAGGCCATAATAATAGCCCTTCTAATCCAATGTTTACTGCAAGTTTGTATTGTGATGACATGATCACTCCTAATCAGCATGATGAACTTACATTGTTTTTGGGATGTGAAGAATTATCAAGAAAAACCTCTTTGGTAGATATGGGTGCTTTTGATATGAATAGTGTCCTGCATGGTTATGATCTTTATTGTGTTAATAATTGCCACACAAATACTTACATACAAAATATTATAAGAGATGAGGTTTTACCAAAATATGACAGGACTAGTATGTGTTTTGATCTTATTAATGAAAAGGAGGAATCCTCCAAAGTTTCTTCTATTGTCTCTAACAATAAACCAGGGTATATGGAGAAGCTTCCTTTCAAGCCTCTCCCTCCTAAAGAGAAGAAGAAAAAGAAGAAAAGGAGGAGTAAAAGGAGAGAGGAAACGGTATTTCCCCTAAGCATGTTGCTCCTATTATAGTCTTTGATGAGTCTGAACTCGATGATGTTCCTATGCCTATTACCTATAGTAGTGATCATGATTGGGAAAAGCACACTTCTTTTGATATTGAAAATCTCTTCAGTACCAATTCTGAAAATGATGATATTAATAATTGTTGTACTATTAGTGCTATCCATGTTCCTTCCAATGATAATATGTTTACAAATGAACACACTTTGGAAGATAGCTATTCTATTGCTTATGATGATACCAAACCTCCAATATATGATGATTACAATGATGAATATGATATTTTCAGTCCACCTACTATTGAGGAGGCAAATAATTATGACTACAATATGCCTCCTATATTTGATGATTATGGTGACGAGAATAATAATGATAGCTGTTTTGTTGAATTTGCTCCCACTACAATTAATAAGAATAACTATGTTTATGTGGGGAGTATTAATTCTTTTATGCATGTGGCTCATGATAAGAATGTTTTATGTGATAATTATATTGTTAATTTTATTCATAATGCTACTGAAAGTTATTATGAGAGAGGGAAACATGGTTTTATGTGTCTCAATGATACATTGCAAATGTATCTATAATTTTTGATGTTCCATGCTTGGTTTTATCTACTTTCTTGTGTTTTGTCCACACTTTGGAGTACTTTTCATATGATTTCTTGGACTAACCTATTAATAAGAGCCACAGTGCCAGCTGCCTGTTTTCTGCTGTTTTTGGTTCCAAGAAAGTCAGAAAAATGAATATTCTCGGAATTGGACGGGACAAAAAGCCAAAGTCGCTATTTTACCGGAAGGCATCTGGAGCCAGAATATGAGACGGAGAAGGGCTGGGGCCTGGCCGCGCGGCCAGGCTTGTCCCGCGCTAGGGTGTGGTCTGGCCGACCCCAGCACCCCCTCGGCCTCTCCTTCCGCCTATATATTTCCCTCGGGACCAAAACCCTAAGTACCCGATCAAAAATCCACGAAAGAGTTTGTAGCCGCTATCGTCTCCATCCCTAGATCGGGAGGGATCTGAAGCTCTTTCTGGCACCCTGCCGGAGGGGAGAATTCACCCTGGAGGCCTTCTTCATCATCATGCAAGCCTTCAGTGTGATGCGTGAGTAGTTCATCTCTGGACTACGGGTCCATGTAGTAGCTAGATGGCTGGTTCTCCTCCTTTGTGCTTTCATGTCTAGATCTTGTGAGCTCTGTTCATGATCAAGATCATCTATTTGTAATTCTGCATGTTGTGTTTGCGGGGATCCGATGGATATTGAGATGCTATTTCAGATTGATTATTGATTCTATCATGTCTTTGTTATTTGTGATCTTGCATTCTTTCCGTTGTTAGTAGCTATATTGGCCAAGTAGATGCTAGCAACTCCAAGAGTTAGTATTTATGCTCGATAGTGGGTTCATGCCTCTGGTAATCTGGGGAAGTGACAGAAATCTCTAAGGTACTAGGGATAAAACAACAATCCTTTCTTCATAGAACAATCGTATTGCTTACATTACATGCAATTCGTGAAGCAATAATCTGTTGCTTGCAACTTAATACTGGAGGGGGTTCGGATGATAACCTGAAGGTGGATTATTAGTCATAGATGCAGTTGGATGGTGATCTATGTATAATGTTGTAATGCCCAATCAAGTCTCAGAGGAGTCAAGATGATTAGTATATGCTTGTATGCTTTCTCGATGTTTGTCAATTGCCCCCTGTAATTTGTTTACCCGGCATGTTATCTATCTTAAGGAGAGCCACCTCTAGTGAACTATGGACCCCGGTCCTTTCTTTTACATACAATCTACAAACTGTTTACTGCTTTGTGTTTACTTTCTTCAAACTATTACTTCCTTATATTTGATATGTTTAATCCTTTGTTTTCAGCAAAACCGGTGGGATTGACAACCTCATCGCAAGTTGGGGACAGAGTTCCGTGGTTGTGTTGTGCAGGTCTCCACGTTGCTGCTGGCACCGGTAGTGCGCCCTGCCAACGTTTAGCTAGATACACATTTGGGGTGTTTCCTTGCTCCTACTGGATTGATAACCTTGGTTTCATAACTGAGGGAAACTTACTGTTGTGCTCATCATACCTTTCTCTTGGGTTTCCCCAACGAGCTCGTTAGTACACGAGTCAGCAAGTATTTTTCTGGCGCCGTTGCCGGGGAGTCAAGGACATCTTCACAAGGGGAGTCCCTCATAACCAATCTCTTTACTTTGTTATTTTTGTTTTGCTTAGTTTACTTTTGCTTTGTTTGCTTGTTTCTTTATCAAAAACACACAAAAATTAGTTGTACAAGTTTGCTTTCTTATTTGAAAACACAGAAAAAATTAGTTCCTATCTTAAGATTGCCTTTATGTCTAGCCTTGCTCCATTCACTATGTCACCCGAGGAAATGATTTTCACTTTTAAACAAGGAATTGAGGAAAGCTTCAAGGAAGCTTGGTCTAGAATCTCTGATCTACATGAAAAAACTGAGCCTAAAATGACTCAAAGCTTGTTCCTTAGCAGTTTTTACCTTGGAATTGCTCTTTGCTATAGATATGCTTTAGATGCTGTTGTGGGAGGAGATTTCCTCCAATGTAATGAGGATGATGCTATTAATGCTATAAAGAAATTGATCCTTACTTACAACTTGCCTAGCCAAACTGATATTTCTTTCGCAAGCATATTTGCTAGATTAAACACTCTTGAGACCCGCACTACTAGCTTAAAAGATTGTTATAATATGCTTAGGGAGCATCATAATTATGTTCCAATAAATTCTAAACCATCAAAGTGGCTCCCCATAGTAAAGATTAATATAAATACTGAAACTTTTCAAGCCCGCTGTGATATCATGTCTGAATTTTATCTTATGCCCAAAGATATTTATGAATCTTTGAACCTTTGGGGGCTTACTGAAGGAGGAAAAGAAATATCTCTTACTAATAATGCTACCATATTACCTATTGGAATAGCTGAAGGAGTGTTTACAAAGATCCTTGGGAAAATGATTTCTACTGATTATCTTGTCATTGAATGTGTAGGAAAAGGACAAATTACACTTGGAAGGTCCCTATTAGAACTCCTTGGAGCAATAATAGATGTGGGAAAGGGGACCATGCACCTTTATTCTCCACCAAACAATCATAGTTTCCCCACGGTTAAGAATAAAAGTAAGAGAGATAAGGGCAAGAAATTTGGTTTTAACGCTTCTTCATTTCAGAACACTTGATTCTTTTTCTTGCTTCTTATGCCTAACTTAAAGGCGTTAAAGAAAAGTACTTATTAGGAGATAACCCAAAAGTTTTAGATGAGTCTTGGAAGTTATTATTTCTGTAATAACCGCTCCTTATCCTTTTTATTTGCTTTTTGTGCCAAGAGTAACCTCTAACGAGAGAGAAGTAATGACTGGGAAAGTTGTTGTCCCGAAACAGATTTCTATGCTTCACCATAAAAATTCGTGTAAAATATCTGAATGTCCTTTTGAGGCGTGAATTTTTGTGCTTCTGCCCCAGGTTATTATATAACTTTCGTTAGTTCAACACTTTTTGATTTGAGCAAAATAAAGTCTTCGAAAAAATTCGTCTTTACTTGCTGGTCTGTTTTGACAGATTTCTGCCATTTTCTGCATTTGCTTTTTGTTGGTTCCTTTTAGAGTTCTTTTGGGGAATTGAGCTTTTTGAGGGAAGCGCTACAGTAGATAGTGTTTTAATGGAAGTTTATTGGTGTTGGAACTGAACCTAAAGACTTATTATCTTGAGTGCACTAATGTTGCTAATAAAGATTGTGTGAAGTTTTGTATGAAGGAAAAATTTCAGGTGTATGAAAGGAATGAGTAATGAGATGAAGGATGGACTAAATCTCAAGCTTGGGGATGCCATGTGTGTCACCCCAAGAAACATCCAAGAAGTACAAGCGTCAAAGCTTGGGGATGCCCAAGGCATCCCCTTCTTCATCAATAAAAACCCTAGGTTTCTTCCAAACGCTTTATTTTTATTGTTTCATGCACAGTTGTGTTGTTCTTGGAGCGTCTTATTTTTTGTTTTCGTTTTGGTTTTTCATTTGCTTTTGTTTGCTTAGTTTTCTGAATAAATTGGTTGGACCCCCTCTTTCATACATTGGTTTTCAAATAGTTTGGTTTGGTTTGGAAAAGAGTAGGAAAAGCTCATACTTAAGTGGTAAAGAGAGCTTGTTTTTGACTGTGGCGTATGCTTTGTCATGCCATGCTTGATATTATTTTGGATTTATGCTTGGTATTCTTTTCTGTAGCATGACTTGTTATAAACAATCGATATTGCTTAATGTGCCTTGGATGAATCATGCGTTGTTTTAGCATATTAAAGTATAGTATAGTGGTATTCTCCTTTGATGCTTTATTTGGGTTGACTTGGCGCATGCTCACACCATGTTATGACTATCTCAAGTCACCATAAGCCTTTATGATCCTTTAGTTTTCAACTTGTAGTATCACTTTATGCTTTGATCAATGATGTTTTGTCGCTCTGCATGATTATGGCCATTATTGCTCTCTTATTTTGTCGCTCCCAGTCTTTTGCTAGCCTCCACAACCAAGTATGAGTTCCACTCATGCATCCAACTCCCTAAACCAAGTTATTCCAAAGAGTCCACCATACCTACCTACTAGCTTATGCTATTCCAAGTATATGCATGCTTTTGTTTACCTTCCAAATTAAACTTGTTATGAGAAAACTAGTGATTAAAGCTCTCACGAACTTGATGGCACACTTTACTTTTCTTGCGCTTAATAAACTTGAACCATTGTGTCGTCTATGTTGTATATGCTTGCACTTATTTGTTGGGAATTAGCAGAACCATGTTGTCATGGGGAACGCTTTCAACATTGCACTTGGTACTTTGTACCTAGTTGATATCATGCTCTTTTGTCTATGGATGTCGTCGGTGTGAAATGAAAGGGGAGCTTGTAAGTCCATGGAGTTATGTATATGTGTTAGAGAAACGCCTGGGACACTGGTCTAATCCATGCTGACATGGTGGAAACCTGCAGCGTAACCATAATGAGCTGTCTATGAAGCATTCTTCTTATAAAAAAAGAGTCCTATATTGAGAAAAATGAGAAAAATAAAAAAAAGGGGTGTTATGATTGATGGACACATGGTTCTGCTAATTTCAACTTATAAAGCGCAAGCATATACGCAACAAAGATGGACACAATGGTTCAAGTTTATTAAGTGCAAGAAAAGTAAAGTGTGCCATCAAGTTCGTGAGAGCTTTAATCACTAATTTTCACATAACAAGTTTAATTCGGAAGGTAGATAAAAACATGACTATACTTGGAATAGAAAATGCTAATAGGTAGGTATGGTGAACTCTTTGGAATAACTTGGTTTTAGGAGTTGGATGTATCAGTGGAACTCATACTTGGTTACGGAGGCTAGCAAAAGACTGGAAGCGACCAACTAAGAGAGCAATAATTGCCATAATCATGCAAAGCGACAAAACATTATTAATTAAAGCATAAAGTGATATTACAAGTCGAAATCTAAATGATCATAAAGGCTATGGTGACTAGGAATAGTCCTAACATGGTGTGAGCATGTGCCAAGTCAACCCAAATAAAGCATCAAAGGAGAATACCACAATATTATGCTTTAATATGCTAAAACAACGCATGGTTCTTCCAAGGCACATTAAGCAATCTCAATTGTTTATAACATGTCATGCTACAGCAAAGATCACTAAGCATAAAGCCAAAACAATATCGAGCATGGCACGACAAAGCATAAGCCACAGTCAAAAACAAGCTCTCTTTATGATACATTGCAAATGTATCTATAATTTTTGATGTTCTATGCTTGGTTTTATCTACTTTCTTGTGTTTTGTTCCAACTTTGGAGTACTTTTCATATGATTTCTTGGGCTAACCTATTAACAAGAACTTACCGGTGACTAAACTTGAGTAGCATGAGGAGCGGCCCTCGTATACAAGGGACATGAGATTTCTAACTTATACTTCGTCAAGCATGTACACCATAGTTTGTTCACTTTAACCTTAATCACTTCAAGATGCTTATGATAGGGGCAATAAGAGCTGAAAGCTATAAGTACCATAATTTTTGGAAGCTCTTTATGAGACTTGAATCCCTACTTCCTTCTATGAAGGCCTTTCTTTCATCATTATATTTAGTCTCCACCTTCTACCTTTATGCACCTACTTTGAGAGCATAGTGGCCATTCTTAGTTCTATGTGCACTGTCCCAAGACTAGTTGATTGATGCATAAATTGATATTGCTTGTTTTAAACTATTTGTATCTAGTCACTCTTATGAACTTGGAAGGTGTCCTATACATCAGTGGTCAAGGTCGATGGAGTCGTGTGATGGACATGTAGTAGACGTAGCGGATGTGGCAATGGGTGGCATGGCGGACAAGTAGTCGATGCAGCAGACATGAGTCGACGTGATGGACAAAGTCGACGCGGCAGTCAAGTCATCATGGCGGACATAGTCGATGAGTCGTTCGCAGGTAAGTTGTCTAGATGACCTAAAACCGATGCTTGTTGTTCCGCAGACTACATTCTGCTCTATTGCCTCATTGAATCGAAAGACAATAGGTCCACCTCAGGACTTGAAGCATGGACATGTCTTGTTGCAGCCATGGCCTTGGTACCCACGTGTTTTTCACTTTCCACAATAAGTAAAATAGGTGCACGTTAAGTGCGAATTCCATGGCAGTTCTCGTATCGTACTTTTTTTCTTTGCTTGTATTTGACACCGTGATGGACTCATTTTTCTTATCTATCAAGACAAGGTCATGTGATGGAGCATGGGGACTCAATCCCAAGACACATACCAAGATGGCGCTGTTCCACAATCTCACACCCACGCCGAGTCAATGGATTCAGGTTGAGACGGTATACACAAACTAAGTCGTACCAAATTACCGTGTAGCCCCAATGGATATAAAGACCGAGCCGGCGAGGTAGAGGTATCCATTACCGTCGCTTTATCGCTTGTAGCGATCGCTGGATCGATCAAGCTTTCTGTGAAGCAGCTCTCCATCTCCCGGCGGTTCACAAATACGCTGCCCCTTATTGACTATAGAGCACGCTGATGGTGAAGGGTTTCCACAGCAGATAACAAAAAACTTACTACGTTGGAACACCCTAACATCCAGGATGTATCTAGTAAGTAATGTAGTAATAGAGGAAGACCGTGGTAACATACCCTTGAAGACCGAAAGAGCGTTACGCTCATGCATGAGCGTGGATGATGTAGTCATACCCGTTCGACCTCAGGGTCACCAAGCTCCTCGCACGTCACCCCTTGTCCAGGTCCTTGCACGACGGTCAGGTCTCTACAATTGGTAGCTCCCCCGAGTTATGACACACATATAGTGCAAGACAACGACTCCCAGTCTTTAATCCCTGCTGAGGTTGTGGAAGTAGAACTCCTGGCCGGAATCCCTACAGCAAAACGGCATGCCTCAACGGTGTTGACTTTGCGTGTACAGTCCTTCTCCAGGACCGTGCCACCGCAAACGCAACTGAGAGAGAGGGGGATTTTCTCTGAGGAAAAGTGTCTTAGAGAATATCTGGACTGGTGTGTTTTAATACCTCCCATGGGCAACGCTTTATATAGGCGGAGGAGGGGTACTTCTACCAAAGGCTAGGCCATGTGGGACTAAAAATACAAAAGAAAAAGGGGAAAATAGAGCTACAGCCGGCTGGGCCATTGGGGCAGCCAGCTGGGCCACCTCAGCCTTAGCCTAGCTAACTAGTAGTAGCAACAATTACTAGTAGCATCCAGTGGCCAGGCGGGCCGGCCTCGCGCCCATGGCCTAGCTTGCCCTGCGTGGCAGCCTGGCCTAGGTGGGCCGACACCTGCCCTCGTCCTGCAAGGAGCGGTGGCCTAGCGAGGCACCTAGGGTGGAGGGAGCTCTGGCCGGGTGGGACGACTCACCTCTCGCGCAGCCCGTCAGCCGGCCGGCTCACCCGCCCTCCTCGCTCCCCCATGCACTTGTGTTTGGCCAGGGTTGAGCAGGACGACAAGGATGGCCAGCATCCCTGCTGCGCGTACGTGCGACACTTATTATCCGCCGCCTGTGGGCCAATTGGCCCGACAATAGTTTCTATTGTTTTTAGCTATCTTTCAGCTGCCTTTTTCCTATGGTTTTCTCTTGGGTCAAATCCCTCCGAGGTTTTGGCCTAATGAGAAAGTTGCACTATAAACTTTAACTTAAATATTTATTTAGTATAAGTTAGTTCACAATTAACATATATTAAATGCATATTATAAATTGCCATTTATCTGAAACACCTTTCGATCTTTTCATTTCCTTCTTTCTCCCAACAACTTCAGATCTCTCCGGAATAATTCTGATTTCTCTCTCTTCTATGATTCCATCTTACAGGAAGATCTCTAAGCGTCATAGTGCCCTTAACCGTGTTTCCCTATGGTTCGAGAATGTCATGGACATGATCTTAATCAATGATTAATAGCGGACCGGGATACCCATATTGACCCCTATGCACTCCACAAATCCCCATCGTGTCGAACCTTAAACGATATATCCAATTTCCTTTGTTATGCGATACAAGACTTGTTCGAGATCTGATCATCAGTATCATGATACCTTGTTCAATCTCGTTTCCAACAAGTACTATTTTACTCGTTCACGTGAAATTCCATCCCCATGACCCAGTCATGCACTGCCCAGCTTATGGACGTAATTCACCAAGTGGGCCTAGTGTATCTTCACGTCACATAGGATAACAAATCCCGATCTTAATGCATAAGCCCCTGCTCCTTCGGACTACTCAACATGCACCTTTATGGTCACCCAGTCACGGACATGACGGTTGATACAGTCAAAGCAATCCTCTGGTAGAAGTGATTAATATGATCTCACGGTCTAAGGATTAGGACAATCCATTTCTAACAATTGCAATATGAACTAAGTGACATGACCATGTTGCAACAATCATCGGTGGGAAATGTCCATCACATCATTCTCATATGATATATGACTTTATTATCAGTTGCCTCTAATAACACCATGATCAGGAAACCTTGATCAGCAGCTGCCCAATGAACTAGTTGAATAGAGGCTACTAGGGACCTGGGTTTGTTTATATACCACACCTGTATAAATGTTTCCACTTGATATAGTTATAGCATGATATAAAACTATTATGAACTAATGAGATATGATAATAAATCCCTTTATTATTTGCCTCTAGGGCATATCTCTTTCAGTCTCCCACTTTCACTAGAGTACAAATAATCTAACTGCATTGCTACTAATCATAAATCATATCTCATATGTGTTTATTGATCATGCTTACTCATGGAGGACTTCCTGTCCTAAATCTATTTTACTAGATTCATAAGGACCTATTTTGCAAATCATAAATGTCACCTATTTTGACATTGTAGCATTTTGTTTTGGTGACAAAGTGAGACTTTTGGTTTTAGTATACAATGACGATCTATCAATCAATTATCCTTTCAAGATGTCATGTGTATCCATAAAACACACTTAGTCGAAAGTCAAACTTTCTAAACCAAAAGCACTTGTGCTTACTCTAAAGTATTCTATTACTTCTATATCTATATATACTCTGATTAAATTGCAATATTTGTAACTTTGATCCCTGACCATGCTTCCTTTGTGCTAAACTTAACTCTGGTTTAGTGATTAACTATAATCACTCAGAAACCTATTCTTACATTAAGAACTTGGGGCATATTATGTCAAGTATAAATAACATGGGTTTTTCTAGAAAAACCTATGGCCAAGGCACACGTGATGCGGTGCATCTTTCTTTCCTTTAACTGTTGTCATGAATACTGAGTCACTTCTAAATACTTCTCCTAATCGTTCAAGCAAGAGCCAATTCTTCACTTGAATCCATTCTGAACTATTTTTGGAATATCAACTAGGTCCTTTTGAACTACTTTCAGAACTCCAAGTATTTTGACAGTTATTGCTTATTAAACATCCTAATCTAATCACACAGATCCACTATATTTAATATATGTTATATTTCATCCATCTAATGATCTAATCATTCCTAATACCAAACAAATTGTTCACTAATATGTCAATTACATATTCAAGAGCATTTTTATGCTCGCACTCAAATATTTCATCAATATTTGATATTCTAGGATGTCACTCATCTCCCACTCAATTATGTCATCCACATATTCTATTTGGAAAACTTCTTAGCTCCCACTCAACTTACAGATTTTTCTCGATAATCTTTGGCAAATCCAAAAATTCTTTGACCTTACATCAAATCGAGAATTTTCTGCTACAAGACTTCAGTAATTCCTGGTAGATCAAAACTTGCCTATTGTACTAGTTACAAACTCTTGAAGATTTCATAGTTTTGATCAGTCCTTTGCCAATTTCATGACTCTAAGTCATTTCTTGTACTTAGGTCCATCATTCTTTCTTTGTAATTCGTAGGTATGTCTTATTCCAATAATAGGATAAGTGAATCGAGAATGAGATTCTGTAAATGGCAGAACAAATTCTTGAATCCTGCTTTTATAAAGTATTAGCTAAAACTTCAGTTTACACTTATACCCTTCCACTAACACTTCTATGAGAAAACAATTTCTCAAAGAAGTACCACGCTGAGACAATACAAACTTTGTCTTGTTTAGGTATTAGTTTTAAACTTTTATTCATAGTTTTCCAAAAATACACCACAAAGATTTAATATTCACAACGATCTATAACTATGAACATCTCTAGAAATTCGAGCTTGCCATATCTCATATGGTGCTATTTTCGTGAATCTTTGGATGTTCTAATACTCCTAAGTGTTTACTAATTCAATCTGTAACTCTAATATCTAACGTTTAGACCCAGTGGAAATTCATTTTATACCGTATGTATCTTATACACTATGATTATGATGTTCAGACAAGTTAATACACTTTGAATTTTCTAATTACCATAATTTTGTGAAATGGTTATTCACGAGTCCTTATATACCAATTTGTTATTAACTTGAATTCATAATCACTTTGATCAAATCACAGAGATTTTGAATTCTTGTTAATCTTATATCCATATCATTCTGAAATCATTTGAACAATTCAAATAGTTTCAAACTTGTGTTTCATTAAGTGAATACTCATATTTACTTAAACTCACAATGAAGTTTATAAAATAATGATTTCCACTATCTATCGCATATCACCGTTTTACCAGAATGCGGAGTTTTAGTCATTCATCCCAACGAGGCTTGTTTTTGCAAAGTCTCCAGATCAAATATCTAAGACCCCAATTTTCATTAACATGAAAAACATGCAATAACCACAATGGCTTAAACAATAGTGTTATTCAATATTTAAACTTGAATATATTTTGGCAATTTTCATAAATGTTCTTTATCATATAGATAAAGACTAGAATAACTTGTTTATAATCCCAATGTGAATCATAAAGGAAATTATTCATAAAAACAGAACAACTGAATTGATTCTTATTAATATGAATAACCGTCTCACAATAAGCAAGACACACTAATAAGTTTCACAAACTCGATTACAAATCCTTTATTCAAATCTTCTAATCCTAATGATATACTTAGAGGGAAGGAGTGTCATCGGCCATCAACTAGCTTGGTTATCGTCATCACGCCATTAGCCCCTCGTTCCATTCTGTAACTCTCACGCAGAGGGTCCTGTTTTCAATAAAATAAGATTAAGTATCCAATACTCGAAAACTACATAAGTCTTTCATGGAAACATTTATTACTTGTATATCACATATAAATTTTCTATTGATGATGATCCCATCTTTGGGTCCGACCTTGGTATGAAGGTATCATGGCGGTCACAAAGAGTACTATCCTCTCTACCATCAGATTCATCATGGAAATCTTTCAGGGTTTCACGAAGGACATAGAGATGATGATTTTATATGAGGACCATTCCGAGGCATTGGTACCAGTCGATGAAATTTGACCCATCTAGCTTAAGTTTCCTCCCATTCAATAATGGACCAAGGATGTCCTGAACTCTGGGAATGGCCATAATCTACAAGATATTTGCAAATGGACTTAGACTAAGTTCATAATTGGAGTTCAAATTTGTCATCATATTAACAAATGAGCTCCCACTTAAACTATCATCCCTAAAGACATTTTAGTGATCTCGTGACCCCTTTACACCACATAATCCCCGATCATCAGAGCCTTTTATGTGGCTGCCAGGGTGGACTATATCTGTCGATCACATCATCCATGTGACTTGTGCTTGATCTTTCGATCTCTGTGTTCCGAGGCCATGTCTGTACATGCTAGGCTCACTAACCCAACCATAGTGTATTTGTTGTGCATACATGGCTTGCACCCACCATATGTGAACACAGATATGTCTGACACCCCATCGTTATGGCATGCCTCATAACGAAGAACTTTCTTGGTGGTGCACACTAATAGGAGAACACTACATTGGTGTTAATTAGGGATCATCCTATTTAAATGCTACTGTTGTGTATCTAATACTAACACTCAAACAAGATGTACACAAAGATTAAATCATATCTAATCTAAATGTGACGTAACATGGTTGTCTTTGCACTCCATGATCTCCATCACGTGCTCTAGCACGAT
Source organism: Avena sativa (assembly GCA_916181665.1). Lineage (NCBI taxonomy): Eukaryota > Viridiplantae > Streptophyta > Magnoliopsida > Poales > Poaceae > Avena > Avena sativa. Next base: position 74,207,842 of record OV702291.1, on the reverse strand, counting down.
CTTCATCAGGCCACCAGGTTGACGCCAAGTCCACGACGCCACTGGTCTTGTTGTTCATCTTCATAATGACTACTACTATACTACTTAGTAATAGGAAAAGTAAACTACGTTACCTCATTCACGACTGTAACCATATCACATCACAAAGCCTTCCCTGCAACATAAAGTTAGACGCCTCTACTTTATCTATTGCAGATTTTACGTGGTTGTTTAGGCTTTCGCAATAGAACGTTTCTACCTACGAACTTTGAATCACAACATGGATCCAATAGTTGTCTCTACTACACCCCTTTCGGGGCCTTCCGTATGCCATATCAAATACTATGACAGAGACAAACACCCGCTAGCTACTTATACGGTACAAGTCGTATGTCAAACATGGAGCCAGTCTCGCATAAGATTATGCGTAAGGTCGGTCCGGGCCGCTTCATCTCACAGTACCATGATATAAACAAATACACGTGGGAATGTAACAACTAGGGTATCAATGCCCACACTCTGCATGTGTCTATTGGTACTAGCATAGTACACATAGATCAGGCTTTGAAACCACTGAAGTGTTTCCGCAGCAGATAACAACAAAAATTACTACGTTGGAACACCCTAGCGCCCATGATGTATCTAGTAAGTAATGCAGTAACGGAGGAAGATAGCGGCAACATACCCTTGAAGACCGAAAGAGTGTTACACTCATACAATGAGCTTGAATGATGTAGTCGTACCCATTCGACCTCAGGGTCATGAAGCTCCTCGCACGTCACCCTTTGTCCAGTGATGGCTCTGAAATATAGCCATCTACGTCCACATTTAAACTGGATATTAATCATATTTTTGATGAAATATCTCTCTAAACCCTGCCACTAATGCTAATATTTAGAGGGGTATGCAATCCTTTGTTCTTGTATTTTTCCTGCACAAACAATGTCGTTTAAAGGAGGGAATCACTATATTAAAGTCAAAGATATGAGATTTCCAACAACCAGAAGAAACCAGGATTCGAACAATGAAGACAGACGTCGTAACGACCAACTATACGGCCGGAGCAAAAATTCCGACCGAACAACTCCGGTCGTATAGTTGGCGCCGCCACCATTAGGTCAAACAGAACAACTTTCGTGAAGGGATTCCTATATAAAGAAGCCTCAGGCAACGGGAAAACAACTCTTGCTCTGCCCCAAAGAAGCCAGACTCCGCCAAAAAGCTGCCTTAGATCTCCAAACCCTTCTCCATCTCCATAGCCATAATCCACCACTTGTAATAGTAGATATCTTCTTTGATTGGCGACATTGTAAGACTATTGCTATCAATCTTAAGATTTTTATTACAATGTTTGTGATTTTTGATCTCATCTCTATGTGTGAGTAATTATCCTTGGGCTAAGGGCTTCGGCCTAGCCATGTAGCAATTGTGCATGTGATTTATCATAGATGGAACCGTGTATTAGTTTGTATGACATGATGATTATTGTATCCTATCTTGCCTCAATCCAAGCACTTGTCAGGTACCCAAGACCCCGAGGGTTGAGCCAGGTATAGGGAGTATGAGTAATGACTGATCTGCAGGTTGGAAACCCCAGTGACAGAAGGGGTAGTATGGTTGTATGTGAGGGATTTGCTTGGGATTAACGGTGACATCACTATGCATATCATTAGTTCTCTTTCTTCTATGAATGAGACTAGTAGGTTATTGCTATAAGCGATTGCGGAGGCAACATAAATTATGGATGCACTGCCCACATATAATTTATCTTGATCTAACAAGTACGCGCATACTTTATTTCTATCTTTTATTTCCATCAGATGTTTTTGCACAACTACAGGTGAAACCAAATGCCCTAGGCCCTCTCTCTCCATCATCGATAACATCAAAAAGACGCAAGCTACTAGCCCGGTAAAAACACAAAAGGAATTCTAAAACCCCTGAAGGTCCATTAAAGTAACTTCACTATGCATTCGCTTCCCGTGGATTCGATAACCTAGGTCTACTAGGGAAAAAGAGCTATACTACATCCGTAATCCAGATCGAAGGTATCAACCCTTTTTCTGGCACCGTTGCCAGGGAAGCAATAGCTACCATGGTGAGGTTATTAGGAACCTTGCTAGTTTTAATTCTTGTTTTTAATTTTGTTAGTTTGCTTTTAGTCTTTATTTGATAAACTAAAAAATTAGTTAGTCTTTAAATTCTTGTTTTTACTGTTATAATTTTTAATCTAAGAAAGCCCAAAAACATATGAAGTATGGCTGAAAAGAAGCTTGGGGAGTTTGCTACTCCCAATAATGATTCCTATCACTCAGCTAGCAATCGCTGCTGGTGACTATGAAATTAATCCCACTTACTTAAGTTTGGTTCAACAGAATCAATTTGGAGGCTCTATTGTTGAAGACGCAGTTATGCACTTAAATACTTTCACTGAAATATGTGATATGATGCATATAAAAGACGTTGACCATGATGCGGTCAAATTGCATCTATTTCCTTTCTCTCTAAGAGGGAGGGCTAAAGAATGGTTGCTATCTTTGCCTAAAAATACTATTATATCATGGGTGGGATGTACTTCTTTATATATGACTAAAATTTTCCCACCTGCAAAGACTATGCAACTTCAATCTAATATTACTGGCTTTAGACAGGAAGAGCGTGAGCCACTAGCGCTTGCATGGGAGAGGATGAAAGAATGCCTTAGAAACTATACTAGTCATGGGATGGAAGATTGGTTAATCTTCCATTTATTTTATAATGTTCTTAATCTTGTGTCTAAGTCTATGCTTGATACTACAGCTGGAGGAACATTTATGGGTAAACATATTACCGAAGCAAAGCAGCTGCTAGACAATATGCAAAACAACCATTCCCAATGGCATGTTGAAAGATCAAACACGAATAAGGTGAACTCTGTCTCACCACAAGAGAACGAAGATCTCGATGCTAAGTTGGATGAGCTAATACTAGCCGTAAAAGGTATTGAAACTTAGGTAAGAGCCACCCCCGAAACAAACATAGAAGAAATAGACTATGTAGCTCATAATGATTACAATCCTGCTTGGAAGAAGAGTTACAATCCTAACTTTCAGAAACATTATGCTAGTCCTACAAATAACTCTAATAATAATATGGGACCTAGTAATGGTAGTCTCCAAGAAACGCTTAAGTATTTCATAGACTCACAAAATGAACAAAATAATATTCTAGTCAAAATTACGGAGAATCATGATGCTATGTTTGGTAAATTATCTAACCAAGCTGTTAGTTTGAGAAATAATTTGCAGGCCCTTCAAGAAAGAATAATGATCGTTGAGGGACAGCTAGGTAAGATAACCGAGAGTCAAACTCTCATTTTAGCTAAATTTGCAGGTAATGCTGAGCCCAATCCGGTTGAAGAACTCAAAATGATGAGGATCCAAAGGGAGGAGCCTGAAGAACTTGATTATAGTAATGCCCCTTCACCAAGCTACACCATCGAAGATCTTGTAAAGAGGATCAACGTCAAAATTCCGGTAAGTGAAGGTAATGATGAAGCCATGTATCAACACTTTGTTGATCCAGTAGCAATTAAGGTACACGAGCTTGAAGAGGAATACAAGAAAATTGCTGAAAAGTTACCTGTTAAACTAGATGACATATTTGAGCCTACTATTAAGATAAAGATTGGAACCAATGAGATAGCTGCACTTTGTGATCTAGGTGCAAGCGTCTCAACAATTCCAAAGAGTCTTTTTAACAAGTTAAATCTTGGATCCTTTGAAATTACTGAGTTAAAATTGCATCTAGCATATTCTGCCTACAAACAAGCTATAGGGATTAAGGAGAACACTTTAGTTTATATCAAAGGCTGTCCTGCTCTCATTGATTTCGTTATAGTTGACATGCCTAAAGATACCGTTGATCCTATAATACTAGGTCGTTCTTTCTTAAGAACTATAAAAGCTTTAATGAACCTTCATGAAGGGAACATGAAGTTGCAATTGCCTTCGCGGGATCCTTTTGTTATTCATTTCCCCAGGAAGAAGAAAGCCAAACATGACGAGAAGGAGGCCATCAGTTTGAAGGCCAATTACTTTGGAGTGGGTGTTCCACTCATCTGGCCCAAGTGAGTATCATCTAGGTCAAGCTATTGACCATAAAAGAGCGCTCCATGGAAGGCAACCCATATTAAATTAAGGTTTGAGTTAAGTTTTTAGTTTTAGTTTAAGTTCATGTAAAATAAAGAGTGCTAAAAACTCCATTTGAGGAGAAGAAATTCGGTAGTACTTGAAATTCTGCATTATTCATGCTATTGTTGGTTGACAATATTTACTGCCAATTTTCTATAAAAATAAGGTATATCACTAAGTTATAGGAAAATAAATAGTTTACGAAGAAACATAATTTTTTTGATGCACACAGACAGTTTAACGACCAACTATACGGTGGGAATAAAAATTCCGGTCGTATAGTTATCTTTACCATCGAATTTTTTTCTGCAATTTGTACTGAGAGTTCAATGATCAACTATATGGCGAGAATAAAAAAATTCGGCCGTATAGTTCCGATTGTATAGATATCAATGCCTTCCTACAATTTATTTTCATATATACTGAGAGTTTAACGACCAACTATACGGCGTGAATAAAAATTCCGGGCGTATAGTTCCGGTCGTATAGATATCTATGCCTTTGCAAATTTTCTTTCACAGAGACAGATAGTTTAACGACCAACTATACGGCCGGAACATTTTGTTCCGCCTGTAGAGTTGCGTCCGTATACCTACGCCGCTAGGAGGAAGACCTAATATTTTGGCAGAACGACAACTATACGGCCAAAACACGTGTTCCGCCCGTATAGTTGCACCCGTATAGTTGCGTCTGACCACAAAATCGCAAGGGAAGGTACTCCCAACTCCAAAACTTCAATCCTTTTTCTTTCTTCTACCTCCAAACTCTCTCAAAACCTCAAGGGATCTTCATCTCTACTCAATTTCGTTCGATTTCCTCGCACACAAGTGATCTATGGTATGTTTCTCTTCCAATCCTCCAATTACTTTTTGCAAATTCATCTTCGATATATTGTCATTGTCAATCTAGGGTGAGACCTACCATGAACCAATTGCTATGATTTTCTTGACTAGATTATTATCTTGAGGAGATTGTTTAGTGTGCATAGATGAGGAATATATTATACTTACTGTTGTTGGATCAAAAAGTTTTATTTTTGCCTTTCTTCAATGTTTTAGAAGATGAACACAAGGAGCCAAACTCGTGCTCGTGCCACCGCTAGCGCTTCTTGGGAGATCACCCAGGAATGTATGGGGATACGGTTCAGGGATGAGGCCCATCGTGAACGCTTCAACAAGATCAAGAACCGTGAAGTGAAGGCCACCAAGTGGGCCTGCCCCATTATATGGAACCAACTTGGTATTTCTGATGACTTAATTTACTTTGCAATAGAGCTGGCCTGCAAAACTTTGTGTACAATGATGTACCTACTTATCGTTGCTTAACCATTGAATTCCTAAGTTCGTTGCAAAGCACCATTAAACTATGGCAAGGAGAGGATACTATTTCTTTCCGTCTGATGAACAACAACTACACTTTAACATTAGATGAATGGTGTGCATGCTTTAATTTGCCAAAAAATGATGTTCATGCTTTACGCGCATCCTTTACTGGTTTAATTGCTTCCCTCGATCAATACTATAATGGAATGAGCTTCACTAGTAGAGTGAACAAGGGGAAGAATATTCAACATCCTGCAATTCGCTATTTGTTCTGTGTTATTACTAACACCTTGTAGGCACGTAACGAGTTAACGAGACTCAACGATGAGTACATCCTAGTCCTCGCAAAGGCTGGTTACATCAACTGCAACCTGTCACTCAACTTGGGCGCCATCCTTGTGCGCTACCTGGAGAACCAAGCCTCCCAAAGCCAAGGTCCAATCATAGGAGGAGGCATCATCACCGTGCTTGCCACTGCCCTAGACATCGATCTAGGTGAGTTGCAACCCGTACTAGGTGAGACACGTGTTGGTTTCTCCACCTTGAAGGCTTGTGGAATGCTCACTAGGAGAGGTGGTGTTTATTACCTGCATATTGCTGGAGCTGGGCGTATCTACTCCGCTCCTTTGCCTAATGGTATTTTCTCTATCGAGGAATGACGTTTGCTATATGATCCGCAGGTTGAGAAGCACCAACCCAAGGAAGAAATTCCTGAAGAGGATGAGGACCAAGAGGAGGAGAAAGAAGTTCCTCATCAAGAGGAGCAGCCACACACCCGGTTCGCCACATACCAAGATTTCCAAGGACTAGGAGGGACTGTGGAGAGGATGCACAACCTCTCTTTGAACCTCCGAGAATCAACAAGTCACCTCTCCACTCAATTTGCGAACTGGAGTAACGACTTTTTCCCGCCACCACAATGATTTGAAGGGCTTGCAAAAGCCAAAGCTTGGGGAAGTTTCCTCATGTATCTTTATTTGGCATTTATTTGCTTTTATTTATTTTGAGGTTATGTTTTTAATTTGAGTTTATAAGCACTCGTGTTGGTTTCCCCAACACTCTATCTTTAGTTCTTTCTATTTTGTTTTCGAAATTTTCTAGCCAAGCGTTGCCGCCAATTTTCTATTCTTTAAATTCCCTCTCTTGAAAAACACAAAAAGATTTCTCCATTTTTCCTTATTTTCCCTCTTTCTTTTCTTTCCTCCTCGAGGTCTTCATATATTTGCAGGAGAGTGATCAACTTCAAGTTTCCAAGAAACAAATAAAAAGGGAAGAGGGAAGTGGAACTAAACATGAGAGGTATGCCTTATGACTCCCCACTTTTGAAGTTTGAGAAACCCATGCTACTTAGTAGTAAATGTTGAGATATTATATTGGTGGAGTGATTCTTTGTATCATAGAAAGATTGTTGTTTGCATGGGTATTTAATTGGGCTCATTTTGTTCCAGCTCTCGTAATTAACCAAGTCTTGCCTAAAAATTGCTAAACAATTGTAATAAGAAAAAGTCTCACAATTGAAGGCTTGGGTGTTGTAGTGATTAGTATTGAAGGCTTATTTCTAGAGACACACGACACCACTAAAAATGTTGATTGACTTGATAGATCTATTTGAAAGGATTTGTTTGATTGAATTAATGTTTAGCGGTTTTTATGAGCATGCCAAAGTTTGACTTGTTAATCATAAGAATGATATAGCTTTACGCGTGTCAAACTTCATGGGATGCCAACAACTCCGCTGGACTACGAACGATCTTCATGGAGGAAACTCCTAGATTTCGGCTATGAGTTGATTAAGCACTTGTAGCAGCAATGCTATAGTGGGTAAGATTCTTGGCACTCCCGGGTAGCTGTAATCATGATGGAATCACTCCTCTGGCTATTATGAGTAATCATTATGCAAAAGTAACAAAAACCTTAGTGATGCCACGAGTTTCCATCACAGCCTGATAAACTAATAAAAATCTTTGGCATGCTCTCAATTACTTAAAAACTGAAAATTCTTGAAGGACAATGAATAAAAAAGTAGTGCTTGCAAAGTCTTAATTCATTGATGTGGGAGAATTGAGATACTTTAGTATATATGCTTTTCATGACAACTCTCACACTCTTAATTTACATGATTATACTTTACTGTTCAAAGGCAAGCCTATGAGTTGATTACTTGACATGGAATAAAGTTTACTTATTTGGATCATCCATGTTTACAATAATTTTGCTGCACTATAAGGATGCATGAATCCCGTATGATATGCTTGCCATTAATCTATCTATGCTGAAGTTTTTCAAATTTATGAAGTGGAGGAAACATGAGACTATTAATCATGAGTAAGATCACCATCTCGTTATTTCAGTTTAAATGCGGAGTTCATTTTTGATTTTGGTTTTCTTGCTCGGGACGATCAAGTTTAAGCTTGGGGAGGTTGATGGCTCTGAAATATAGCCATCTACGTCCACATTTAAACTGGATATTAATCATATTTTTGATGAAATATCTCTCTAAACCCTGCCACTAATGCTAATATTCAGAAGGGTATGCAATCCTTTGTTCTTGTATTTTTCCTACGCAGTTAATGTCGTTTAAAGGAGGGAATCACTACATTAAAGTCGAAGTTATGAGATTTCCAACAACCAGAAGAAACCAGGAGCCGAACAACGAAGGCAGACACCGTAACGACCAACTATACGGCCGGAGCAAAAATTCTGACCGTATAGCTTCGGTCGTATAGTTGGCGCCGCCACCGTTAGGTCAAACAGAACAACTGTTGTGAAGGGACCCCTATATAAAGAAGCCTCAGGCGATGGGAAAACAACTCTCGCTCTGCCCAAAAGAAGCCAGACTCCGCCAAAAAGCCGCCTCAAATCTCCAAACCCTTCTCCATCTCCATAGCCATACTCCACCACTTGTAATAGTAGATCTCTTCTTTGATTAGCGACATTGTAAGACTATTGCTATCAATCTTATGATTTTTTCTACAATGTTTATGATCTTTGATCTCATCTCTATGTGTGAGTAATTTTCCTTGGGCTAAGGGCTTCGGCCTAGCCATGTAGCAATTGCACATGTGATTTATCATAGATGGGATCGTGTATTAGTTTGTATGACATGATGATTATTGTATCCTCTCTTGCCTCAATACAAGGACTTGTCAGGTACCCAAGACCCTGAGGGTTGAGCCAGGTATAGGGAGTATGAGTAATGGCTGATCTGCAGGTTGGGAACCCCAATGACAGAAGGGGTAGTACAGCTGTATGTGAGGGATTTGCTTGGGATTAACGGTGACATCACTATGCATATCATTAGTTCTCTTTCTTCTATGGATGAGACTAGTAGGTTATTGCTATAAGCGGTTGCGGAGGCAATAGAAATTATGGATGCACTACCCACATATAATTTATCTTGCTCTAACAAGTATACACATACTTTATTTCTATCTTTTATTTCCATCAGATGTTTTTGCACAGCTACAGGTGAAATCGAACGCCCTAGGACCTCTCTCTCCATCATCGACAACAACAAAAAATGCAAGCTACTGGTCTGATAAATACACAAAAGGAATTCTAACCCTGAAGGTCCGTTAAAATAACTTCACTATGCATTCGCTTCCCGTGGATTCGATAACCTAGGTCTACTAGGAAAAAGAGCTATACTACATCCCTAATCCGGATCGAGGGTATCATATAGATCCTTGCACGATGGTCAGGTCACTACTATTGGTAGCTCCCCCTGAGTTATCACACACATACGATGCAAGATAACGACTCCTAGGCTCTGATCCCTATCGAGGTTGCGGAAGTAGAACTCTTGGCCAGAATCCCTACAACATAATGGTGTGCCATAGCGGTGTTGACTTTGCGTGTATAGTTCTTATCCGGGACCGTGCCACTGCAAACGCAACTGAGAGAATATCTAGATTGGTGTATTTCAATCCCTCCCAGGGGCACCCCTTTATATACGCAGAGGAGGGGTACTCCTCCCAAAGGCTAGGCCATGTGGGACTAAAAATACAAAAGAAAAAGTGGAAAAATAGAGCTACAGTCGACTGGGCCATTGGGGCAGCTAGGTGGGCCACCCAGCCTCAGCCTAGCTAACCAGTAGCAACACTAAGCAGTTGCAGCCAGTGGCTAGGTGGGCCGGCCTCACACTCGCGTCCCAGTTTGCCCCGCGCGGGAATCCGCGGCAGCGACGGCCTGGCCCGGGTGGGCCGACACCTGCCCTCGGCCCGTGATACGTTGCTAACGTATCCATATTTTTTGATGTTCCATGCTTGGTTTTATCTACTTTCTTATGTTTTGTCCATACTTTGGAGTACTTTTCATATGATTTCTTGGACTAACCTATTAACAAGTGCCACAGTGCGAGCTGCCTGTTTTCTGCTGTTTTTGGTTCCAGGAAGTTAGAAATGAATATTCTCGAAATTCGACGGGACAAAAGCCAAAGTCAGTTTTTCACCGAGGGAAACAAGGAGCCAGAATACGAGACGGAGAGGGGCCAGAGGGAGGCCACACCACCTGGCTGCGCGGTCAGGCCTGGCCTGCGCCAGGGGATGGTGTGGCCAGCCTAGGCACCCCCTCGGCCTCCCCTTCCGACTATAAGATGCCTCCGATACAAAAACCCTAAGTACCCGATCAAAATTCCACAAAAGAGTCTATAGCCGCCGTCGTCTCCATCCCTAGATCGGGAGGGATCTGAAGCTCTTTCCGGCACCCTGCCGGAGAGGGGATTTCACCCTGGAGGCCTTCTTCATCACCATGCAAGCCTCCGGTGTGATGCGTGAGTAGTTCATCTCTGGACTACGGGTCCTTGTAGTAGCTAGATGGCTGGTTCTCCTCCTTTGTGCTATCATGTTTATTTCTTGTGAGCTCCGTTCATGATCAAGATCATCTATTTGTAATTCTGCATGTTGTGTTTGCGGGGATCCGATGGATATTGAGATGCTATTTCAAATTGATTATTGATTCTATCATGTCCTTATTATTTGTGATCTTGCATGCTTTTCGTTGTTAGTAGCTATCTTGGCCAAGTAGATGCTAGCAACTCCAAGAGTTAGTATTTATGCTCGATAGTGGGTTCATGCCTCTAGTAATCTGGGGAAATGATAGAAATCTCTAAGGTACTAGATGTGTTGTTGCTACTAGGGAGAAAACAACAATCCTTTGTTCATAGAACAATCGTATTGTTTACTTTACACACAATTCGTAATGCAATTATCTATTGCTTGCAACTTAATACTGGAGGGGGTTCGGATGATAACCTGAAGGTGGATTATTAGTCATAGATGTAGTTGGATGGCGGTCTATGTATAATGTTGTAATGCCCAATCAAGTATCAAAGGAGTCAAGATGATTAGTATATGCATATATTGCTTTCTTGATGTTTGTCAATTGCCCCGCTGTAATTTGTTCACCCAACATGTTATTTATCTTAAGGAGATCCACCACTAGTGAACTATGGACCCCGGTCCTTTCTTTTACAATCAATCTACAATCAAGTGTTTACTGCTTTGTGTTCACTTTTTGCAAACCATTACTTTCTTCCACTCGATACGTTTAATCCTTTGTTTTCAGCAAAACCGGTGAGATTGACAACCTCATCGCAAGTTCGGGGCAAAGTTCTATGGTTGTGTTGTGCAGGTCTCCACATTGCTACTAGTACCGGTAGTATGCCCTTCCAAGGCTCAGCTAGCAACACCTTTGGGGTGTTTCCTTGCTCCTACTGGATTGATAACCTTGGTTTCATAACTGAGGGAAAACTTGCTGCTGTGCTCATCGTACCTTCCTCTTGGGGTTCCCCAACGAGCTCGATATATTTTCGGCCATCAAGCTCTTTTTCTGGCGCCGTTTCCGGGGAGTCAAGGACATCTTCACAAGGGGAGTCCCTCATAACCAATCTCTTTACTTTGTTATTTTTGTTTTGCTTAGTTTTCTTTTGCTTTGTTTGCTTGTTTCTTTATCAAAAACATAAAAAAATAGTTTTACAAGTTTGCTTTCTTTATTAAAAACACAAAAAATTAAGTATTCTATAGTTGTTACTGCTTTCTTAGCTTACCATGTTGATCCCTAAGTTTACCCTGAAAGACCTTTCAATAGGTAGTGTCTCTATAATTGGGAAAGATAATATTGAAGAGTTCTTTAATCATGTTAGTAAGCATGAGGATATTGAGGATAGATCCCTTGCGGAACTTGCTCCAAATTATGAAATTGCCGCGGCTTCTCTAGTTCACATGTTGGAGGCTAGGTTTGTTAACCTTAACCCCTTAATGCAAGTGATGTTTCTTAAACTTAAAGAAATTGATGACCCTGAAAAGAGGGATTTTATTCTGGAAACTTTGCTTAAGGAATTCTATGATGTTTCTAAGGAAGCTAGAAAAGTGTTTGATCGTTTTAATATGCTAGGCTCATGTGTAGATGTTATTGGTACACGAGAAAAGATGAACAAAACCGAACCTAATGGGTAGGAAACTAAGATACCAATACCTTTCAAACTTGTAGCAATACATGAAGCCATAGAAAAGAATCTTGATTTGAGTGTTCCTGAAAACCCGTTTGATGAAAATAGTGAACCCAAGAGCATTGAGATAGGATCCTCTAGAACTTATTTGGATGATATACCTTGCCTTGTTGAAGATATTTCTGGTATTAATCTTAATGCTTCTTCATTTGAGAACACTTGATTCTTTTTCTTACTTCTTATGCCTAACTTAAAGGCGTTAAAGAAAAGTACTTATTAGGAGATAACCCAAAAGTTTTAGATGAGTCTTGGAAGTTATTACCGCTATAATAACCGCTCCTTATCCTTTTTATTTGCTTTTTGTGCCAAGAGTAACCTCTAATGAGAGAGAAGTAATGATTGGGAAAGTTGCTGTCTCGAAACAAATTTCTGTGCTTCACCATAAAAATTGGTGTAAAATATCTGTACGTCCTTTTGAGGCATGAATTTTTGTTCTTCTTCCCCAGGTTGTTATCTAACTTTCGTTAGTTTAACACTTTTTGATTTGAGCAACAGAAGGTCTTCGAAAAAAATCCTCTTTACCATCTGGTCTGTTTTGACATATTTCTGCCATTATTTGCATTTGCTTCTTGTTGGTTCCTTTTTGAGTTCTTTTGGGTAATTGAGCTTTCTGAGGAAAGTGCTACAGTAGCTTGTGCTTTATTGTAAGTTTTATTGGTGTTCAAACTGAACCCAAAGACCTATTATCTTGAGTGCACTAATGTTGCTAATAAAGATTGTGTGAAGTTTTGTATGAAGGAAAAATTTCAGGTGTATGGAAGGAATGAGTAATGAGATGAAGGATGGACTAAAGCTCAAGCTTGGGGATGCCACGCGTGTCACCCCAAGAAATATCCAAGAAGTACAAGCATCAAATCTTGGGGATTCCCAAGGCATCCCCTTCTTCATCAATAAAAATCCCAGGTTTCTTCCAAACGCTTCATTTTTATTGTTTCATGCACAGTTGTGTTGTTCTTGGAGCGTCTTCTTTTTCGTTTTTGTTTTTGGTTTTTCGTTTGCTTGGTTTGTTTAGTTTTCTGAATAAATTGGCTGGACCCCCTCTTTCATGCATTGGTTTTCAAATAGTTTGGTTTGGATTGGAAAAGAGTAGGAAAGTTCATGCTTAAGTGGTAAAGAGAGCTTGATTTTGACTATGGCTTATGCTTTGTCATGCCATGCTTGATATTGTTTTGGCTATATGCTTAGTATTCTTTGCTGTAGCATGACATGTTATAAATAATTGAGATTGCTTAATGTGCCTTGGAAGGATCATGCGTTGTTTTAGCATATTAAAGCATAGTATTGTGGTATTCTCCTTTGATGCTTTATTTGGGTTGACTTGGCACATGCTCACACCATGTTATGACTATCCCAAGTCACCAAAGCTTTGATGATCCTTTAGTTTTCAACTTGTAATATCACTTTATGCTTTGATCAATGATGTTTTGTCACTCTGCATGATTATGGCCATTATTGCTCTCTTAGTTTGTCGCTCCCAGTCTTTTGCTAGCCTCCATAATCAAGTATGAGTTCCACTCATGCATCTAACTCCTTAAACAAAGTATATTCATGTTTTTATCTACCTTCCAAATTAAACTTGTTATGTGAAAATTAGTGATTAAAGCTCTCACGAACTTGATGGCACACTTTACTTTTCTTGCATTTAATAAACTTGAACCATTGGGTCCTTCTTTGTTGCATATATGCTTGCGCTTTATAAGTTGAAATTAGCAGAACCATGTATCATGGGGAACGCTTTCAACATTGCACTTGTACTTTGTACCCCGTTGATATCATGTTCTTTTGCTCATGGATCCCGGCGGTGTGAAATAAAAGTGGAACTTGTAAGATCATGGAGTTTGTATGTGTGTTAGAGAAACGCCTGGGCCGCTAGCCTAAGCCATGCCTAATCATGGTGGAAACTTGCAGCATCACCATAATGATCACTCTATGAAGCATCCTCAATAAAAACCTATGCAAATAGCAAATAAAAAGATCGCTGAGATGCTCATTGTCTGCTTGCCTTGTCATTTTGATTAAGGGATAACTCCTGTATCATGTGAAAGGGGTACTGATACGTCCATTGTGCATCAGTATTCTATATCATAATTTACAGTTATTCATTGATATATTTCATATTAAGAGATGATACTTATGTTATTTCATCTGTTTTCGCATGGTTGATGACTTTTGGAGCATGGACCGCTGCAGTCAGGATTCTGATGGAAAAGGTACTGTTTGGAAGCGAAATTCGTGAAGATCAGAAAATCCAGGAAAATACATGAAACATCCTATTTTTCCAGAAGACGAAGAAAGCCAGAAGGGGAAGCGGAGATGGGCCACAGGGGGGCCACACCACCCCCTGGCGTAGGCCACCCTGGGCCGCGCCACCATTTGGTGTGGCCGCCCTGGTCCACCCCTGGCTCTCCCCTCGGGCGTATATTATCCCCCCGAAACCCTAAGACTCGGGGAGTGACCACAGAAAGATTCCGCCGCCTCTACGGGACGGAAAACACCGAGAGAGAAAGATCTCTCCGGCAGACAGAATTCTGCCGGGGGAATTCCTTCCCGAAGAGGGGAGATCGTCGCCATCAACACCACCATCAAGCTGGACTCCATCGGGATCATCATCATCATCATCATCACCACCATCATCTCCACCAGCACCATCATCACCACTATCATCTCCCTGTAACAATTGGGTTGAATCTTGCATAGTTCTTAGGGGAAACTTTCCTAGTGTTGATTACTCTTTGTAGTTGATGCTATTGAGTGGAACCATTGAATTATTGTTTATGTTCAGATTGTTATACATCATTATTCCATCTTTGATCATGATCCATATGATGTATTGTGAGTAGTTCGTTTAGTTCTTGAGGACATGGGAGAAGTCATGTTGTTAGTAGTGGAGTTGTGTTGAGAGAGATTCAATAGTTTGTTAATTAAGTTGTGGTGTACTTTTCCTAGTGGTGTCATGTGAACGTCGACTACATGACACTTCACCTATATGGGCCTAGGGGAATGCATTGTGCATTTGGCTACTAATCATAGGGGTTGCCGGAGTGACAGAAACCTGAACCCCCGTTAGGAAACCATTGCACAAGGGATGTAAGGGTCTTAGAGTTTAAACTTGTGGTTATGTTTCTACCTTAATTACTTTCTTGTACTTACGGATGTTTGCAAGGGGTATAATCACAAGTATGTATTAGTCCTAGGAAGGTCGGTACATTAGCACAGGTTCACCCACACAACACTTAGCAAGCTAAAGAAGATTAATCAACTATATTAAGCCAAAGCACTTGACAGAATTCCCATGTGTCCTCGAGAAAATTTGGTCATCTTAAGTAATACAACTGGCTTGTCCTTTGCTGCATAAAGGATTGGGCCACTCGCTGCATTTATTCTCATTGTCTTTTATTTACTCATACTTTATTTACTTGCATTATCAAAAAACCCTAAAATCCGTTTACTAAGTATTTGCAGAGAATTCCTGATCCATACCACTAGCCAGCACCTTCTTCTCCTCGTTGGGTTCAACACTCTTACTTATCGAAAATACTGCGATACACCCCCTATACTTGTGGGTCATCAAGACTATTTTCTGGCGCTGTTGCCGAGGAGTGAAGCGCTATTGGAGAGTGGAACTGGTAAAGGAAATTTCTACTGTGAGTATTGTTTACTGCTGTTAGTTGCTTTAGTTCCATTATGGATAATTCGCTGAGTTTCTTATTTTGTAGTGCTACTACCACTACTAAGGTAGTAGATGAACCACCACCTGCTGAGAATGATACTTTTAAAATACCTACAAGAATTATTGATCGTGTTATGGATAACTACTATGTTGGAGATGGAACAGTCCATCCTGGTGATCATTTGCTCTTTATACACGAACTATGCGGGTTGTTCAAGTGTGCAGGTATTACTACAGATCAAGTCAAGAAGAAGTTATTCTCATTATCACTGAAAGGAAGAGCTGAGGAATGGTATAAGCTGCTGAAGAATGGTCAAGCTCTTGAATGGGAGTAAATAGTACCTCTCTTTTATTCAAAGTTTTATCCTCCTAGTGAGATTCATAAAGATCGGAATCAAATATACAACTTTTGGTCTCTTGATGGAGAGAGTACAGCTCAAGCTTGGGGGAGATTGAAGTTACTAATGCTCAAATGTCCCATTCATGAGCTCCCCAACAATATTATTATCAATAACTTCTGTGCAAGGCTTTCTCTTCATGATAAGGGTCTATTGGATGCCTCTTGTGCTGGATCATTCACTCGTATGGAAGAAGAAGCTAAACGGGATCTTCTGGACCGTATTCAAGATAATGCTGAAGCATGGGAGAATGACAAAGGAAGAAAGTCAGGTATAAATTATGATTATGAATGCACTGAATCTTTTATGGGAACTGATGACTTTCAAAATATTAATAATGCTTATGGTCTTGATTTACAAGTTATTACAAATTGTTTTAAGGCTTTTGCTTCTTATATTGAAATCCCAAAAAAGGGATGGAGCAAGTACCATGCACCTTATAAAGATATTGTTGACTATGTTCCTGTTGGGAGTACTGAATTTTGCACTTTTGATCATATCCTACCTAAACTTTATGTCGATAAAATGCCTTTCCCGGTTAAGTTAAAGGATCATCCTATGATAAATAGTGTAATCACTAAAAGTGCAAAGAGAACAGTGAAACCTGATGAACAAATAAACATTGAACCTATTGTAGCAAATGTGAAAGACCTTGTCACTAAAAGTGTAGAAGATGGACACATAGTCTTTTGTGAAGATGCTTCTAATATTGTCTCACATCCTAATAGAACTAAAAAGGCTAGTGTCCATGTGCTTTCTATTAGAATTGGTGATCATTGCTATTATGGTTTATGTGATATTGGTGCAAGTTCCAGTGCTATTCCTTATGAGCTTTACAGAGAAATTATGTATGAAATCAGTCCCTACGAACTGGAAGAGATTGATGTGGTTATTCACCTTGCTAATAGAGAGACCATCTCTCCAATTGGTATTGTACGGGATGTGGAAGTTCTCTGTGGTAAGATTAAGTATCCTGCTGATTTTCTAGTACTTGGTTCAGCTGCTAGTAAAACTTATCCTATCATTATTGGTAGACCTTCCTTGAGTACTTGTGGAGCTATTATAGATTGCAAAAGGGAGAAAATCTTAACTAAGTTTGATGGGGAATCTTATGAGTTTAATTTTTCGAAATTTACTAAAGAACCTTGTGAAGATGAAACCCATAATGAGGATTTTAGAGTTGAGCAACTTGCTTCTATTTCTCTTGCTCCTAACAATGCTTTGCAGCAATTTATGGAAGATCAAGAAAATGAAATCTTCATGGAAGAGAGGAATGAGATTGACGAGATTCTCCGTAGTCAACCTAAGATGCTTACGCATAACTTGCCGGTAGAAGACTTGGGTACCACGTTGCCACCTAAAAAGGATCCAGTTTTCGATCTAAAACCTTTACCCCGATGATCTTAAATATGCTTACATTGTTGATAATAAGATATATCCTATTATTATTAGCTCTAAACTTTCAGGGAAGGAAGAAGAAAGGTTAGGCTATACTCTGGATGATTTAAAAGGGATTTCTCCTACTATATGTCAGCATGCTATCAATATAGAACCAGATGCAAAGCTAGTGGTAGAGCACCAACGACGTTTAAATCCCAAGATGAAGGAAGTGGTAAGAAATGAGGTATTCAAACTCCTTGATGCTGGTATTATTTACCCTATTGCTGATAGTGAATGGGTTAGTCCTGTTCATTGTGTTCCTAAAAAAGGGGGAATTACCGTCATCCCTAATGATAACGATGAGCTTATTCCCCAAAGAATAGTAGTAGGCTATAGAATGTGCATTGATTTTAGGAAAGTTAACAAAGTTACTAAGAAAGATCATTACCCACTTCCCTTTATTGATCAAATGTTAGAAAGGTTGTCTAAAAAGACTCATTTTTGTTTTCTTGATGGATACTCTGGGTTTTCTCAAATTGCTGTTAAACAACAAGATCAAGAAAAAACTACTTTTACATGCCCTTATGGAACCTATGCTTATAGACGTATGCCTTTTGGTTTGTGTAATGCTCCTTCTACTTTTCAAAGATGCATGTCTGCTATGTTTCATGGTTTTTGTGAGGAAATTGTGGAAGTTTTCATGGATGATTTCTCCGTCTATGGAACTTCTTTTGATAATTGTCTACACAACCTTGATAAAGTTTTGGAGAGATGTGAAGAAACTAATCTTGTTCTTAATTGGGAGAAATGCCACTTCATGGTTAATGAAGGGATTGTCCTTGGACATAAGGTTTCTGAAAGAGGCATAGAAGTGGATAGAGCTAAAGTTGAGGCAATCGAGAAAATGCCCTGTCCAAGAGACATCAAAGGTATTCGTAGTATCCTTGGTCATGCTGGTTTCTATAGAAGATTTCTCTAAGAGATCAAAACCCCTCACTAATCTTCTTCAAAAAGATGTACCCTTTGTTTTTGATGATGATTGCAAGGAAGCTTTTGAAACCCTTAAGAAGGCTTTAACTACAGCTCCTATTGTTCAACCACCTGATTGGAGTCTACCCTTTGAAATAATGTGTGATGCTAGTGATTTTGCTGTAGGTGCTTCCTTGGGCAACAAATTGATAAAAAGTTAAATGTTATCCACTATGCTAGTAAGACTCTTGACGCTGCTCAAAGGAATTATGCTACTACTGAAAAAGAATTCCTAGCCATCGTATTTGCTTGTGACAAGTTTAGACCTTATATTGTTGACTCAAAAGTTACCATTCATACTGATCATGCTGCTATTAAGTACCTTATGACAAAGAAAGATGCTAAGACTAGGCTTATTAGATGGGTACTACTCTTACAGGAGTTTGACCTACATATTGTAGACAGGAAAGGTGTTGAAAATCCTGTAGCTGATAATTTATCTCGATTGGAAAACATTGTTGGAGATATGCCCTAGAGGTAATAATAAATGTAGTTATTATTATATATCTTTGTGTTTATGATAAATGTTTACATTCATGCTATAATAGTATTAACAAGGAAACCATTAATACTTGTGTGATTTGTAAACTTAATTTGAAGTCCCTAGTATGGCCTCTATACTTCACTAGCTTGTTGGTTGATTGATGATGTGGTTTCTTTGTCATGAACATTGAGATGTTATCAACAACAAGATCATATCGTTAGGAGAATGATATGGTGGACATACTCCTATAGACAAGCGTAGCATAAAGATCAAGTCATTTCAATAGTTCAATTGCTATATGCTTTCTGATACATAGTAACCTAATTCCTTCGACCATGAGATCATGCATATTGCCTTTACTGGATGGATGCTTTGATGTCATCAAACACCACACCGTAACAGGGTGGCTATAAAAGTGGCATTGGGTGTTCGGAAAGTATTGGTTGAAACACATGGATCAAGAGTGGGATTTGTCCATCCACATGACGGATAGATATTCTCTGGGCCCTCTCGGTGAAATGTCATCCAATTAGCTTGCAAGCATGTGACTTGGTCACAAGGGATCACATATCACGGGAACGAGAAAAGAGTACTTATCAGTAACGAGGTTGAACTAGGTATGCAGAGATACCGACGATCATGACCTCGGATAAGTAACATATCGTGAGACAAAGGGAAATTGGTATCGTATGTAAGTGGTTCATTCGATCGCAAAGTAATCGTAGAAATATGTGGGAGCCATATGAATTTCCAGATTCCTCTATTGGTTATTGTTCGGAGAAGTGTCTCGATCATGTTCGCATAATTCACGAACCGTAGGGAGACACACTTAAGGATTCGACGTTGTTTGAGTAGTTATGGTATTATGAGAAAGAGACCGAATGTTGTTCGGAGTCTCGGATGGGATCCGGGATATCACGAGGTGATCCGGAATGGTCCGGAGAATAAGATTCATATAAGGAAAGTCCCATTTCGGAGTTGGGGAATGGTTCCGGTGTTTTCATCGGGAACATTCTAGAAGTTCCCGGAATGTCCGGCACTCCGGAGGGGAAGGGGTACATGAATGTGTCATTGCATGTTGGAATGATTGCATCATGTACTAAGTGTTCTTGCTGTCCCAAATAAAGGATTAAATTGAATCCTAAATTGAAAAAGTCAAACGGCTAGTTTGAAAGTCAAACTGCCAGTTTTGGAAAGTGGGAAGAGGAGGAGAAGAGGAGACCGACTTGGGGAAGGAGTCCCCAAGCCGGCGGCCAGCCCTAGGCCGAGTTGGGGAGGGACTCCCTCCCTCCCCTAGCGCGCCAGCCCTCCCACCTATAAAGGGAGGGGCAGGGCTCCCCTCCCAACACAACACAAGACACACAAGTTCCTATCCTCTAAACTAGAAACTAGACCTAGACCCCGGTTTAGAGCTGTTTCGGTTTAGAGCCTTCTAATTGGTTTAGAGCCCTCTAATTGGTGTGTCTAATTACTAGACCACTAATAGCCTCTCTCATAAGCTCCACCATACTCGCACCGGCTTAAGGCGAAGCCCTGCGGGATTTCCCCTCTACCTCCGGTACCACGCCGTTGTGCTGCCGGAATCGCGAGGAGAGTGCTACAACCTCCGCTGCCTGCTGGAACAAGGGAGAGGAAGGTCTTCGTCGAGTACCGAACGTGTGACCGACTGCGGAAGCGCTGCGGGAACGCGGCGCTGGAAGGATCGTCTACGCGATCTTGAGATCGGAAAGAGTACGACTACATCACCCACGAGAATCTGCTCTCGTTAACCGCTTTGGAATCTTCGAGGGTGAGTTCCACTATCGACTCGTTGCTGCAATCTAGTAGATAGATCTTGGCTTGTTTGTTTGTATGCGATAGAAAATTTTTGTTTTCCATGCTACGAACCCCTACAGTGGTATCAGAGCCGTGTCTATATGTAGATCTGTTGCACGAGTAGAACACAATGGTCATTGTGGGCGTTGATGCTTTTATTGTCGATTGCCTTTTGTGTACTTTGCATCTTGCGGTATGTTGGGATGAAGCGGCCCGGGCTAACCTTACATGACATCGTTCATGAGACTTGCTCCACGCTTAACATGCAACTTGTATTGCATAAGTGGCTTTGCGGGTGCCTGTTTCTCCTAGCATAGTAAAGATCCAATTTACAACGGGTGATCAACAATGCTAGTATCAATGTTGTGGTTCTTGTTCGTAAGTTAGAACGACACTTATGGAAAGCCCCAAACCACGTAAAATATGCAAAGAAAGTAGAAGCGTCTAACTTTGTTTTGCAGGGGTGTGCAGTGATGTGATATGGCCATGATTGTGATTATATTTGATGTATGCAATGATCCTTATTGTAAGTTGGCAACCGGCAGGAGCCATATGGTTGTCTTTAATTTCTGTTAAGGCCTGCGTGTCTATTCAAAATAGTTGTAATAGTTGAAGTTGGCGGACGACAACCATGAAGAAGCGTCATTGACCTTGATGCTATGCCGGTGATGATGGAGATCATGTTCGTGCTTGAAGATGGAGATCGGAAGCACAAAGAAGAAAGGCCATATCATATCACATATTATGAATTGCATGTGATGTTAATCCTTTATGCATCTTGTATTGCTTAGTAGACGACGGTAGCATTATAAGATGATCCCTCATGCACATAAATTTCAAGTTCTAAAAGTGTTCACCCTTAGTGTGCACCGTTGCCAAAACTTGCTGCTTCGAAGCACCACGTGATGATCGGGTGTCTTTGATTCCGCGGGTGACTACAACGTAAGCAAGCCAGATTTGCTTATGCGGAAGCTAAGGTTTGATCTTGACGAGCCTAGCATGTACAGACATGGCCTCAGGAACACGGATCGCCGAAAGGCAAAGCATGAATCATATAGTAGATATGATGAACATGATGATTGTTCGCCATTAAAACTATATCAGCTCTCGTGATGATCGGTGTTGATGTAGTGGATTTGGTTCGTGTGATCACTAAAACAATGTGAGGGATGTTGTTTTGAGTGGGAGTTCACCTAGTTTAATTTCATTAATTAATTTGAACTCAATTTGTCATAAACTTAGTCTAAACTATTGCAAATATGTTGTAGATCAATGGCAGCCCCTACCATCAATTTTAATGCGTTCCTAGAGAAAGAAAAGTTGAAAAACAATGGAAGCAACTTCGCGGATTGGTTCCGCAATTTGAGGATTGTCCTCACAGCTGGTAATTTGACCTATGTGCTGGATGCACCGCTAGGTGACCCACCTGCAGCTGATGCTACCGATGAAGTAAAGAATGTTTACCTCGCTCGGAAGAATCAGTACTCCATAGTTCAGTGTGCTATCTTGTATGGTTTAGAATCGGAGCTTCAGAAAAGGTTTGAAGAGTCAGATCCATATGATATTGTCGAGGATCTCAAATTAATCTTTGAGACTCATGCGGCAATTGAAAGTTATGAAGCTTCTGAAAAGTTCTTTAACTGCAAGATGGAAGAGGGTAGCTCCGTCAGTGAGCATGTGCTTAAAATGTCTGAACGTCGTAATCGAACTCTCTTAGATATGGTTCGTTCTATGATGTCACTTACAGATTTGCCACTATCATTTTGGGGTTATGCATTAGAAACAGCCGCATTCACTTTAAATAGGGCACCGTCTAAATCCGTTGAAACGACACCGTATGAATTATGGTTTGGGAAGAAACCTAAATTGTCGTTCCTTAAAGTTTGGGGATGCGAAGCCTATGTAAAGAAGTTACAGCCGGACAAGCTTGAACCCAAAGCGGAAAAATGCGTCTTCATAGGATACCCGAAGGAAACTGTTGGGTATACCTTCTATCATAGATCCGAAGGCAAAATCTTCGTTGCTAAGAATGGATCCTTTCTAGAGAAGGAATTTCTCTCGAAAGAAGTGACTGGAAGGAAAGTAGAACTCGACGAGGTTGTCGAACCTTCTCTCGAAATTGCGAGTAGCGCAGCACCGGAAGAAGTTCCTGTGGTGCCTGCACCAATAAGAGAGGAAGCTAATGATGGTGATCATGAAACTTCGGTTGAAGTTACTACAGAGCCTCGGAGGTCAACGAGAACTCGTACCACTCCAGATTGGTATGATTCCGTTATGAATGTCATATTGGTGGACAACACCGATAACCCCGAGACATATGAGGAAGCGATGATGAGCCCAGATTCCAATAAATGGCAAGAAGCCATGAAATCCGAGATTGGATCCATGTACGAAAACCAAGTATGGACTTTGGTGGACTTACCGGATGGCCGGAAGGCTGTCGAGAACAAATGGATTTTCAAGAAGAAAACAGATGCTGATGGTAATGTTACTGTCTATAAAGCTCGACTTGTCGCAAAAGGGTTTCGACAAATTCAAGGAGTTGACTACGATGAGATTTTCTCACCGGTAGCGAAGCTAAAGTCTGTGAGGATTATGTTAGCAATCGCTGCATATTATGATTATGAGATATGGCAGATGGATGTCAAAACAGCATTCCTCAATGGAGACATTGATGAAGAGTTGTATATGATACAACCCAAAGGTTTTGTCGATCCTAAAGATGCTAACAAGGTATGCAAGCTTCAACGGTCCATCTATGGATTGAAGCAAGCATCCCGAAGTTGGAATCAACGTTTTGATAAGGTAATCAAAAGTTTTGGTTTTATACAAACTTATGGAGAAGCTTGTATTTACAAGAAAGTGAGTGGGAGCTCTGTAGCATTCTTAATACTGTATGTGGATGACATATTGTTGATTGGGAATGATGTAGACCTTCTTAATAGTGTCAAGGAATATTTGAATAATAGTTTTTCAATGAAGGATCTTGGCGAAGCAGCTTACATATTAGGCATAAAGATTTATAGAGATAGATCGAAACGCCAAATATCATTGTCACAAAGTACATATTTGGACAAAGTTCTAAAGAGGTTTGGAATGGAAGATAGCAAGAAAGGGTTCTTGCCCATGTTGCCCAATACGACCTTGAGTAAAACTCAAAGTCCGACATCGGCAGAAGATAGAGAAAAGATGAGTAAGACTCCCTATGCCTCAGCCATAGGATCTCTAATGTATGCCATGCTATGTACTAGACCCGACATCGCATATGCTGTTAGTCTAACTAGCAGATATCAAAGTGATCCAGGAGTGGATCATTGGACAGCGGTCAAAAACATCCTTAAGTACTTGAGAAGAACTAAGGATATGGTTCTTTCTTATGGAGGTGATGAACAGCTCGTTGTTAATGGTTACACCGATGCTAGTTGGAACACCGATCCGGATGATTCTAAATCACAATCTGGATACGTATTTATTTTGAATGGTGCAGCAGTTAGCTGGAGGAGTGCAAAGCAAAGCGTTGTGGCGAGATCTTCAACTGAATCGGAATACATGGCTGCTTCGGAGGCTTCACAAGAAGCGATATGGATGAAAGAGTTCATTACAGAGCTGGGTGTGGTTCCAAGTGCGCTGGACCCAATGTCTATCTACTGTGATAACATGGGCGCCATAGCCAATGCGCAAGAACCAAGGTCACACAAGAAGCTGAAGCATATCAAGCTGCGTTTCCACGCTATTCGAGAACATATCCAGGATGGGGATATAAAGATTTGCAAAGTACACACAGATCTGAATGTGGCGGATCCGTTGACTAAACCTCTCCCGAGGGCAAAACATGACCAACACCAAACTGCCATGGGTGTTCGGTATATTACCATGTAATCTAGATTAGATGACTCTAGTGCAAGTGGGAGACTGTTGGAGATATGCCCTAGAGGTAATAATAAATGTAGTTATTATTATATATCTTTGTGTTTATGATAAATGTTTACATTCATGCTATAATAGTATTAACAAGGAAACCATTAATACTTGTGTGATTTGTAAACTTAATTTGAAGTCCCTAGTATGGCCTCTATACTTCACTAGCTTGTTGGTTGATTGATGATGTGGTTTCTTTGTCATGAACATTGAGATGTTATCAACAACAAGATCATATCGTTAGGAGAATGATATGGTGGACATACTCCTATAGACAAGCGTAGCATAAAGATCAAGTCATTTCAATAGTTCAATTGCTATATGCTTTCTGATACATAGTAACCTAATTCCTTCGACCATGAGATCATGCATATTGCCTTTACTGGATGGATGCTTTGATGTCATCAAACACCACACCGTAACAGGGTGGCTATAAAAGTGGCATTGGGTGTTCGGAAAGTATTGGTTGAAACACATGGATCAAGAGTGGGATTTGTCCATCCACATGACGGATAGATATTCTCTGGGCCCTCTCGGTGAAATGTCATCCAATTAGCTTGCAAGCATGTGACTTGGTCACAAGGGATCACATATCACGGGAACGAGAAAAGAGTACTTATCAGTAACGAGGTTGAACTAGGTATGCAGAGATACCGACGATCATGACCTCGGATAAGTAACATATCGTGAGACAAAGGGAAATTGGTATCGTATGTAAGTGGTTCATTCGATCGCAAAGTAATCGTAGAAATATGTGGGAGCCATATGAATTTCCAGATTCCTCTATTGGTTATTGTTCGGAGAAGTGTCTCGATCATGTTCGCATAATTCACGAACCGTAGGGAGACACACTTAAGGATTCGACGTTGTTTGAGTAGTTATGGTATTATGAGAAAGAGACCGAATGTTGTTCGGAGTCTCGGATGGGATCCGGGATATCACGAGGTGATCCGGAATGGTCCGGAGAATAAGATTCATATAAGGAAAGTCCCATTTCGGAGTTGGGGAATGGTTCCGGTGTTTTCATCGGGAACATTCTAGAAGTTCCCGGAATGTCCGGCACTCCGGAGGGGAAGGGGTACATGAATGTGTCATTGCATGTTGGAATGATTGCATCATGTACTAAGTGTTCTTGCTGTCCCAAATAAAGGATTAAATTGAATCCTAAATTGAAAAAGTCAAACGGCTAGTTTGAAAGTCAAACTGCCAGTTTTGGAAAGTGGGAAGAGGAGGAGAAGAGGAGACCGACTTGGGGAAGGAGTCCCCAAGCCGGCGGCCAGCCCTAGGCCGAGTTGGGGAGGGACTCCCTCCCTCCCCTAGCGCGCCAGCCCTCCCACCTATAAAGGGAGGGGCAGGGCTCCCCTCCCAACACAACACAAGACACACAAGTTCCTATCCTCTAAACTAGAAACTAGACCTAGACCCCGGTTTAGAGCTGTTTCGGTTTAGAGCCTTCTAATTGGTTTAGAGCCCTCTAATTGGTGTGTCTAATTACTAGACCACTAATAGCCTCTCTCATAAGCTCCACCATACTCGCACCGGCTTAAGGCGAAGCCCTGCGGGATTTCCCCTCTACCTCCGGTACCACGCCGTTGTGCTGCCGGAATCGCGAGGAGAGTGCTACAACCTCCGCTGCCTGCTGGAACAAGGGAGAGGAAGGTCTTCGTCGAGTACCGAACGTGTGACCGACTGCGGAAGCGCTGCGGGAACGCGGCGCTGGAAGGATCGTCTACGCGATCTTGAGATCGGAAAGAGTACGACTACATCACCCACGAGAATCTGCTCTCGTTAACCGCTTTGGAATCTTCGAGGGTGAGTTCCACTATCGACTCGTTGCTGCAATCTAGTAGATAGATCTTGGCTTGTTTGTTTGTATGCGATAGAAAATTTTTGTTTTCCATGCTACGAACCCCTACAAACATCTCTTTTGATCCTATGCCTGTTAATGATAGTTTCCCAAATGAACAGTTGGCTGCGGTAGGGGTAAGCTTGCGAGGGAGCCCTTGGTACGTTGATTATGCTAACTTTATTGTCTCCAAGTATTTGCCTCCCACTTTTACAGCTCAACAAAGAAGAAAGTTCTTTTATGATTTTAGGCATTATTTTTGGGATGACCCACAGTTATATAAAGAAGGAGTGGATGGTATTATACGAAGATGTGTTCCAGAATATGAGCAAAAGGAGATATTGCGGAAATGTCATGGTAGTGCCTATGGAGGGCATCATGCAGGAGATAGAAATGCACAGAAGGTACTACAATCAGGTTTTTACTGGCCTACCCTGGAAGAAAATTTGTCTTATACTGTGATGAGTGTCAGCGTGTTGGTAATATTTCTAGACGCAATGAAATTCCTATGAATTACTCTTTAGTTATTGAACCCTTTGACTGTTGGGGATTTGACTTTATGGGTCCTTTTCCTCCCTCGAAAGGTTATACTCATATTCTTGTTGCCGTTGATTATGTTACTAAGTGGGTAGAAGCCATACCTACGAAGAGTGCTGATGGGGAGACCTCTCTAAAAATGATTAAAGATGTTATCTTCCCGAGGTTTGGAGTGCCTAGGTATCTTATGACTGATGGAGGTTCTCATTTCATGACCCTTGCTAAATATGATGTTAATCATAGAATTGCTTCAGCTTATCACCCCCAAACTAGTGGGAAAGTAGAGTTATCAAATAGAGAAATTAAATCCATCTTGCAAAAGACTGTTAATAGATCTAGAAAAAACTGGGCTAAAAAGTTGAATGATGCTTTATGGGCTTATAGGACTGCCTATAAAAACCCTATGGGGATGTCTCCTTATAAAATGGTTTATGGGAAAGCTTGTCACCTACCTTTAGAATTAGAACACAAAGCTTATTGGGCAGTTAAAGAACTTAATAGAGACTATAAGCTTGCTGGTGAAAAAAGATTATTTGACTTAAGTTCTTTGGATGAATGGAGGAGTGAAGCCTATGAGAATGCTAGACTCTTTAAGGAAAAAGTCAAAAGATGGCATGACAAGCGAATACTTAAGAGAGAATTCCATGTTGGTGAGAAAGTTCTATTGTATAGGTCTCGTCTCAGATTTTTTGCAGGAAAACTACTGTCAAAATGGGAAGGACCTTTCGTTATTGAAGAAGTGTACCATTCAGGAGCAATAAAGATTTCTTCTTTAAAAGATAACACTACAGAAGTGGTGAATGGGCAGCGACTTAAGCACTACATTGCTGGAGACTCTTATAATGAAGATGTTGAAGCATTTCAAGTCATAACTCCAGAAAATTTATCAAAGACCAAATTCAGAGACCTGCAGAGTCTGTTTTTGAATAGGTAACAGTTCTGGTAAGAAAAGTTCCGCGAAAGATCTGTCCAGTTATATTTTTGTAGTTTTTATCCAACAAGGAAAGCTACGAAGCGAAAGAGGGACAGAAACGGAGGCTGGGTGGCTCACACCACCCTGTGGCGTGGGCCCACCCTGGCCGCGCCACCAGGTGGTGTGGCCACCTCGAACTCCGTCTCTAACCCGTTTTCTCCTAGTACCTTCCTTTTGTTGTAAAACTTCGTAATATATAATCCCCAGATTTCCCGAGGTTCGTATATCGTGTTCTCGTCGTGTTTTCGTTTCGATCTGTTTCTGCCAGGAACTATTCTTGAAAGCTTAGAAGCACAATGGTGTCTGCCAAGGATAAGGGAAAGGAGCCTATGGAGGCGGATCTCCAAGACCCCGGGCAGGAGAAGGAGATCAAGAGTGAAGATGAAGAGGAGGCAAAGCACACCAGCACTACCATTGCAAGCATTGGAGTGGTGGCAAACCCTGCCGAGATTATGTCAACTAGAGGGAAGCCTCCTCGTCACTGTTCAGATCCTTGGTCACTTCCTCCATGCACCAAGAATCCTTTCCATACCCTTATCCATGAGCATCAATACCAGAATATGCCCAAGGAGAAACTACCCTCCAATTGGGATTTGCCTCGTTCTAGCTATGTAGGGAAAGAAGACTTCAAGGAGGTAGAGTGGGGGAAAATCGCAAGAGCTGGGATCCGCAGCCTGACACGATCATGAGCCGCATCGAAGAAAATTCAAGGTTGATTCGTACTCTCACCTTCGAGATTGAGGATTTGGGGAAACTGATCAAAAAGCTCATTGAGAGGATACCACCACCACCAAGGGGATAATTCGTCATCAGGTTTGGCATCCCCTTGGTTTGTTCCAAGCTTGGGGGAGTGTTGCGGTATCACATCTCTATCTTCTATCTTTTTACCTTTTTAGTAGAGTCATATCATGAATAGAGAAGTTATCGTGTAGGATGGTTTGCATTATGGAAGTGTCCCCTCTCTCGTTAGATATGTATCCCTTGGTGTGAGTTACCATTACGAAATATTAATGAGAAGTTCTATCATTTACTCTTTTGCATATCTTATATTATTTTTCAATTCATGGTTATATGATTGATCTTGTTGTTAGTATTGGTTTCACTTTGGGATCATTGAGTTAATTTAGTTGGTTTTGGCAAACCTGGCTCGGTCAGTAGCAACACTATTTTTGAGAGTTGAATGAAAAAGATAAAAAGTACTCTAAAGAAATATAATTTCATCATCTTTCTTTCTTGATTTGCTCATGAGTTTAGTATTCTCTAGTTAAGATCTTTTGTGCTTCTGAGGAAGATTGCATGTTTGTTTTTATCGCCTGTATGTTTGTTTGTTTCCTTCAACTCTTATACTTGCTACCCAGCCTTGCTAGCCAAAAACCTGTACTGAGAGGGTATTCTTCTCGTGCATCCATTCCTTAAACCCAAACCTATGCCAATTGTGTCCACCATACCTACCTAGTAACATTATTGCTATTCCAAGTAAATTCATGTTTTTATCTACCTTCCAAATTAAACTTGTTATGTGAAAATTAGTGATTAAAGCTCTCACGAACTTGATGGCACACTTTACTTTTCTTGCATTTAATAAACTTGAACCATTGGGTCCTTCTTTGTTGCGTATATGCTTGCGCTTTATGAGTCGAAGTTAGCAGAACCATGTATCATGGGGAACGCTTTCAACACTGCATAGGTGCTTTGTACCTAGTTGATATCATGTTCTTTTGCTTGTGGATCCCGGCGATGTGAAATAAAGGGGAACTTGTAAGATCATGGGGTTCATACATGTGTTAGAGAAACGCCTGGGCCGCTAGCCTAAGCCATGCCTAATCATGGTGGAAACTTGCAGCATAACTATAATGAGCATTCTATGAAGCATCCTCAATAAAAACCTATGCAAATAGCAAATAAAAAGATCGCTGAGATGCTCATTGTCTGCTTGCCTTGTCATTTTGATTATGGGATAGCTCCTGTGTCATGTGCAAGGGGTACCCTGTTGGCGGTTCTCTATGATACATATGTACTTACAATGACAAGAGCTTGCTCGTGACTGAAGTTGAGTAGCATGAGGTTCGGTCTTTGTAAGTAAGGGGCATGGGACTTCAATTTATAACTTGTCAAGCATATCCTCTTAGTTGTGTCACTTTAACCTTAGTCACAAAAATATGCCTATGATAGGGGCAATGAGAGCTCAAAGCTAATAAGTATCATAATTTTTGGAACATCTTTTTGAAACTTGAAATCCCTGCTTCCCTTTTACAAAGGGCCCTTCTTTTACTTTCTAGTTGAGTCAGTTAACCTATTCCCTTCTATCACAGCAAGTATTTTGAGTTGTTGTGTTTCATTCATTCATATGATGATTTATTCAATCATGTTTCTTATGTTCCTTGTTTTGCACTTTGCTCTTATCTTGGTGTTTACTTCTTTGAAAGCTATCAGTGAAAACCAGTTATTTGTGAACTCCTGCAAATTGTCAACTATTCTTCGACCAAGAGCTAACTTTGCCATTACCAATTATGATTTACTTTATATATCTTTATTGTGTTTCCTTTACCTATTGCAAGTTAAGTTATATAATGGTGAGTTGTCTGCTATTATGATCTATGTATTGATGAATGTGATGCTTCTTGTCCGTATTCTTTTATCGACTCTTCACTCCATAAACCTGAGGCCATGTTTATTGAGCTCAGTTTCGCTTGGGGACAAGCGAAGTCTAAGCTTGGGGGGGAGTTGATACGTCCATTTTGCATCAGTATTCTATATCATAATTTAGTGTTATTCATTGATATATTTCATATTAAGATATGATACTTATGTTATTTCATCTGTTTTTGCATGGTTGATGAATTTTGGAGCATGGACCGCCGTAGTCAGGATTCTGATGGAAAAGGTACTATTTGGAGGCGAAATTCACGAAGATTAGAGAATCCGGGAAAATACATGGAAAATCATATTTTTCTAGAAGACGAAGAAAGCCAGAAGGGGAAGCGGAGATGGGCCATAGGGGGCCCACACCACCCCCTGGCGCGGGCCATCCTAGGCCGCGCCACCAGGTGGTATGGCCGCCCTGGTCCACCCCTGGCTCTCCCCTCAGGCGTATATTATCCCCCCAAAACCCTAAGACTTAGGGAGCGACCATAGAAAGATTCCACCGCCTCTATGGGGCGGAAAACACCGAGAGAGAAAGATCTCGCCGGCAGACAAAATTTTGCCGAGGGAATTCTTTCCCAAAGAGGGGAGATCGTCGCCATCAACACCACCATCAAGATGGACTTCATCGGGATCATCATCATCATCATCTCCACCATCACCATCATCACCACCATCATCTCGCTGTAACAATTGGGTTGAATCTTGCATAGTTCTTAGGGGAAACTTTCTCGGTGTTGATTACTCTTTGTAGTTGATGCTATTGAGTGGAACCATTGAATTATTTTTTATGTTCAGATTGTTATACATCATTATTCCATCTTTGATCATGATCCATATGATGTCTTGTGAGTAGTTCGTTTAGTTCTTGAGGACATGGGAGAAGTCATGTTGTAAGTAGTGGAGTTGTGTTGAGAGAGATTCAATAGTTTGTTAATTAAGTTGTGGTGTACTTCTTCTAGTGGTGTCATGTGAACGTCGACTACATGACACTTCACCTATATGGGCCTAGGGGAATGCATTGTGTATTTGGATACTAATCATAGGGGTTGTCGGAGTGACAGAAACCTGAACCCCCGTTAGGAAACCATTACACAAGGGACGTAAGGGTCTTAGAGTTTAAAGTCGTGGTTAGGTTTCTACCTTAATTACTTTCTTGTACTTACGGATGTTTGCAAGGGGTATAATCACAAGTATGTATTAGTCCTAGGAAGGTCAGTACATTAGCACAGGTTCACCCACACAACACTTAGCAAGCTAAAGAAGATTAATCAACTATATGAAGTGAAAGCACTTGACGGAATTCCCATGTGTCCTCGAGAACGTTTGGTCATCTTAAGTAATACAACCGGCTTGTCCTTTGCTACATAAAAGATTGGGCCACTCGCTGCATTTATTCTCATTGTCTTTTATTTACTCGTACTTTATTTACTTGCATTATCAGAAACCCCTAAAAATCCGTTTGCTAAGTATTTTCAGAGAATTCCTGATCCATACCACTAGCCAGCACCTTCTGCTCCTCATTGGGTTCGACACTCTTATTTATCGAAAATACTATGATACACCCCCTATACTTGTGGGTCATCAGGTACCCCGTTGGCGGTTCTTTATGATACATATGTACTTACAATGACAAGAGCTTACTCGTGACTAAAGTTGAGTAGCATGAGGTTCGGTCTTCGTAAGTAAGGGGCATGAGATTTCGGCTTATAACTTGTCAAGCATATCCTCTTAGCTGTGTCACTTTAACCTTAATCACCTTAAAGATGCTTATGATAGGAGCGATGAGAGCTGAAAGCTAATAAGTACCATAATTTTTGGAAGCTCTGTATGAGACTTGAATCCCTACTTCCTTCTATGAAGGCCCTTCTTTTACTTTTATGTTGAGTCCCCACCTTCTACCTTTATGCACCTACTTTGAGAGCATGGTGGCCATTCTTAGTTCTATGAGCATTGTCCCAAGACTTGTTGATTGATGCATAACTTTGATATTGCTTGCTTTAAACTATTTGTATCTAGTCACTCTTATGAACTTGAAGGTGTCCTATGCATTTATATTTGCTACTCTATGAGGGACAAGGTGAATGCCACTATGCTATGTTTTCTTTATGTGAAACAAACAAACGTCTTGCAAAATATTGTTATTTATGAATCTTTTGTTTGTACCTTTTCATGTTGCAACATAGTTGCTTTGCCTTATTACTAGAACTTTTTCTTTCATGTTATGATTGAAGTACTATGATCCCAACTTTCAATGTTTTACAAATACTTTGATCAAGTTTATGATGGTTCATGTCACCTCAAAAATTATTCTTTCTTTTTATCACTTACCTACTCGAGAACAAGCAGGAGTTAAGCTTGGGGATGTTGATACGTTGCTAATGTATCCATAATTTTTGATGTTCCATGCTTGGTTTTATCTACTTTCTTATGTTTTGTCCACACTTTGGAGTACTTTTCATATGATTTTTTGGACTAACCTATTAACTAGTGCCACAGTGCTAGCTGCCTGTTTTCTGCTATTTTTGGTTCTAGGAAGTCAGAAAATGAATATTCTCGAAATTGGACGGGACAAAAGCCAAAGTTAGTTTTTCACCGAGGGAAACACGGAGCCAGAATACGAGACGGAGAGGGGCCAGAGGGCGGCCACACCACCTGGCCACGTGGCCAGGCCTGGCTCGCGCCAGGGGGTGGTGTGGCCAGCCCAGGCACCCCCTCGGCCTCCCCTTCCGACTATAAGATGCCTCCGATATAGAAACCCTAAGTACCCGATCAAAATTCCACGAAAGAGTCTATAGCTGCCATCGTCTCCATCCCTAGATCAGGAGGGATCTGAAGCTCTTCCCGGCACCCTGCTAGAGAGGGGATTTCACCCTGGAGGCCTTCTTCATCACCATGCAAGTCTTCGGTGTGATGCGTGAGTAGTTCATCTCTGGACTACGGGTCCATGTAGTAGCTAGATGGCTGGTTCTCCTCCTTTGTGCTATCATGTTTAGATCCTGTGAGCTCCGTTCATGACCAAGATCATCTATTTGTAATTCTGCATGTTGTGTTTTCGAGGATCCGATGGATATTGAGATGCTATTTCAAATTGACTATTGATTCTATCATGTCTTTGTTATTTGTGATCTTGCATGCTTTCCGTTGTTAGTAGCTATCTTGGACAAGTTGATGCTAGCAACTCCAAGAGTTAGTATTTATGCTCGATAGTGGGTTCATGCCTCTAGTAATCTGGGGAAGTGACAGAAATCTCTAAGGTACTAGATGTGGTGTTGCTACTAGGGAGAAAACAACAATCCTTTGTTCATAGAACAATCGTATTGTTTACTTTACACGCAATTCGTAATGCAATTATCTGTTGCTTGCAACTTAATACTGGAGGGGGTTCGGATGATAACCTGAAGGTGGATAATTAGTCATAGATGCAGTTGGATGGCGGTCTATGTATAATGTTGTAATGCCCAATCAAGTCTCAAAGGAGTCAATATGATTAGTATATGCATATATTGCTTTCTCGATGTTTGTCAATTGCCCCGCTGTAATTTGTTCACCCAACATGTTATTTATCTTAAGGAGAGCCGCCACTAGTGAACTATGGACCCTAGTCCTTTCTTTTACAATCAATCTACAATCAACTGTTTACTGCTTTGTGTTTACTTTCTGCAAACTATTACTTTCTTCCACTCGATACGTTTAATCCTTTGTTTTCAGCAAAACCGGTGAGATTGACAACCTCATCGCAAGTTGGGGGCAAAGTTATGTGGTTGTGTTGTGCAGGTCTCCATGTTGCTACTAGCACCGGTAGTGCGCCCTGCCAAGGCTCAGCTAGCAGCACCTTTGGGGTGTTTCGTTGCTCCTACTGGATTGATAAACTTGATTTCATAACTGAGGGAAAACTTTCTGTTGTGCTCATCATACCTTCCTCTTGGGGTTCCCCAACGAGCTCGATATATTTTGGGCCATCAGCCCGCAAGGAGCAGCGGCCTGGCAAGGTGCCCGAGGTGGAGGGACCTCTGGCCGGGTGGGCCGGCTCACCCCCGCATGGCATGTCAGTCGGACGGCTCCCCGCCCACCTCGCTCCCGAGCGCCTTGGGCCAGGGTTGAGTAGGTCGACAGCGGCGGCCAGCAGCCCTGCTGAGCACATGTGCATCACTTATTATCCGCCGCATGTGGGCCGATTGGCCCAGCAGCAGTTTCTGCTATTTTTAGTTGTCTTTTAGCTGCCTTTTTCCTATGGTTTTCTACTAGGTCAAATCCCTCCGGGGTTTTGGCCTAATGAGAAAGTTGCACTATAAACTTTAATTTAAATATTTATTTAGTGTAAGTTAATTCACAATTAACATATATTAAATGCATATTGTATATTACCATTTATTCAAACACCTTTCGGTCTTTTCCTTTCCTTCTTTCTCCGAACAACTTTGGATCTCTCCGAAACGATTCCAATTTATATCACTTCTGTAATTCCATCTTACAGGAAGACTCTAAGCGTCGTAGTACCCTTAAGCGTTTTTTCCTACAGTTCGGGAATGTCATAGACATGATCTCAATCTATGATCAATAGCGGGACCGGGATGCCCATATTGACCCCTATGCACTCCATGAATCACCATCGTGTCGAACCTTAAATGATAATCAACATCGTGTCGAAGCTTAAACGATATATACAATTCCCTTAGTTACGTTATACAAGACTTGACCGAGACCTGATCATTAGTATCATGATACCTTGTTCAATCTTGTTTCCAACGAGTACTGTATTACTTCTTCACGTGGAATTCCATCCGCATGACATAGTAATGTGTTGTGCAGCTTATGGACGTAATTCATCGAGTGGGCCCAGTGTATCTTCCCGTCACACAGGAGAACAAATCCCGATCTTGATGCATAGGCCTCAACCTGCTCCTTCGGACTACTCAACATGCACCTTTATGGCCGCCTAGTCACGGACATGACGGTTGATGCAATCAAAGCAATCCTCCGGTAGCAGTGATTAATATGATCTCACGATCTAAGGATTAGGACACTCCATATCTGACAATTGCAACGTGAACTAAGTGACATGATCGTGTTGCAACAATCATCGGTGGGAATTGTCCATCACATTATTCTAGATGATATATGACTTTATTGTCAGTTGGCTATAATAACACCATGATCAGGAAACCTTGATTAGTTGTTGCCCAATGAACTAGTTGAATAGAGGCTACTAGGGACCTGGGTTTGTTTATATACCACACCTGTATCAATGTTTCCACTTGATATAGTTATAGCATGATATAAAACTATTATGAACTCATGAGATATGATAATAAACCCCTTTATTATTTGTCTTTAGGGCATATATCCTTTAGATGGTGAGTTGGCCACGTGCTCGCAGTGAAGACGAGATGTGACGTGACGGATTTGTTGATGAACAAGCTGAGCGTGCCAACGCTGATAAATCAACCAGATGGGATCTAGCCATCATTGACGACGAGGGAGCCGAATTGGACCCGGTATCCAAAGATCATCAAGTCATAGATTGCTGATGATGGAACCGTCGAAGTTGCGATAGCAGCGCACAGGATTCGCGTAGACATCACCAATTGTTGTGGGGTGATCACGTCAATTCCCATTGTTATGGACTTGGGTCTTAGGGAAGAGCGGCGAGTTGGAGACTTCATCGGCTAATAGACAAACACACGGGGACACGAGGTTTACCCAGGTTCAGGCCCATGGAGGGAAAACCCTACTCATTCTTTCCTATTCTTGATTGATGGTGAAACCGTAGCTTATAATGTCGTCGAGATGGATCTGGCGTATGCTGCGGGTGTTGTGGTCTATTGTGGGGGTGGAGAGTTGTCCTCCTCGGCAGCCCCTCTTAGCCTTTATATGAGAGGCTAGGTCTCAGGTACCATGACCGAGTAGGTTACAAGTTTGATTCGAACTCTAGTCTTGAGCTTTCCTTGTCTTGCGCACTTGGAGTCGGTGTCCATCTAGGCTTCGTATTAGCCGAACCATCATGGGCTTTGCTGACCTTGGCAGGTCTTCGAGTGGGCCTTCCGCTGGGCCGATCTAGGTAGGTTGTTGTCGGGTTCCTGTTGGGCATACCTATGTCACCAACCAGTCATGCTTCACCGTAAGATTGTTAAATAGGCCAGCCTCAAGCAAATGTGCCGCAACCGCTACCCACAACCCTCCAATGAGGATGTGGGGTTGCAGGCCATGGAGTTGGCCTGGCATTTCGCTGAGGAGGAGGTGGGCGGCTTCGCATGCAAAGGCAAGGTGGCATAGTAGGCACTTGAGGAGGTGGCCGAGGCGGTGGCGCTCCAGGCTGCCTAATTCGCGGTGCGCGAGATTCACCACTTCGCGGTCAAGGAATCTTCTGCAATAGCCTTTCGCGATTTCTACTACAATGTTTATGATCTTTTATCTCATCTCTATGTGTGAGTAATTCTCCTTGGGCTAAGGGCTTCGGCCTAGCCATATAGTTTTTTGTGCATGTTATTTATCATAGATGTGAGGGATTTACTTGGGATTAACGAATACATCACTATGCATATCATTAGTTTTCTTTCTTCTATGGATGAGACTAGTAGGTTATTGCTATAAGTGTTTGCGGAGGCAATAGCAATTATGGATGCACTGCCCACATATAATTTATCTTGCTCTAACAATTACATGCATACTTTATTTCTATCTTTTATTCCCATCAGATGTTTTGCATAGCTACAAGTGAAACTGAACGCCCTAGGCCCTCTCTCTCCATCATCGACAACAACAAAAAGACGCAAACTCTTGGTTCAGTAAAACACAAACGGAATTCTAAAACTCCCGAAGGTCCATTAAAGTAACTTCACTACGCTTTGCTTCCCGAGGATTCGATAAACCTAGGTCTACTAGGGAAAAAGAAGGTATACTACATCCGTAATCCAGATCGAAGGTATCAGCAGTCTTCAGCAAATTCCTCCAAGATTATGTTAGGACTGGCATGTATCCCCTCGAGTAGGCTGTCCTGGCCTCCTGCTGTTGCCACTGCTAGGCGTCTCCATGTCGCGGCCTCCTGCTGCTACCCCTGCTTTTATTTTGTTTCAGTTAATTATTACCTGTGGTTGCATGTAAGACAATATATATGTGGTGTCTCTGGTGAACCTTCTATATATATATATATTAATCTCCACCTTTATATGGAGTTCCTTAAAATTTCTAGTGTTTAATTATATTACTGATCATGCTCATGCACACTACCAAATATTTCTAGTGCTCGATTATATTATAATTGTCAAGGAATACACCAACAAGATTTTAAATTGGTGGAAAATTCGTATTGAAGTAACTAAATGATCTCATATCGGCATTAAACATTTGAATTAGTCAAATTCGA
The DNA here is from genome assembly GCA_916181665.1 of Avena sativa. Classification (NCBI taxonomy): domain Eukaryota; kingdom Viridiplantae; phylum Streptophyta; class Magnoliopsida; order Poales; family Poaceae; genus Avena; species Avena sativa. The sequence goes on along the minus strand of OV702291.1, from coordinate 74,169,802 downwards.
TACAGTTACTCTCCAGCATGGAATGAACCTCATTTACTCTTAGGACTCAATTTCACTCTAGCAAGCAAGTGTAAACACCTTCCTTTGCCTTTAAATTATGAATCATTCTCAAAATTTAGGATTAACAAAATCCGGAGTTCTGAATATTTCCGTCTGTCCGAATATTCACTCGACGAGATTTCCTTCAAAGAATACATGAAAAAAGGTTATATTGGTAAAAATTTCATAATTAAGTAACCAAATGATCTCACTTCGTGATTAAACATTCGAATTAGTTAAATTCAAAACACTCATACATTATTTATCTACAGCAAAGCGCATGAACACTAGTCGTTATGTCTTTCAGGGTAAAGATCTAAGGTTTATACGACGCCAAAATTTTCTTCAATTTATGAACCTCATTTAGTCTTAGGAGACTCAAATTCACTCTAGCAAGCATGTATACACACCTTTCTTTGCTTTAAATTATGAAAAATTCTCAAATTTTAGGAAAATCAAACACCAGAGTTCAAATATTAGCCTTTTCAAATTACTAGTCGTCAAGTACTTGACGGCAAAATGTGAAATATTCAGGGAACGGATGTTCTTAGAGACTTTTTACACTTGTAGCCATCCGAGGCTAGTACTTGGTGAGAAATATCTGAAAATATTTGGACAAATATTTCAGACCCGTGCCACTTTTGTTCTTTCCTGCCCGCCTAGTCCACTGTCCACCACAGCCGCCCTCCACCACTTCCGCCTCTGGTCCCCTGCCTCTCCACCACCACCGCCTCAGGTCTCCTGCGGTGCAGACGCTCTCCCTCGCCTCCGAGGACCCCTTCATCGTCCAGGCAGGTATGCATGAAAACCAAACCCCCAAAACCCTAAATCAGCGGCTTCGGTTTAGGAATTTTGCCATGGGATTTGCCATTTTGCTTCTCGAATTTAAGGTTCAGGGTTACCGAGCTGCGAAGACCCGACGACGCCATCGGGAGAGCCTCCCCAAGACGGCCTGCATCTATCGCAACTCTTTTCCCCTTGTATAAATCTCAAAATCTGTAGTTGTCACTTCTAGCAATAGAGATTTAATTGTCACTTCTAACAATAGAGATTTAATTGTCACTTCTAGCAATAGAGATTTAATTATCACTTCATTGGTCTATTTTGATTATATTAAGATGCTCTCTGTCTGTATCTATTTAATAGATGGGAACCTGCAATTACGATACAGTCACGCTATCTAGCGATGATAGTTTTTGCATTAACTTTGGTGGTTTTGAATTCCAGTCAACAAATGAAGACTCCATTGAGAGGATTGAGTTTAGAGGTATCAAAAGAACATCAAAATTGCAGTCATCTATTTTGTATGCATTTAGATGGTAGAGATTAATATTCCACCGCATTGAATTTATTATGTGTTGTTACATCAGGGCGTCAACACAAGGGGGACACTGATTTTGATAAGCAGAGCATTTTTGGAAACAACATGTATCTGAAAGAAGTTCATGTAGGCTTCCTCTTATACTGGTGTGAACCCGAATTTCCACCAAAAATCAAGTACCACGTCTACAGGCTACCCTATTCATCTGTCATGAAAAAGAAGTGCAAGCTAGTAAGATGATATATTCTTGATCATGTTATGAACAAGCTATGATGTGATATTTAAATACTTCCAGTAATCACAAGCATGCTAATTCTTCAATTCTTTGTGCTTGCATAGACATTTGGAGTTGAGTTCACAAGAAAATACCTAAAGAATTGCCTTGGTGAACCTATTGATGTCCATGTTTGGCAAATGAAGAGCAAAAAACCAAATATGGTTAGGATGAAGATTGGAGCTGGGTCAAATACAATCTTGACGACTGGATGGGAGAAGGTTGTGAGAGAAGCTTCAACCTAAAGCAGGATACCATTATCCTTTTTTGCTTTGATGAAAAAGATAATGGAGATGTACATATTCTGGTTCAGCAACTTCCACCAGGCGGCCGATTATAAATGCAATCCTAGTTTGTTAGAGAGTACTCATTATGCTAGCTGATTGATTTATGAACTATAGTTTGTATGTACTGCCATAACGTGTAATTGGTAAATTTGTATGGATTTCCCAAACTATGTGGCTATTGTTTCCATGATTGAGCTGTTATAAGCTCTTTAGATAATGTGTCTACTGGTCTGCTGAATCATGGTTATGTGTCATGTCAGCTATGATCGAGTTTGAATTAGCCTTCTATTATTTAAAATGGTTTACACACACTAGAGACGGTCACTTTAAAAGCCGCTTCGAGGCACACTAGTTCTGGAGATGAACTTTGTTAGCATCCGACTCAGGTCGCCTGACTATTGGAGACGGTCCCTAGTATAGACCGTCTAAGGTTGAGGAGTTCTTGCAAGTGGTTCCAAATACGGGCCATCTCCATCTCGTACATGTTAGAGGCGTTTTCCTTTTTGCACCGTCTGAGGTCTCGTATCTTAGAGCCGCAAAGAAAAACTGGCTTAGGTGGTGTGCTCTTAGAAGCTATGCGCTTGAGCTAGAACGATAAACCGGCTGAGGCCCCTGAGAAATTGATGTCTCTAAGTAACGCGTTTGTACTAGTGAAAGGACTGTGCCACGGTGCTTGCTGTGAAGGAGGCCATGGAGCAGGACACGCACTGGACAACCGAGATGGAGGCCACGTTAGCCCACCGGGAGGCAGAGCACGAGAGGACAACACTGGTCACTGTCGCCGTGCATATGTCATGCATCGCCTCTAGTAGAGCACCATTTGGATAGCGTGGGCAGCGATCGAGGGGGTCCAGCCCTCTAGCAACGGCGCCCCAGGCGATGGCGGGAAGTAGACGTAGGATGGGCAACAATACATGTCATTTTTTAGTTTAATTAGATGTTGACCTTTTCTAAGTCATTGTCTCAATCTAATGAAAATATTATTTTCTAAATGTGACACTTAAAAATAGGCCCCATCAACCGACGTTCAGACACAACTTTTCGTGTCCTAAATTTAGTGATCCGGTAGGTCGCGCCGGATGCGTCGGTATGTTTGGGTCGCGCTGCTGAAGGGTGTGCGTGGGCTTCATGTCCACGTGACTATTTCAGATGCGGCAGGCCTCGTGTCCACGCGGACTATTTCGGACGTGGTAGGACTATTTGGGTCATGACGGTGGAGATGCCGTTATCATATCTAGCAAGAACAGAAGCAACGACGGAGGGCCAAAGCGATCTTGGTCATCTAAACATTTTTACCCTAGTACTAGTATATGCACTTCTAGACTCACTTCTCCAGGCTACACCCAAAGTAAGAAACACACACCAGTAGAAAAGAGTTGGAACATTTTCTGAACAAGAGTTGTAAGAGCATCTCCACTCATGTCCCCCTATGTCGTCGGGCATAGCCATTTTTTGGATTGTATGGGGGTGCACTGGCACTAATCCATTCACCCCATACGCACCCCATACACTTTCTTTTGATATAACTAAATTTAAAATAACAAATGAAGCAAATTAAACAAAATTCATTGTAATAATTTATTACAAGTTCATCATAGTAAAAAAATAATTTAATTTGGATCACAAATCTGCAAACAGATAAACAAATTAGGCGGCTCCTTTGACACTCCACAAATGCTCCACCAGATCATCTTGTAGTTGGTGATGAGTATTTGTGTCTCGAACTTCTTGCCACCCGGCGAGGAAAAAAGCAAATGTGGGTGGCACCTAGTGATCAACATCTGGAAGAGGATACTGGTGATAATACGGTTCAGTGTCAAACTTTGGAGTCTCCCGCTCACCCTCAATGATCATGTTGTGCAAGATCACATAGGCAGTCATGACCTCCCACATCTGATATTTTGTCCAGGTAAGAGCAGTGTATCATACAATGGCAAATCGAGCTTGCAGCACACCGAATGCCCGATCCACATCCTTCCTACAAGCCTCCTCTTTGTCCCAAACTAAGATTTCTTTCCTCCAAGCACATGGTTTGAGATTGTCTTCACAAATATTGACCACCTAGGATATATGCCATCTGCCCAATAGTATCCTTTGTTGTAGTGGTGTCCATTGATCTCAAACTCCACCGGAGGAGCTATGCCTTCAAAGAGCTTGGCAAGAACATGTGAGCATTGCAACACATTTATGTCATTGTGTGATCCTGCCATACCGAAGAAAGCATGCCAAATCTACAGGTCCTAATCTACCACAACCCCAAGTACCACACTACATGATCCCTTGTGACCTTTTTACATTCCTTCGTGTGCAAATGAGAAGTTCTTCCGTGCCAAGTGCATACGGTCAGTGCTTCCAAGCATCCCTAGAAATTATCTTTCTGTATTTTATGCAAGGATCTGAGCTATGTCTTCTACATTGGGCGTTCTTAGATACTTCAATTGACCTAAAAAATCTGTAAATGCAATCGATGGTTGTGGACTCGACCATGTACATGTTGTCGACCTGTCTATCTTCAGGATTTCCATATGCAAGAATCCGGAGGGAAACTATGCATTTCTGAATTGTGGAGAAACCAAGCCAGCCGACGACGTCTGATATGGGTATACCCTATGGGTACTCGTGTTTAGCCTATTCGGTCTAGCCCAAGAGGATCCCACGGTGCAATCGAAGCCCAACAAGGATTCGGGTGTCCAAGGTCCAGAGGAAGGCGACTCCTTAGAGGACACGGCAAGCAATAGATAAAAATTCAAAAGGGTAAAACCTAATCTATAACCAACTCCGCCTGCTATCCCGAGACCTAGCCTCCCTATATAAAGTCTAGGAGGGGGCAGCGAGGAGGACATCCACAACCTTAGCATACACTTTGTATAGATCCGGATTCCTAGTATGTAAGTCGCCTCACCCAAGCCTTTCATCGAAAAACTCTTTTCCAATGATTCCTTGGTTTCTTGCAACATATGGACATCATTTCCAATCAGTAATATGTCGTCCACATATAAGTTCAGAAAGTTTACTTTGCTCCCACTAAACTTCATGATCACTCTTGATGAAGCCAAACGATTTGACTACCTCATCAAAGCGAATATTCCAACTCCGAGATGCTTGCTTAAACCCATAAATGGATTTCCGAAGCTTGCATACCTTATCAGCTTTAGTCGTATCGACAAAACCCTCGGGTTATATCATATACACATCCTCGGTTAAATTTCCATTGAGGAAAGCCATCTTGACATCCATCTTCCATATCTCATAGTCAAAATAGGCTGCTATAGCTAACATGATCCGAACTGACTTAAGCATCACTACGGGTGAGAAAGTCTCATTGTAGTTAACTCCTTGAACTAGTCGAAACCCCTTCGCGACAAGCCGTGCTTTATTGACAGAAATATTTCCATCCATATCAGTTTTCTTCTTAAAGAACGATTTGCACTCGACGGGTCTTGCATCATCTGGCAGATCAACCAAGTTCCAAACTTGATTTCCATCCATGGACTTTAACTCGGATCTCATGGCTCCAAGCCACACCTCAGAATCAGAACCCACCATCTCTTCCGAATAAGTTGTCGGCTCATCATCGTCCAACAATAACACATCACAGACACTTTGCAATCTTGCCGATCTTCGCGGTGTTGGTGCAGTTGCCGGCTCAGCCACCACGACCGGCTCAACCTCCAAGGCTTTTGCTGACTCACTACTGGCCGATTCCTCTCGAATTTCTTCGAGTTGCACCGTGCTCCCACTGACTCCCCGACTGAGAAACTCTTTCTCAAGGAAGACACCGTTCCGAGCAACAAACACTTTTCCCTCTTCTCGGTTGTAGAAGTAGTAACCCAAGGTTTCCCTCGGATATCCCATGAAAATACACTTATCCGACTTGTCTGTAAGCTTGTTCGACTAAAGTATCTTGACAAAAGCTTCACAACCCCAAATCTTAAGGAAAGACAAACTCGGCTTCTTGCCAGTCCACATCTCATGCGGTGTCTTTTCTACCGACTCTGATGGTACTCTGTTTAGTGTGAATGCTACAGTTTCTAGACAATAACCCCAAAATGATAAAGGCAGATATGTTCGACTCATCATTGATCGTACCATGTCAAACAAGGTCCGATTCCGCCTTTCTGACACACCGTTTCTTTGTGGCGTTCCCGAAGGAGTGAGCTGGGGAACTATTCCACAACTCTTCAGATGGTCATCAAACTCATGGCTCATGTACTCACCTCCTCGGTCCGACCGAAGAAACTTTATTTTCTTGCCGAGTTGATTCTGTACCTCATTCTAGAATTCCTTGAACTTTGCAAAGGCTTCCGACTTATGTTTCATCAAGTAGATATATCCATACCTACTCAAATCATCAGTGAATGTAATGAAGTACTCATAATCACCTCTGTCTATCCTCCTCATTGGGCCACATACATCACTATGTACTAGTCCCAATAAGTTGGATGCCCTTTCGCAACTCTTTGCAAAAGGTGTCTTGGTCATCTTACCGAGTAGGCAGGATTTGCATGTCTTGAATGACTCCAAGTCGAACGAAGTTAGGAGTCCATCATCATGGAGCTTCTTCATGCGTTTCCAACTTATATGACCAAGCCGACAATGCTAAAAGTAAGTCATATTCAGATCATTTGGTTTCAACCTTTTCACATTTATATTATAGACAGATTCACCATCAAGATTAAAAATAAATAACCCGTCCTAGACGGGTGCAAAGCCGTGAAACATACCATTCAAATATAAAGAACAACCATTATTCTTAATATTCGACTCATAGCCTTGTCTCATCAAACATGAGGCACAAATAATGTTTCAACTAAGCACTGGAACATAATAACAATTATCCAGCTCCATTAAGAATCCAGAAGGTAAATAAAGTTGCATCGTGCCGACTTTCAACGCATCGACTCTCGCTTTGTTGCCGACTCGAATGTCAACCTTGCCTCTCGCCACGCTCCTAGTTCTTACTAGTCCCTGCAATGTGTTGCAGATGTGAATAACTGATCCGGTATCATATACCCAAGAACTATTAGGTGCATCAGCAAGATAAATATCTATTACATTGCAAACAAGCGTACCTGAGCCGGAAGTCACACCTCCACTCTTGGCTTTATCAGCCAGATACTTGCTGCAATTCCTCTTCCAGTGGCCATCCGCCTTGCAACAGAAGCAAGTGGATCCGGCTACAGGAGATGGCTTAGTCCTTGAGGAAGCGCTTTGGACCGGGTCCTCAGCCTTACCTCCCGACTTTGCCTTATTCTTCTTAGTCCAAGAACTCTTCTTAAACTTAGCCTTATTCTGCACCATCAACACTTGACTGGCGCCTTTCTTGAGATCCGCCTCAGCCTGCTTGAGCATCCCATGTAATTCAGTGAGCTTCTTATCCATACCATGCATGTGTTAGTTCGATATGAACTGACCATACGCACTAGGAAGAGGGTTCAGAATTATGTTTGTAGCAAACTCTTCACTAATGGGGTAGCCAAGCCTTTCTAGAGACTACATGTAACCAACCATATTGATCACATGCGGGCTCATTGGGTATATGATACCAGCTCATTATGTCTTTGCAAATTGTTAATGTCTTCCTAACTTTGACATTCATACCATTATCTCATAATGGGTTGAAGTATTCGTTTGGTAACAAAGTGAGACTTTGTTTCTAGTATTTACCGTGACAAATGCTTTCACTATTGTCACGTAAACTTTGAAACACACTTCGCACTCCTTTGTGTGTATATATAGTAGTTATGGCAACAGAGTGAGGTCTGTATCCTGGAGCCAACAATGATGTTAAATCAGCCACGACGAGCTTTCTCATGGGCACTGTGCCCTGGGACACACCCTCTGCATAAAGACGAACTAGTCCCGCCACAACAATATACATCACGTCAGATGGAGCCCTTATACTTCTATATCTATGTAGATCCTAGTGCATGAAATGCAACTGTGCGCCTTACTTTTCTTCTTGCCATTTAAGGACAAACTTAATTCTAGTTCAGTGATTAACTCAAGAATCACTTAAAGACATGTTCTTACAGTTAATAGCTTGTCCTTCCAACGAGAACCTCGGGTCACATTACATCGAGTATACAATATGGTTGTATGGAAGAACCTATGACTGAGGCACAGGAGATGCAACACATCTCTTTCTTTCTTTTAACCATGGTTGTAATACTAAGACTAACTCAATGCTTCATACAAGTAAGAACCTCTTTCTTTTCCTTGTTCCATTCTGAACAACTTCAAAAGCTTATCTAGGATATTCTGAACATCTTCAGAATCAAGTCCAGGAAGCATTCGATGATGTTTATTAAACTTACCAATCTATCTCGATAGATCTCATTGTTTAATAACTTGTTCAACTTCATTCATATTTACCAACCTAAATGTTATCAATACCAATCACATCATTCATATATGTTGTCCACATATCTCAGAATGATTTCACGCTCCCACTCAAATATGGCATCCATATATGAGATCCAGGGATTTCACTTAGCCCCCACTCAAAATATGTCTACTACATATTAAGATTTGGCCAAGCTACTTAGATCCCACTCAAAATATGTAACATATTAAGATTTGTCCAAGCTAATTAGCTCCCACTCAAATGCGGGTCCTCTCAATAATCTTGGACATTCCAAAATTCTTTGATCATCATCAAATTGAGAATTCCATCTATGAGATTCCAATATCCATATATTGCTGGTGTAAATCCAATAGACTCAAGCATCACTACATTTGTAGTCAACTCCTTGATTTGTCCATACTTTGTGACAAATCAAGCTTTACGTCTCCATTAAGTTTCATTTCCATCATATGACTTTGACGTCATTCAGAAATATCAAGTAAACTTATTTACTTAAAAAGATTAAGTAACATATTACTTTGCAATCTTAAATGTAACTTAATATAGGATTTTATGACTCCTAGTCATTTCTCACACTTAGGTCCATCACGCTTCTTTGTAGTTCATAGGTATGTCTTGTTCAAATAACATGACAAGGGAATCAATAATATAATTCCGCAAACTTGCAGAATATATCATTGAATCCTATTTTCTTAGTAAAAGTATTCACTGAAACTTTATGATCATTATCAATAGTTTCTCCTCTATTTGTATTGTTCGGTTTCACGAAAAAAATCGCTGTGCCACTCAACAATCTGAAGGCAAGGTCAAATACGTTGTTTTGATCTTTTACTTTCTTCCACATGTATCTTCATCAAGACACATCATCTTAGGACAACAACAGGTTTGCCCCCTTGTGGAACATGTATTCATAGTTTCCTTAGAATACTCTACAAAGACTTGTTTATTCGCTACGACTTCGACTTATCGAAATCTCCAGAAACTCGAACGTGCCATAACTCTTATGGTGTTGTTTCCACGATTCTTTTAGATGTTCCTATGTATTTCAAACGAGTGTTTGCTTATTTCGATCTCTAACTCTAAACGATAATTATAACCTCAATAAGAGATAATATTATACCATATGTATCTAATACATAATGATTATGATATTCAGACATTTCAATACTCTTTGAAATTGTCCAATCATCATAATTTGTGAAACATCTTTCACAAGTCCTTTTATGCCAAAATTAACTTAAATACTTTAGTCATGTTGATCAAATTGAAGAGACTTTTGTATTCTTGTTAATCCAATATCCTCCTTCACTTTGAAATCTTTTGAACTATTCAAAACAATTTCAAACTTATGTTTCATTAAGTAAATACGCCTATTCACTTAAGTCCACAATTAACTAATGATTTCCACTATCTTGTTGAAAATACGATACATCACTATGTATAAGATTCAACATTTCTTCGCATATTACCGTTTTACCAGAATGCGGAGTTTTAGTCATTCTGCTCAACGAGGCATGGTTTTGCAAAGTCTCTAGATAAAGCATCTAAGACCCTGATCATCATTTAGAATGAAAAACATGCAATAACCAAAATGACTTAAACTATAGTGTCATATCATAATTAAACCTGGATATCTTTTAGCATTCTAATCCTTTATAAATGTTTAAACTATTATCATTAACATAGTGATGAGAATAACTCATTTATAATCGTAATGTTACCATAAAGTTATTATTCATAAAAACAGTACAACTGGCTTGTAACTTATTCATATGAATAATCGTCTCACTAAGAGCAAGACACACAAACAAGGATTACAAAATTATATTCAAGTCCACTAATCCAAATGATAATCTTTGAGGAAAGGGGTGATGTCAGCCATCAACTATTTTGCTTGCCATCATCAAGCCACATTGCCTCAATTCTAGCAATTCTCAAGCAGACCATCCTATTTTCACAAAATAGGACAAGTATCAAATACTTTACAAACTGCAACGAGTTTTGCGAGAACCACATTTATAATTTGTATATCTTACATATACCCTTTTCATCCATGACCTCGATTGCAATCAAGCCCTTCTGAGAGTTCTCAACTCTAATGCAAGATTTCTAAGTGATTCTCCAAATAATCTGTTTTCATCCATGAAGGAGGAAAACTCATCTAGCGGCTCATACTTTATGTGCCTGATCATGTATAATACAATATTGTATATCCAACTCTCCATCGAATGGAGAATAGTTTTTTGGATGATTATGGAGAAAACACAAACTTTGCAGAGTCATTGGACTATGTCCTAATGGTTATTGTATCAAGAAGAGAAGATCATCTATCACGAGGATATCCCTCAGGCATGGGTATTAATCTATAAAGTTGGACCCTTTTGCTAAGTTCCAAATCAAGCAAACAATTTCCCATGGTCGTAAAGGAACTCAATGGGGTAGGCCATGATCTACTAAGATATTTGCAAATAGACATCTAGACTAAGTTCATAATATGAGTTCAATCCTAATTGAGCTCCCACAAAAATTGTCATCCCCTAGACGATTTTAGTGATCACACGATCCCAATCCGCTACACCACCCCTTATCGTCACGGTCGGCACTGTAGTTTCAAAGGTAGATATTCCCCAATGTTAATCACATCAACCATGTGACTCATGCTTGACCTTTCGGTCTCTTGTGTTGTGAGGCCATGTCTACACATGCTAGGCTCGCCAAATCTAACTTGTGTGTATATGCAGTGCAACATGGCTTACACCCACTGTATGCGAACACAGATATGTCTGACGCCCGATCATCACGGCCTGCCTCATAACGGAGAACTTTCTTGGTGGTGCACACACAAGGAGAACACTATCATTGGAATTATTTAGGGATTATCTTATTTTCTACCGTTGAGTATCTTAATACTAGCATACAATAAGATGAATAACATGTATCAACATCACATGTATATTGTGATACGATATGGTCTTTTCTTCTTGCGCCTTGATCTCCATCAAGCGCCCCGGCATGATCTCCATCTTGCCCCTGGTGTGACGCCAAGTCCACGACGCCACTAGCAGGTCATCCATCGGAACGATGGCTATTACTATACTACTTAGTAACACAAAAGTTAACTACTTTACCTTCGTAACAACCAATACCATATCATAACACAAGCCCTCCAGCAAAATAAAGTTAGACGCCTCTACTTCATCTTTGCAAGTTTTACGTGGTTATTAGGGCTTTCACAATAGAACCGTTTCTAATCTATGAACTTTCCAACCACAACATGGATCCAATAGTTGTCTCAATTTCACCCCTTTCGGGGTCGTCCATTGTAAATGCTATATCAACTATTAAATGAGAGACAGACACCTGCTAGCCACTTATACGGAGCAAGCCGTATGTCGAGCGTGGAACCAGTCTCGCGTACGAATACGCGTAAGGTCGGTCTGGGCCGCTTCATCAAACAATACTATGATATAAACAAGTACACGTTAGAGGGCAACAACTAAGGGATCAATTCCCGCACAATACTTGTGCGTACTGGCCGTACAACACTCCTACGTATAGATCGACTCTCATACCACTAAAGGGTTCCGTAGTAGAAAAAAATCCCTACGTTGGAACGCCCTAATGCCAAGATCTATCTATGTAGTAATGTAGTAATGACCAGAGCGTATAGAATACATACCCTTATTGACCGTACGCGGTTAACATTCCAAGGGGAACGTGGTTGAAGTAGTCGAACTCATGGCCGACCTCAAGGTCGCGATGCTCCTCGTAGGTCACCCCTTGCTCCATCTTCATCGTGTAGAAGCTCCAGCACACGACATCCAATATGCCCTCGTATGAGGCACCCTCGAGGTTTCGTACACATATGGTGTACGATGACGACCTTAGACTCCTTGATCCCTACTGGGAGTGCGGAAATAGATCTCCGGCTTGGAATCCCTGCAACGCAACAACGTGCTACAGGTGTGTCGTCTCTTGCACGAACAATCCTTTCTTGGGACCGTCCCAACGCGTGGAGACAACTATGTAGAGAGAGAGGGAGGAATTCTAAGGAAAATGCCTTAGAGAACATCTCAAATTGTGTGTTTAATCCCACCCATGGGCACCCCTTTATATAGGGGGGGAGGTGTGCCCTCCCCTTTGGGTTTCCCATGTGGGACTATTCAAGAGAGAGAGGGGGAGGCGCATGGGCCTCATGGGCCAGCCGGCCAGGGGTGGGCCCCACCCTACACACAGCCCTAGGCTGGCCGGGTGGGCCCTCTTGTGGCGGCTAGGCCTTGGCCCTTTGGCCCTTGGCCCTTCCCTCTTGCGGTTTTCCCTCATGGGCCCTTTTTCCCTAGGAAGTTTGGCCCACCCCTTCAAATAGATTTTAATATTATATTTAATATTAATTACATTAATTAACATGTAAATACATATTACAAAATCCGATTTGACCCGAAACACCTTTCGGTTCCCTTTCGATTTCCTCCAACGACTTCAGAACTTTCCCGGAACGATTCCGGTTCTCTCACGGAACTTTTTTGGTTTCCTTTTCTCTTTCATATGGTGATTACAACTTACAGAGGATCTCTAGCTCATCGTACCCTTAAGTGTATTTCCCCACGGCTCGAGAATGGCACAGACATGATCTCCATCAATGATCAATAGCGGGACCGGGATGCCCATAATGACCCCTGTGCATTCCATGATGATAATATCGTTTGAACCGTAAATGTCGTTTCCCATTCCCTTTGCCACTTGATACCTAGTTCACCCGAGTTTTGATCTACGGTATCTCCATACCTTCGTTCGATCTCGTTACTGATGAACTTGTTTTCTTGTTCCCATGGCATTGCATTCCGTGACCCACTCACATGCTTGCAAGCTTCGTTAATGCAACGTCAACAAGATGGCCACAAATGTATTTGTTTATTACATGGACGGGCAAATCCTGGTCTTGATATGTACTCCTCTACACGCCCCTTTGGGAAACTTGAGTGGCATCTTTTTGATCATCCAGTCACGGAATGATACTTGATAACCATCTAAGCTCCCTCCAGAATGGTGATTTGCGTTATCTCACAGTCTAAGGATTAGGTTGCGAGATTTCCTTAGTTTATCATTAATGGTGAACTTTGTAACTAGATCTCATTATTATACAACTTGTTGGGTTGTTTGTCTATCACACCATTCAACTAATGACATGACCTCCTTGTCAATTGGTATAAATGCCCATGATCTCAAAACCCTAGATCATCCTCATGACCAATGAACCAGTTTTGCTAGAGGTAATGATGACTGTGAAATACCACCTCTTTTAGCCATATAAAATGAGCCATTTATCTCTCATATCATGTTTCTTCCAGCTATAGATATGCCTTATATGCATGACTTCCAGTTCTCATTTACTTTCATATGAGCTTTGCACATTTAGTAGTTTAGGTAGAATTTTATCACTTTCCTTGTCTATGACATGTGTGTAGGTGTTGGTGAAGATTATGGATAAAAAGGAACAAAGAGAGCATAGTATGGAGGAGCTGTAGGGATCAGACTTAGCCATTTAAGAGGTTGGAAAAGTGAAATTTTCCAACTTCTCTAAATAAATATCCAAGACCATGGAGTTGTATCCCTCGACGAGACGAACTCAACGATCCCAAGAACACCCAAAACGGAGTTTGTATGAAGAAATGACGGCCAAAACACTGCAGAACACCGAAGGTTTGACGAGCAACTATACGACCGAAAGCATTTTTCTGTCCATATAGTTGCACTCATATAGTTGCAAAAAAGGTCGCAAACGACGGGATTTCACCCCAAAGAAGCCCCAGAACCTTCCCAAAGAAGGCCTATATAAAGGAGGGATGACCCAAGAGAGAGCCACCAAGCCATATCCTCCACCACGGCGGAGCCCTGCTGCCGTGCCACTGCCATAGCCGCCTCCAATCAGATCTACACCATCACCATCACACAAGAGGAGAAGGTACTAGGATCTTGAAGGCCTCCACATAAATCTACATCGCCATCTTCATCAACAATATCTCCATCATCGATCCCCTTTCGTTACTTGTTGTAATTCTAGATTGAATCTTGGATTTGCACTTGTATTCAATTCTGTCATCATACTTCATCCATATTCTATTCATGATGTTGATTGCCTTCATGTGTGAGTAGTTTCCTTTGTTCTTGGGGAGATGGAGAAACCCTAGTATGAGATTGAATTGAGATAAAGATTATTATGTGATATTGTTCATTATGTGTATGTGTTAGATTTCCTTCATCTTGATGTTGGGTGAAGCGTGCCACTTAATATTTGTCTCACTGAGGACTAGATGGAGGGAACTACTTGTTGGTATACGGAGGGATGATAGCACTTACGGTGACTATAAAGTTGTTGTCATTTCTTACATATCAACTTGGGAACCGAGGAGAACTCACGGAACATTGTCCATGAAATGGGATACATCCTACGAGGTAAAGTCCCTTAATAGCATAGTAATTCGATTGATGTCGGTTGCTGTCTGTTGTGGTTATGACAGATGATGTGTGCATGCTGCCTATTTGTCCATATATGGAGCTCCTCCCACACATATCATAAATGGTCTTATTCATTATAATAATTTTGATCACTCTTTCAAATTCATAGCGATGGATCCACTACTCCCTGAGAACTCTTTTCATCATCTTGCAGACTTTCGTAATCATACTTGCATGCTCTTGTTTACTTACAGCTTTAGTTTACTTATTGTTCTCTTATTTGAAAACCGAAATATATATTTTACACAAAACTCGCATTTTATCTTGTTACTTAGAACGTTATTTAGCATTACTATTTCAGTATTTGGTTCAAAGAGTTATTAGACTTCAGAATCTTGCTCCCTATGGGATCGATATCTATATTTCGAAACTAGCTACAAACGATTTGTGCACTTACAGTCATCAGGTAACTAGAGACTTGGTTTGTTTATATACCACACGTGTATTAACGTTTCGTATTAATACAGTTATAGCACAGTATGAAACTATTATGAACTAATTGAGATATGACAATAAAAACCTATCTATTATTTGCCTCTAGGGCATATCTCCTTCATATGTCTCCATTATGGAGGGGCAAATTCCATCTTGGTAATCCATGTCACGCAGCTTAATTCACAACCAACCCGAACTCTACCTTTATAGCTGCCCATTTATGGAACAGTTTTTGGTAGAACCTAAGTTGGTGATCCACAACTCGGATCATGCAATCACCTCAGGTCAAAGGATTCCATTGCTTGAGACTACAAATAACAACATGCTCGTTGCATCTCAACTGTGGGTCAGTCTGATTCGCTAAACTCTTTAACCGCATTAGTGTAAGTCCGAACGACATCACCATGCCCATGAAAAGTGGAGCCGAGTCATCAGCCTACTTTCACATTAGTCTAAGTTATGTGTCCAGCACAACCTCAACGACCAAGGACAACTAGTATGAACAACATGAATATATAGTTCCACAATCGAATCACATATTCAATGATACATATTAGTAGTCCATACATGGACAATAACTTTATGAATACATTGGGAATAATATCATACATGATTGCCTCTAGGGCATATTCCCAACACTTGTAGTTTTGCTTGCCTTCAAGTTGCGGTCAAAGATCTTGTAGCATGTTCCTTGGAGGTGGTGGTCTATCTTGGGTACCTTGCAAAACCGACAACAAAGAAAGAGAATTGTATGATGGATTGTTAGTATGGGTCACACTCAAATCACTCTTCTCACTTTTGTGGCATGCATCATGGCACTCATGATATTTCCACCCATTTGAGGTTTGTGGCACTCACTCACTTGTTGGTGGTTCACCCTCTCACCACTCATCTCACAAGGGTCTTTGGCTTGTCGTATCTTGGGTAAACTTTTCATGTTGGATTAATGATTTGGCTTGGCGTCATAGGTTGGAACACAAAAGTTTTGTCATTCCACTTGAATGAGTATTGGTTAGTGCGACCATCATGTAGATATCCTCTATCATATTACCATGCTCTCCCAGGTAGCATTTCACACGGTCATCGGCTACATCACACTTTACGGTGTCTTCATATGGTCCAATCTTGAAGGAGACATTGACTTTTGATGTTATCGTGAGGGTTCCATCGTCATCAAGCCATTTGACATGATATGGGTGTGGATTCTCCATGTATGGCAACTTAAGTTTCTCACAAAGGTCGGTGCTCGTGAGGTTGTGACAACTTCATCCATCTATGATCACTTTTATGCACTTGCCATCAATTCTAGACCGAGTTTGGAAAATATTGAGGTGTTGGTCCTCTCGTGGCACAGAGTGTTTTTCAAGATTTGCGCTATGATGAGTGAAGTACTGGGATCATGCTCGCATAGAATGGTACCATCCTCTTTCATTGTGTCTTCCCTTTCAATCACACTTTGATTCAAAGCTTCATATTATTCTTCACTCACATAATAGGTTGCGCCATTTTCATATGTAAGCATAACTCTTGTGTTGATGCACTCATATGACTTGTGACCCTTTCCTCCACACTTGAAACAAATGACTTGGTTTTCTGATGTCGTGTTTGAGGAGGATGCTATTGGAGTTTTTGCTTGCTTGGATGAGCTTGGTGCTTGATTTGTTGGCTTGGTTGAGGTATTGGAATTGATTGAAGCATATAAGGCCTTTTGCTTGTCATAAGCATTTTCCTTTTGTAAATGGCGCTCAGCTTTGGTGGCTTGGTGGAGAAGCTCGATAAGGTTTTTGTACGTTTGGAAGCAACAATTTTTCGTATTGGGCGGCTCAAATCACCGAGGAACTTTGCTATTGTTTGCTCTTTCATTTCTCGCACACCGACTCACATCATAGTCTTCTGCATTTCTTTGTAGTACACCTGAATCGACCTTGTGCCTTGCTTCAAGTTTTGTAGCTTGTCGAAGAGATCTTGTCCATAGTGCTCAGGGAAAAATATTGCATACATTACTTGCTTAATTTCCATCCAAGTGTTAATCGGTGGCTCTTCTTGCTTCTCATGATTGCTTTGATAGTCTTCCCACCAAACATTAGCGTAGTCCTCAAACTCAAGGGATGCCATTGCAACTTTCTTATCTTCGGAATAGTTATGGACTTGGAAGATCTTATCAACTTTGAGTTCCTAATCAATATATGCATCAACATCTTCTTCTCCTTTGAACTTGGGCATAACAAATTTGAGCTTCCCAAAATTGCCATCATCAGGCTCACAATAGTTGTTTCGACATTCTTGGTGCATAATTGCCTCACTTGGTGCATGTGGTGGTGGTGGAGGAGCTTCATTGCCTCGAGGTAGCGGTGGAGGAGGAGCTTGATGATTTTCGAAGTCTCTTCTATGACTTTTCCCGGGATCATTTGCATTCATTGGTTGTTGGTGACAATGGTGGGTTTGAGAATGATGGTTGTTGTGTGTAGCACGTCACACATACTCATCATCATCACTTCTATCCCATGCCGGTTCTTCATTGTGGTGATGTGGTGGACTATGGTCATGAGGTGGATGATGACGCCTATCATTCTGATGGTCTTCACCATGACGTTCTTGCTCTTGTTGAGGTTGCACTTGTACCATTGCTTGGTGTGGTGGACGACCATGCCCTTGTTGTTGTTGTTGTGGTTGGGCATGATGAACATGGTGCCGATCATGGTTTGCTTGGTGCAGTTGCGGAGCTTGTGGATCAACCACGTGGTCATCAACCGCGTGGTCATGTCGATGATGATCTTGGTTTTCCCTATTGTGGTGGTGGAGTTCTCCATGACGAGAGTGTGAGCGCAAAGACTAGCCATGATGACTTGAAGAATGCGTATGAGATGAGCTTGACGTGTTTGAGCGATGTCTACGACGGTTGCCTATATTGGCAATAGCTTGATGAAGAGTTTGTAATTGAGCCCGATGCTCCATTTGACGTTGCTGGTTGCGATAGTCGAAGTCTCAGAATGTGTCATCAATACGGGTCTCAAGCCTATCAAATTGAGAATTGAATTCTTGGCGTTGCGCCCATAAGTTGTGGTGCGTGGCGAAACTTGGTTGTTGAAGTTGCTATGTCCACTAGCTCCGCTTTCCCTAGACATTTTGTACAACCACAAGTGAAAGGTAGGGTGATATTGGTGGAATGGTATTTGATACCTTGCCTCACCGTAGTCAACAATTGGAAAGTTTTTCTCATCGAGAGCAAAGCGGGTAGTGATACACAAGACACACCACACATACACAAGACACACACACACATACAGTGGAGTGTTAGGGAGGTGGATATCAAATGGAACAACCAAAGAAAAAGGTTATTATTAAAAGTGGGTAAAATCCAAAAGATCAAAATGCAAAAGGAAATAATCCAAAGAACATGGGAACCTATAACTATACACACGCGGTGGAGATAAACGTGGTTAGCACGATTATGGAAAACGAGCAACAAACAAAATGGTCCTAGTGAAGACTAATGCTCGGTGTCGTGCCAACGCAAGGAGAGACCGTAGCCCATTTACCAAAAAATTTGAGAAACAACAGATTTGCACACTTGCCTTGCTCTTACTCGCACTCTTGCTTAGAAGCTCGAGACTCTCTTTGGATTGATATGCTTTCTTTTTATTTTGCTTTTTTTTGATACATCTCTTTCTTTCTATGCTATGGAGTCAACTTTTTCTATTGCCTATGCACTATCACTATGCAAGATCAAGTGTACAATGATTCAACAAACACAAAATAAGCTACTCTCAATCGGTTAGGTAACACACAAACGAAGAAATGGGGTTAAAAAGGGGTGGTGCAAGTTATACCTTTTGTTGATGTTGTACTTGCAACCGGTGGAGCAGGGGTGGTTTGAGATCCGTGGTGTCATAGAGCATGAAGATTGGTTGCGGAAGCTTGTTGTTAGAGTATGATAGGCACACGAAACACAAATACAAAAGGAAGCTATCAAAAATGGGCAAAAATGAGATTTCGGTGCACAAGACGGCGGTGCTGGTCCTGGCGCTGAAACTTTCGGTGGGAATTCCGGCACGATGGGGTTCTTGCCGGAAATTTTGGCTACAGCGCCGGCTTGCCGGTTCCTCTTCCGGTTTGAGTTCGTGAAGAACTCCAAAATTTCAATTTGTCACTTCGAAGGGAACTTGGTCAAATTGGGGTTAGGGAACGAAGGGAAACAAATATCATCACCCAAAGCACCAGATCTATGGACAAGAACCACTAAAAACTCACCAAAATAAGAGACTGAACCAAAAGTAATTTGGGGCAATATTTTTGGTATTTTTCGAATTTATGGTGGAAATCAATGAACGAAGATAAATCCATGGCAACCAAAAGCTACTAATACAATTTTGTTAGGGTTCCTTTGGGATTGACCCTTGGGGTGACCCGATCTTCACGGATTTGAGGCGGGGAGTGAATGGAAACACGTGGAATGCGATGGACTCACTTGAATGCAAGGTAAAGATACAAACACACGCAAAACACACACTATCCGATTTGCTCCCATTGGTTCGAACAATCAATCCAATAGAATCTTTGGGAGAGAGACCTTGCGGTAGAATCACCCGAGCAGAGATTGGCAAGCAAGTGCTAGAATCCAAATCAATGAGAGAGTAACAACCAAGTAGAATCCTAAAGGGGAGAGACCAAGCAACTACTAGAATCCTTGAATTAGAGAGACCAAATACTTGAGGAGGATCTTGATACAACTTGTAGATTCAATCTAGAGAGGGGGATCCCATTCAGGGTTTGGCACACGCCAAGAGTCTCAACTCAATTCATCATCTTCTCTACCTAGATATGAGCCACAAGGGGCTATTTATAGTAGTTGGAGCGAGGGGGTAGATGGAGGGAATATTCAAGAGCATCAAACTCAATTCTATGTGCAGGCAGGTGTTTCGGCGATAAGTCCGGTGACGCCGGGATCTCCGCCGAAATGTTCGGCGGTCGTCAAAATGGTGTTTTGTATGGACTTTCGGCGGGGCGCCGGTTGTTTCGACGGAGACTGAACTGGTCCGGTGGTGGGCTCGGCACGCCGGGTGTGGCGGCGGGATGGATCGGCGGTGGAGCCGGCGAGCCGTAGCTGTCGCGGGAACTCTTCTTCCACCTTTTTTTCATGCTTCTTGCTTGTGTGTCTTGGTTCCTAGGGCATCCTTGTCTCCTATTAGTATCCTAGTCATACAATTGGCACTTGGCTCAAGTAGGATCCCATTCACATGATGACCAATAGAAGACGAGAGATAGAAAGAATTCACCTTTGAAAGGATGGTTGACCAATGGTTGTTGCCATGAGTTGGGCTGCATCATTCCTTTGTGTTGTGTTCAGCCTGGGGGCACCGGATACAATAATGGGCTGCGCCGGCGCAAAATAAGAATTGGGAGGGCTGGCTGGACACGATTTGGGCCGCCGGCACCCAATAGCCCATTAAAAGGGCTTTAGGGCCCCGAGTGGAGATGCTCTGAAAGTTAAAAAAAAAACACCTAGGTGAACAAACACATCCAGCGAGCATTTCAGAAAAAACATTCCAAGAATCATCAGCACGCTACGATTTGCCATTCGAGCACCCGGTCATATGCAATGAGGTGGTGATCTCCGGGGTGCTGAAGCAATCTATGTTATCCGGCGCTCCATCCGGAGTGCCATTCCAGCCCGCACCAAAATTAAGAAACGTGCACTAGAATCAGCTGCAACATTTAAAAAAAACAGAAACCTCTAGTGAACAGACACATTCAGCGAGCATTTTCATAACCTCACACAAAAGCGCTCAATATACCTCATCGACACCCCACAGTTTTTGCTGTTCTTGCAAAGCTCTCCTCCTGAAGAAAACGAGGTTACGCCGTCGAGATGATGCAGTCTGCGGTTGTAGGACATTCTTATGCAAATGCCGGAAATTCGTGATTCTAGCAATATGCTGTAGTAACAGAGAAACATGCACCTTCAGGACGGACACCATAAGTTTGAAATTCTTGTAATGCTCTCATCACACAAGAAACACTGTTACACCACCAAGACGTCAGTCATCATTTCAGACTCACTATACTCCAGCCTGCACCCAAATTCTGATGATGAAAATACTAAAAGCAACTGTAATAAAGGTTAATAACAGAAATCTCAACTGAACAAACCCATCCAGCAAGCAATTTAGTAACCTCATCTTACAAGAAAGCATGCCACAATTTTGCAAACGAATTACAGTTCTAGCATATGCCATCACAATGTAAAAAGGAGCTGCAACAGTTAAAAAGAACAGAAACCGCCAGTGAACAAACACATCCACAGGCGCGCATTTCATAACGTCAAATAAAAAACACTCCTAGATCATCAGCACGCCACGATTCGCCATTCCAGCAATGGCTCTCATCATGAAGAAACGAGGTTACTCAATCAAGACACCACAATTTTGCAATACCAGAACATTCCTACACCGTCAGGAAGTCATGATTCAAGCATAGCCTCTTGTCACACAAAAACACTCACACATTCAAGACGCCATAAATTTGAAATTCTAGCTACGGTCTCACCACATAAAAACCATAGTTTGCAATCCGAGCAATGCTCTCGCTATGGAAAAGCATCCTTACAACCACCAGAAGCCCATAATTTGCAACTCCAGAACATACTTCCATCACTAAGAAACTTGACATTCATTACTACGCTACCAAGACAGCCACAGTTTGCAACTCCAGCATTGCTCTCTCATCACCACCGAATTCAGGGGATCATCGATGCGGTTCAGGTAAGCTCATCATCCATCGACCAGGTCGACGAGAGCCTTGGTCACCTCCTTGGCCAGGTCAGAGCGGCGCATCTCCAACCGTATCTGCGCCACCCGCTGCCTCTTGACCTTCTCGTCCATAACACGCGCCTTGTCGTCGTCCATCTTCCCGAACTCCCTCTTGCACAAGCCAGGGTGCACCGCCTCCAGCTCCTTCACCTCCTCTGCTAGGTACGGGTACAACTCGCACATCTCCTCGAACCCCTTCCGCTCCTGGCCGTTGTTGGCCGCCTTCACGATGGCGGTGCCTGTGGTGGCAACGGGCGAGGTGATCTTGTCGCCGGCCCAGGCGAGCTTGGAGAGGTGCAAGAGCTGGCGGTCGTGCTCCTTGCTCGGGACCTCGCCCCTCTTGCTGAGTGTGAGGTACCGATGCCTCAGGGCTTTGACCTTGGACTGGAGCTCCTTGCTACCGTAGGCAGGGTTGTCGAGCTTCCCAGCAAGGACGTCCATGAGAGCGTCAGGCTGCGGGAAGGTGCCGTGCTCCTTTTGGTGAGCGGCGAGGGCCTCGAGGATACGGACCTCGTCATTGGTGGACCAGATGCGTTGAAAACCGCCTGGCTTCTTGGTCTCGGCCGCCGCCGACGACGACGCCGGGGGCTTCAGGTTCTTCTTCGGAGCCGGCTTCGGCGGCGGCGCCTCCTCCTCGTCTTCCTCCTCTTCTTCCTCGTCGGAGGCATCCGATTCCTCGGTCTTCTTCGGAGCAGGGGGCGGCTGGTTCTTCAGAGCGGGAGGAGGCTGCTTCTTCGGAGCGGGTTCCTCCTCCTTCTCCTCCTCTTCCTCCTCCTCCTCCTCCTCCTCCTCCTCCTCTTCGTCTTCGCTGCCGGAAGCGTCGGAGTCCTCCTTTTTTTGCGGCGGCGGGGGCTGGTTCTTGGGGGCTTCGCGGACGGGCTCCTCTTGCTCCTCCTCTTCATCATCAGACCCATCCTCCTCAGACGACTCCGACTCCCCGCCCTTCTGCGACGGCGCAGGTGCGTTCTTGAGGGCGGGGGTGGCGGCGGCGACGGGGGAATCGGCGATGACCTCTTCGTCCTCCGACTCGTCGGAGCGCGAGCGCGATCCGGAGCGGGTCTCGTCATCAGAGGACTCGGCCGGCGGAGGCGGAGGAGGCGGCGGTGCCGCTGCCTTCTTGGCGGCGCGCTTGGGGGCCATCGCCGGAGACTAGGGTTGAATAATCTGGGGGGAAAAGGTGGGTGTCTGCGGCGGCGGCGGGGTCGGGGGTTTCTGTCGCGGAGAATACTGGGTGTTATTTAGGGAAGAAAAACATCAGCCTTCTCACTCGCGATACTCTTTCTCGGGCTTACAAGTGCCAGATGGGCCGTGTCGTCGCGTTCTTCTCTCGTTTTGGTCCAAAGGCCCACCTTCATTTCTCAAGACTAACGAGCCTGGAGCAATGGAACAAATCTAAAAAGGCCAGCGTAATTGCCATTTTGATATTAGTAAGCATCCAGCCCAACATAGCACTTTCGATTTTTTTTTGTTCTGAAACGGGTTTTGTAATAATTCCTCCAGCGGGAATTTAAGATGATCATGGTGCAAATTTCTTGCCAGATTCGTCATTCATGCATGTACCATGCGTTTGCTCAACTCAGATTGTTCAAACACCAATTAGCGGAAGCTCCCACGGAGTCATGGAGCGAACAAGTTATCCCATCTATCTCCCACACATATGGGATACTGATGGTGGTGGTTCTAAGAACATATTATTCTCTGCTGAAGCGTGCAAAACCAACCAACAAAACAATAGCAAAAACAGGTCGCTAGGCACAATCGCATGGTGGCAGCAGGATAGGGACAGGCAAAAACTAAAAAGACCCCCCTCTCTCGTTAACACAGGGATCTAGGCCGCCAGGTGCACCAAGCTTGACGTGTCGAAGAGCTCCATGAACCTCTGGTCAGTTTTCCTCGCCTTGGCCGCGGCAAAGTGTAAATACTCGTCGAAGACCGAGGATAGGCGCCACCTCTGCAGCTTCCTCAGGCACCCCACCACGCATCCAGTCCGGTGCTGAAAACATGTGGAAAACGATAATCATCATGAAACCGTCCAATTTTATAGCAATCTGCAATGTCATGCCTAGGTACCTTGCCTCTCTTGCAGTGAATGAGCACCGGGTGGTTTCTTACGTCTGGACAAAAATTGAAACGAGGAGAAAAGTTAGAGATCAGTTTCAAGTGGTTAATTTGGTGAAATCTATGTAAAAAAAAGAGAGAATTCCACTTTTTACTCCCTAATTATTCATTTGTGACACTAATTACCCCGCCGAATAAAAAGTTCTCTCGATTACACTTTTTAAAAGCTTTAAACCCTCGTTTTCTGATATGTGTCTATTGGACAAGGTGTAAGATATATCGACCGGAGTTTGAAAATATCATGGTGACGATGAGGAAGTGAACATATGGATGAGAGAAGTTTGAATATGTTTGTCGATCATGCCCGTCGATCTTTACACATTTTACCGCGCCACTCCGCCTAACATGTCGGTCATATCTACCAAAAACAAGCAAAGTGCTAAACTAGGGTAAAACCGTGTTCAGAGTCCCTTACATGAGATATTTCAGTAGAAGTTCCACTAAATAGGTTAAAATGTGTCACAAATGTAGAACTACAGAGTAAAATGCGGAATTCACTCTAAAAAAAATACATGTGCGTATGATTCACACCGCGTCTTTATTCGGTAAAGATCCTTGTCACTGCGGGAGAGGAGATAGATATGTACCGAGGATGACTTTGAGCGCCTCACGGATTGTTTCTTCAGGGATGCCAACGAACGGTTCCTGCAGCTAGCGACACAAGGAGGTGGGTTTCAGTTATTTTTTCAGGCAGAACGCACACTTTGGAGTAGTTATTATCTTGATCGATGAGAATTGGGAGTTTTGCACGCATCGGTGATCGTTAGGTTTGTCAGCTCATATACATCGCTATTCGCCTATTGGAGAAACTGTGAGCAAACATCAACTTGCCAGCGTCGACGGCCTTTAGGCTTTAGCATTCCACTAGCTAGGTGGTCACAGCGATGGAATATGTTCTTACTGAGTCATTGGTCTAGCGGAGTACTAGTACTACTATATAGTTGAGGATAGAAATGATGATTGGTACCTTTTTTTTTTCACATACTGGGACATGTAATAGGGTAGTAGACGGTAGCATGGCAGGTAAAAAGGTGAGATAAACTACAGGAGTGCCCTATTGAAAGGCTAGAATTTTAGAAAGAACATACTATGCAGCTATGCGCTCGCATACTGTCAGTAAAGTAGATTAATGGTTGCTCATGAAAGAGACAGGCTACAGAGTGATTTGCCCCGATGTTCTGCCTGCCCAAATTAGTAGTATCAGTCTATCTGATAAGACACGCGTGACATGCTGACGCAGCACACGGAAAAGGCAAGTGCTGCTGCCGAAAGCAGCCACTGTAACCAGCAAACAAGATGATGCCATCCATGGCTGCTCTGATCGACGAACCGCGTGCCGTATCAGTATGTATGTACGCAGAAATCGAGCACCAAGCAAAGCAAGCAGGGCGGTGCAAAGCAAAGCAAAGATCGTTTTTTTTTTTTGCGCTCGGCGTCAATCGAAGAGTGAGCTGCTTCGTTCGTTGTTTACGTACCTTGCGCCCATGGATCCCGAACTGGTGGAGCTCGATCCCGCTGCCCGCCAGGAACCGCGCGTTCTCCTCCGGGTACGGCGCCGGGCACAGGTACCTGGATGGAAGAACCAACAGATCAGCAGCTAGCCACGTACGGCGTCAGCGTCACCGCGCGCCGGTAAGGAACGTTTTCAGGTAGCTGCTCTGCTCGTCGCGGCGCCAGCGCCACGGCAGATCGGGCGACTCACACGATGGAGCGCAGGTTGAGGGAGGCCAGGAACCGGAAGCTGGCCGCGCCGGGGAACCCCGAGCGGAAGACGCCGTCGTGCACCATGGCGAAGTTGAGCGGCGGCACCAGCGGCGACGGCGACTCCTCGTCGTCGTCGTAGCCCGGAACGCAGCTGGTGGTGGGGAGCTTCCGTAGCTCAGTCTCGCCGATGGTGAAGCCCTCCTCCTGCTCTGCTTCATCTTGGGTGGCGGTCCTCTGTCTCGGCGCGGCGGGAGGTTGTCACTGTCAAGTCAGCGTGCGTGCGTGCTGTTGAGTGCGAGAGCGTGGCTGTGTACGCGTGTGTGGAGTGTGACCGCGCGGGACTGCTGGCTATTTATACTGCCGGAACGCGGTGTGGCCGTGACGGTGCGAGCATGGTGACTGCCGATGGAGGTGAAAGTGACATGAACACATCTCTCCAGATGTTGCAGGCAGCAGCACTCTCTGACGAGAGGGGGGGCGATGTGCCTCCGATGATAATTGGTGTGGGACGCCTCCCGGTTTGCCCACTCGGCGGACCGTGCATGCATGGGGCGTGGCCTATACGTGCCCTTCACCATGAACCGGTCCACAGTTTGGTAGGTACCGACTGAAAGCAACCTTTGTTCTCTGTGGGATAAATAAACGGGCTCAACTGCGAGAAATGACCCCGTTACTTAGGTCAATGTTCTCTCGGCGTACACGCTATGAACTTTTGGTTTCTTTGACCGTTAACAAAATCTTTCATTTGTTCAAACTCAATAATGGCAGCCGTACATGGGTGGGATCTAGAGAAGAAACAACCGTACCTGACGTCACAATGCAAGTCGCACATATTTTCACCTAGAGTTAGGAATGTCCAACACTGTATATTACAGGGTGAGAACCAGGCGTTGGCTTGGTGGCTGATATTCCGGGTGTAGAGGCCAGCCCGCCCGGGTTCGAGTCCCAGCAATGGCAGACTTTGTATAACCAAGGGAGGGATCATTACACCGTTGGCAACATTTTTATAAATTACAGTTGTACGTAAATTATACCCAAAAAACGGCTTTGTTCTAAAAAAAATTACATGGAGCCCTTTATTTTAAACATTTGAAAATCCTATTTACAAGTTTCAAAATTTCTAGAAAAAGTGTGGATGCAGTCAATGATGTTTCCTACAAGTGTGCAAAAATCGTTATGCAATAGTTTTTGTATTCTGGGCTACCGAAAAATGACAAAATCTGAAGGAAAAAACTATAGCTTTGAAATATGCACCAATCTTTAAAAAAAAATGCATAACTGTTTTCTTTTTAAAATACACCAAAAAACGGCTTTGTTCTAAAAAAAATTACATGGAGCCCTTTATTTTAAACATTTGAAAATCCTATTTACAAGTTTCAAAATTTCTAGAAAAAGTGTGGATGCAGTCAATGATGTTTCCTACAAGTGTGCAAAAATCGTTATGCAATAGTTTTTGTATTCTGGGCTACCGAAAAATGACAAAATCTGAAGGAAAAAACTATAGCTTTGAAATATGCACCAATCTTTAAAAAAAAATGCATAACTGTTTTCTTTTTAAAATACACTATATTCAAATTCACACTTTAAAATACACAATACAAAGTTGTTCGTATTAAGATTTTGCACACTTGTATTATACTTCATTGACTGCGTCTAGGTTTTTACAGAAAGATAAAAATTTGAAAATATGATTCTAGGGTTTTTGAAAATAAAGGGTCGCCGGAGCTTCCGCCTCTGTTTGGAGTTTGGGGTATAGCAAGGCCAACTTTTCTATTGTGGCCACAGGCTCTCCACCAACCAAACATATATAGCCTGAACAATATGTGATGACAAGACACAGTCCGTTTTTCATGGGTTATCCGATCTCTTTACGGTATGTCCTGTGAAATAGAGTAGAGGTAACATAAATGTGCATACCCATCCCAAACAAGCAAAGCAACGACCAAAAAAAAAGCATGCTTTATTATTGCAGAGCCCCCTTTTAAGATATCGCAGGACCAATCGAAATTTCCCATTTGTTAGGTTGGGTTTTTAGGCCAAGTCAGGAGGCCGGCAGTGCTCTCGCCGCTGCTGCATCACCAGGCCACTGAGCTAACAAGGCAAAGGGATTCCTCTTTGCTGAATCCCTATTTGTCTTCCCGATCAGCTCCGTAACCTGTTCGTGCGTGTGAGGTTTTCATTGAATGAACGGTGGAATGGATCATCCTATTCCTACCTAAAACGGTTGCTCACTTCGTTTTCAGGAAAAAGGAAAAGCACTCGAAGATTATTGCAATGCAAGATTAAAGAGAACTAGTACTGCATTGGTGCACATGTTAATTATGTGCTTAATTAGTCTGATACCTCATCTGGTTAATGGAGGGGTATCCATTCTACAATATGCCGATGATACTATTCTTTTCATGGAACATGACCTTCACAAGGCTGTTAACATGAACTCATTCTTTGTATGTTTGAGCAGTTATCTGGCTTAAAAATCAACTTTCATAAAAGCGAAATTTTCTGTTTTGGAAAAGCGAAAGACATGGAACATCAGTACAAGCAGATTTTTGGATGTGAGTCTGGTTCCTTGCCATTTCGATATCTTGGATTACCTATCCATCATAGAAATTGAAAAATTATGAATGGAATCTAGTGAAGAGTAGACTTATGTCTAAACTAGGATGCTGGCAAGGCAAGTTGCTCTCTTATGGAGATCGTTTGGTTCTTATCAACTCTGTGTTGACAAGCTTACCGATGTTTATGTTATCGTTCCTGGAAATACCCAAAGGAGTATTAAAACGTTTGGATTTTTATCAATCAAGATTCTTCTGACAAAGTGATGATACAAAGAAGTATAGATTAACGAGATGAAATATATTATGTCGCCCAAAGAACCAAGGTGGGTTAGAAATTGAGGTTCTTGACTTAAAAAATAAATGTTTATTGAGCAAATGGCTTTATAAACTACTTGCTAAGGATGGGATGTGGCAAGAAATTTTACAAAACAAATACCTCCGTAATAAAACATTAGCCCAGGTGGCCACTAAACCTACGGATTCACCGTTCTGGAAAAGCCTCATGCGTGTTAAGAATGAGTTCTTCAGCAGAGGATTTTTCAAAGTTAGGAATGGGAATATGGTTAGGTTTTGGGAGGATATTTGGTTGGGTAGCACGCCATTAGCCCATCAATACCCCCCATTATATAACATTGCCCAAAGAAAAATGTTCTAGTGGCAAGTGTGCTAAATTAAATCCTGCTGAATATTGATTTTAGAAGGGGTTTAACTGGCAACAAGTGGAACGACTGGTTGCACTTATGTTAGCTTATAATGGTTCAGTTAACTCAAACGCCAGATTCCTTTGTTTGGCGATTTACTACAAGTGGGGTATTTTTGGTCAAATCAATGTATCTTGACCTTATGAATGGTCACACTAGATTTTTACGAACATACTTATGGAAGCTAAAAATTCTGTTGAAAATAAAAATATTTATGTGGTTTCTTAATGAGAAAGTCCTTTTAACTAAAAATAAATTTGCGAAACGCAATTGAAATGGGTGTCAAAAGTGTTGTTTTTGTGACTCAATGGAGTCTATAGAACATCTCTCTATCTTTTGCAAAAATTATATGGTGAATAGTAAACTTTACCTATAATATGACTCCTCCAACTAGCATTACTAATATGTTTGGTAACTGGTTGAATGGAATTGATAAAAGGAATAAGGCTAGAATCCGTGTCGGGGTTTCAGCTTTATGTTGGTCTATTTGGACATGTCGGAACAATATTATCTTTAACAAACAATCGGGTAATTTTTTGCAGGTTATTCGATTCGCTGTGCACTGGATACAACTATGGTGTCAATCCACCGGGAGCCTATGGTTACTGGATGCAACCGGCTGTTGACAGTTGCTCAGAACTTCTATTTCCGGGCTACTGGATGACGACATATTAGTAGACTTCAAAATTGATAGCTTTTTGCTTTTCATTTTTCGTTGGTTGATTCATATCTCAACCCTAGCTGATCCGTGATGTAATAAATTCTATAACTAAACTTTGCAATAAATGAAAGGCTGTGTGCATCACTTGATGCAGAGGCCGGGTTACTCCCCATTTCGAAAAAAATGTGCTTAATTAATGCTGTGCTAGTAGCGTCACTTTATGTAACCTGCAGATATCGTTTTCTGCGCTTTGATTCCAGATTGAGGAAGGCGTCCATCGTCATCGGTGCCGTAAGAGCAACTCTAACCGATCCCCAATAATCTAAAGGACTCTTGGTCGGAGAAAACTCGCTAGATTTAAATTTTAAATTCTCTAATCGGTGGCCGTCAGATTCGATCCCCGATGACTTAGAGGACTATAATCGATTTCAAATTGAATTTGGCCCGATTTCGATATATTGATTATGACCGATTTCAAACTAATTTAAACCGATTTCATCCTGATTTCGAACGATTTCATACATAGTTTAAACATCTAACAAAAACATTACGGAAATTTAACTAAAACACCCCGATTTCGACACGACGCCGTCGGGGAGACCGCCGTTGAGCTCGCCGCACGGCTTCACCCGCAGTTCGGCCCTAGATACCGCTCGATCTCCTCGTCGGTGTCACCATCGTGGATGATGCCAGGGAACTCGTCCTCCTCATTGCTGTCTAGCTCAATGATGACCCGATCCGCTGCCGGAGCTGAGGAAGACGCCATGGGCGCTGGCAGAGCTAATGAAGATGAGGCCGCGTCCACTTTCTTGGCCGCGAACTTCGCGAACGCCGCCTCCTCCTCCGCCACGAGGTTCGTGTTCAGCCACCGGAGCTCGGCCATCCGCCGCTCGTCTTCTCGCTCGGCCTCGAGGCACTCCCACACCTCGCGGTCCTTCCTTGCAATCCGGGCCGCGTGGCCGCAGGCGGGCGGTGCGAAGAGCTCCGGCACCGACTCCGGGGTGCCGAGCGAAGTTTAGCGGGCCGCACTTGTCGCCGTGGAGGCCAACTTCTCGATGTCGTGCCTCCATGCCGCCTGCGCCGCGCTCTGGAAGGAGCCGAGCCAGATGCGCTGACCAGTGTTCCAATCGGTGATCTCGGCCACCCACGTACCCTACTCCCGCTGCCGGACGCCGTGGTAGCGGGGTTGTGGCGGCGGAGGCAGCGGGAGGTCGCCGGAACGGCCACGCGAGCCGCCGCGACCTCGGCTAGCACTGCGGATGGGAGGTGGGGAGCGGCGGCGGGAAGGACCGGCCATCTCCGGCACGAAAGCGGTGGTGGCGGTGGATTTGACGGTGGCCGGAGCAGAAGCGGTGGGTGGTGGGGATTTTAGTCCTCGCTCGGGGCCGCTTAAATTTGGGAGAGGAGGGGTGGGTTTTAGTCCCGCCGAATCGCATTTATAGTCCTCTAAAGACTTTTAGGGTTTCGGTTAGATGCGACTTCGGCCGTTAGCGGCCGAAAAATAGTCCTCTAAACGTTTATTAAGGATCGGTTAGAGTTGCTCTAAGGTTAGAGTTGATCTAAGGTGCATGATAACAACAAGTGATTCCAGTTGCGTGGACTCCAGATCTTGCTAGTTCTTTTTTCAAAATGGGTTTTACCCCGGCCTCTGCATCCTCGGATGTCAAGTATCACCAGATCTTGCTAGTACTCCAGCATTTCACAATATAAGCTATTTTAGCAAACTATTTTAGCTTGCTAATTATATTATGGAACATAGGTAGTACAAGTACCATATTAAAACCAAAGATCCGCAGGAACGGGTGTGGCGTTTGCCGCCTAAAACGAAATTACAGGTACGTTACTTTTGACAGAGATCGAGTCCTGTTGCGTGCGAACTCTAGAGACCTTGTTTTCGCTCATTTCTGTGATCTCTACTATTCAATCCATGCAAAATTGATTTTGCTCTTTAGTACATACTGCTCCTCGAAATAGGCTTTCGCCCTGCTTTATAAATAAAGCCACATTGGCCGAACTGATACAAGATGATAGGGAGACCCCTTACAAAGCAGATCAAGATAAACAAGAACAAAACATGGAAGCTCACAACTCGCCACCGAAGACAATGCCCTGAGACCGAGAAGAGCCGGGGGCTCCACGACGACGCCCCCAAGAGGGTAACGACGCACCGCGTCGCCGCCGTCGAGACCGATAGTCAAAGGTTTTCACCCGGAGCCTTATCGCAGAAAAGGTAGCCGTATCGGCGCCCCCAAGAGGATAACGATACCCGCAGGCACCACCGTCGATGGTGCCAAAGCACTGAGCTTTCGCCCGGAAAAACCTTCAAGCCGCTCCCCGTCACCCGCCCATGCCCACCGTCTTCGAGTCTGGCTTCTGACACACGATCCGGGAGCTGCCGAAGCCGAAACGACGCCAAAACCAAAGTCTCCCAACGTCCGCTCCTCGCCATCCACATGGCCGAAGATGGGAACCATCACCCCCGCCATGACGCTCGCCGACGAGTCGACCGCGCAGGCCACCTTCCGGGGCCACCGCCCCAGCATCCAAGAACTCGAGCCTGGTCTCCGAGCAACGCCACATCGCACCGATGAGGAGGACGGAGAAGGTCAAGCGTAGACCTGCCGGAAATTAGCCACCCGACAGCCTAGGGGAGGGGGACATCCCTCCATCACACACGGTGATTGCTATCCAGGCGCAGTAGCCGTACCGACCAGTGGCGGATCCACTTGTAGCCACGGGGGTGCACTGGATACCGGGTAGAATTACATTTCTTTGTACAATGTTAAATTTTCACCACATGTGCACCCATAAAAAACTGGTTTTTTCTCTATTGTGCACCGGTAGGCACCCTGGTCTTGTATTCTCTAACTCCGCCACTGGTACCGACTAGGCCTGGATCAGGCCCAACCAAGCCCAGATCAGGCCCTGTTAGTGCCGCTGCCGTGTTGCTGTAGCTAAGCCGTCTGAGTCGCCGACCTCCTGCGATGTGCCGCCCCTACCCGCTCCACCTCGCTCGTCATGGCGCCAGGACGCGCCGCTGGAGACCTAGCTGCGCCGGCGCGGCATCTCCCGTCCTCGGCCGGCCGAACCCGAAGCACCGACGCCGAGAGGGGGTACCACCACCGCGCCGCACAGAGGGCCCCTAGCCAGAAGCTCCGCCGCCGGTCGAGGTCACCGCCACCTGACCTACACCGTCGCCAGGAGCCGCCGCCCGCGAGGGAGCCCAAGCGCCGGGTAAGGTAGATCTCGCCGCCGGCGGCACCGGGCGGTCTTTGCCGAGCGGCGCTCGCCGCGGGCGGCGGGGGAGGGAGGGGGGAAGTGGGAAGTGGGGAGAGGTGGCGGCAGGCTAGGGTTGCGCCTCGGCCGCCCTCGCGGGGAGACGTGAGACGCGAAACGGTTTCCAGGACTTGCAACCTTCGTCTAGTACATACTACTGACAATGCCCAATGTTCATGGGAAGATGCAAAAGTGCAAGAAAGAGATCAAACGGGCCAATGGATGGGACGAGACGCGACTCTAGCTGCGGCTCTACAATTTGTCCCCTGAAGAAACGCGTGGCTGGACGGGGCAACTCTCGGGTGCGTTTGGTCTGAAATAAGGTGCGCGAGAAAGCAGAGACATTCAGTCGTGACAGAATGATTGCTGCAGTACCGTCACAGTGCTGAAGCAATCTCAAGCTTGGTGAGCTTGATCAATACGGAGAACCCGAAGCGAAACCAGATTTGGCTGCTGCGCCGTTGGTGGCTGCTCGGTTAGCTGCTAACAATGGTAATATCTTACATTATGATATTTCCAACAACCTTAGAGCATCTTTAACCTAACCCTTAAAATTTAGAGCACTAAATGGAGGACTATATATATTTTAGATGAGAAAAAGAATTCTCCTCTAAATGGTGGCCGTCGGAATCGATCTCCAATATTTGGAGGACCCAAAATTTCAGACATTATATCAAACACACACTCCCTTGTGCATGCTCTCCATCAGCGTGAGCTCCTCCTCGTGCACTCTCGCCATCAGCGTGAGCTCGCCCTCGTGCACGCTCTCCCAACGACAGGGAACTGAAGCGCGTCGCTGATGCGGGGATGCCCGAAGTGCCGGGCGCCGCCGGATTAGGGATGCAAGGGAGGAAAGGGCAGCCTCTGGGATGCAAGGTAACTACCATCTGCTCCCTCTCCGATCGCCGGATTGGAGAAATTTTGTCGCCCCTGAGCTCCACTGACCTCGGTCTGCATGAGAACTCCGGGGCGCCGCTGTCCTGGCGACAGGGAGAGGACGACGGCGACTAGTCGGGAAGGGCCACGCCTCCGAGTTGTAGGGACAGGATTCAGAGCGGAAAGCTTGGGGGAGGGTGGGGTGGCTTTGCCGGCGACGGGGAGGGCAGCCGGCTGCCGGGGAGGAAGTCTGGGCCAGTGTGGGGCGCTCTGGCGACGACAAGCGGGTGCGGCTGGAGGGAGCGAAAATATAGTCATCTACCCTGCGGCCTCTAAAATATGGGAGAGCAGGTGGGAACTTTAGGGGGGCGGTATCTCGTATTTAGGCCTCTAACTGGTTTTGGGTGTTCGGCTAGGTGCGTTTTAGCCGTTAGAGGACTATATTTTCTTCTCTGAAGCCTTTTTGGGGTTGGGTTAGAGATGCCCTTACGCTGCGTCCTCCAATGCCACATCATACCACGATCGGGTGCTAATTTTTCTTTTGGAAGATCCATCAATGCACGCACGAAACCAACCTCTCCTACTCCAAGATTGGCGCTTGTATGCTTTTAGGGCATCTCCAGCGGTCCGTTGCATTTCAGAGAAGAGATGTATCCGCTTTGGTCTGTATGGGTCGATCTGCGGACAGAAAAGGAGGTATTTTTGTTCACCGGTAATCCGGATCAACGTCTCGTCACGCACCGCCGCGGTGGCTTCTCACATGGCCGTTCCATTTCCCGCGTTTTGGCGGGAGGCTTCCCGCGTGCTCTCAACCGCACGGTCAACTTTTGTTTCCCGACCGGCGTGGGCTATAAAAAATCCGGCGAGGCGAGTTGGATAGGCAAACCCTAGCTCGCCACCAATGCCTCGTCACATGATCACCACGTGGTCCAGGATTACCACAATGGCGCACGAGCGCTTCTCAGCAGATCACAATGAGGACAAGGAGCACACGGTCGCATTCACGGCGTCCATGGAGGCTGCAAAGCGGCAGGCAACACGCGAGGTGTATGAAAACAAAGCTGAATTCGCATAATCACAAGGGTAAACTAAAGAGTACAAAGACATATACATCATCGTGAACAAGTTTTAACAGAAAACCTAATTACTCCCTTCTATTCAAATTACTTGTCTCAACTTTATCTAGACACACATATATTTAGACAACACATTTGGATGTGTAGCTATATACGCGAATGAAAACAAAGCTGAGAAAAGCGACTTGAATCGGAAGAACTTGTAGTAAGTAAGCAGTAGGCGTGTGATCATATGAACGTAGATGACCACGTAGGTGGTCGGGAAAGGTCCGCCGGCGGCTTGGTTCCGAGCGATTCCGGTCATTAGAATGACATGGAACAGCGCCATCATCAGAAGAAAGAGAACCCACAAGATGGCATCCTCCCGGCGCCGATAAAGATCGACGCCCCGCCAGGCCGCTGCCTTCAGGATCCCGGCCGGCTCGGTCTTCTTCGTCTCGTTCTCGTTCTCGCTCCTCCCCGAAACTGAACTTTGTAGTAGAAGTCCTCGAAACCTCATCAGGATCCCCGTCTCGGTCTTCATCTTGTTCTCGCTAGCTCTTCCTCCTCGATCGAAACTTTCCTATCCTCGAAACTTTGACGGAGAAGCAATCGAAACTGTCCTACTCGATTATCGATTGCGTTTTGCGAGTCAAAGCCTCCACATATGGCGGAGTGTTTATAGGTAGAGAAGGGGTGGAAAAACGCGAGGCGGAACCGAATTACTTCCGGTCCATCTCAACCACGGAACCGTCAGAACACGACAGTGTCGGGCCGCTCTGGAACCTGATCGGAATTCCTGTCGGGCTAAGCTGTGCCTGTGCGGCTATTTGGCACTTGATCGACTCCGCCGCCGCGACGCCCCTAGGATCATGAATCTCCGGCTGCTCCTGCTTTGAACTTTTGAAGGATCATTACTACTAGGTGGGCGTGCAAGCGACGCCTCGCCACCTATATCGTGTTAATATCTCGAGCGGGCACCTGACTTTTCTGTCACACGCTTATTTTTCTTTTATGTCCAGTTCTTTCAGTACACTACCGTACGTACATGATTAATAGGTGAAGTGTTGTTAGCAATTGGGTCTAATCTTATTATTAAAATATAAATGGATATTTCCAGGTTAAAAATAAATAAATGTTTAATTGCAGTCGGGGCCAACTCCTTGGTGTCCACTCGAGCAGCGACACGTGTCGTGCAGACCAAGGCGTGGCAGGAAACTCGAGATGGTTGCAGGAGGGGGCGTGGACACGGCTAGATGAGGAGCTCGGAGTGGCGGCCGGAGGAAGGGATGGAGGTGGCGGCCGGAGGGGAATAGGCAGGGACGGCGTCTTGCCTGGTAGGATGGGGATACAGTGGAGGGGGATGAAAGAACGACGGGGTCAACCCTTTTTTTACTACGCGGTGGCAGATTGCCGTAATATATTACTGCTCCGTGATTTGCTGTTCCGAGAATCGGCAAAAGGGTCGCTCCGTGATTTACATAGCAAAATTGTCTCGCTTCGCAGATGTAGCTCCGTGGAGCTGGTATGTTCAGTGCTGCTCCGGGTTGGAATTCGAAGAAGCTAGAAGCTGGACCGCTGCCGAACACGCCCACATGAAGGATCAGTGATACAAAATTCAGGAACAATTATGCCCATCTCTAGTAATTTTTGCAAATTGAGAAGAAGAAGAAGAAGGAAGAGGAGGAGGAGGAGGAGGAGGAGGAGGAGAGAGAGTTGGAGAGAAGAAAATGACAGCTAACCGGAGACGGATTTTGCGCTCACCATATCCACAACAATGTCTACTCAAAACGTTTGCTTGTTTCTCACAAGTTAAAGGAGAAGAGAGAGCCGAGAGTGAAGGACAGGAGCAAATGAGAGGGCGAACAGCCTGAGGCGGAAGCACATTTCCTCGTATCTAGGCAAAGACTATCAGAAGGTTTAGGCGGGGTGACTTGTCCAGGCGCATCCATCTCCCACATAGTGTTGCACTAGAGTCAACGTCCGTACGCCTCCTCTGCAGGCTCAACTCCACGCCAAAGACCCTGCTCAATATGCGTTTCCAAGCCCCACGCCCGACCAGTGCATCCTGCAGCGCCTCATCACCATTGACTCCTCCTCCTGCGTGACACATCCGCCTGGAGCAACGCTGTCGTGCACCCCTCCTCGCGCATTGCCGCACGGTGGTCGAGATGAGGCCGGGGGAGGCAGCCTAAATGAGTTGTGGTTGAGCAGGCTTAGTGTGGTAGCAGTCGGAGGATTGTAGGCGGTAGCCGAAAACTCTAGCCCAGAGCTCCCGAGGAAGACAAATAGAGAGGGTAACTCCACGGAAAGTCGCTTTAGAGCACGGGCTCCATGGAGCCTGTTTTTGAATTGTTTAAAATTCATCAAATATTTTCGAAAAAAATACCTATGTGTAGCCAACAGTATAAAAATATGACAATTTTTGAAAAAATAGAGACCCATTTAAAATTGCATTGTTTATTTACGTTCATATCTAATTTTTTTTATTTTTTAGGAGACCAGAATATAAAGTATTTTCACATAAGATTTTGTACGCGTGTATTATAAATTATTATCTATATCCTGGTATTTTTACTAAAACTTTTTAAATCTTTAAATTTGAAATTTTTAGAAAAAACAAATCCTCCATGGATCCTGTCCGGGCCCGCAGTCCATAGTCATAGGATGTGCAAGTGCCCTCATTGCTCATGTATATCACCAAGCTTAAGCTATAATATAATTAGTAACCATCGGCATGATATTATGACAAGTCCCTCTCAAGGTCGTGTTTGCGCTCAAGAAGTGAAGGTGTGGACGTTACAGGCTGAAAAACTCAACTCAAAATAAAACAAAATATACTCCGCTAGTACGATTACCCCAACATTTTTTCGTAATGGGCTCGGCCTCGCGTCCAAGAGATGCACAGGGCTTTTTCTTTAGATTATTCACAACATATTATACAATATGAATTACAAAGATCAGATCAGAGCCATTGAACTAGAGACAAGTCGCTAAACCTATAACATTATTGATGACGAGGTGTCTATGAACATGGCCGACACCCTGACATCCCACCAACACACATCATCTAAAAATCGAAGGCCTCGACAAGTCGCCTAACGACAAGCAAGTGGCACAACCAGTCTGACGGATCCTCAACGCGTACCAGTATACATGCTCCCGAAGTCCTCGCCGCGGTGGTCTTCCGCGTATCCGTCTTCTAGAAAAATCAATGCATTGACCTTGCGAGATCCACCGTCAACGTCAGCATGATGCCAAGCAACACCGCACTGCGTGCATCCAACATGACACGTCCTTCGTCGAGACCCTGCACCATGCCGCTGAGACTCACCATGTCGACACAGCAGTTAAACACCGGTCTACCTCCTGACCACTTTGAAGGAGATATGCTCTAGAGACTAATAATAAAGATGGTTTTATTGACATATCTCATTAGTTTATAATAGTTTTGTATCATGATATAACCGTATTAAGTGAAAATATTAATACATGTGCGATATATAAATAAACTAGATCCCTAGTATCCTCTAGACTAGTTCGCTGGACAGGTGATGATCGTGGTTTCCCGATGATGGACTTTACAATGTTAACTGACAAAGAGGTCACTTATGAAGTGATGGACAACACCCAACCCTTAATATTGCGAAGGCCTCATCCAGCGTCACACAAGGCCTCAACCAAGATGCGAAGGCACGCAACTTCATCGACGCCATAACATGCTCACCCTATTTTCGCGTGAGCTCACCACAAAGTCCTACTCACGATCCACTATGGCACACTTGAGGGCAGTCACGGAATCCGTAGACGCTTGGAGCAATCTCCACAACTCAATTGGAGGGCTCCCAAGAATCACCACAAAGGCCTCAACCTTGAGGAATCTCCACAACTCAATTGGAGTCCTCAAGGGTTTCACATCACTATCACACAACCGTCTAAGGTTCCAAGAACCCAAGAGAAACAAGCCCTTAAGCTTGAACTCACCAAATCTCTGAGGAGAACTCAAACATATGCACCAAATGCAAGGACAAGTCCTTCCCTCTCAAATTTTACCAAACTATACAATCTATTGGGAGGGGTGGGAGGGGGGGGGGGGGGAGAGGAAGAACACAAGAGAAGAACATCAATTTTCTTTCGCGCAGTGGGGACTCGACATGGTTGGCAAGGTACAAAAGTCCTCGCCTGAGGAATACGTCTTTATCCTCGTTGCAGTCGACAAGTTCATCAAGTGGATCGAGGCTACGCCCGTCACCAACCAAATCGGCACCACTGCCGTCAAGTTCTTCTAGTCCATCGAGTTTCTGCATTCTAGGCTTCGCAAAAATGACTAAATATGAAGGAAAAAATTATATCTTTGAAATATGAACTATTCTTAAAAATGCACTATTCACTATATTTAAATTCACACTTTTTTCAATTTTTATATGTATCCTATAATACAAAATTAGTTCGTATTAAGATTTTGCACACTTATTGCAGAGTCCCCTTCTAAGTTATCGCAGGACCAATCGAAATTCCCCATTTGTTAGGTTGGGTTTTTAGGCCAAGTCAGGAGGCCGGCAATGCTCTCGTTGCCAGCCCACCGGTGGCGTTCGAGTATAGTGCAGAGCAGACAGAACCAACCTCCATGCAAACCTGCCGCATCAATCAGGCCACTAATTTGTAGCTTGGCAAATGGATTCCTCTTTGCTGAATCCCTATTTGTCTCCCCGATCAGCTTTTTATTAACCTGCTCGTGCGTGTGGGTTTCTCAATGAACAATGGGCCAGCCATCCTACCTAAAACGGTTGTTCAGTCGTCAAAATTTCAGAAAATGAGAAGCATCGAAGATTATTGCAAGATTAAAGAGAACTCACTACTTTATGTAACCTGCAGATATCATTTTTCTGCACTTTCGATTTAGCCGACACATTCCCTGGTCGCGGAAGGTTTCCGTCGTTATCGGTGCCGTAAGGAGCGCGGTAACAACCAGTGATTTGAGTTGCGTGCGAACTCTTGAGTCCTCAGTGATTTCAGTAAGGACGTGTTTGGTTCGGGATTTTCAGCCCGTAATCAGGTACCGCGTAATCAGATACCACCCATGTTTTGAGTCGATACCGCCCACCCCCCACCGAAATCTGATTGCGTTACCGGCCTAGTCTCTTCCTCCTCCGACCCGATCTTCTCCGCATCCCTCGATCTGCTCCTCCCTCACATAGTCACATATCCTCCACCGCCTGAAGTCCTCCTACGAGAAGTAGAGGTCCCCAGCCACCGATCTTCCCCTACCTCTGATCTCCCTCTCGCGGTCTGGGATAAAGTTGTGTGACCTGATGTCAGGACCCCGAGGGCGCTGGCATCGAACCGTAGCGAAGAGGAGGGAGAAGGAGGAGCTCCGGTGGCTCAGAGATACAGGAAAGGAAAAACAGGGGATAAATTTAGGGTTTTATTTCTGCGTGCCACCCATCCACCCACTCCTGCTCCTTTATAACATAAGAGCAGGACCACGCTTTGTTTACGAATAGTTATTACACTTGCCTAAATTACTTAAGGCTGGGATTACACTGATGGTGCTGAACGGTTGGGTCTCAGGTGTCAATCCTGACAATGCCCCCCCTTCAGTCAAGACCTCACGGCTTGAACGCAGGGAACGCCCACTGAACAAAGTCCGCGTCCTCCCAGGTGTCTTCGTCTTCACTCATTCCATCCCAGTGAATGAGCCACTGATGTACTGCCACATCGTACTCGCCCGACGGATGCTTCCTTGGAACCTGACGACGCTGCAAGATGGTCAAAGGAGAGGACTTGATCTTACCTGCAGGCGTCACTAGTGGTAGTGTTGGCGAGGGGACTGCAGTGTTTCCCAGGTGTTTCTTTAGATGGCTCACATGGAAGACATCATGAAGGAGTGTTCCAGAAGGTAGTTGTAGCTTGTAATCTCGGTTACCCACCAGCTGGATAATCTTGAATGGTCCATACCATTTAGATGCCAGCTTTAGGGGGTTTCCTCTGCCAAGAGCATTTTCTCTCTGAGGCATCATCTTGAGATAGACCATATCACCCAATTGAAAAGAGTGATATGTGCGTTTCTTATCATCATATTTCTTCATAGTTTTCTGTGCTTTTGCCAAGTTGTGCTGTAGTAGCTCAATCATCTTTTTTCTGTCACCTAGGGTGTCCTGTGCTATTGGTGACAGTGTGGTTAAGCCAGTCAATTCTGTGAGTAAAGGAGGGGCATACTCGTATAGAGCTTCAAATGGTGACATTTGTATGGTTGTGTGGTAGCTGCAATTGTACCAGAATTCTGCCGCAGGCAGGTAGTCACACCACTTCTTGGGTTCTTGGAAGACCATGCATCTGAGGTATTGTTCTAAGCATTGATTTATCCTTTCTGTTTGTCCATCAAATTCAGCGTGGTAATCTGTAGAGAAGTGTAACGGGATCTTCATCACAGAGAAAATTTCTGTCCACAGTTTACTCAGAAATATGTTGTCTCTGTCTGATGTGATGATTGTGGGAGGACCATGCAGCTTGATAATGTTATCAATGAATAGATCAGCCACTGTCTTCACTGTGTATGGGTGTGCTAAAGGAAGGAAATGAGCATATTTTGTGAGTCGATCGACCACAACTAATATAACATCCTTACCTTTAGACTTGGGGAGGCCCTCCACAAAATCCAAGCTGATCTCTACCCACTTAGCTCGAGGTATGCTCAATGGATCCAGTAAGCCAGGGTACTGTAGTTTTTCAGTTTTGGAAATTTGGCAAATAGGGCATTCTGCAATGTTCTCTGTCACATATTGTTTGAGTTTTGGCCAGTAAAATGTTTGCTTGAGCTTGTAATAGGTTACTCTTGTGACAGAATGCCCACCCATTGCAGAGGAGTGGAATGAATCGAATATTCTTTTCTTGAGGTCAGAGGATGAGCCAATGTAGATGTGGCCTTTGTATCTCAGCACTCCAGAATGTGCTGAGTAATGCAGATGGCTAGAGGGGTTGATAGTAACCTCTTGCAGTAGTTTGGTGCATTCTTGGTCCCCAATATATGACTGTGTTATATCCTTTGCCCAAGAAGGAATAGCAACTGATAAAGCTTGGCAAGAAATTGGCTCAGGTTCCTGCTCATTGGGATGATACTGTCTAGAGAGGGAATCTGCAGTCGTGTTCTCAGTTCCCTTTTTATAATGAATAGAGAAATCAAACTCGAGCAACTTTAGCACGAGCTTATGCTAAATTCCTTCCAGCTGCCTCTGGCTAGCTAGGTATCTAAGGCTGCACTGGTCAGTTTTGATCACCAATTTATTTCCTAGGAAGTAGTGGCGCCATTTCTTGAGTGCTTGCAATATGGCCAATGCTTCCTTTTCATAAACAGAGAGAGCTGAGTTCTTTGGGCCCAATGCTTTGCTGTAGAAGGCCAATGGTTTGGAATGTTGCATCAATACAGCTCCCAGACCAGTGTCACAAGCATCAGTTTCTAATGTGAATGGCATGGTAAAATCTGGTAGTGCAAGAAGTGGAGGCTGGGACATGACTGTTTTCAGATGCTCAAAAGCAGCCTGCTGTTCTTCTCCCCATAGGAATGCATTCTTTTTTAGGGCATTGTGTAATGGCTGGCAGATGAGTGCATATTTGGGAATGAATCGCCTGTAGTAGCCTGTTAGGCCCAGAAAGCCCCTTAACTTCCTTACTGACTTTGGTGTTTCCCACTTGAGAATGTCTTGTATTTTAGATGGGTCAGTGGCAACTCCCTGCCCAGATATAATGTGTCCTAGGTATTCAATCCGAGGTTGTTCAAATTGACACTTTGAGAGCTTGGCTTTTAGTTGGTTTTGTCTAAATACAGATAACACCGCTTTCAAATGCTCCAGGTGTTCTTCCTTTGTTCTGCTGTAAACCAATATGTCATCAAAGAAAACCAAGAAAAATTTGCACAGATAAGGAGCAAAGATTGTGTTCATTAGCTCCTGGAATGTTGCTGGCGCATTACAGAGGACAAAAGGCATTACTAGGTATTCATAGTGACCTAAGTGGGTGGAGAATACTGTCTTTGCAATATCTGCTTCATGCATTCTGATCTGATGGTATCCAGATCTTAAGTCAAACTTGGAGAAAAACATAGAGCCCTGTAACTCATCCAGTAGGTCCTCAATGACTGGAATGGGGAATTTGTTCTTTATAGTTTGTTCATTCAGGCCTCTGAAATCAGTGCATAAACGCCATGATCTGTCCTTCTTCTTCACCAAAAGAATAGGTGATGAGTATGGACTTTTGATGATTCTGATCTCTTTCTTCTGAATCATATCCTTTATTATCTGTTCCACAATATTCTTTTGGTTATGAGAAATCCTATATGGTCTGATGTTTGGAGGTTTTGAGTCAGCCAGGAGGGGTATTTGGTGGTCAATTTCTCTGGCTGGTGGTAGGCCTGTTGGAGTTTCAAATATGTCCTTAAATGACCTTGTAATAGAGCTTGAATACCAGTGGACTGAGATTGTTGTCCTTGGATTTCTGCAACATCTGCACTGACAGTGTATAGCAGGAGATAGCATGTGGCTCCCTGTGCCATGAGTTTGCTGCACTGATCGGATGTAATGAGAAGTTTGTCCACAGGGAACAAGTGATCCACTAGTGTCAACAGTTGTCCTTGGACTCCAATAGTTAACCTCCTTTCAATGAAATCGAAGGTAACTGGGTTGTGCTCTTTGAACCAATTGACTCCTAGGATAATATCAGACCCTTGGAGCTCAAGTATTCTGAAATTGGTGCCGAATTCATGCCCTTGGATGGTGAATTTGCAATTATATGCAATGGCAGTAGAAGAGAGAATACCCCCACCAGCTACTTTGATTGTTCTTTCCTTAGAATCAGTCATGGGAATCTTGAATTTTGTTGCAAATGCTAGGTCCATGAAGGTGTTTGTACTTCCTGTGTCAGCCAAGGCTACAACTTGTGACTTGTTTTTATTGAGCAGAAGTGATATTGTTGAGTCACTTGGACATCCACTATAAGCTGCAGCAGAAATGTTCATTAATCCATCCACTAGTTGGACTGCTGGCTGTGCTTCTATTGCATGAACCACTTGTTCTGGT
This sequence comes from Avena sativa, assembly GCA_916181665.1. Lineage (NCBI taxonomy): Eukaryota > Viridiplantae > Streptophyta > Magnoliopsida > Poales > Poaceae > Avena > Avena sativa. Next base: position 74,125,734 of record OV702291.1, on the reverse strand, counting down.
ACTGGTAGTACTGGCCCTTGTTGAATCATTAGTGGTGGATGGTTAATTGGTAAAGGATCCAGTCTGTCTTCTTCTTCTTCACTCAGACCTTGGAGTTCAATGGCATTGAGATCTCTTTGCATCTGGGGGCATTTGTGCCCCATAAAGAAGTTTTCATTGTAGTACCAGCATAATCAAGGTCCTCTGTTGTTGTTTGGAGGCATGTTACGATTCTCTCTAGGCACTTGTTGCCTCTGATTCTACTGTGGGGGATATGCTCTGGGAATTGGGGCAACAGGTTGTACCTTCTTCACATTCAGCAGGTATGCCTTTTCATAGTTTCTAGCATACCAATAGGCTGTGAGCATAGAATCTGGCTTTTGACATTGCACCATGTGTTTAATGTTGTCCTTTAATCCACTGACAAATCTGTCTACAAAGAAATCCTAGGGCAGATAAGATCTTTCTCTTTTTATTTGAGTCATCCACAGCTCATACTGATCAATGTAAGCATTGACTGTGGTGGTTTGTTTTAGTAGCTGTAGTTGGTCCATAGGATCATTTGCAACACTGTCTAGAAAGCGGTCTATGAGCACCTGACTAAGTTCTTGCCATGACATGCTGTGCAGAGCTAGTCCAGAACTACTAATCCAAGTTTTTGCTTGCCCTCGAATATGTGCAATCCCCCATTTAACTCTGTTTTCCTGAGGGATTTCTACCAGATCGAAAACATTTGCACACTCCAGTAGCCAGGCTCTTGGTGATTCACCGGTGAAGATTGGCATTTCAACATGTGGGGTTCTCATATGCATCTCGTGGTTGGTGTGTTGGTGAGATGATTGTGGAAAATGGTTGTGTGGGAATGTGTTGTTTGATGGTTGTTGGTGTGTGGGGAGTGGCTGGTAGTGAGGTGGTTGTGTTGTGGGATTGGTAGTTGGGTATTGGGCATAATTGCTTTGTGTCAGGGTGGAGGTGGGGATCGGTGGTGGTGTAGGGTATTGGTAGTTGCTTGTGGGTGGGTACTGGGAATGATATGGTTGAAGTTGGTTGTTTGAGAAGGTTTGTTGCTGGTAGTAGTGTGGCTGTGTGTTGGGATTGGTGTGTTGCACAAAGGTTGGGCGCGGAGAAGAAGCAGCTGTAGTGGATACGATAGGCTCGCTCTATGTGGTTATGGTTTTCTGTCGAACATCTGTCGTGCTCGGTTGCACTGGTAGCTGTGCTGGTGTTAAGCGACCCAATTGAGGTGGGAAAGGTAGAGGATTTGTGTTGGGAGTGGCTAGCGGGGTAGATTTCTCAGGTATGGGGGAAAGTTGGGTGTTTGTGCGCGGTGGAGGAGTCACAAAAGTTGGAGCTTGGCCTGTGTCCGGGCGTTCATACCTGCTGTTGGCGCGATCCGCTCGATGCTAGTCTGAATCCTAGCCATCATCGCGGTCATGTTCTCGATCTGGCTAGTCAGCAGGCCAATTGCCGCCGACGATTCCGCTTGGTACGAGCGGAGCCGGCGTCCCACTGAGCGCACATCGCGCTCCGACCTCTGTTGCGCTCTGAGAGCCGCAAGCTCCACATCAGTCGTCGATGCTAAAAGGATCGTATGGGCACCTAGAGGGGGGGGGTGAATAGGTGCTACTTCAAATTTTACTCTTTTTCAAATTAGGGTTTGACAAGAAAGATAAATTCTCTAGATTATGCAACTAAGATGAATTTACCTATATGACAAACAAGCACAAGCTAAACAATAACTAGATAAGTAAAGTGCGGTAAAGGATAGAAGTAACCAAAGTGGAGCACACGGAGACACAAGGATTTGTTTCCCGTAGTTCCTTCCTTTTGAGGGGAAGTACGTCTACGTTTGGAGAGGGGGTGGTTTCAAACCACCAATGCCACGAGAGGCCTCCCTTGTTCTCCGATGAACCTCACCCCAACGGGTTCGATTCACCTCTTCCACTATACGGCAACCTTCGAGGTGGAAGCCGGCACCTTTACAACGAGTTCGGGGCACACATCCACAACTTAATTGGAGGCTCCCAAATACAAGCAAGCTATCAAACAATCAAAGACAAGCTTGTAAGAACCAAATCAAAACCTAGAGTTTCCAATACTAGAGCATGGGGGCCCTCAAGTGAATGAGGGGGAAATGAAGATCTCTCTTGGTGAAGCTGTAGATCAAGGCCTCCTCCTTCGATTCTCCAAAGATCAAAGACTTTGGATGGTTGGATGAAGATATCTTGTTGATTTGGTGGCTCAAATGGACATGGTGTTCTTGAGGTGGACGAGCAGCAAGAGCAAGGGGATAAGGTCCCCTATTTATAGCCCTTTTGTCAGCGAACTGTTTTTCTGACCGTTGGAGAAGAAGCAGACCGGAGACTCCGGTCTACACCGGACTAGCCTCCGGACCCCTTGACAGAATGACCCAGCGCACTTGGGAGCCAAGTGGACCAGAGACTCCGGACCACCTTACTGGCTGACCCAGGCAAGAAAACAGAGGCCACTCCGGAGACTCCTAGGGAAACTCCGGACCACACCGGAGACTCCGGTCTGTGTAGACCGGAGACTCCGGTCTAGAATCCCCAAGATACAAGAACAAATGCAGGGAGTGATCCACATGCCAATGGTCCTTTTTCCTTTGTAGAATATCACCCTGTAGACAATAGCAAACTGTAAAAAGGGTCTACTAGTTGTTAACAAACACCAAAAGTGATTATGACAGTAAATGTCCTTTCAATCTCCCCCTTTTTGGTGTTCGATGACAACTAGTGAATTTGCATGAACAAAAGTTCGCAATTACGTATGACAGAGTATGGACATGCTCCCCCTGTCTATGCACACAAAGATAAACAAGTAAAGCAGGCAAGGTAGGTAGAACATGGATAAAACACATAGTTCTCACATGAGTTACAATAAAGTTGGAGCACCCACAGACTCACACACACACAAATAGCAAATAGTGTCCCACAATAACATAAGGAAAATAGAGACGAGAAGGCAAATATGAATCAAGTAGCCCAAACCCATGCAAATCCCGATGACAATGTCTTCTCCCCCTTTGGCATCGAAACACCAAAAAAGGGAAAAGACCTAAGCTAGCGTCCCAACGGATCAGTAGTCCTCATCATCCTCCTCCTCGTCCTCCTCACCATATCCTGATCCTCCTCCTCATCATCATAGTCCTCATCACCATCTGGAGCTACATGCCCTTTGCCGTGAGGGTGAGAAGAGGATGTACCTTGATACCCAAACCCAGATGTGACATTAGAGAAGGTCTTCCAATCCACCAAGCTGTCCTGATGGGCATTCCATGCCCCAAATGAAAGAGTGTGATCTGACTCGGTGGAAGGTTGAGCGCCATGCTCATCAGTGTACTCATCCTCACCTTCCTCATCATATGCTTCACCCTGAGCCTTGATCTCCTTGAGTAGTTTCTCAATGCGGCGGTTGCTCTTGTAGGAATCATGCTGTTGCTTGCGGATGTCCACATTCATGCAACACAGGGTCCTCTCCCAGAATGAGGCCTTCTTGACCCTCTCATGGACATAGTCACGTGTCATGGGGGGAAGAGGTGCATTGGAAGCATTCTTCCTCTAAGCCCTAGGAGGAGAGGGGCCCCTGCCAGTCTCTGAAATCTCCTCCTCCTCATGTGCATGAGAGCGTCTAGGAGGAGCTTTCATAGCCCCTTTCTGCTGCAGAGATACGAGAGTGTGCTCGGTAAGGTTGGGAGGCATGGCAAGCGGCGAACCATGTTGCTGAGTGTTGATGAGTCGCATGACCAGGGGTGCATAGGGCCTTCTTGTATAAGATGGCATGATACATCTCATCAATAGGATCAGCATCAGCATCGGGGCCAGCCATGTAAGTCTTGTGGGTGTGATACAGCAAGTTGACCAAACCACATCTGATGGCATCATCATTCCCAACACTAGGGGAAATGGTCTGGCGGAAGATCCTCAACATTAGATTGTAGAGAGGCTTGAGTCCCTTGGACCCTCCCACAACCCCCTCACTACCATATAAAGGGGCAAGTTTCTTCTTGTTCACCCCAAGAGCTGCTGAGTGCATGCGAACTCCAACATGAGTAGATACCCCCTAAAAAGTCTCGAAGATGGCCTCAACAAAGTCATAGAAAGTGGCAGAACAGCGGTGGTTGCCAGTCATCCAAGTCATAGTCCTGGCCTGGTCAGTCCCAAACACAACTGTGGCATAGAACTGCTGCACAAGGGTGATGTTGTAGTCTTCACGGATCTCCATCAAGTTGAACAGCCCCAACTTCTCACTAATCCACAGAGCATCAGAGAAGTAGGGGCTCTTCCTCATCTTCTCAACACTCAAGTACTTCTGGGGGTATACAGGAGATCTCTTGAGCACACTGTAAATGTCTTTCATGAAGACAACTTGCTCCTTCCTCCAATAACAGGGGTCATCACTAGTGCGAGGCAATTCATAGAAATTGGTCTTCCGCAGCTCACGGTACTCCTGCTTAGACATGCGAGCCAAAGACTGAATGTTATCATATTTTGCCCTCTTGGCACGTTTCTCTTCCTCAGCCCTTTCCTACTCTCGTTGCATATAGGCTGCATCACGGGCTTGCTGTCTACGGTTGGATGGGGGCACAATGTACTGACCCTCAGACTCATCATAGCGAGGATCCCCTCTCTTCATCTTGTCCTTGGTGCGAGGAGGACGACGAGAGCCAGAGCCTATGAAAAGCAGCAAGGGAGATAGCATGAAGGAAAGTATATATGTCCCATGGAGGTAGCACAAAATCATTGAGACCTTGCAAAATGTGTTAGATTCAAACCACACCGGAGTCTCCGTGGTCCACACCGGAGTCTCCGGCTTAGACCGGAGTCTCCGGTCAGGAGACTCAGGGGAAGATCATGGAGGCTCCAATGGGGTTGAATCCAACAGATCGGGCAGGGTAACAATGATAAAGTACTCAGGTGCACGCAAATAAGGAATTCCTGTGGTCAAAACTAGTACCAATCCTCAAAAACAAGGTAAGGGAAGAACCCTAGATGAAGAAGAGGAGGAGAGGTACCAGATCTGTCCATGGAAGGGATTCCACCGGTGGGAATCACCCAATGGTGGAAAGGAGATGATTGGCCAGCGGCACGGCGGATCCCGGGGGCTTCTTGACCTCCGGAGAGAAGATTTGGGAGAGGAGGCGACGGGGGCAGAGAGGGGAGGACGTGGGTGGATGAATGAAACTGCTGTTTCAGTTCACCCCGTCCTCCTTTAAGTGGACAGAAACCGCCCAGACCGGAGACTCCGGTCTACACCAGAGACTCCGGTCCTCCTCGACCAAACACTTCCAAGGTGTGTGTATGGGGACATATATTAGATAGAGAGAGTTTTCAAGACTGAGAGAGGGCTTGGGTTAAGATGACATACTGTGAAAAATCAAGAAAACCACGGAAAACTCTTCAAAAGTACATCAAAGCGCCAAATAAATCCGAGCTAAGAACCAACTTTTCGAGTGAGAAGAGGGTGGTGGCCGAAGACACCATGTAGGAGTTTGTGGCATGACACCGCAAAGAATTATCCTTGGGTTCATAGCCATTACTCATCAATTATCTCACATATCACTAAAAGATACTAAGAGAATTGAATTTCTTAATGTTGGCATTATGGGGGGGGGAGGGATAGTCCAATGAATTAGAACCGCACTCCCCCTATCTTCATGCCTACACCTACACCAAATATGGGTCAAGACATAGGTGAGTATGCAAGGTAACCAAGTCAAGCTCCTAGAATTCACGATATTTAGTTCATTCCTCAAATAACAAAACCTTGCTTCATCAAGTGGCTTCGTGAAGATATCGGCAAGTTGGTCTTTGGTTGACACATATGAAAGCTCAATATCACCTCGGGCAACATGATCTCTAATGAAGTGATGACGAATCTCAATGTGCTTTATTCTTGTATGATCCACTAGGTTATATGCAATCTTGACAGCACTTTCATTGTCACATAGAAGAGGCACTTTGTCACAATGGACACCGTATTCCTTTAAAGTTTGCCTCATCCATAGCAATTGTGTACAAGCACTAGCAGCTGCCACATACTCGGCTTCGGTGGTGGAAAGAGATATACAGTTTTGCTTCTTAGAAGACCAACATACCAAGGATCTCCCGAGGAATTGGCAAGCCCTAGAGGTTGATTTTCTATCATCCTTGTCACCAGCCCAATCCGAATCTATGTACCCACAAAGAGAGAAAGTTGAGCCCCTAGGATACCAAATACCATAGTTTGGGGTATGAACCAAATATCGAAAGATTCTCTTGACTACCATCAAATGGCTTTCTTTAGGAGCCACTTGATATCTTTCACACACTCCTACACTCAACAAAATATCGGGTCTAGATGCACAAAGGTAAAGCAAAGAGCCAATCATGGACCGGTATACCTTTTGGTCCACATCTTTACCATTTGGGTTTAGTTCAAGATGAGTCTTTGTTGCCATGGGAGTGGGAGCTCCATTGAGATCTTTCATGTTAAATCTTTTGAGCATATCTTGAGTATACTTGGCTTGGTTGAAGAATGTACCACCTCTCACTTGTTTGATCTCAAAACCAAGGAATATTCTCAATTCTCCCATCATGGACATCCTGAACCTATCAGTCATTAGCTTAGAGAATTCATCATTAAAAGCTTTGTTAGAAGAGCCAAAGATAATGTCATCTACATAAATTTGGCATACAAAAAGTTCCCCATTTACCCTATTGGTAAAAAGAGTGGGATCGATTTTCCCAACCTCAAACCCACGATCTAACAACAACTCTCTAAGGTGCTCATACCACGTGCGTGGGGCTTGCTTAAACCCATAGAGAGCCTTATCAAGTTTGTAGACATGGTTTGGAAAGTTGGGATCCTCAAATCCTGGGGGTTGTTTCACATATACCAAATCATGCAATGGACCATTGCGAAATGCACTTTCTACATCCATTTGTTGTAATTTAAATTTATGATGTGCCGCATAAACAAGAAGGATACAGATGGACTCAAGGCGGGCCACGGGAGCATAAGTCTCTCCATAATCAATGCCTTCAATTTGAGAGAACCCTTGTGCAACCAATCTTGCCTTGTTCCTTATCACAATTCCATGCTCATCTTGCTTGTTCTTGAAAATCCACTTGGTGCCTATAACATTGCGGCAATCTTTTGGCTTTTCCACTAACTTCCATACTTTGTTTCTTTCAAAGTTGTTGAGCTCTTTGTGCATTGCATCCAACCAATCCGAATCTTCAAGAGCTTCCCATACTTTCTTTGGTTCCCCCATGGAAATGTGTGCTTGGTGCTCACCAAAGTTCTTCAATTGAGCTCGAGTAGATATCCCTCTTCTTAGATCTCTAACCACATTCTCAAGAGTGTGGTCTCTTAATTCCAGTATTATATCCATTCTAGCTTGGCGACGAGTTTCGATCTCCTTGTTGTTTCTTGGTGGGATCACTTCATCATTTTGGTCCTCGTCTTGACCATTAACTTGACCTTGATCATCATTGGGAACATTCTCTTCTATATGAGGATAGGATTGACCTTGGTCTTGATCAGTCCCACAACTGGCCAGGTATTCATCTATACTTATGGCAGTTTGTATAGATCTTGCTTGTGTAATGTCCTTAGCACCACTGGACATCCTAGCAAACGGAGACTCAAACACCTCTTGGCTGGAGGCATCTTCTTGATCAGTAGGTTGAGGGTTCACAACTTGTCTTTGGCATGGGTCGTTGTCCACCTCGACAGTAGCTTGTTGAAGTTGTGAAGATGAGGGCTCCACGTGAGTAGAGCATAGTTCTTCTCGATCCACCATAAGGGGTTCCTCAACAGGGCGGATGAAACCCGCACCCATTCTTCCTATGGCATCCTGAGGCATTTCATCATCTACATCACAAACATCAACACGCCCTGCTTGGGGACCATCATATTCTTCAAACACCACACTACAAGATTCTATGACAATTCCTGAGAGCTTGTCATAGATTCTATAAGTGTGGGATTCGAGACCATAACCAACAAAAATACCCTCTAATGCTTTGGAATCAAACTTGGATAAACGAATGCCCTTAATGCGATAGAAGCACTTACAACCGAATACTCGGAAGTAAGAGACATTAGGCTTGTTACCGGTAAGGATCTCATATGTATTCTTGATCAATTCTTTGCGGAGGTAGAGACGGTTTGATGCATGGCATGCGGTGGAGAGAGCTTCAGCCCAAAAATTGTATGGAGATTTGAATTCCGCCAACATAGTCCTAGCCATATCAATGAGAGTTCGGTTCTTCCTCTCAGCTACACCATTTTGTTGAGGGGTATATGCAGCGGAATATTGATGTTTTATTCTCTCATCACTAAGAAATCCATTTAATGTGTAGTTCTTGAACTCGGTACCATTGTCACTTCTTATTGTTAATACTGGGACATTGTGTTGACGTTGAGCCATGTTGATGAAGTCAATGAAGTTCTCTTGGGTATCACTTTTTAACTTGAAGAAATATACCCAAGTGTATCTTGAGTAGTCATCAACAATCACCAAACAATATTTATTCCCACCAAGACTTGCATGAGACGGAGGACCAAAGAGATCCACATGAAGAAGCTCCAAGATCCTCTTGGACTTGATGTAGTTCTTTGGCTTGTGGGGAGAATCATGCATCTTTCCTTCAACACATGCCCTGTAAACACGATCTTTGGCAAAGCAAACATTTTCATTTAGTCCAACAATATGATCATCCTTGTGGAGGCTTTGCAAAGTTCTCATGTTGACATGGGCTAGACGGTGGTGCCATAGCCAACCCACATCAGCCTTTCCGAATAGGCACATCGGACTTGTAGTGGTTTTCCCCGAGAAGTCCACCACATACAAGTCATCCTCGACGTACCCAACGAAAGCAACCTTTAGAGTCTTGCTCCACAAGAGGATCACAATATCAACATCAATGAAGACAACAAAACCCATCTTTCCTAGAGCACAGACTGAAAGTAAATTATAGCCAAGGGTCTCAACAAGCATGACGTGCACGAGAGTGATATCGTGTGCAACCACAACTTTGCCGAAACCCATTACCTTAGACTTTGATTTGTCGGCATATGTCACAGATATTAGATCAACATTTGGTCTCAATTCCTTGACACTCGAAGCGCTTTCGGTCATATGGCTTGTGCATCCACTATCGAGCACCCATTTTGACCCTCCGGAAGCGTAGGTCTACAAAAGATCAAACTAGTTTTTAGGTACCCATTTCTCAATGGGTCCTCTTTTGTTAGCAACAAGGGTCTTGGGAACCCAAATCGACCATGCAATATAACCATCAAATGGACCAACATATTGTGCATACACATCACCATAATAATCACGCATTAAGACATAGTGAGGGTTATCACTACCCGCAAAATCATCATGAGACATAGTTTTGCCACTTGTGGTCTTACTTCCCACAATGACCTTGTTCTTTTCTTGAGCGGGCTTGGCCTTCTTCTTCTTGTTATTCTTTTTGTTCTTGGCTTTAGAGACAAAGCCTAAGCCCCTTTTTTCACCATTTGACCTTTGCTTGTTTAAGAGATCATCAATAGACTTGTTTCCTTTGGGAAAGGAGGTCTTAGCTAGCTCCCCCTTCAACCTAGCATGTTCTTCAAGAGTATTTGTACAACTAGAGGGAATGAATGTACTAGGTGAGGGAGTATTGATCAATTGAGTTTGAAGCTTTTCACGAGACTTTGTGAGGGACAAGAGTTCACTTTCCAAGGCCCCGTGGGCCTTGTCAAGTGTCCTAAAGTCCTCGGCAAGTTTTTCATGAACAACACCAAACTCAATCTTATCCTTTTTAGCCTTTTTGTATTTAGCAATAGCATGATCATGTTCCTTGATGAGTTTATTAATAATGAGGTCATTATCTTCATCAAGGCCCTCTAGTTTAGTTTCAAGAGATATTCTAGTTTCTTGTTCTTCTTCTAGAGCATTATTAAGAGCTTCTACCTCAATCATGTGCTCTCTTCCTAATTGGCATCTCTCATCTAGAAGTTCTTGTGTGTGTGAAAGTTGATTTAGGAGGTCGACAACATGTTTCTTGTGTTCCCCTTGCAAGTTATTCATGAACACATCAAAAGCAACTAATTCCTTTTTGACCTCAAGAGATAACTCATCATCAAAATCATCATTGATTAGGAAAGTGGAGTGTGATGATGATAATACCTCCGTTCCTCTTGCCATAAGGCAAGTGACGTTCTTGTTGGAGATATTCTCATTTGGAGAGTCGAAGAGTGAGAATGAAGGAGTAGAGGTAGTGGCAAGAGCCACCACACCACTTGATGTATCCTCTTCTTCCTCTTCATCATCATCATCATCGGAGGAGGAGTACTCTTCATGTGTGATCAAGACAATATCTCCTGGCTTCTTGTTGGTTGAGTTTCTTTTAATGAAGGGTTTCTTGTAGGGAGTTTTGGAGGTCTTCTTCAACACAAGTTTACCCCCATGATCTTCTCTTTTCTCATAGGGACAAGCTGCAACAAAGTGATAGCAGTCAACACAATTGAAACAAGTTCTCAACTTGGACCCATTGTCTCTTCTCCCATTGGGGTTGCTTCTTTGTTGCATTTCCATCTTGGCCTTAGCGGGATCTTTCCAAAAGTTTCTTGCATAAAGGGCCATGTATTCACCATGAGCAGTCTTGACATCGTCAGGGTGGCTCATTGAAGTTCCCTCATCACTTCCTTCATCTTCATCATACTCCACAACCTTGGCCTTCAAGGCAAGATTGGCACCACTACTCATTCCAATGGCACGAGCACGTGCGTCTTTGGCATTATTGGCAGCAACCTTGAAGGCTGCCATCTCTTACATCACTTCATTGGAGGTCATGAGATGATAGTTGTGTCTTCCTTGGAGACTCTTCAAGTCAGTAGGCACGAAGGGCATGAGAGCACTCACATACTTCCTTTTGATCCAAGTGGCATCAATGTGAGAGGCGCCAACATTCCTGAAAGCGGTGGCTGTGGATTTGAGTCTTCGATACATGTCTTCATGATCCTCACCATCCTTCATGAAGAAACCTTCGGCCTCATTGCTTAAGGCATCATATCTATTTCTCCTCATACTCTCATTGCCAACAAACAAGTCAATGAGAGCATCCCAAGCTTCCTTGGTGGTGTTGTAGTGCTCAATGTGGGGAAAATCCTTTGGCCCCACCCCAAGTTGGATCATGTGCAAGGCAGTCGCATTGAGTTGGCTATTGACCACCTCTCTTCTTGTCAAGTTGGTTGGATCCTCAATTTTGAGTCCTTCTTCAATAATATTCCACAAATCAATGCAAGAGCTGCGCACATGAGATTTCATTAACACTTGCCATTGAGCAAAAGTATGTGCAACTAACTTAGGTGGGTCTCCTCTATTGTTTATATGTGGATGAGGGATAGGAGGGTACCATCCAGGAACTGTATGGAAATCTTCCTTCCCATCACCCTTTTTGGTGGCGGGATTAGTGGAATTATGTTCATCCCCTACCACTTCCTCCAAAGGCTTTGCCGGAGCATTAGCCTTTGGGTTTGGTGGTGTTTCCACTGGAGAGGGAAGAGGTGAGGTTTGCTTATCCTTAACAAGTTGCTCAACGAGTTGACGCAACTGTAGGATTTCGTTGCCCAAGGTAGAGCTCAAGCTTGTTTCCAAATTCTTGAGATCTACCATGGTCACCGAATGGCTAGCCTCACTTTCTCCCTCCTCTGGGTTGTCCATAATCTCTTAGGCGGTTAAGCCCGAATAAAGAGCCGAGGCTCTAATACCAATTGGAAGGATCGTATGGGCACCTAGAGGGAAGGTGAATAGGTGCTACTTCAAATTTTACTCCTTTTCAAATTAGGGTTTGACAAGAAAGATAAATTCTCTAGATTATGCAACTAAGGTGAATTTACCTATATGACAAACAAGCACAAGCTAAACAATAACTAGATAAGTAAAGTGCGGTAAAGGATAGAAGTAACCAAAATGGAGCACACGGAGACACAAGGATTTGTTTCCCGTAGTTCCTTCCTTTTGAGGGGAAGTAAGTCTACGTTTGGAGAGGGGGTGGTTTCAAACCACCAACGCCATGAGAGGCCTCCCTTGTTCTCCGATGAACCTCACCCCAACGGGTTCGATTCACCTCTTCCACTATACGACAACCTTCGAGGTGGAAGCCGGCACCTTTACAACGAGTTCAGGGCACACATCCACAACTTAATTGGAGGCTCCCAAATACAAGCAAGCTGTCAAACAATCAAAGACAAGCTTGTAAGAACCAAATCAAAACCTAGGGTTTCCAATGAAACACTAGAGCATGGGGGCCCTCAAGTGAATGAGGGGGAAATGAAGATCTCTCTTGGTGAAGCTGTAGATCAAGGCCTCCTCCTTCGATTCTCCAAAGATCAAAGACTTTGGATGGTTGGATGAAGAGATCTTGTTGATTTGGTGGCTCAAATGGACATGGTGTTCTTGAGGTGGACGAGCAGCTAGAACAAGGGGATAAGGTCCCCTATTTATAGCCCTTCTGTCAGCGAACCGTTTTTCTGACTGTTGGAGAAGAAGCAGACCAGAGACTCCGGTCACCACACCGGAGACTCCGGTCTACACCGGAGACTCCGGTCAACCTCCGGACCAGCCTCCGGACCCCTTGACAGAATGACCCAGCGCACTTGGGAGCCAAGTGGACCGGCGACTCCGGACCAACCTCCGGACCACCTTACTGGCTGACCTAGGCAAGAAAACAGAGGCCACTCCGGAGACTCCTGGGGAAACTCTAGACCACACCGGAGACTCGGGTCTGTGTAGACTGGAGACTCCGGTCTAGAATCCCCAAGATACAAGAACAAATGCAGGGAATGATCCGCATGCCAATGGTCCTTTTTTCCTTTGTAGAATATCACCCTGTAGACAATAGCAAACTGTAAAAAGGGTCTACTAGTTGTTAACGAACACCAAAAGTGATTATGACCGTAAATGTCCTTTCAGATGCTGATCTCAGGATTGGTGCCGCATCTCTGCGGTTCTCTCGGGCGGAATTCCTTGAAGAAGACCGAGAGGAAGCACGGGTTCCATTGCCCTCCGACATCGCCGTCCGTCGGTGTAGGGATTTTACACCAAATCAAGGAGATCTAGAAACCTAGAAGGGGTGGTGAGGGAGGGTCGGCCGCCGGTGCGGCTTGATAGAGGAAGAGGCCCGCCGCCGCCGCCGATGCGGGTTGGGAGGGAGGGAGACGCTCGAGACGGCCGAGGAGCGCCTGCTCTGATACCACCTTGTCAGGACCCCGAGGGCGCTGACATCGAACCGTAGCGAAGAGGAGGGAGAAGGAGGAGCTCTGGTGGCTCAGAGATACAGGAAAGGAAAAACAGGGGATAAATTTAGGGTTTTATTTCTGCGTGCCACCCATCCACCCACTCCTGCTCCCTTATAACATAAGAACAGGACCACGCTTTGTTTACGAATAGTTATTACACTTGTCTAAAGTACTTAAGACTGAGATTACACTGATGGTGCTGAACGGTTGGGTCTCAGGTGTCAATCCTGACACCTGATACCTTTACTGTAGGCATGCAACTTTCGTGCGGTCTGGGATATTCTCCTGGCAGCTGAGCCCTCTCGAACCCTAGAACCTTGTGTACTTCTTCATCTACTACTGCTGCGCTAGTTTATTTTGGGGGACTAAATGTTGTTTCTGCCAGGTCTTAGATTATTCATGGTTATTTGCTTCCAGTATTCTAGCAAGCCATGATGGTCGATCATCTACCGTTGTGCATGTTCTGCGCATGAAAGACCGAGATTTTCAGATCTTTGGTAGTCATCGTGTTGCTCTCTTTATGATTGTGTCCATTGTACTCCACAATGGTTTTATGATGAAATCTTGCCATGCAATTAATTAACGGAATTTATTGCTGCCATGTTTGAATATACGGTGAACTAGTTTGAACATTTTTAATTTCTGAATAATTTTAAATTTTGATTTTTTTGAATCTCAATGGAAAAAGAAACAAAAAAATAAAATAAAAAATCCGATAATAAAAGGAATAAACAAGAAGAGAAAAACCAGCTGGTAAGGAAAACCCGAACAGAAGTAATTGTTGAATTTGCGTTCCCAAAGCACATGTTTGAAACTGTACCAAAATAGCATCTTTGGTACTTATTTAAAATTGTACCAAAATTACAGCATTGGTTGGTACCGCAGGATGACGAGTAAGACCGTCAAGTGGACTGGCGGCTCAGCAATTTGCCCGACGACATCTTGATCAACATCGTCGAGCAGCTCGATATCACCGGTGCAGCGAGAACCAGCATCCTCTCCAGGCGGTGGAAGCACATCCCTGCCATGCTCAATCTCCAACATTGTCATAAGCTCTGAAGAACTAGCGATGAATCCTTGGCATAAGCTCTGAAGCAAGAGACACCGCAACAATAGGGTTGCAACCGACCGATGGTTGGGATCCTTGTGGTGAAACCAGTTCACCCATTTTCAAGTCCTAGACTTAGCATGTGCGTTTGCATTAATCTGGATTTATTTTAGGATTATCCGGCACTATTCTTTCAGTGGTAGGTGACGTGTCTATCAACAGTGAGGCTTCTGTGGTGACTTTGTTAACCTCAAGATCTGCCGGCTCAGTCCTTTCGAAGTGCTCATAGGATAGTCTGTGTTGTACCATGTTCCGAAAAAAAAAGAATAGTCTACATACATGTGATGTGTGAGGTGTTTTTTTTTCCGAAATTTCACTGATCTATTAATAATCATCAACAACAGTACAAAGAGTCCTAAAAGTAATAGAAATTACAAATAGATTATTGGACCACCTAGCGACGACTACAAACACGGGCATGAGCCGAAGGCACGCCGCCGTCCTCACCCCTCCATCACCGGAGCCGGGCAAAGCTTGTCGTAGTAGAGCTTGTTGTAGTAGACGAACGGAAAGTCGTCGTGCTAAGGTCCCAAAGAACCAGCGCACCAGAGCAGCAACCATCGCTGAAGATGACCAACGTAGATCGGAAGAGACTGACCTCAAAACACACCAACGAAAGTGAAAAACGGCCGGATCCGAAGAGATCCGTCGGACACACGACTCCACACGCCCTCCGCTGATGCTAGGCGCACCACCAGAGCGAGGATAGGGCGGGGACGACTTTATTCTGACTTCAGGACGTAGCCGCCGCCTCAACATCGTGAAGAAGACACTGAAAAAGTCTAAATAAAACACTGAGACCTCCTGCCGGCGAGAGGCCGTGGTCTGCCACGTCTCCAAGGCCCTAAGGCCACCGGAAACGGGGCGGACCGGTGGCATCGCCGGCGGAGGGAAGGAACCCTAGATGGGTTTTTGTGCTGCCTCCTGGAGCGTCTTTCTCCTCTCGTACGATACCGGTTCGGGAAGAACAGTTTCATCTACATGTGTGAGGTGTTTTTTATTCTCATACATATGAAAAAAAATCGTATGCACATTGGAAAACACGTGATGAAATGTTTCTGGATTTGCACTATCCAAAACTTAACATTCTTATTCTCCGAAGATTTTCCCTGTGTTTGGAGCATATATACAAATTATTCTGGATTTCCTCTATCTGAAAATTAACATTCTTATTCTGCAAAGATTTTTCCAAACATCTGGAGCATATATACACCAATACAGCAATACGCAAAATCCAAATGTAGATTTGCTTATGAAATTTAACATTCTTATTCTCCAAAGATTTTCCCTGCATTTTATACACCGATACATAAAATCCATAGGTGTATCTAAAAATTTAACATTCTTATTCTCCAAAGATTTTTCCTGCATTTGGAGCATATAAATACCGATACTCAAAATCCAAGTGTGGATTTGCTATATCTAAAAATTAACATTCTTATTCTCCAAAGGTTTTCGTGCATTTGGAGCATATATGTATACACGGATACTCGGAATCCAATATGGATTTAAAATTAACATTTTTAATTACCCAAAGATAGTCCCTACATTTGGAGCATATATATACCGATAGTCAGAATCCAAATATTGGCACAAAAACATAAGCAATGGCTAGTAAGGGGAGGGAAAGTGGGAGGCTGAAGATCCAGTGGATCATGGACAAAAGGAAGCGCAAGGTGGCGCTGCAGAGACGCCTCCCCAGTCTTCTGAAGAAGGTCCGCGAGCTTTCCACCCTCTGTGGCGTCCCCGCTTTCCTTGTGGTGTACTGCCCCGGCGTTGTCCAACCGGTGGTGTGGTCATCGTCGAAGGCAACCTTGGAGGTCCTGCGCAAGTACAAATACAAGGACTATGGGAGGTTCAAGAAGAAGCTAGACGATGTCGACTTCCTCAAAAAGATAAAAGAGAAGATGGAAGTGAGACTGTCCAAAGTTCAACGGGAAACCCGTGACGAGGAGGTCAAGCTTGTCATCCATGACTTCCTCGTCGGCCGCCGCAAAAGCTTCAACGATGTGTCCACTGACTTCTTCGCCTCCATCGCGTCGAGGGTGGATACTAAGCTTGATGCCATCAAAGCACGACTCCAAGAGCTCTGTTCGGGTGGCACACCACCTCCTATGTTGGTGCAGCCACCGGAACCTCCTCCGATGGTGCCAACTCCTCTTCAACCTTGGAATGATGGTCCTGTGATTTTAGAGAGCGGTCCATGCTATGGTCGCTACCTCTTTGGGACGCTGGACGCCTTCGATGTCTTTCGCGAAGGCAGTGCCCTCCCTACCACTGGAGAAAGGCATGCAACCATCGTTCACTCTGGGATATTCTCGTGGCCGCCGAGCACCTCTTGAACCCTAGAACCTTGCGGGCTTCTTCGTCTACTAGTGTTGCACTAGTTTATATTTGGGGACCAAATGTGGTTGCTGCCAGGTCTTAGATTATTCATGGTTAGTTGCTTCCAGTATTCTGGCGAGCAATGCTGGCCGATCATCTACCGTACGTGGTGCATGTTCGCAGGAACGACATCGATCGAGATTTCAAATCGTTATTAGTCATCGTGTTGCTCTAATGATTGTGTTCATCGTACTCCACCATGGCTTTATGAGGAAATCTTGCCGTATCATTAATTAACGGAATATATTTTTGCCATATACGATGATGAGTATGCGTGCGACTTGTGCTACACTCGAACTCTAACAACTAATGATGTTATAACATGGTCTTAGAGACAAATTAATATACTTCCTCTCGTCTGTCTAGATGTATGGGAATCTAAACAAATCTTCGACGGAGGTGGTGTTTTGGCTCTAGGGATAAATGCACCCATTATAAATAACGGTTGCGCCTGAGAACTAGTCGTGTTCGTTGCTGTTCGATGATTTGCTTCACGATTCGTGCAGCTGAGGCATCTGGGTATGTATGTTCTTGTGCGCGCGGTGGTTGCTGTGTTGGTTGTATTTTTTTTCTGGACCTAGGGCGTGTGCGGGGCAAGATGGACTATTTTTGTTGTGCTATGATCACTATGCGGGCTTGGTTGCTGTGTTGTTGTTATTGTTTTTTCTTTTGTTAGGCCCACTTTTCCAGTGCAGATGCTTTTATGTTTTTCCCTTTTCCTTTTTATTTTTTCTGTTTTCTTTTTTTCTTTTTATGTTTTCCTTTTCTTTTTCTTTTCCCTTTTTAGCGAACAATGTTAGGTTATTGTTTTTAATTTTGGTTTCTGTTTTTTTTAAATTGGGTTATGATTCTGAAATTTGGTTCACGTTTTGTGAAATTTGTTTTTTATGGCTTTTAAATTTGGTTCATGATTTTTAAAAATTTTGTTCACGTTTTCTGAAATTTGGTTTATGGGTTTCAAATTTTGTTCATGATTTTTATGAAATTTGGTTTCTGAGTTTTGATATCATGAGTTTACAAAAAATATTAATGATTTTTTAAAAAATGTTCATTATTTTTTAAAATTTGGTGGTAAATTTAGAAAAATGTTAACTTCACCAATTTGTCTTACTTACAAGTCTATTTTTTTGAACAAAAATCTGAGCAATTCAGTCCCCCTTAGCTTGCAACTAGGGCTTGAACTAGACCAATCGGTGATTTGCTTTTTGCAATTGATATTTTTGTGTTAAAAATTGTGTGTTGAATTAGTTGCAACTAGTTTGCAATCAGGTCTCGAGCGAGCCAATCGATGTTGCGTTAAAAATTGTGCATGTGTTGACCTAAGTCAGTCGCAACTAGCTAGCAACCTGGCCTCGACCGAGCGAATCACAAATCGCTTGCAACTGAGCTTCTATTGCATTCAAGATTTTGTTAAACCAAGTCAATCGCAACTAGTTTGCAACCGGGCCTCGACTGAGATCAATCATAACTCGCTTGCAACTGATCTTTGTGTTTGAAAATTGTAGATGTGTTGAACCAAGTCAGTAGCAACTAGTTTGTAATCGGGCCTCGACCGATACCAATCGCAAATCACTTGCAACTTAGATTCTGTTGAACCATTCACAACTAGTTTGCAACCGGACCTCGAGCGAGACCAATCACAACGCGCTTTCAATTGATCTTTTTGTTTGTGTTGAACCAAGCCAGTCGCAAATCGCTTGCAACTGAGTCTCGACTGATACCAATCGCAAATCGCTTGTAACTGAGTTTCTGTTGAATTTGAGAACCAAGTCAATCACAACTAGCTTGCAAACCGGACCTCGGCTCAGACCAATCACCACTCAATTGAAACTGATCTTTGTGTTTGGAGATTTTGGATGTGTTGAACCAAGCCAGTCGCAACTAGCTTGCAACCGGGCCTCGGCCGAGACCAATGACAACTCGCTTGCAACTGATCTTTTGTGTTTGAAAATTGTGCATGTGCTGACGCAAGTCAGTCGCAACTACCTTGCAACCAGACATCGACCGATACCAATCGTAAATCGCTTGCAACTGAGATTCCGTTGAACAAGGCCAGTCGCAACTAGCTTGCAATCGGGCCTCGAGCGAGACCATCACAATGCGCTTTCAATTGATCTTTTTGCTTGTGTTGAACCAAGCCAGTCGTAACTAGCTTGCAACTGAGCCTCAACTAATACCAATCGCAAATCGCTTGCAACTGAGTTTCTGTTGAATTTGAGAACCAAGCCAATCCCAACTAGCTTGCAAGCGGGTCTCGACCGATACCAATCACAACTCTCTTGTAATTGATCTTTGTGTTTGGAAATTGTGGATGTATCGAAGCAAGCCAGTCGCAACTAGCTTGCAACCGGGCCTCGGCCGAGACCAATGAAAACTCACGTACAACTAATATTTTGTGCGTGTTCAAGCAAGTCAGTCGCAACTAGCTTGCAACTAGGCATCGACTGATACCAATCATAAATTGCTTGCAACTGAGATTTTCTTGAACCAAGGACGTCGCAACCAGCTTGCAACCGGGACTCGAGAGAGACCAATGATAACTCGCTTGCAACTGATCTTTTGTGTTTGAAAATTGTGCATGTGCTGACGCAAGTCAGTCACAACTAGCTAGCAACCAGACATCGACCGATACCAATCGCAAATCGCTTGCAACTGAGATTCTATTGAACCAAGTCACTCGCAACTAGTTTGCAACCGGGCCTCGAGCGAGACCAATCACAACGCGCTTTCAATTGATCTTTTTGTTTGTGTTGAACCAAGCCAGTCGCAAATCGCTTGCAACTGAGCCTCGACTGATACCACTCGTAAATCGCTTGCAACTGAGTTTCTGTTGAATTTGAGAACCAAGCCAATCCCAACTAGCTTGCAACCGGGTCTCGACCGATACCAATCACAACTCTCTTGTAATTGATCTTTGTGTTTGGAAATTGTGGATGTGTCGAAGCAAGCCAGTCGCAACTAGCTTGCAACCGGGCCTCGACCGAGACCAATGACAACTCACTTGCAGCTGATCTTTTGTGCATGTTCAAGCAAGTCAGTCGCAACTAGTTTGCAACTAGGTATCGACTGATATCAATCATAAATTGCTTGGAACTGAGATTCTATTGAACCAAGGCAATCACAACCATCTTGCAACCGAGCCTCGAGTGAGACCAATCACAACTCGCTTGCAACTAATATTTTGTGTTTGAAAATTGTGGATGTGTTGAACCAAGTCAGTCGCAACTAGCTTGCAACCCAGCCTCGACCGATACCAATCGCAAATCGCTTGCAACTGAGATTCTGTTAAACCAATCGCAACCAGCTTGCAATCGGACCTTGAGCAAGACCAATCACAACTATCTTGCAATTGATCTTTTGTGTGTGTTGAACCAAGTCAGTCGCAACTAGCTTGCAACCAAGCCTCGACTGATACCAATCGCAAATTGCTTGCAACTGGGTTTCTATTGAATTTGAGAACCAAGCCAATCGCAACCAGTTTGCAACCGGGCCTCAAGCGATACCTATTACAACTCGCTTGACAATCGCAACTAGCTTGCAACCAGCCCTCGATTGAGACCAAATACAACTCGCTTCCAACTGATCTTTTGTGTTCGAAATTTTTGCATATGTTGAACCAAGTCAGTCGCAACAACCTTGCAACCGGGCCTCAACCGATACCTAACCGCAAATCGCTTGCAACTGAGCTTCTATTGAATCCAAGATTCTGTTGAACCAGGCAACCGCAAGCAGCTTGCAACCGAGCCTCGACCGAGACCAAACACAAATCGCTTGCAATAGATCTTTTGTGTGTGTTGAATCAAGTCAGTAGCAACTAGCTTGCAACTATGCCTCGACTGATACTAATCGCAAATCGCTTGCAACTGATATTGTGTTCAAAATTGTGCATGTGTTGACCTAAGTTAGTCGCAACTAGCTTGCAACCGGGCCTCGACCGAGCCAATCGAGCCAATCGCAAATCGCGTGCAACTGAGCTTCTGTTGAGTTCGAGATTTTGTTAAACCAAACCAATCACAACTAGTTTGCAACCGGGCCTCGACCGAGCCATTTGCAAATTGTTTGCAACCAAGTCAGTCACAAGTAGCTTGCAACTAGGGCTTGGACGAGATCAATCGCAACTCCCTTGCAACTGATCTTGTATTGGGAACGGTTGTACCATGTGTTGAACAAGTCAATTGCAACTAGTTTGCAACCGGGCCTTGGTCGATACCAATCGCAAATCGCTTGCAACGGATCTTTGATCGAGCGAATTGCAAATCTCTTTTTGCAACTGTCCTTCTATTGAACATTGTCTTTTCACAACTAGCTTGAATATCCATTTTCAAAAACACAAACACCGTTTTTCGCAGTTTATAGTCAATTTTACTTGTGGCATTCGAAAATAGTGCATTTTTACAGTTAATTTTTACTTGTGGGGACCTTTGTCCCATAATACTGTATTTTTCCTATTTATAATACCCATAACAGTATATTTTACAGTTAATTTTACATTCGGCATTTAATACCCATTTCAAATAGGAAAAAATATTTAAAAACACAAAATCATTTTTACCATTTTTATAGTGAACTTTATTATCAATATTTTGACTACATGAAAAATAGGAAAGAATTATTCAATCGGACAAATGTTGTTGTGGGACCACATTTTTTGGAACAGGTTGTAGTTGGGTACCCGTAGCCTTTTTGACACTCGCGGGGAGGATTTACAAGCATTGAAAGTTGGGAAAGGAGAGGAAGAAGAAACTGGGAGAAGGAGCGACACGGAACAAAGGAGCAAGGGAAGAGGATGCTCAGGTCACCGTGGAGGCGGCGACTACGACGGCGGACTGCTCTCAACAAGTGAAGCCGCCGCCGACTATCTCAATTGGCGCTGGTTTACTCCTAGTTCCATCCGCTCCTATTATTTCTCCACCCGCACTCCTCCATTTCTGAGTGACCAGCTGAATCAACTCTAGATCCCCGAGTGATTCGTTCATTTTCAGAGATAACAGAGCTTGGTCGAAGTTTTGTGAATGGATTCAGTAGGTTTTCAATGTTTTTGTTTGCGCTCTGTACTGAAATTTCCTATGCGGGAACCTTTTGCAGGTCGATGTGGAGAATTGCATGTAGCAGATGTGCTCGCCACCTCCACTGTTATATGTTGATCTAAATTCTACAAAGTAAAGGACAACTTCGGATGAAGCGGAGTGAGGCCCGTCGCTGGAGGCTTGGGCCGAAAATTTGTTAATGGATCACCTATTTACTTGCTGTTATATGTTGATGATATGTTAATTGCTACCAAGAGCATGAAAGAAATCACTACTTTGAAGGCACACCTAAGTAGTGAATTTGAGATGAAAGATCTTGGTGCTGCTAAGAAAATCCTAGGTATGGAAATTAAATGGGACATAAAATCTAGGTTGTTATTTCTTAGTCAGCAAAGTTACGTTGAGAAAGTTCTCCAACATTTTAATATGCATGATGCAAAGTATGTTAGTACTTCTGTTGCTCCTCACTTTAAATTGTCAGCATTGCAATGTCCTAGTTCTGATGAAGATATTGAGTACATGTTTCGATTTCCTTATTCTAGTGCTATTGGTTCCTTGATGTATGCCATGGTTTGTTCTCGCCCTGATTTATCATATGCTATGAGTTTGGTGAGTTGTTACATGACTAATCCTGGTAAAGAATATTGGAAAGTTGTTCAGTGGATTTTCAGGTACCTCTTTGGCACATTCAACGCTTGCTTGAAGTTTGGCAAGACTGATGAGGAACTCGCAGACTATGTGGATTCAGATTTTGCTGCCGACTTGGATAAGAGGAGGTCTGACGAGGGTTTAACTCGTCAATGCCCATTGTTATGGACTTGGGTTTTGGAGAAGGAGGGAGCGCTGGAGACATCTATCGGCTAGCAAACAAGCACACATGGGACAAAGGATTTACCCAGGTTCAGGCCTCGTAGAGGTCCCTACTCCTGCTTGTCTGCTTGTGGAATTATCGAGGGAGTCGAAAGTTATAATGGTGCGCAAACGAAATCTGGCGAGGGTTGTGGAAACTAGGGTTGCGTGTGTTCTCCTCGTCGCCCTCTCCTAGCCTTTATATAGATAGGCTAGGTCTCGGGTAGCAGGTCGAGTGTCCAGTGGAATCGCAGATTCGACTAGGGACTTTTGAAGCCTTCGAGTGCCTGAATGAGTATATGTCGATTGCTTTTATTTGTGTCATAGGGATTGTTAATATACGTCCCTGATATAACCGAAGTATCGGTATCATTTAACCACCTTAGGGTGAAACAACGCAATCTACTCGAATTCAAGTCCCCGGACTCGAATCCGGAAAAGTGCTGGTGTAATTCGACTCAGGCCGCGGAGGTCTTACAGGAGTCGAATTCCAGTTATATGGGTGTGAGCACTCGACGCGTTCGTCAAGGCATGTTCATCGTGCCTGTGGGCACGGATATGTTTCTGATAGTGCGCAGTTAAATGCGTTGCTAGGCCTTATTCAGGTCTTACCTTCACGCCGTAGGCGCAGCATCCGAATTTTATCATCGCGGAGACGATTCGGGTAACCCAGGAGACGCAGTCTCTTTGTAGGGGAAAAATTATGAGGCGGTGTCGCCATGAGTTTCGAGTGTGGATGTTATCAACACACAGTTTTTGTTCAAATAATCATAGGGTGCGCGGCCAGCGCTCCCTATGGGAGTAGCCCCCGAGTGCCTGGTTGAGTCGAAGACTCAGGCAGGGACTAAAAACTTTTGCGACTGCTGTCGTCTTTTGCTTGCTTGTTCCGTTGATGACCCAGGCAGGTACTAAAACACTTTCACGACTGCTGTCGTCTTTTGC
This sequence comes from Avena sativa, assembly GCA_916181665.1. NCBI lineage: Eukaryota > Viridiplantae > Streptophyta > Magnoliopsida > Poales > Poaceae > Avena > Avena sativa. Next base: position 74,102,148 of record OV702291.1, on the reverse strand, counting down.
CTGCTTGTTTCAGTCGATGACTCAGGCAGGTACTAAAACACTTTTGCGACTGCTGTCGTCTTTTTCCTGCTTGTTTCAGTCGAATTTGTTTCCGGCGCTCCCTATGGGAGTAACCCATGTCCATAATCGAACTGTGTTTCGAGTGGTTGGGTTTGCTTTTTGTGATTGTCCATGTTCCTGCAATAAGAAAAAGAAAAGTCGTAGGGGGCGCGGCCAGCGCTCCCTATGGGAGTAGCCCCCGAGTGCTTGGTGGAGTCGAAGACTCTAGCAAGGACTAAAATAGTCGAAGTTCTCCACTGCATAGCCTTGATGACGTCAGTGCTGACGCTTGTATGACCTTAGTTGCCCGCGTGAGCGATTTTGACGGTACGTGACGAGCTGTGGGTCCCACTTTCTGACTTTGATTTGACTGGGCGTGCGTAATCTTATTTTTAACTGTGCCTCCTTGATTTCTGCGCGTAATGGTAGAAGTGGGGGACGGTTCGCGCTTCCTCTTCTCCACGTGTCCTACGCGATGCGTGCCACACGTCCAATAGGGTTTTTGTCAACCGTTGGATTGCATTTTCCAGGGGTTAAGTAGCGATGCCGCGGCGGTAATTTTCCCATCTGTGTTCTTTCTTCCTTGCTGCCATCGCCATTGCCCTATGCTTTCCTACTTTTCTCTGCGCCCATCTTCTCCATGACGCTGGACCAGCTCCGTTCGTTCCCCAGCTATTTTCTTCACTCTCATCACCGCCACGCAATGGGGAAGAAGAAGGGAGGCGCTGCCGCTGATTCCGCGGCCACCCTCGCTACAGCGAAGAAGAGGGGTGGCTCCGCTGCTGCGGCCACCAGTGCCGCCGCTGCCGGGAAGAAGAAGGTCGCGGGTACCCGCGTGACGAATGACGCATGGCGCCCCTCTATCATCAAGGCGTCGGATCTCCGTCTTCTTCGCCAAGACGGAGTGATTTCTGCATCAGTCGCCGATTCGCGCGTCCCCAGCGGTGAGACCGTTCCTATGCCTCCCGCTGGTTATCGAGTGATGTTTCTTGCATTCATCATTCGTGGTCTTTCCTTGCCTCTTCACCCCTTTCTTCGGGGTCTTCTGTGTTTCTATGGGCTCCAGCTCCATCAGCTGTCCCCAAATTCTCTCCTCCACATCACTTGTTTCATCACTCTCTGCGAGTGCTGGCTCGGAATCGAGCCGCACTTTGGTCTTTTCAAACGCATTTTTAAATTGAAGCGTCAGTCCGCATCTGGCTCTTTAGTTTATGACATAGGTGGTTGCGGAATCCATGTTGACCCATCCGCCACCTACTTCGATATCAAGCTCACCAAGTCCGTCCAAGGATAGAGGGACAGATGGTTTTATGTGCGCGACCAGAAGGCCAAGGACGAGCACTTTGGACTCACGCCCTTCGATCACGCGACTCCCTGCAAGAAGATGCGTTCTTGGAAGAACGTGATCATGCCTTCCGATCTCGCGGAGATAGACGTGTTATATCAGCGCGTCTGCGACCTCGAGAGTCGCATAGGCGCAGAAGAGGGAGGCTGCGCCCTTGTTAGGACTTGGCTGCGTCGTCGCGTCCAGCCTCTCCAGGCCAGGGTCCATCCCATGTTCCAATGGGGTGGCGCTGATGATCCCACTCGCGTGTCTGCCGATGGCATGTCCGCGAGTGAGGTAGATAAGAGGGTGCGACTGGTCACGAAGTATACCCTCAAGGATGTGCTTCCGAACGAGCCAGTCGTTCCTCCTTTCGATGCTTCGAATCCTCCTCCTGAGGTATGGTTGTGCTACATAGTAGCGTATTTTCTCGATTGCGTCTTCTGTTGCTTATCTGTTTTACTTTTTGTATGCAGGAGTGGGCGGTGTCGCCTTGCATGCCTCCCCTCCCTGAGGGGATCATTCCTCGTGAAGCTTTGGAAGAGGACCAGTCTGAGTCGACTGTCCCTTCCGATGTGGAAGAGGAACCCCCCGAGTCCGAGAGTCCTGATACTCGAAAGCGTTCGCGTAGCGAGGATTCCGACGCGTCGACTCCTTCCACTCCAGGAGGCATGGCTGTTGGTGCGGAGTCGCCAATTCCCGCCGTTCCTGTGAGGGCTGTGGCACCATCTTCTCGCAAGAAGATGCGATTGCCCAAGGAGTCTTCGTCGGAGTCGACGGAGGCCACATTTGATCTTGATAGATTTGACTGGTAAGTTTGCTAGTGCATTCGCCCATCACTTGTTTTCTTCTTGTTGGCTTTTCCCTGGAGTTTTCCTCTTCTGAGTGCGGATTTTGTCTTGCAGTCAAGAGGCGTCGTCATCTTCTGGTGACGTCGAATTTTTGAAGGAATCAGGAGTCGCGACCTCAAAGGCCAAGATAGAGGTCGAGCGTGCTCCTTCTCCTCCGGCGGCGGCCCACTCCGGGCACAATTCTTCGAGCTCTCCTCACGTAGGGGAGCATCGAGTAGTAGCTCGGATGATGGTTCGGCAATTTTCTTCGGAGTCGCTGGAGGACCATGTAAGTATATCTTTCTCTCTTTTTTTTATAATTTGGCAGTCAACGCCCTTTGTTGCCTTCTGCTGACTCCTTGTTTTGTGCGACAGCTCCTTGTAAAGGAAGCCGCACAGGTGGCGGAGCAAGTGATGGCGATAGGTCGCCATCATGCGATGCTGGAGAAGCGCCACCGCGTGGTTGAGAGTGAGTGTTCCATACTTATTCTTGTCGTCTTCTCTGTATTTTGGTATAATCGACTGACAGCCAAATTTTTGACTGCCCTATAGCTGAGCATAATGCTTTATTGCGTGATGTCGCCACGTTGAAAAAGACTCTAGCCGCAGCTGTGAAGGGGCGCGACGAGGCAATCGCGGCTCGTGATGAAGCCCAGAAGCGCGAAGAGGATCTGCGTGCCTCCTTTGTAGCCAGGGAGAAGTTATTCGAAGCGCAACTTTTCTCAGTCGCCAAGGCTCTCTCAGGTACCTTTACTTGGTGGATATTTTATTGATGTTCTTCTCTTCCTCTGTAGCGCCGGTGGCATTAGAAGTTTGACCCGTGTGTGTATTTTGGTGTAGATGCTGGTGGCTTGAGTTTTGATCCACGAGTCCTTGGTCGCGATGACGCTCTGGCGGGCGCGGTATCGGCGGTCGAAGACCGTAGCGCCGCTGTCCAAAATACGTTGTCCAAAGCCAAGGCCACCCTGAGTCGCCTTCGGGAGGAGTTGATGCCGAAGGCAGAGCTGGTCGACAATGTGGAGGAGCTGGTGGAGTCACTCGCTGGGGGTTTGCCTGCCACGTACAAGAACTCCCTCCGCGCAGCTGGCGCGACCATGTCGCTAGCCATGGTGCAAGCCCACGGAGTCGAAGTGGATCCCTCGGCGGTGTCGAAGACAATGCCTGTTGGCGCGGATGGTCAGCAGGTAGTGTTCGCTCCCTTTGCGACTGCCTGTGCCAAATATGGCCATTCCTTGATAAACACCGTTGCCAAGTATTCGGAGGAGCTCAATCGCGCAAAGAAGGCGGCGAAAACTTCGGCCTCAAGGGCCGGCGGAAAGTCAGTGGCATCTGATACTGCCACGGACTTGATGAAGCCCTCGAGGTCCTCGAAGTCGAAGAACCCAGCTGCTCCGTAGTTAGTTTCTTGTAATAGCTGATGAACTCGCTCTTTTGATTGGAGATCATGCCTGTTGGCGAATGTGTTTGTACATACTTTTATTGATCCTGAATGCACCTGTTACTTTTGACTTTTGAGTTGGTCGCCTTATTTTGCTTCTGGCTTGATTTTTTGGTAGGGTACGTCAAGTGGCCCTGTGGGGGGAACCCCGGGCTCACCATCTCTTGAGGATACAATGGCACCACCTTGCTCCAGAGTAGAGGAGCTTTCCTTGCTTTCGCAACTTCGTGATCGCGTTAAGCAGCTGGAGCGTGAGTTGCCTGTGATCCGTGGTAGCGCAGACATGTGGAAGTCAAAGGCTGAAAAAGCCGCCGCCCGTGAGCAATATCTGCTTGGCGAGGTGACGCAGCTGGGCGACCAGTTTAAGTGTTAGTTTGCTCGTCCTCGTCTTTTCCTTTGTAGTTAATCGCAATGTACATTGTACTCATGCTGTTGATGCTGCTTCGTGTAGTTGTTAGCGCACGCCGTCCGCAGGAGGAGAGGGATAGGATTGCCATCCGCCTTCATGATCTCACCCAAGAGCAACTTCAGGAGAGTGGATACTTCTGGGTAGATCATGATCGTGCGACTGCGTTAGCGACCCTGCAGGATCGCGCCTCGCGAGTGCTGCTCTTTCTGAAGAAGTCGCAGTCGTGTTTGAAGAACATCTACCGGGCGATGTTCCCGCTGGATGATACTCCATCAAGCCTGCTGGCCCTTCTGACGAAATTTCAAGATATGTCCGTGGTTCGCGAGTGCGTGAGGCAGCAGCTGGTGGCTGGTGCCAAGGCTGCGCTCTCTGTGGTACGTTTGCACAGGCCTGACGTGGATGTCGCCGCCATTGCATCTGGTCCACCGATGCCACCCGCAGGATCTTCCTGGAACATGGTGCCGCATTATCAAGCGGTGGATCATCCAGCCGAGGAAATTGTCGACTTCTTCGAGGAACAGACTAATGTTCTTCTGTTGCAAGGGTAGCCAAATATATATCCTGCATATAAGTGTACTGGTGTTGTAAAGCTCATATATATTTTGTAGATAATTTACTGTTGAATGTATACAAATAGCTTTATAAGCATGTGGTGCGTTGCACTTATGCGAGTCCTTTTCGTTAGCCTGGTCATCTTTGTGTCTTTCCCCTGTCAACCTATCAGCTGCGTGGCAGCTGGGTTGTGTTTGTGTTAAGGGGTTCGATTGATGCGCCAGCTACTCAGGATGTCGCGTTATTGTTCGAAGAACATATGTATATAGGGTGGCATAGCCCCCGAGTGTGAAAATTGACAAAAGAAAAGAGAAACACGGAGTTTTGGGGCACTTAGCTTTTATTTATTTAGAGAACGATACGTAGTACAATGTGCGGCTAAGTAGCCTTGGCTGAATAGCCTTATTTGCGATGCAAAAGTAAAGAAGAAACGACTAAGGGTAGAAGCGTCGCAGTTGTGCGACGTTCCAAGGGTTGGAGTATGCGACTCCTGTCTCTGAATCTTGAAGGCGATAGGCGCCACCTGGGATTACTTATGTAATCACGTATGGTCCTTCCCAGGGGGACTCGAGTTTAAGATGCCCCTGCCGCTTCAGTCGCAGGACCAGGTCACCTTCGACGAAGGATCTCGGGCGAAGCCTTCTGCTATGGTAGTTGCGCAGGTTCTGCTGGTAGATCGTAGATCTTTCTGCGGCGATTTCTCTTGCTTCGTCAGGGAGGTCGACGGAGTCTTCGAGTGCGAGGGATGACTCCTTCTCGCTGTAGGCGACTATGCGTGGCGCTCTGTACCGTACCTCGGCGGGTAGTACTGCCTCTGCTCCATGTACCATAAAGAATGGTGTGTAGCCGGTGGTGCTGTTTGGAGTTGTACGCAGGCTCTAGAGTACGGATTGTAGTTCGTTTGGCCAGCAGCCCGCGGCTTGTTCGAGTGGCCAGAGGAGTCGCTTCTTGATGCCGCTGCAGACGAGCCCGTTTGCCTTTTCTACCTGACCGTTGGTCTGCGGGTGTGCGACTGAGGCATAGCTGATGTTGATCCCCAGGTTCTCGCAGAAATCTTGGAACTCCTTGGATGTAAAGTTCGTTCCGTTGTCGGTGATGATGCTGTGTGGCACGCCGAAGCGATAGACGATGGACTCGAAGAACTTGACTGCGCTGTGCCCTGATTGCTTGGTCACTGGCATGGCCTCGATCCACTTGGTGAATTTGTCGACTGCGACCAAGAGGTAGACGTAGCCTCCTTGCGAGGACCTTGGAAGTTTGCCAACCATGTCGAGTCCCCACTGGGCGAAGGGCCAGGCCAATGGAATAGGCCGTAGTTCTGCGCCTGGTGCGTGTGGCTTGTCCGCGAATCGCTGACAGGCGTTGCACTTTTGGACTATATCCTTGGCGTCGCGCATGGCCGTGGGCCAGTAAAATCCAGCTCGTAGAGCTTTGGCGACGAGGGCGCGGCTGCCGGCGTGGTGCCCGCAGGTCCCTTCATGGATGTCGAGGAGGACTGCTCTTCCATCGGCTAGGGAGACGCATCGCTGTAACACGCCTGTGATGCTGCGTTTATACAGTTCGCCGTTGATAATGGCGAATGCCTTGGAGCGTCGCGCGATGTGTCGTGCATCTGTCGGGTCGTCCGGTAGGCGCTTGCTGAGGAGGTACGTAATGTACGACTGCGTCCAGGATTGTTCGATCATCATGACGCTCATTGGTCCCTCGTGATGGGTTCGTAGCATGGAAAACAAAAATTTTCTATCGCAAGAACGAACAAAACCCAGATCTAATCTAGATAAAAGCCAAGATCTAATCTACTAGACATGAGCAACGAGATAGGTCGGTAGTAACCCTCGTAGAACCGAAAGTGTTAACGAGATTAGATCTCGTGGATGATGTAGTCGATCACTTGCCGATCTCAAGATCATGTGGACGATCCTTCCGGCGCCGCGTTCCGGCAGCGCTTCCGTAGACGGTCACACATGCGGAGTCGAAGTAGACCTTCCTCTCCCCGTTCCAGCGAGCAGCGGAGGTAGTAGATCTTCTCCACGGAATCCCAGCAGCATGACGGCGTGGTGGTGGTGGTGGAGATGAGAAATCTGCAGGGCTTCGCCTATGCCTGTGCAGAAGAAATGTGGAGGAGAGAGGCGGCTGTGATTGGGAGTTATGAGACCAGGTTCCAGAGGGGGCGCCCCTTCCTTCTATTTAAAGGAGGGAGGCGCGCCTGGGAGGGGGAGTCCTAGTAGGACTCCCTCCTCCTTGGGCCGGCGGGTTGGGGGGAGGAATCCTCCTCCCCCACGAATCCGTGTCTTGCCCCACTTGGTTTCTTTGATCCCTTTCTTGGTTTTCAAGCAAACTCCAAGAAATCCTCTAGAACCTTCCAGAACATTCCGAAACCTTCTAGAATCTGCATACAAACACTCCGGAACATTTCCTAACTTAGAAAATTATCCCCAATATATGAATCTCATTCTCCGGACCATTCCAGATCTCCTCGTGATGTCCCAGACCCATTCCGAGACTCCGAACAACATTCGGTCTCCAACGCAAATTCCATATCTACTCCAAACAACTTTGAACCTTAAGTGTGTCACCCTACGGTTCGTGAATATGCAGACATGATGAAGACACCTCTCCCATCAATAACCATCAGCGGGATCTGGAGATCCATAACGGCTCCCACATACTCAACGATGATATCGTGATCGATTGAACCATTTAACATACGAAACCAATTCCCTTTGTCTCGCGATATTCTACTTATCCGAGGTTTGATCGTCGGTATCTTCATACCTTGTTCTTCCTCGTTACTGATAAGTACTCTTTACTCGTTCCATGTTATGTCATCCCTTGTGACCTAGTCACATGCTTGCAAGCTATCTAGATGACATTCCACCGAGAGGGCCCAGAGTATATCTATCCGTCATATGGATGGACAAATCCCAATCTTGGTCTATGCGCTTCAACACATACTTTCAGAATACCCAATGACACCTTTATAACCACCCAGTTACGAAGCGGCGTTTGATGTCATCAAAGTACCCATCCGGTGATGGTGATTAACATAACCTCATGGTCGAAGGATTAGGTTACTATGTATTTCAAAGCTTACAGCAATATGAACTTAATGACTTGATCTTATGCTACGCTTACTATGGGTGTGTGTCCATCATATCATTCTCCTAATGATATAACCTTGTTATTAATCACATCCAATGTCTATGATCAGGAAACCATGATCATCAATCAATCAACAAGCTAGTTCAACAAGAGGCTTACTAGGGACTCTTTTATGTTTACAAAACACACAAGTATTAGTGTTTCCTAATAATACAATTATAGCATGGGATGTAAACATTCATCATAAACACAAAGATATAATAATAACCTCTTTTATTATTGCCTCTTGGGCATATCTCCAACAGTCTCCCACTTGCACTAGAGTCAATAATCTAGATTACATGGTAATATACCGAACACCCATGGCGTTCTGGTGTTGGTCATGCTTTGCTCTAGGGAGAGGTTTAGTCAACGGATCTACTACATTCAGATCAGTGTGTACTTTGCAAATCTTTATGTCACCATCTTGGACATACTCGCGAATAGCATGAAAACGTAGCTTGATGTGCTTCAGCTTGCTATGTGACCTTGGCTCCTGTGCATTAGCTATGGCACCTGTGTTGTCACAGTAGATGGCCATCGGGTCTAACGCGCTGGGAACCACGCCAAGTTCAGTAATGAACTCCTTCATCCATATGCCTTCTTGTGCAGCCTCCGAAGCAGCTATGTATTCCGATTCAGTTGAAGATTTCGCCACAACGCTCTGCTTGGCACTCCTCCAGCTTATTGTAGCACCATTCAAAATAAATACGTATCCAGACTGTGACTTCGAGTCATCTGGATCGGTGTTCCAACTAGCATCAGTGTAACCGTTTACAACAAGCTGTTCATCACCTCCATAAGAAAGAACCATATCCTTAGTCCTATTCAGGTACTTGAGGATATTCTTGACCGCTGTCCAGTGTTCCATTCCATGATCACTTTGATATCTGCTAGTCAAACTAACAGCATGTGCTATATCCGGTCTTGTACACAGCATGGCATACATGATAGAACCTATGGCCGAGGCATAGGGAATTTTATTCATCTTTTCTCTATCTTCTGCCGTAGCCAGACTTTGAGTTTTACTCAAGGTCTTACCTGACAACATGGGCACGAACCCTTTCTTGCTCTCTTCCATTCTAAACTTCTTTAGAACTTTGTCTAAGTATGTACTTTGTGAAAGCGCTATTAGGCATCTTGATCTATCTCTATAAATCTTGATACCTAGAATATATGCCGCTTCGCCAAGATCCTTCATCGAAAAACTATTATTCAAATAGGTTTTGACGCCATTAAGAAGTTCTATATCATTCCCAATCAACAATATGTCATCTACATATAGTACTAGGAATACTACAGAGTTCCCACTCACTTTCTTGTAAATACAAGCTTCTCCATAAGTTTGTATAAATCCAAAGTTTTTGATTACTTTATCAAAATGTTGATTCCAACTCCGGGATGCTTGCTTCAGTCCATAAATGGAGCGCTGAAGTTTGCATACCTTGTCAGCATCTTTAGGATCGACAAAACCCTTGGGTTGTACCATATACAACTCTTCCTCAATGTCACCATTAAGGAACGCTGTTTTGACATCCATCTGCCAAATTTCATAATCGAAATATGCAGCGATTGCTAACATAATCCTCACAGACTTTAGCTTCGCTACAGGTGAGAAAGTCTCATCGTAGTCAACTCCTTGAATTTGTCGGAACCCTTTTGCGACAAGTCGAGCTTTATAGACGGTAACATTACCATCAGCATCTGTTTTTCTTTTGAAAATCCATTTGCTCTCGACAGCCTTTCGGCCATCCGGTAAGTCCACCAAAGTCCATACTTGGTTTTCGTACATGGATCCCATTTCGGATTTCATGGATTCTAGCCATTTGTCAGAATCTGGGCTCACCATAGCTTCTTCATACGTCGCAGGGTCATCAGTGTTGTCCACCAACATGACGTTCAAGGAAGAGTCATACCACTCAGGAGTGGTACAAACCCTCGTTGACCTGCGAGGTTCAGTAGTAACTTCGTTCAAAGTTTCATGATCAGCATCATTAGCTTCCTCTCCAGTTGGTGCAGGCGGCACAGAAACATCTTCCGGTGCTGCACTACTCTCAACTCCGAAAGAAGGTTCAACAACCTCGTCGAGTTCTACTTTCCTTCCAGTCACTTCTTTCGAGAGAAATTCCTTCTCCAGAAAGGATCCATTCTTAGCAACGAAAACTTTGCCTTCGGATCTATGATAGAAGGTATACCCAATTGTTTCTTTAGGGTATCCTATGAAGACGCATTTCTCCGCTTTGGGTTCAAGCTTATCAGGTTGTAACTTCTTTACATATGCTTCGCAACCCCAAACTTTAAGGAACGACAACTTAGGTTTCTTACCAAACCACAATTCGTACGGTGTCATTTCAACGGATTTATATGGTTCCCTATTTAAACTGAATGCGGCTGTCTCTAATGCATAGCCCCAAAATGATAACGGTAAATCTGTAAGAGACATCATAGACCGAACCATATCTAAGAGAGTTCGATTACGACGTTCGGACACACCATTACGCTGTGGTGTTCCCGGCGGTGGCAACTGTGAAAGTATTCCACATTTCTTTAAATGCATGCCAAACTCATAACTCAGATATTCACCTCTGCGGTCAGAACGCAGAAACTTAATCTTCTTGTTACGATGATTTTCCCGTTCACTTTGAAATTCCTTAAACTTCTCGAAAGTTTCGGATTTATGTTTCATAAAGTAGACATGCCCATATCTACTCAAGTCATCCGTGAAAGTGAGAACATAACGATATCCACCACGCGATGCTACACTCATTGGACCGCACACATCGGTATGTATTATTTCCAATAAGTCTGTAGCTCGCTCCATTATTCCAGAGAATGGAGTCTTAGTCATTTTTCCCATTAGACATGCTTCGCATCTTTCAAGTGATTCAAAATCAAGTGATTCAAGAAGTCCATCAGAATGGAGTTTCTTCATACGCTTCACTCCAATGTGACCAAGATGACAGTGCCACATGTATGTAGAATTATCATTCAATTTTATTCGTTTAGCATCTATGTTGTGAACATGTGTATCACTACTATCGAGATTCAATAAGAATAAACCATTCATCTCAGGTGCATAACCATAAAAGATATTACTCATATAAATCGAACAACCTTTATTCTCAGACTTAAAAGAGTAACCGTCTCGCAATAAACAAGATCCAGATATAATGTTCATGCTTAACGCAGGCACCAAATAACAATTATTTAAATCTAAAACTAATCCCGATGGTAGATGTAGAGGGAGCGTGCCGACGGCAATCACATCAACCTTGGAGCCATTTCCAACGCGCATCGTCACCTCATCTCTTGCCAGTCTTCGTTTATTCCGCAGTTCCTGTTTCGAGTTACAAATATGAGCAACCGAACCAGTATCAAATACCCAGGGACTACTACGATTACTAGTAAGATACACATCTATAACATGTATATCGAATATACCTTTCTTCTTGATGTTGCCGTTCTTCAGATCCGCCAGGTATTTGGGGCAGTTATGCTTCCAGTGACCAGCACCCTTGCAGTAGAAGCACTCAGTTTCAGGTTTAGGACCAGCCTTGGGCTTCTTAGCAGGTGCGGCAACTTTCTTGCCGTCCTTCTTGAAGTTGCCCTTGTTCTTAGGCTTGCCCCATTTCTTGAAATTGGTGGTATTATTGACCATCAACACTTGGTGTTCTTTCATGATCTCCACTTCAGCAGTTTTCAGCATGGACGATAGTTCAGGCAACGTCTTGTTCATGCAGTGCATATTGTAGTTCATCACAAAGTTCTTGTAACTTGGTGGCAGTGATTGGAGGACACGGCGAATCCCCAATTCATTAGGAATCGGTATCCCCAACTCTCGGAGTTTGTTTGCGTGCCCAGACATGGTGAGCACGTGCTCGCTAACGGAGCTACCTCTTCCATCTTGCAGGTAAAGAACTTCTCGGAAGCTTCATAGCTTTCCATGGCCGCGCGAGTCTCAAATATGAGTTTGAGCTCCTTAATGATTTCAAATGGGTCATGGTGCTCAAAACGCTTTTGAAGCTCCGATACTAAACCGTACAGGATGGCACACTGAACTATGGAGTAGTGATGTTTCCGAGTGGCGTAAACATTGTTTACGTCATCGGTGGCATCTTCTGCAGGTGGGTCACCTAGCGGTGCTTCGAGCACATAGGTCAACTGACCAGCCCTGAGGACGATCTTCAGTCCACGGAACCAGTCCATGAAATTGCTTCCATTGTTCTTAAGCTTTTCTTTCTCTAGGAACACATTGAAATTGATGGATACGTTTGCCATTATCTACAACATATTTGCAAGTAGTTAAGACTAAGTTTATGATAAATAGTGTTCAAATTTAATTCTTAAATCAACTAGGTGAACTCCCACTCAAAACAACATCCCTCGCAGTTGTTTTAGTGATTACACGAACCAAATCCACTACACCAAGTCCGATCATCACATGAGATGATGTAGCTTCATTGGCAAACAATCTTCATGTTCATCATATCAATCATATGACTCATGCTCTACCTTTCGGTATTCCGTGTTCCGAGACAATGTCTGTACATGCTAGGCTCATCAAGATTAACCTTAGTTTCCGCATGTGCAAATCTGGCTTGCACCCGTTGTATGCACACGTAGAGTCTATCACACCCGATCATCACGAGATGCTTCGAAACGACGAGTCTTAGCAACGGTGCCAACTAAGGACGAACACTTTATTACTTGATATTTAGTGAGAGGGATCATCTTATAATGCTACCGTCGCGATCTAAGCAATACAAGATGCATAAAGGATTAACATCACAGGCAATTCATAATTAGTGTGATATGATATGGCCCTTTCTTCTTATGCCTTTGATCTCCATCTCCAAAGCACGAACATGATCTCCATCATCACCAGCATTGCGTCAAGGTCCGTGGCGCCACTTCATGGTTGTTCATCTTCACTAGCAACTATTACAACTACTTGGAACAAAGCTATTACAAGATGAATAGACACGCAGGTCTTAACAGAATTAAAGACAACCATTAGGCTCCTGCCGGTTGCCATATTACAACAAGGATCATTGCATACATCAAATACAATCACAATCACATGTAGGCCATATCACATCACAAAACCCCTGCAAAAACAAGTTAGACGCCTCTAATTTTCTTTGCAAGTTTTACGTGGCTTGGGGCTTTCGACTAAGAACGCATCTTACCTACGAAACTGAACCACAACGTTGATACAAGTGCTATCAAGTGCAAAGTGTAGATTTGATCTATACTATGATGGGAGAGACAGACACCCGCAAAGCCACTTGTGCAATACGAGTTGCACGTCAAGCGTGGAGCAAGTCTCATGTACGATGACATGTAATGTTAGCCCGAGCCGCTTCATCCCACCATACCGCAAGATGCAAAGTACACATATAGCAAAAGACGGCACGAGCACCAACGCCCATAACCTCATTGTGTTCTACTCGTGCAACAGATCTACGCATAGACAAGGCTCTGATACCACTGATGGGTTCGTAGCATGGAAAACAAATATTTTCTATCGCAAGAACGAACAAAACCCAGATCTAATCTAGATAAAAGCCAAGATCTAATCTACTAGACATGAGCAACGAGATAGATCGGTACTAACCCTCGTAGAACCGAAAGCGTTAACGAGATTAGATCTCGTGGATGATGTAGTCAATCACTTGCCGATCTCAAGATCGTGTGGACGATCCTTCCGGCGCCATGTTCCGACAGCGCTTCCGCAGACGGTCACACGTGCGGAGTCGAAGTAGACCTTCCTCTCCCCGTTCCAGCGAGCAGCGGAGGTAGTAGATCTTCTCCACGGAATCCCAGCAGCACGGCGGCGTGGTGGTGGTGGAGATGAGAAATCTGCAGGGCTTCGCCTATGCCTGTGCAGAAGAAACGTGGAGGAGAGAGGCGGCTGTGATTGGGAGTTATGAGACCAGGTGCCAGAGGGGGCGCCCCTTCCCTTCTATTTAAAGGAGGGAGGCGCGCCTGGGGAGGGGGAGTCCTAGTAGGACTCCCTCCTCCTTGGGCCGACGGGTTGGGGGGAGGAATCCTCCTCCCCCACGAATCCGTGTCTTGCCCCACTTGGTTTCTTTGATCCCTTTCTTGGTTTTCAAGCAAACTCCAAGAAATCCTCTAGAACCTTCCAGAACATTCCGAAACCTTCTAGAATCTCCATACAAACACTCCGGAACATTTCCTAACTTAGAAAATTATCCCCAATATATGAATCTCATTCTCCGGACCATTCCAGATCTCCTCGTGATGTCTCGAACCCATTCCGAGACTCCGAACAACATTCGGTCTCCAACGCAAATTCCATATCTACTTCAAACAACTTCGAACCTTAAGTGTGTCACCCTACGGTTCGTGAATATGCAGACATGATGAAGACACCTCTCCCATCAATAACCATCAGCGAGATCTGGAGATCCATAACGGCTCCCACATACTCAACGATGATATCGTGATCGATTGAACCATTTAACATACGAAACCAATTCCCTTTGTCTCGCGATATTCTACTTATCCGAGGTTTGATCGTCGGTATCTTCATACCTAGTTCTTCCTCGTTACTGATAAGTACTCTTTACTCGTTCCATGTTATGTCATCCCTTGTGACCTAGTCACATGCTTGCAAGCTATCTAGATGACATTCCACCGAGAGGGCCCAGAGTATATCTATCCGTCATATGGATGGACAAATCCCAATCTTGGTCTATGCGTTTCAACACATACTTTCAGAATACCCAATGACACCTTTATAATCACCCAGTTACCAAGCGACGTTTGATGTCATCAAAGTACCCATCCGGTGATGGTGATTAACATAACCTCATGGTCGAAGGATTAGGTTACTATGTATTTCAAAGCTTACAACAATACGAACTTAATGACTTGATCTTATGCTACGCTTACTATGGGTGTGTGTCCATCATATCATTCTCCTAATGATATAACCTTGTTATTAATCACATCCAATGTCTATGATCAGGAAACCATGATCATCAATCAATCAACAAGCTAGTTCAACAAGAGGCTTACTAGGGACTCTTTTATGTTTACAAAACACACAAGTATTAGTGTTTCCTAATAATACAATTATAGCATGGGATGTAAACATTCATCATAAACACAAAGATATAATAATAACCTCTTTTATTATTGCCTCTTGGGCATATCTCCAACACCTCGAGTCCTGTGTCAAGCTCCAAGTCATCCATTTTCATTGGCTCATTGGGTGGCATAGCCCCCGAGTCCCTTGCTGCGCTTGTTTTCTTCTCTGCGGCCTTTGGCTTGATGGAGCGTTCGCATATGCGCTCAAGAAATACCCTAGGTGGTATGGGTGCGCAGGTGGAACCTATGTTGGCGAGTGCGTCCGCCTCCTCATTGCTTTCGCGACCTATGTGTCGCAACTCGCAGCCATCAAAGTCTCCTTCAAGTGTGTCGTAGAGGTCGCGGTATGTGATCATGTTGTCGTTTAGTGCGTCGCACTCGTGCATTGTTTGGTTGACGACCAGCTTGGAGTCGCCATATATGATTAGCCTCTTTGCGCCGCAGGCTTTTGCCATCCTCATCCCGTGTAACAGGGCCTCGTATTCAGCCTCGTTGTTTGAGGCTATGAACTGCATTCGCAGGACGTACTTCAGCTTGTCCCCTTGAGGCGATGTCAGTATGACACCTGCTCCTGCTCCATCTTTTCTCTTGGACCCATCGAAGTGCATTGTCCAGAGGTAGGACATGTCTGGCTTGTTCGGGAGTTGGTTTTCCATCCAATGTACGAGGAAGTCCGGGAGGACTTGCGACTTGATTGCGCCACGCTTTTCGTATGTGATGTCTCGTGGAGACAGTTCGATTCCCCAAAGCGCAACTCGCCCTGTGGCGTCAGGGTTATTGAGGATATGTCCCAATGGGGTGTCGTTGACTACCACGATTGGGTGTTCCTGGAAGTAGTGGCACGGTTGTCGAGCGGTCATAAAGACGTCGTACTCCAGCTTCTGATAGTGCGGGTACCGCTGTTTTGTTGGCGTGAGGACCTCGCTGAGGTAGTATACCGGGCGTTGTACTCCATGGACCTTGTTTTCCTCGGCCCGTTCGACGACGAGCACTGTGCTAACCACTTGGTTGGTGGCGGAGATGTACAGCAGCATGGTTCCCTTTCTCGTGGAGGTACCAATACTGGCGAGGTGGATAGCAGGCGCTTGAGGTCTTCGAATACTTCTTGCGCTTCATTGGTCCACTCGAATTTGTCGGTTTTGCGGAGGAGCTGATAGAAGGGCAGCGCCTTTTCTCCCATTCGGCTGATAAATCGACTGAGGGCCGCGATTCGCCCAGCTAGTTGCTGAACGCCCCTTATGTTCTTTGGCTTCTCCATGGCCAGTATGACCTTTATCTTTTTCGGGTTTGCCTCAATCCCTCTCGCGGAGATGAGATACCCGAGCAGTTGTCCAGAGGGTACGCCGAAGGCGCATTTGTCCGGATTGAGTTTTATCCGGTAGTGATCGAGGTTGGTGAAGGTTTCGCGCAAGTCGTCGATTAGGGAGGCTTCTTCCTTGGTCTTGATTACTATGTCGTCGACATAGACTTGGATGTTGCGACCAAGTTGCTCTTTGAGGCAGGCCTGCATGCACCTCTGGTACGTGGCTCCTGCGTTTTTTAGCCCGAAGGGCATTGTGTTGTAGCAGAACACGCCAAAGGGCGTTGTAAACGCGGTCTTCTCCTGGTCTTCCTCCTTCATTCAAATTTGGTTATAACCTGAGTAGGCGCCGAGGAAGCAGAGGCGCTCGCATCCAGCAGTGGAGTCGATGATTTGATCGATCCGTGGTAGCGGGAAGTGATCTTTTGGGCAGTGCTTGTTAAGAGAAGTGAAGTCCACGTACATCCGCAGGATATCCGTGTCATTTTTTGGCACCAGCACCGTATTGGCGAGCCAAGTGCTTTCCTTGATCTCGCGTATGAATTTGGCCTCGAGGAGTCTGTTGATCTCCATTCCGACTGCCTGTGCTCGTGGCTCAGACAGTCGCCTGATTGTTTGCTTAACTGGCCTTGCGTCGGGGTTGACGTTGAGTGCGTGCTCAGCGAATTCCCTGGAAACTCCTGGCATGTCCGTAGGACACCAGGCGAAAATTTCCCAGTGCTCACGGAGGAATTCGACGAGCGCGAGTTCCTATGCGGGACTCAAGTTGTTGGCAATGAGGGCCGTTTTAGCGGGATCCGATGGATGGACCTGCACCTTCTTTGTGTGCACGGATGAGTCGAAGGAGAGATCAGGTGAGCTTGGCCTACTCAGAGGGGGCAGACTGTTGTCTGTCGTTTCCTTCAATCGCGCGAGTTCCTCCTGCATGCCGAAGGACTAGGAGATTCTGTTGAATTCCCTGTCGCAACTGTCAGATCGCTCGAAACTCCCATTGATCATGATGACGCCGTTGGGACCTGGCATTTTCATCTGCAGATAGGCGTAGTGGGGTACTGCCATGAACCTAGCGAACGCGACGCGCCCGAGGATGCAATGGTATTGTGAGGGCCAGTCGACAACTTTAAAGTCGATGCGCTCGCGCCGAAAGTTCTTCGGCGTGCCGAATATGACGTCGAGGTTGATTTTGCCCAGGGGGTATACGCCTTTTCCTGGGACGATGCCGTGGAACGTTGTGTCCGATGGCTCCAAGCAGGTTAGAGGGATCCTCATTGCTCGCAAGGTACTCGCGAATATGAGGTTGATACCGCTTCCGCCATCCATGAAGACGCGACTCATGTCGAAGCCTCCAATTTGCGCCTCGAGTACGAGGGGCAATGACCTGGGCGAGGTACTTGAGGCGGGTGGTCGCGTTTGTCGAAGGTAATGCACGACTCACTGCCACTGAGGTACTCAGTGGTGGATGGTGGCGAGTGCATGGCCAAGTTGACTTGGCGAGTGATGGCCTTCTGCACCCTGTTGGAGGGGCGTCCCTTTTGGATCATCATGGTGCCCATGGCCCGTGGGTATGGTTCGCCTCCGTGATGCTGGTCCGGTGCAGCTCCGTTCGGGGGTGGCCCAGGTGGTGGTGGTGGTGGTGCGCCATGTGCCACTGTGCCTGGAGCGGTTCCGTAGCCTCTTTGGACTGCATTGCGGTTCATCCGAACCAACCCCTCATGTAGCTTGAGGAACTCGCGGCAGTCTTTGAGGAGGTGACTGGATTTCCTCTTGTCATCATGCTTGTCGATGTAGAAGTGTACCGTGCATGGCCCGGACAGTTTGTCCTCGATGGAAGTCGCGGGTGCTTCATCGCCAGTGCGGCGTTGCCACACTTGCGTGGTTTTCCCGGAGTCGCGGTATCCGCCGCTGCGATATCCGCTGTTGCGGTTATCGTCGCGTCTATCGGCGTAGCCGGCTGCGACCATGTTGACGTCATCGCGATCGTCGTAGATGCGCATACGACGTTTGCCTCGGCGGTCGCGTCTGAGTTCTGCTTCCTCGTCAGAGTGAACGCGGTTCTTCAGCGAATCTTCTCCATCAGCCCACCGATTCGCGATCTCCATCAGGTGGTCGATGGTCTTGGGCTTTGAGCAGCCTAGCTCCTCCCTGAGTTCCATGCGGCGGACACCACCGTTGAATGCATAAATCGCGCGGTCTTCCGAGATGTTCTCCGCGGAGTTCTTGATGATGGACCATCTTTGGATGTAAGAGCGCAGCGATTCGCTAGATTTTTGCTGGCAGCATCTCAGTTCTTCGATTGAAGCGGGGCGTTTGTACGTGCCCTTGAAGTTGCGTACGAAGCTGTAGACCAGCTCATCCTAGCTGCGAATGGATCCGCGTGAGAGGTTATTGAGCCATGCTCGGGCGGCGCCCTGCAGCTGTAGCTGCAAGCATTGCATGGCAGTACTTTGACTGCCTCCATGCAGCCTGACTGAGGAGATGTGATCCTCCAGCCAGATCTTGGGGTCCTGCAGACCGTCGAATTTCGGGTTCTCCGATTGGAGTTTGAACCCTTTAGGCATTCGCTTTTGCCTGATGAATCTGCTGAAGCATCTGGCGCCGCAGAGCTCCCCATCTTCTTCTTCCGAATCAGTCGACCGAGCACGTCGTGCCCTTGACTTGTCGATCTTGCGCTGCGTGAGCTCGTCGCGTGCATCGTAGTCGCGATCATGTCGTCGTGAGCGGCGGCGTCGAGACAGGTCGTGACTGTCATCGCTTGACAAGGGCGAGGAGTAGCGTCTTGCTAACGCTTTGCCCTTTTTGGGTCTGGTACTGGTTCTTTGTCGAGGGCGGCCTCGATTAGTCCTAGGCCTGCGATCGTAGATTGGTGCATGGCCGTGCGTGGATCTCCAGCCGGTGGCTGGTTATTGAGAAGGTACATGGTGGTCGCCGTTACTGCGGCTTGTGGCGTCCTGGGAACCACGTTGCCTCTTGTGTCGACTGTCATAGAGCCGAAGTCGAGGACTTTCGCGGCGTCTATGCGTTCTTGTTCGGTGAGGTGAGCCATCTGCGATTGCCTCTTTCTAGCGAGTTGCTTGTTGCCTCTTGAGGAGGATCCTCCGTAGGAGGAGAGCCCAGCGCGACGAAGGCTTGTCTCGTCTGCCGCCTTTTTACGCGCCTCAAGTTCCGCGATTACTTGTTTCTGGCGCTTGAATTCCTCCTTTAGGAGCCAGTGGTAGCCCATCAACAGTTCTTGCGAGGACCAGAAGGGTAGAGGTGTACCTCGTAGGGCTTCGCGGCAGCGTTCCCACTCTTGCTCGTTGAGCCTGATCACGACGCGTTTGCCGGTTTGCTCGTTGATTATGGTGGGGGGTTCGACTGCTCCTCCATTGCCACCGTTGCCGCTGTTGGCGGCGTTGGGCGGGTCGGTGTTGTTGCTGGTGTTACCATTGTTACCGCACTTGGCGGAGGTGTCGCCCGCGTTGATGACGACGTACATGAAGTGATTTGGGAAGCTGTTGCTTCCACAACTTTCAGATCCGGAACCGTAGGTTCCATCTTCGGTGGCCAGATCGCTTAGATCGGAGTCGCGACTGCTGTCGCTGACCATGTTCCCGACCGCCGCTGGAGCATTGAGCTCCCTGAGGGTACCGATCGATGGAGGGAACCATGATGCTGGGGCGATCGCCGGTGCCGTTGCCTGATCGGGCATGCGAAGCGTGCCCATCTGACCGACTTGGAAGCGGAAGCTCCCAATCGCCAGGCTGATTCCGTCGCCCACGGATTCGAAGGCCAGGCGAGTAGCCGGCGTGTGGACGGTGAAGTCGAAGGCGCCGAAAAGCTGGCGAATCTCTGCTGTTGCAGAGTTGTAGATCGCGTTTGATGGGGCCGAAGAAGCCGCAACATCAGCACTCCCAATTCCCACAGACGGCGCCAATTGACGAGGGTTTAACTCGTCAATGCCCATTGTTATGGACTTGGGTTTTGGAGAAGGAGGGAGCGCTGGAGACATCTATCGGCTAGCAAACAAGCACACAGGGGACAAAGGATTTACCCAGGTTCAGGCCTCGTAGAGGTCCCTACTCCTGCTTGTCTGCTCGTGGAATTATCGAGGGAGTCGAAAGTTACAATGGTGCGCAGACGAAATCTGGCGAGGGTTGTGGAAACTAGGGTTGCGTGTGTCCTGCTCGTCGCCCTCTCCTAGCCTTTATATAGATAGGCTAGGTCTCGGGTAGCAGGTCGAGTCGGTTACAAGTTAGGATTTTCCCCTTCAAACTTTCTATCTTTAGCTTCTTCTTGTCCTTCAAGCAATTGAGAGTCCATAGGTTACTCGAATCCCTCCATCCGGGCCTTGGCGACACCATGGGCCTGTACGTATTTGGGCCATATATACCAAGCTCGAGTACCTGTAGGGTATACCCATGTCAAGGTCCCTCACAGGTTATGTGTTCACGGTAGGTGAATGTGCCATGAGTTGGAAGGCAATGCTGCAACCAGTTGTTGCTCTATCTACAATCGAAGCAGAATATATGGCTGTTGCTGAAGCTTGCAAAGAGTCTGTTTGGTTGAAAGGCTTGTATGCTGAGCTTTGTCAGGATGATTCTTGTATTAACCTATTTTGTGGCAGTCAAAGTGCTATTTACCTTACTAAGGATCAAATGTTCCATGAGAGAACAAAGCACAGTGATATCAAGTACCATTATGTTCGTGATGTTGTTGCACAAGGTACACTAAAGGTATGCAAGATAAGAACTCATGATAATCCTGCTGATATGATGACAAAGCTTGTTCCTGTTGCTAAGTTTGAGCTATGCTCAAGCTTAGTTGGTATAACTATTTAGCCCAAGTGGCTATTAGCGCCGAAAGTGTTTTCTTTGTTTGTTCAGTGAAATGATTACTGTTGAAGCTACAAGAAGAAATTTGTCTCAAGATGGAGTTTATTATATGTTGATCCAAATTCTACAAAGTAAAGGCCAACTTCTGACGGAGCGGAGCGAGGCCCGACGCCGGAAGCTTGGGCCGATGCGGATCGTTGATGACCTAGGTTACCACCGCTATATAAACCTCTTGTAAACCGCCCGCTGGGATAAGTTGCATCTGTGAAATCCCCGGCGTTATGTAAACACTCCTATAGTGAAGTTTCACTGGTTGGCGCCCGTGGTTTTTTTCCTCTCTTTGTTGAAGAGGTTTTTCTATGTTAAATCTATGTCCCCTTGCTGTGATTCTTTTATCGTTCTTCGTTATTTGATTGTCGCGGTCGATAGGAATATGGAATTGCAATTGCTGTAGGTTGGTTAATGCCTTGTGCAAGTACTTTGTTCGAGGACAGATCACTGTAGGTTGGTTAATCCCCTCTCCAACCAGATTACAATTATCTCTTACAACTCGCTTACAACCAGAAAACGACGGACAGCGATGAAGTTGGCCCGAGCTGCAATAAATTGCTTACGACTGAGCCCTAGGCACGCCCTATAAATAATCGTAAAGAGGCATTTCAAAATGTTAAAAATTCCGAACGAAAATTATATATATACATCCGAACATTCTATGTTGGCACATAAAGTTTCACAAGGAAAAAACATTTATTGTGGCTTGTGCAAAAAAAGAAAATTTATCTTGTGAATAGTCATAATAGAGCATCGAACATTGTCTTTTTACCTAAGTCTTAAAAAATATTCTTTTGAGGTGAAACTTTATGTAGAAACATAAAATGTCTAAATCGTACACGAGATTTTTTTTTGGGATTTTTTTAACCTTTTGAAATAGGAGACAATGAATGCATCTACACCTATGAGTCAAAGTGGATTCTCCAATTTTCGACATTTTTTTTTGGATGGACAGAGAGTACTAGATTAACGGACCAGCGGAAAGAATCAATCACAATCCTTTTGCAGTCTTGGAGTGCAACCGTTGGTTCATTCAATGGGATCTCAGCAAGATTGATAAACAAAGCAATCGAAGCAGCAGGCGGGGGCATCGCGCTTGAAGGAGTGGCATCATATCGGAGTGGAGGGGAATTGACCAAGGGCGGCCAGAGACATGTTAGGGCATCTCCAGCGGGCCGATCAATTTGAGACATGGAACGTGTCCGTTTAGATCAGCCCACGGACAGGAAAATGGCCACTGTCCGGCCTAGGCAAGGGGTCGTCTAAGCGGCTTGTACCAATATTTCGTACCGGTTCATATGAAACAAACTTAACTTACATATAGAAATTAGATAAAAAAATGGCCTAAAAACTAGAAACCCTAGCTAGGGCTTGTGGAGGTGATGCCAAGCAATCTAGCATGCGGTGCGGATTGTCGCACCTCTTTCCCCCACTGTTGTGTCTGCTGGCCAGGCCACGCCTGTGCGGGCTGCTTGTGCTGGCTAGGTCATGCCGCTGCGGGCTGCTGGTGCTAGTGCTGGCCAGGCCACATACAGTCCACGCCTCATACTGCGATGGTGGCTATTTTGACGGGTGCAGCGGGCGTTGTTGTTGATGTTGCATGTGTTGCTATTATTGTTGTTGTTATTGTTGTTGTTGTTGATGATGTTGTTGCGGGGCCATCCTGACTCGTGCAGCGTTGTTGTCATCGCTATCAAGAGCGCTTCCTTCGTGAGCGCAAAAATCTCCATGGCGATGCGGAATGCCTCTTCTGGTGCCATGTCTGGCGGCTGAAATGGGATCGTCTTCTCTCGCTCATGCTCCTCTTTGAAGGAGATATACCCTAGAGGCAAATAATAAAGGGTTTATTATCATATCTATTAGTTCATAATAATTTTATATCATCCTATAACTGTATCAAGCGAAAACATTAATACATGTGTGATATATAAACAAACCAAATGTTCCTAGTAGCCTCTATTTAACTAGTTCATTGGGCAGCTGCTGATCACGCCAACTAATAATGAAGTCATATCATCTGGAAATGATGTGATGGATATTACCCACCGATGATTGTTGCAACATGATCATGTTACAAAGTTCAGAGTTTCAATTGTCAGAAACGAAGCGTCCTAATCCTTAGACCGTGAGATCATATTTAATCACTGTCACACGAGGTTGCTTTGACTGCATCAACCGTGATGACCGTAACAAGGTAACCATAAAGGTGTATGTTGGGTATTTCATAGGAGCAAGTTGAGACGTATGTATCGAGATCAGGATTTGTTCTGTTGTGTGATGGGAAGATACACTGGGCCCACTCGGTGAGTTACATCCATAAGCTGCGCAGTGTATGACTAGATCATGGGGATGAAATTTTATGAGAACGAGTAAATCAGTACTTATTGGAAACGATATTGGACAAGGTATCATGATACCGATGATAATATCTCGGACAAGTCAGGTATGAAAGTAACAAGGTAATTGGATTCGACGATTATGGTTCGATACGATATCATTTCATGGAATGCACGGGGTTTATTATGGGCATCCCGGTTCCGTTATTGATCATTGATCCGAGATCATCTCGATCATGCTTGTGCCATTCCCGAATTGTAGGGTACCACACTAAAAGGCACTACGACACTTGGTTGATGGAATCACAGAAGAAAAAGAAGAGAGAAACCGAATGTGTTCCGTGAGAGAACCCGAATAGTTTCGAAGAGGACCCCGAACTTGTCCGGAAGAAAGAAAAGACCGAAAGGTGTTTCGGATAAATAGTAATTTATTATATGCATTTATATATGTTAACTGTGAATTGGTATATATTAAATAAATATTTTAAATTAATATATATTAAAATATTTTAAATTTATTCTGGATTTGCTCTATCTCAAATTAACGTTCTTATTCTCCGTAGATACTTCAAAGTGTTTGGAGCATATATGCACCAATACGCAAAATCCAAATATGGATTTTCTTATGAAAATTAAAATATTATTTTCCATAGATTTTCCCTGCATTTGGAGCATATATACACCGATACTCAAAATACAAGTATGGATTTGGTCTATCTGAAAATTTTAACATTGTTATTCTCCAAAGATTTTCCTTGCATTTTCAGCATATATGCACCGATACTCGAAATCCAAGTATTTATTTGCTCTACCTAAAATTAACATTCTTATACTCCATAGATTTTCCCTATATTTGGAGCATATATATGTGGATACTCGAAATCCAAATAAAGATTTAAAATTAACATTTTTAATACCCGAAAGATTTTCCCTGCATTTGGAGAATATATATATATATATATACTGATAGTCAGAATCCAAATATTGGCACAATAATTATGACCATCAAAGAATTCTCTGCTATAAAACGAGTCCTAGTCTCTTTCTTCTCCTCACACACCAAACAACATAAGCAATGGCTGGTAAGGGGAGGGATAGTGGGAGGGTGAAGATCCAATGGATCGTAGACAACAGGAAGCGCAAGGTGGCGCTGCAGAGACGCCTCCCCATTCTTCTGAAGAAGGTCCGTGACCTCTCCATCCTCTGTGGCGTCCCTGCCTTCCTTGTGGTGTACTGCCCTGGTGAGGTCCAACCGGTGGTGTGGGCATCGCCCAAGGGGGCCTCGAAGGTCCTGCGCAAGTACAGAGACCGAGACTATGGGAGGTCCAAGAACAAGCTGGACGGCCTGGACTTCCTCAAGCAGGTAAAAGAGAAGATGGAAGTGAGACTGTCCAAAGTCCACCGGCAAACCCGTGACGAGGAGGTCAAGCTCGTCATCCGCGACTTCCTCGTCGGGAACCGCAGAAGCTTCAACGATGTGCCCATTGACTTCTGCGCCTCCATAGAATCGAGGGTGGAGACTAAACTTGATGCGGTTAGAGCACGGCTCCAAGAGCTCCGTTCGGGCGGTACACCACCTCCTCGTGCGCTCGAGTACGTACCTATGTTGCGCCGGCCGCAGGTACCTCCTCCGATGATGGTGGCAACTCCTCTTCTACCTTGGAATGATGGTCCTACCTCCATGACTTTGTACAGCGATCCATGCTATGGTCGCTACCTCTTTGGGACGCTGGACGCCTTCGGTGTCTTCCGCGAAGGCGGTGCCCTCCCTACCACTCGAGATAGGCATGCAGCCTTCGTGCAGTCTGGGATATTCTCCTGGCCGCCGAGCCCTCTTGAACCCTAGAGCCTTGCGTGCTTCTTCGTCTACTAGTGGTGCGCTAGTTTATTCATGGTTATTTGCAGCCATGTTGGGCGATCATCTACCGTGTGGTGCATGTTCTGCATGAAAGACATCGAAATTTTCAGATTTTTCTTAGTACAGTAGTCATCGTGTTGCTCTCTTTATGAGTGCGTCCATTGGAGTACTACTACTCCACAATGGTTTTATGATGAAATCTTGCCATCCAGTTAATTGACGGAATTTATTGCTGCCATGTTTGAATGTACGGTGAGTACGCGTGCAATTTGTGCTAGTACAGCCGAACGTATCACAACGAGGCTTAGAGCATCTCTAGCAGATCCCTCATATATCGGCCTGCAAACGCGGCGGCGGACCGACATGGGGGTTTCGGCCGTTTTTTGGGCCCGACTAGACCCGCATCGGTGGTCTGGCCCGAAAAATGTATCCAGGCCGTAGCCCAAATCACAAAAACACCCGCATATATAGCGGTCGGCGAGGTGGATGGGGGCCAAACCTCATCCGCTCCTCCGCCTCTCCACCTCAAATCGCCGCCCCTCCAACGAGCAATCGACGCGGTAGTGTAGATCGAGCGTCCCCACCTCCCGCCGGCGACGATGGTGGTAGGGCGCGGGCGCGGGGGCGGCCAGGTGGGCCGCGACAGACGCTCCACCGAGCGCGGTGGGAGCTCCACTGCTCCTCCCGCCGGCGAGAAGACGGACGCGGAGAAGGTGAAGTCGGACGCGGCGCGCATCCGCGGTAGTTACCGCTACCGCAACTACGGAGTCGCCGCGCCGCCCGCCTTGGCCAAACGCGAGTCGGAGCGGTACCGCCGCGGATGTGCCGCCTCCTCTTCCGCGACCTCGTCGTCCTCGGGGTCGAGCTCCCGCCAGCGCCCGCCGACGGCATTGGTGGTGAAGATGGAGGACGCCGAGCCAGAGCCAGAGCCGTCACGCCTCCCTCACTTCGCCCCGGGCGACTACCTCGACGACGAGCAATTCAGGCTCCTCCTCCCGCAGCTCGGCGTCAACGCGGGCCTCGCGCCAGGCGACTTCGTCGCGGAGTGCGAGCGCGACATCGTCGTCGGCCTCGTCGCGCGCTCCAGCCAGCAGGACGCGGACAAGCCCGTCGAATGGAGGCACATCGCCGTCGAGCAGGACCGCGTCTTTGTCGACCTCGTCAGCGACGAGGAGTGAGGAGCCGACATGCCACCGCCACGGCATAGGGCTCCGGTGAGTATCCTAGAGCTGATTTTGCTGCAATGTAGTGCCGTGGCGGCGGATATTGTAGTTGCTTTTGATGTAAGTAGTCGAATTTAGGACCAATGCAAGCATGAACTCTCCGATCGAACTGTTCTTCCGTAGTGCGCGTGTTTTTTTTTAAATTTACAGTTTCATATAGCGTATCTGAACTATCTGCGTGCTTTTCGAATCCCAAATCTGCGTTGGGTGCCCTGGATACGCGGATTTAGGGTTTAGGGTTTGCCGTATCTGGTAGAGATGCTCTTAGAGCCAAATTGATGTCGACGAATCGATTGGTGGAAGAATCAAACTTCTTTTTGCCAAGCCGTTGAGTATTGCGATTGGCCGTTGTCTCGTTCATGCGATTGCCCAAGCTGTTAGGCATCTCCTCACGCCACGTCAGTCCGAGAAGGGGTCCACATGTCATAATCGCGTTCAAGAGTGGTGAGTATCCGTCACACTATTACGCTTAAGTGGTGTTTTTTTTTCACAAAACAGAAACATGGTGGTTTGTTTTAGGAATTTGTATTTCCGTGCCCCTGGTTCGTTAGTTGTACTCAGTTTTTTCCAGCCGCTTAAAGTTTTCTCACTTTTGCCCATCTCCTTGTACGAAACTTATTAAAGAGCTCGAACGACAACTACCGTCAGGTTGTTGGCTGATGTGTGGGGCCGCGTGGTGTGGGGCCATGTGGGGCTGGTTGGTAAGTAACGCGTTATGCTGACGTGTTGGGCCGCGTCATGTGGGACTTCGTGGGACCGGTTTGTTGGAAACGGGTTATGTGGGACGTGGTGTGAGACCATGTGGGACGTATTTGGTGGTTACGTGCGTCCTGTCGCCAAAATGGAAAGTTTTTTTATTTATGAATGGCTTTTTAAGAGCGTCTTTTTCCCCCTCTCTCACTAACAGTTGTGCTTTTTTTGGCCAAAAAGATAGCGAATCTAGAGCAGCTTCTCTCTTCATTGATTGTTCCTTTTGGCCTTCATTTTTCCCAATCTGGTAGCAAATCTAGAGCAGCAAATCTAACCAGCACCATAAATATATTCAGTAAACAGAACAGATGTAGATAATAAAGCAGCTAATATATGATATATATAGCAGATGTAGATAAAGCAGTTAATATAGGATATATATATATATATATATATATATAGTACGGTATTTAACGAGGTTTGACAATTAGGCCGCTCAGCAGCAACAGCGGACAAGTTCAACACAGACAATACAAAAGAAGATGTTTTACAGCAGCAGCAACAGCATAAATCAGTGGCCCCTCATGGCCTCCTCTAGGAGGGCTTCCGCCTCCCCCTCTGGCGTCTCCTCCATTTCTTGCTGCCCAGTCCCTTGACCTTGGGCGCCTTGGGCTTGATCGGGGGCATGCGACCCTCCTCGATGGCCACCTTCTAGAGGTTGTGGAGGTGAAGACCGAGCGCCTGGTGCTTGGCTCTAAAGCCGTGGATGTTCACGGACTCTCTGCAGGTCCTCACGTTCTCGGCATGCTTCACGAGGGAGTTGAAGTCGGTGGCGTGGAGCCTCCTGGTGGTGCAGAAGGGGCACATGTAGACGACGCCGACGAAGAAGTTGTCGTACTGGTCAGACTTTAGCTTCCTCAGCACATGACGAGTCTTGGTGTCCTTGGACTCGTCGTCGTTGTAGACGTTGCTGCTATCCTCCCGTTGGAAAAAACAGAGTACAATAAGGACATGATTGAGATACCTTAATTATCAGGATTGACTATTTGTATAAATTAACCGATTAAGATCCCCTTATTATTCCTCAATACCCAAATCTCAAACCAAATCGAATACTAATCCCAACTACAGATCGGTGCTAGTACTAACTAGGGAATCCCTTAACTGCAACTCGGAGGACAAATAAAATAGGATTGAAATAGGAACAGGGGGTTCATCGAAATAAGAGATCTAACACAAGAGGATTAACTACTGTAAAAATACCTAGCATCCAACGATTGAAAATACGAACAACCGAACCCTAATAACATACGATCTAGCATCCAACGATGAGAATAGGGGAAGAACAAGGGAAGGGGAGAAACACTAGTTATCTTCGACCATGGGTCGGCGATGCTGGTGTCTTAGGGGTTCTCTGGCCTGATGTAATCATCCTCCTCGTAGGGGTCCGAGCCGAGCGGGATCTGCCCAAGACCGATGGGGGCCTCCTCGCCGATGGCTACGTCGGAAGCAGGGACGGGGGTCGGGGACGATGGCTGCCTTCGATGCCTCGACGGGGGCCTGTATGGGGATGGGGGCCTCCTCGCCGGCGGCCTTGGAGGCGACGATGGCCACCGCGCTGTTCTTCTCCATCGCTGGCGTGGTTGGGGTTTTCTTGGGGGTTTGCAGAAGGTGATGGGACAGTGAAGATGTTTGTGTGAGTAAGCGAGTGAGTGATGAGTGAGAGTGAGGAGGCCTCTATAAAGGAGAAGTGAAGGTACATTTCGTTGCACCACAGTGCACTGCGTAACCGCGTACGCTACTGCACCATGCACGGCCACACGTGTGCGCTACCGCCCCGTGCACCGCGACACGCATACCTGATACGTTGCAAACGTATCTATAATTTTTGATGTTCCATACTTGGTTTTATCTACTTTCTTATGTTTTGTCCATACTTTGGAGTACTTTTCATATGATTTCTTGGACTAACCTATTAACAAGAGCCACAGTGCCAGCTGCCTATTTTCTGCTGTTTTTGGTTCTAGGAAAGTCAGAAAATGAATATTCTCTGAATTGGACGGGACAAAAGCCAAAGTCAGTTTTTCACTGACGGACACCTAGAGCCAGAATACGAGACGGAGACGGGCTGGGGCCCGGCCACACCACCTGGCCACGCGGCTAGGCCTGGCCCGCGCCAGGGGGTGGTCTGACCGCCCTAGGCACCCCCTCGGCCTCTCCTTCTTCCTATATATTGCCTCTGATACAGAAACCCTAAGCACCCGATCAAAAATCTACGAAAGAGTCTGTAGCCACCGTCATCTCTATCCCTAGATCGGGAGGGATCTGAAGCTCTTCTCGGCACCATGTCGGAGAGGGGAATTCACCCTGGAGGCCTTCTTCATCATCATGCAAGCCTTCGGTGTGATGCGTGAGTAGTTCATCTCTGGACTACGGATCCATGTAGTAGCTAGACGACTGGTTCTCCTCCTTTGTGCTATCATGTTTAGATCTTGTGAGCTCCGTTCATGATCAAGATCATCTATTTGTAATTCTGCATGTTGTGTTTGCGGGGATCCGATGGATATTGAGATGCTATTTCAGATTGATTATTGATTCTATCATGTCTTTGTTATTTGTGATCTTGCATGCTTTCCGTTGTTTGTAGCTATCTTGGCCAAGTAGATGCTAGCAACTCCAAGAGTTAGTATTTATGCTCGATAGTGGGTTTAATTTAGATGCCTCTAGTAATCTGGGGAAGTTTGTAGCTATCTTGGCCAAGTAGATGCCTCTAGTAATCTAGGGAAGTGACATAAATCTCTAAGGTACTAGATGTACTGTTGCTACTAGGGAGAAAACAACAATCCTTTGTTCATATAACAATCGTATTGTTTAATTTACACGCAATTTGTAATGCAATTATCCGTTGCTTGCAACTTAATACTGGAGGGGGTTCGGATGATAACCTGAAGGTGGATTATTAGTCATAGATGTAGTTGGATGGCGGTCTATGTATAATGTTGTAATGCCCAATCGAATCTCAAAGGAGTCAAGATGATTAGTATATGCATGTATGCTTTCTCGATGTTTGTCAATTGCCCTGCTGTAATTTGTTCACCCAACATGTCATCTATCTTAAGGAGAGCCACCTCTAGTGAACTATGGACCCCGGTCCTTTCTTTTACTATCAATCTACAATCAACTGTTTACTTGCTTGTGTTTACTTTCTGCAAACTATTACTTTCTTCCACTCGATACGTTTAATCCATTGTTTTCAGGAAAACCAGTGAGATTTACATCCTCATCGCAAGTTGGGGACATTGTTCTCTGGTTGTGTTGTGCAGGTCTCCATGTTGCTGCTGGCACCGGTAGTGCGCCCTGCCAAAGTTCAGCTAGCTACACCTTAGGGGTGTTTCCTTGCTCCTACTGGATTGATAACCTTGCTTTCATAACTGAGTGAAAACTTATTGCTGTGCTCATCATACCTTTCTCTTGGGGTTCCCCAACGAGCTCGTTAATACATGAGTCAGCAAGTACTTTTTCTGGCACCATTGCTGGGGAGTCAAGGACATCTTCACAAGGGGAGTCCCTCATAACCAATCTCTTTACTTTGTTATTTTTGTTTTGCTTAGTTTACTTTTTCTTTTATTTCTTGTTTCTTTATCAAAAACACACAAAAAATAGTTTTACAAGTTTGCTTTCTTTACTAGAAACACACAAAAATGACTACTCTGGAAAACACTAAGTTGTGTGACTTCACTAGCACCAACAACAATGATTTTATGAGCACACCTATTGCTCCACCTGTTCCTGAAGCTACTTTCTTTGAAATAAAACCTACCTTACTCAATCTTGTTATGAGAGAACAATTTTCTAGTATTGGTAATGAACATGTTGCAACCCATCTAAATAACTTTGTTGAACTTTGTGAGATGCAAAAGCATAAGGATATAGATGGAGATATAATTAAGCTTAAATTGTTTCCTTTCTCTTTGAGAGGAAAAGCTAAAGAATGGTTAAATTTGTTAGAAATATGCCCTAGAGACAAATAGTAGTAAGGACTATTATCATATTTCATATAGTTTATGATTAAGTTTTATATCATGCTATAACTGTATTGAGTGGAAACAACAATACACATATGATATACAAACAAACCAGGGGTTCCTAGTGAAACTCTAGTCACTGGTTCATTGATCAATAGATGATCATGTTTCCTGATCATATGGCATTTATGCCAGTTGGAAATGAGGTCATCTCATTCTGTGAAGGAGATGATGAACCAATACCCAACCTAAACATCGTGATTCGATCATGTCACGAAGTTCAAGTTACGATCATTAGAAATGGATCCTCGTAGACTATTCCTTAGACCGTGAGGCTATATCAATCACTGTCTCCCAAGAATGCTTAGATAGCATCAAACACCATCTGGTAAAACAGTGGTTATAAAGGTGTGTTCAGGTATTCGGAGGAAACCGTAGAGGCAATATATGTCAAGAGCGGGATTTGTCCGTCCATGTGATGGGAAGATACTCAAGGGCCCACTCGGAGAAGTTCTATCCAATAGCTGCGCAGCGTGTGATTAGATCACGGGGATATCACTTGTCGGAACGAGTCAAGTAGCATTATTCAGTAACGAGATTGAACACGACATGGTGATGTCATTGATCAGATCTTGGGCAATGCAAGTATCGAGAGACAAAGGGAATAAGACACGACTGTCCCAGTTCAAACGACGAAAGATCTTCGTGGAATGCATAGGGGTCACATGGCCATCCAGGTCCCTCTGTTGATCATTGGTGCGGGAGTGTGCCGACCATGTCTGGAGTGTTCCCGAACCGTGGAGTATCACACTTAAGGGCTTGATGATGCTTAGAGAGTGTTTATAGGATCGGTAGAGGGCCCATTAGGGAAAGGCAAGAGGGGAGAAGGGACAAGGGGTGGCCGGTGGCCCTATTGGGCCAGCCCCCCACGTGGGGCCCATGAGGGGGTGGCCGGCGGCGCCTCCCCCCACCTCCTCCTCTCCTTTAGTCCCACCTCGAGACTTGAGGGGTGGTAGTACCTCCCCTCCCCCTATATAAAGTGGGGTATTTGGCCTAGAAAAATACACCCAATAATCAATAAAGGTCTCCCCACTTTTAGGAGGACCTCCAATTGATATTTTCTCTCTCCCCCTCTCTCTCTCGTGACCGTGGTCCCAAGTCTGGACTGCACAAGCGAGAGACATCTTCACCGTGGAGCGCCGTTGCGCTGCAGGATTCGGATCCGGGAGCTCTATTTCCGCAACTGCTGCTGGATCAGGGAAGCGGGAGTCATCGTTAGCCACCGGACGTGTGTAACTCCCCGCGAGGTGTCGCACTTGAGGCACTCAAGTCGTTGGAGCCAGAAGGAGCGCAAGGACTTCATCACGACCTTGAGGTCGGCGTCGGCTCGTCTACATCAACCACGCTCTCCTGAGCGTTGACAACGCTTTTCGGTCTTCAAGGGTAAGTTCGCGAAAAGCCCCTCCCATTACTGTATTACTAATATATAGGTCATGGCAGCTTCAGGGGTTCAGGGGCGTAGAGTAAAATTTATTGTTTTTATGCGCGGAACCCCTACAGTGGTATCCGAGCTAGATCTATGCGTAGTAATGCTAGTACGGGTAGAACACACGAGATGTAGCGTGTGGACGTTGATCTTTTAGTTGTTACCCTCCCACGTGTACTTGTGTATACCGCAGTAATGCTTGATGAAGCGGCCCCCAACCGACTTTACACGTTCATTCACGAGACTGGTCCATGCTTGACATACGGCTTGTACCGTATAAAGTGGCTTAGGGGGGTGTCTGTCTCTCTCGCATTAGTTGGTATACCATTTGCAACGGAGGGCCCCGAAAGGGGTGTAGTATAGACAACTACTTGATCAGCGTTGTGCTGAAAGTTCATAGGTAAGAACGGTTCTTGTGCGAAAGCCCATTCAGCCGCGTAAAACATGCAAAGATAAAGTAGAAGCGTCTAACTTTGTTTTGCAGGGGGGCGTTGCTTTGTGATATGGTTGTGGTAAAGGTAAAGTAATTACCTTTTGTTACATAGTAGTAGATAGTCACGGTAATGACAAACTACCACGCCGGAATGACACTGGTACCCTAGTGTCTACGGCGCCGGAACCCTGGCGCCAGAACCCGGTGACGACGGATGGAGATCACGACGTGAAGGACCATATCACATAGCATTTACATTCAATGTTATTGTTTGTATGTCTTATTGTGTGCTAGTATTAGATACTCGAGGGTAGCCTAATAAAATGATCCCTGTTAAAATTACCAACGATTGTGTTCCCCCTTAGTGTGCACCACCAAGAAAGTTCTTCGGTATGAGGCGATCCAGGGTGACAGGCCTGGGTGTCATACATATCTACGTTCGCACATAGTGGGTGTAAGCCATGTTGCACAGTGAATACACTAAGGTTGAGTTGGCGAGCCTAGCACGCTAGAGAAGCGTGGCCTCGGAACGCGGATGGTCGAAAGATCGAGCACGAGTCGCATGAATGATGTGACCGACGTTTAGTGTCCACCCTTGAACCCACATTGATGGCCGTGACGATCGGGGGAGATGTGGCTGATAGGGGTCGTGTTATCACTAGGAACCCTCACTGGGGATAGGTGTTTCTGAGTGGAGTTATTATTAACTCATTTCATTATAAACTTAGTCTAAATCCTTTTGCAATTATAAATGTAGAAAATGGTTCTTCCCGAGATTACTTTTCCTATCGACGATTGGTTAAAAGGAGAAAAGCTCAAGTTAGATGGATCCAACTTTTCTGCATGGGTCATACGCCTATTTGATCTCCTTGGGGAGAACACCGTAGCTGACTACATGACTTGCGAGATGTATTTGGAGTCACCCTATATTCATGAGACTGAGGAGCAGCGAGATCTGCGTTATCATTGTCGTGTGATGGCCACATTCATATCAGTGACCATGCGCCTCAGAATGGAGGATGGGCTATGGCGAATAGTGGGGAGTCTGAAGCCCCAGGCGGCGCATGTGGGAGTATGAGCTGATGGGGGACTTCCTCTCCATAAAGATGGAGGAGGGATCCTCATTGGATGAGCACTTATTGCGCCTCTACGATGCGTACATGAGTCTGACATACTACCTGGACAACCGGTTCTCAAGCTCATTCGTGATGGAAGTTGTGCTGTGGTCGCTTCCTCCAAGCTTCCAAGCACAAGTCAGGATCAGCGTTATGAGAGGCGACACGGAAACACTGGATTTCCTTGAGTTCATATCACATTTCAGAAATGTGATAGATGAACCCAACGTCACTGGAGTCGTCAACGACAAAGGTATATATTTGATATACAGTTTTATAAATGTTATAATCTTGCAAACATATTTGCAGTGTTAAGTATATCTGATACTTGTTCTGTTTTGGTGAAAACAGGTCCTTCTGCATGAGAGGTGCTTGCTGGAGAGGAGGTGACGTTGCGTGTTGATGGCGAGCATGATGATGATGGATGGCGACACTCTCCCTCAACATTTATCACTTAGTTTGTGTTTTAGGATGATTTTTGTAATCAAGAGATTGTGAACTTCTTTAGTGTGTCTCACACTTTGTGAGATGGTTATTCATATGAGTTTGTAACAAACAGTTGTTCTGCTTTTATGAATGATTTCTATTCATGTTCATATCTTGTTTGATTATATGTGAATTATCCTTGTTGTTTGAAACTAATTGATAATGTATGAACATTTGTAAAATATTAAAATGCCTTGTTTAAAATACCCAACTTAATGATATTTCATTAATGAATGAAACCATTGTTTAAATTCAAAGTTATGCGATAATATGTGAAAGTCATTTGATTACTTTTCACATATAAATCATGCTTAAGTTTGGCGAAATAACTTGAACACCATGTATTACTTGAATACAAAGTGTTTAATGAATTGTTAAAAGTATATACATATCCGATGTATTATGTTTTAACGAAAATGGTAATTATCACTAAATGATTGTTTAAATGTGTAAAGTAAGGTTACCAAAGGAAACATGAATATGAAACTATTTGATTTGATCAAAGTGTTTCATCAACAAAGGGTATAAATATAAAAGAGAATCCAATTACTATGATTTGATTAATAGTAATGAAGTTCAAATTTATAAGAATGGCATAAAAGACTTTGTGGAATGCAAAGTGTTTTGAAACGTCAAAATACAAAGCATCACAATGTGATATTAGATATCAAAAGGGGTTGAATATAAGGCACCAAATAAATCATTGTAGAGTATATGTAGAGACCATTAGTTTAGAAATAGTTAGCACTCAATTAGAATTGGTGAACCATTTGAATCGTGAAAGTTTTGGGGTTATTCGATATAACCAAAACAATAGCGAATAAGTCCTTGTAGAGTATTCATTGGAAACTTTGAATACGAAACCCATAGCTGAAACCAAAAGGAAAGCAAAACTTGTATTGCTTGGATTTTGGTGCATTCTTGAGAAAGCCCACTATTAGTGATGTTTCTCAATTATGAAGCAAATGGAAATTAGTGTAAAACATGATGAGGATTCAAAACCCTGCATCAGAGTGTTGAGAAGTGCAACGGACAACATTCCTGAACGATTCTCTTCACAGAAGGAAAGAATCAATGATTTTGATCATTGTGTTTTCCCTCCACTATTTTTTTTCACTACATGAAGTAGGATTCAAAATGTAAATCCATATCTTGTATGGAGACATTTGTGAACCACTTGTCATGATTTTGGAATATGACATACCTACGAACTACTAAGGAAATGATGGTAAACTAAATTATGAAGAAATCCTAGAAGCAAAATTCCCTTGAGATTAGAAAGCAATTAGTTGTTGAATCTCACAAGTAAAAGGAGTTACTTGGAATTTTCCCAAATGACTGCAAAGCCATTGTAGGAAAATGGGGTGAATGACAAAAGCACAATTTGTCAAGTATTGGACAAATTCAAATAAATTTGATTCATGTGTGCTAAATGTCTAGTGGATTTAAAACTAGTAAAGTACTAGTATCTCATGATAAATCTCCAAGTTTGATGTTTAATCAAAGGATTTTGAAGTTATTCAAAACAGTAAGGAGATATGCAGTTTGCATAAAATTGAGTGGGAGCTATGAAAGTCTACCTGAAACAATATGTGATTGACATATTTTTAAGTGGGAGCAACATAAGACTCAAATTCAAATATGTAGGAACATAGTTTGAGTAAGAGTACTGACTCGTACCCAAATATGTTAGCAACATAGTTTGAGTGGGAGCTTATAGGAGTAATTCTTAAGTAAGTTAAGGATGAAAGCACAAATACTTATAAATAATGATTTATAAGATGTAGAAGTTGATAATAAGTGTATTATGATATTATGTAGTATTCCTTAAGAGATTCTGAAAGGGATTTTCAGAATAGAAGTTAATTGAGGAACCAGTCCTTAATAACTCGAATTAGGAATATCATTAAGTTTAATATCAATGGTTGAAAGAAAGAAATGATGATCATCATCCACTATGTTAATACATAGGTTCTATCTTAGTAAACCATGATGATAACTTAGCATAATATGTGATCCAAATAAGGAACGTTTGAAAGTGATTAAGTTCGAATCACAGAATGTTGAGCTAAGTTTGTCCATAGAGTCTAATAGAGAACTGTAGACATGTTTTTCAAATCCATAAAGGATGACATATCTTAAAGCATAAAGAGTTATGTTATAAGGGAATATGTTGGAAACTCCTGTAGATACCAATTAAATTCAAATAGGAAGCAAGGTGAACAAAACATCGAAAGTTGCACGGAGTGCACTAGTGTTTTGATGAATACATTTATAATAATAGATAAGGGTACCATCTAAAGTGTTGTATAATGTTATGGCGGGGCTAATTCACTTTTAACGTAGAATGATGTGTCCGAGGGCACAATTCTCATGAGAAAGCCCTCGAGGTTGATCTAACGTCACTGTAGGCTCCTGGAATCAGGCCTCGTTCTGCTGCCATAGCAACGATGCATTCACACAGATGCTACCATGAGATGATAGAATATTAATGTCAATCAAAGTGACATTAGTAAGTTGCAAAGGATTTGGGACTGTAAAGTACAGACCCAAGACTCAACCTCTTCCATGAGCAATCATGTTCTAGGTACCGGTTATATGGTACCAATAATTAAGAACAAATGCAGCTAGTGTATTTGTACTCTAGTGCAAGTGGGAGACTGTTGGAAATATGCCCTAGAGACAAATAGTAGTAAGGACTATTATCATATTTCATATAGTTTATGATTAAGTTTTATATCATGCTATAACTGTATTGAGTGGAAACATCAATACACGTGTGATATACAAACAAACCAGGGGTTCCCAGTGAAACTCTAGTCACTGGTTCATTGGTCAACAGATGATCATGTTTCCTGATCATGTGGCATTTATGCTAGTTGGAAATGTGGTCATCTCATTCTGAGAATGAGATGATGAACCAATACCCAACCTAAACATCATGATTCGATCATGTCATGAAGTTCAAGTTACGATGATTAGAAATGGATCCTCGTAGACTATTCCTTAGACCGTGAGGCTATATCAATCACTGTCTCCCGAGAATGCTTAGATAGCATCAAACGCCATCTGGTAAAACGGTGGTTATAAAGGTGTGTTCAGGTATTCGGAGGAAACCGTAGAGGCAATATATGTCAAGAGCAGGATTTGTCTGTCCATGTGACGGGAAGATACTCAAGGGCCCACTCGGAGAAGTTATATCCAATAGTTGCGCAGCGTGTGATTAGATCACGGGGATATCACTTGTCGGAACGAGTCAAGTAGCATTGTTCAGTAACGAGATTGAACACGACATGGTGATGTCATTGATCAGATCTTGGGCAATGCAAGTATCGAGAGACAAAGGGAATAAGACACGACTGTCCCGGTTCAAACGACGAAAGATCTTCGTGGAATGCATAGGGGTCACATGGCCATCTAGGCCCCTCTGTTGATCATTGGTGCGGGAGTGTCCCGACCATGTCTGGAGTGTTCCCGAACCGTGGGCTTAAGGGATTGATCATGCTTAGAGAGTATTTATAGGATCGGTAGAATCGCCGAAGAAAAGAAGGGAGAAAATCGGAAGGGTTTCGGTAAGTCCGGAGGATGTCCGGAGTGGAGGTGGAAGGTGTTCCATAGCCACGGAGAACTGAATAATATGTGAATGAATGTTAAATGTTGATTTAATCATTTATTCATAATTATTTAATCAAGAGAAAAATCAATTAAATGGTCAAAGGCTTAATGGGCCAATTCCCGGAGGGGAGAGGGCCCATTAGGGAAAGGCAAGAGGGGAGAAGGGCCAAGGGGTGGCCGGCGGCCCTATTGGGCCAGCCCCCACATGGGGCCCATGAGGGGGTGGCCGGCGGCGCCTCCCCCACCTCCTCCTCTCCTTTAGTCCCACCCCGGGACTTGAGGGGAGGTAGTACCTCCCCTCCCCCTATATAAAGTGGGGTATTTTGCCTAGAAAAATACACCCAATGATCAATAAAGGTCTCCCCACTTTTGGGAGGACCTCCAATTGATATTTTCTCTCTCCCCCTCTCTCTCTCGTGACCGTGGTCCCAAGTCTGGACTGCGCAAGCGAGAGACATCTTCACCGCGGAGCGCCGTCGCGCTGCGGGATTCGGATCCGGGAGCTCTACTTCCGCAACTGCTGCTGGATTGGGGAAGCGGGAGTCATCGTCAGGCACCGGACGTTTGTAACTCCCCGCGAGGCGTTGCACTTGAGGCACTCAAGTCGTTGGAGCCAGAAGGAGCGCAAGGACTTCATCACGACCTTGAGGTCGGCTTCGGCTCGTCTACATCAACCACGCTCTCCTGAGCGTTAACAACGCTTTTCGGTCTTCAAGGGTAAGTTCGCGAAAAGCCCCTCCCATTACTGTATACTAATAGATAGGTCATGGCAGCTTCAGGGGTTCAGGGGCGTAGAGTAAAATTTATTGTTTTTATGCGCGGAACCCCTACAAAATTCCCTAACTAGGAATAGTATTGATTTTTGGACTAAATGCAAAGATGCTTTCATTGGAAAATATTATCCTCCTGCTAAGATTGTATCTATGAGAAGTGAAATAATGAAGTTTAAACAATCTGATAATGAATATGTTGCTCAAGCTTGGGAAAGAATGAAATCTTTGGTACAGAATTGTCCCACTCATGGACTGACTGCTTGGATGATCATCTAAACCTTTTATGCAGGATTGAATTATTCTTCAAGAAATCTATTGGATTCTGCTGCTGGAGGTACCTTTATGACCATTACTTTGGGTGCTACAACAAAGCTTCTAGATAATATGATGGTTAACTACTCCGAATGGCATATTGAAAGAGCTCCACAAGGTAAGAAGGTAAATTCTGTTGAGGAAACCTCCTCCTTGAGTGATAAGATTGATGTTATTATGTCTATGCTTGTTAATGGGAAGACTCATATTGATCCAAATCATGTTCCCTTAGCCTCTTTGGTTGCTCAAGAAGAGCAAGTTGATGTGAACTTTATAAGAAATAATAATTTTAGCAGCAATGCCTACAGGAATAATTTTGGTAACAATAATTATAAGCCATATCCTCCCAACAATGGTAATGCATATGGAAATTCCTACAACAATGATAGGAGTGCTCCCTCTGAACTTGAAGTTATGCTAAAGGACTTTATTAGTAAACAAACTGCTTTCAATAAAACTATTGAGGAAAAACTCTCTAATGCTGAAAGAAATATAGCATCTTTGGCTGAAGCTCAATCTTCTTTGAATAAAATGGCTGCTAAACCTGAAACTATTGATAATCCCTTTGCAGCTACTAATGCCATACAAGTAAGCATTGATGAAAATGTTAGACTATTAGCTGAATTGCATGCTAAGTGGGAAAGAGAAGATGAAATTTCTAGAAACATTAGTGTTTCTACTATCCCTACCACTAGTGTTGAGGCTAGTAATAGCTCTACTACTCTAGATGATAATTATGATTTTGATCTTGATGGTTGCAACATCTCTGAAGTTATTAAGTTCCTACAAAAGCTTGCTAAAAGTCCTAATGCTAGTGTTATGAATATGGCCTTTACAAAACACATTACTGATGCTCTCATAAAGATTAAAGAAGAAAAGATGAAACATAAAGCTTCTATTCCTATAAAACAAGAAGATGGTTGGGAACCCATCATTAATATGAAAGTGAATGATTTTTATTTCAAAGCTTTCTGTGATCTTGATAGTAGTGTTTCTATTATGCCTAGAAGGATTTATGATATGCTTGATTTGCCACCACTTGAAGATTGTTATTTGAATGTCCCACTTGATGATAATGCTAAAAAGAAACTCATGGGGTGTATTAATGATGTTCTTATTATGGTTAACAATGCCTATGTCCCCGTTGATTTCTATGTTTTGGATGTTGAATGCAATGCTTCTTGTCCTATTACTTTGGGAAGACCTTTTCTTAGAACTGTTGGTGCCATTATTGATATGAAAGAAGGCACCATTAAATATCAACTCCCACTCAAGAAAGGTATAGAACACTTCCCTAAGAAGAGAGAGAAGATTTCTTTTGCCTCTTCTATGAAAACAAATTTTGATCTTAATGCTTCTTCATTTGAGAACACTTGATCCTTTTTCTTGCTTCTTATGCCTAACTTAAAGGCGTTAAAGAAAAGTACTTATTGGGAGATAACCCAAAAGTTTTAAATGAGTCTTGAAAGTTATTACTTCAGTAATAACTGCTCCTTATCCTTTTTATTTGCTTTTTGTGCCAAGAGTAACCTCTAATGAGAGAGAAGTAATGATTGGGAAAGTTGTTGTCCCAAAACAGATTTCTGTGATTCATCGTAAAAATTCGGGAAAAAACTCTGTTTGTCCTTGAGGCCTGAATTTTTGTGCTTCTGCCCCAGGTTGTTATCTAACTTTCGTTAGTTCAACACTTTTCGTTTGAGCAACAGAAGGTCTTCGAAAAAATTCGTTTTTACCCGCTGGTCTGTTTTGACAGATTTTTGCCATTCTTTTGCATTTGCTTCTTGTTGGTTCCTTTTTGAGTTCTTTTGGGGAATTGAGCTTTTTGAGTGAAGTGCTAGAGTAGCTTGTGTTCTAATGGAAGTTTTATTGGTGTTGGAACTGAACCTAAAGACCTATTATCTTAAGTGCACTAATGTTGTTAATAAAGATTGTGTGAAGTTTTGTATGAAGGAAAAATTTTAGGTGTATAGAAGGAATGAGTAATGAGATGAAGAATGGACTAAAGCTCAAGCTTGGGGATGCCACGCATGTCACCCCAAGAAATATCCAATAAGTACAAGCGTCAAAGCTTGGGGATGCCCAAGACATCCCCCTCTTCATCAATAAAAACCCCAGGTTTCTTCCAAACACTTCATTTTTATTGTTTAATGCACAGTTGTGTTGTTCTTGGAGCGTCTTCTTTTTTGTTTTTGTTTTGGTTTTTCGTTTGCTTAGTTTGCTGGATAAATTGGTTGGACCCCCTCTTTCATACATTGGTTTTCAAATAGTTTGGTTTGGATTGGAAAAGAGTAGGAAAGTTCATGCTTAAGTGGTAAAGAGAGCTTGTTTTTGACTATGGCCTATGCTTTGTCATGCCATTCTTGATATTGTTTTGGCTTTATGCTTAGTATTATTTGCTGTAGCATGACTTGTTATAAACAATTGAGATTGCTTAATGTGCCTTGGAAGAATCATGCGTTGTTTTAGCATATCAAAGCATAGTATTGTGGTATTCTCCTTTGATGCTTTATTTGGGTTGACTTGGCACATGCTCACACCATGTTATGACTATCCCAAGTCACCATAGCCTTTATGATCCTTTAGTTTTCAACTTGTAGTATCACTTTATACTTTGATCAATGATGTTTTGTCGCTCTGCATGATTATGGCCATTATTGCTCTCTTAGTTGGTCACTCCTAGTCTTTTGCTAGCCTCCGTAACCTAGTATGAGTTCTACTCATGCATCCAACTCCTAAAACCAAATTATTCCAAAGAGTCCACCATACCTACCTACTAGCATATGCTATTCCAAGTATATTCTTGTTTTTGTCTACCTTCCAAATTAAACTTGTTATGAGAAAACTAGTGATTAAAGCCCTCACGAACTTGATGGCACACTTTACTTTTTTGCAGTTAATAAACCTGAACCATTGCGTCCATCTTTGTTGCGTATATGCTTGCGCTTTATAAGTTGAAGTTAGCAGAACCATGTATCATGGGGAACGCTTTCAACATTGCACCTGTACTTTGTACCCCGTTGATATCATGTTCTTTTGCTTATGGATCCCGGCTGTGTGAAATAAAAGGGGAACTTGTAAGATCATGGAGTTTGTATTTGTGTTAGAGAAATGCCTGGGCCGCTAGCCTAAGCCATGCCTAATCATGGTGGAAACTTGCAGCATAACCATAATGAGCACTCTATGAAGCATCCTCAATAAAAACCTATGCAAATAGCAAATAAAAAGATAGCTGAGATGCTCATTGTCTGCTTGCCTTGTCATTTTGATTATGGGATAGCTCATGTGTCATGTGCAAGGGGTACCCCGTTGGCGGTTCTCTATGATACATATGTACTTATAATGACAAGAGCTTACTTGTGACTAAAGTTGAGTAGCATGACGTTTGGTCTTCGTAAGTAAGGGGCATGAGATTTCGGTTTATAACTTGTCAAGTATATCCTCTTAGTTGTGTCACTTTAACCTAATCACCTTCAAGATGTTTATGATAGGGGCAATGAGAGCTGAAAGCTATTAAGTACCATAATTTTTGGAAGCTCTTTATGAGACTTGAATCCCTACTTCCTTCTATGAAGGCCTTTCTTTTACTTTTATGTTGAGTCTCCACCTTCTACCTTTATGCACCTACTTTGAGAGCATAGTGGCCATTCTTAGTTCTATGTGCATTGTCCCAAGACTTGTTGATTGATGCATAACTTTGATATTGCTTGT
Organism: Avena sativa; assembly: GCA_916181665.1. Taxonomy (NCBI): domain Eukaryota; kingdom Viridiplantae; phylum Streptophyta; class Magnoliopsida; order Poales; family Poaceae; genus Avena; species Avena sativa. The sequence goes on along the minus strand of OV702291.1, from coordinate 74,059,077 downwards.
TTTAAACTATTTGTATCTAGTCACTATTATAAACTTTGAAGGTGTCCTATGCATTTATGTTTGCTACTCTATGAGGGACAAGCTGAATGCCACTATGCTATGTTTTCTTTATGTGAGACAAACAAACGTCTTGCAAAGTATTGTTATTCATGAATCTTTTGTTTGTGCCTTTTCATTTTGCAACATAGTTTCTTTGTCTTATTGCTAGAACTTTATCTTTCATGTTATGATTGAAGTACTATGATCCCAACTTTGAATATTTTACAAATACTTTGATCAAGTTTATGATGGTGCATGTCACCTCAAAAATTATTCTTTCTTTTTATCACTTACCTACTCGAGGATGAGTAGGAGTTAAGCTTGGGGATGTTGATACGTTGCAAACGTATCCATAATTTTTGATGTTCCATGCTTGGTTTTATCTACTTTCTTATGTTTTGTCCATACTTTGGAGTACTTTTCATATGATTTCTGGGACTAACCTATTAACAAGAGCCACAGTGCCAGCTGCCTGTTTTCTGCTGTTTTTGGTTCCAGGAAAGTCAGAAAATGAATATTCTCTGAATTGGACGGGACAAAAGCCAAAGTCAGTTTTTCACCGAGGGACACCTGGAGCCAGAATACGAGACAGAGAGGGGCTAGGTCCCGGCCACACCACCTAGCCGCGCGGCCAGACCTGGCCCGCGCCAGGGGGTAGTCTGGCCGCCCCAGGCACCCCCTCGGCCTCTCCTTCCACCTATATATTGCCTTTGATACGGAAACCCTAAGCACCCGATCAAAAATCCACGAAAGAGTCTATAGCCACCGTCATCTCCATCCCTAGATCGGGAGGGATCTGAAGCTCTTCCCGGCACCCTGCCAGAGAGGGGAATTCACCCTGGAAGCCTTCTTCATCATCATGCAAGCCTCCGGTCTGATGCGTGAGTAGTTCATCTCTGGACTACGGGTCCATGTAGTAGCTAGATGGCTGGTTCTCCTCCTTTGTGATATCATGTTTAGATCTTGTGAGCTCCGTTCATGATCAAGATCATCTATTTGTAATTCTGCATCTTGTGTTTGCGGGGATCCGATGGATATTGAGATGCTATTTCAGATTGATTATTGATTCTATCATGTCTTTGTTATTTGTGATCTTGCATGCTTTCCGTTGTTAGTAGCTATCTTGGCGAAGTAGATGCTAGCAACTCCAAGAGTTAGTATTTATGCTCGATAGTGGGTTCATGCCTCTAGTACTCTGGGGAAGTGACAGAAATCTCTAAGGTACTAGATGTGTTGTTGCTACTAGGGAGAAAACAACAATCCTTTGTTTATATAACAATCATATTGTTTACTTTACACGCAATTCGTAATGCAATTATCCGTTGCTTGCAACTTAATACTGGAGGGGGTTCAGATGATAACATGAAGGTGGATTATTAGTCATAGATGCAGTTGTATGGCGGTCTATGTATAATATTGTAATGCTCAATCGAATCTCAAAGGAGTCAAGATGATTAGTATATGCATGTGTGCTTTCTCGATTTTTGTCAATTGCCCCGCTGTAATTTGTTCACCCAACATGTCATCTATCTTAAGGAGAGCCACCTCTAGTGAACTATGGACCCCGGTCCTTTCTTTACTATCAATCTACAATCAATTGTTTACTTGCTTGTGTTTACTTTCAGCAAACTATTACTTTCTTCCACTCGATACGTTTAATCCTTTGTTTTCAGCAAAACCGGTGAGATTGATAACCTCATCGCAAGTTGGGGACAGAGTTCTGTGGTTGTGTTGTGCAGGTCTCCATGTTGCTACTGGCACCGGTAGTGCGCCCTGCCAAAGTTCAGCTAGCTACACCTTTGGGGTGTTTCCTTGCTCCTACTAGATTGATAACCTTGGTTTCATAACTAAGGGAAAACTTACTGTTGTGCTCATCATACCTTCCTCTTGGGGTTCTCCAATGAGCTCGTTAATACACGAGTCAGCAATACCGTGAGTTATGTTTTTCCCTCATGTCTAACTTTGGCGACTTAGTTGTGCTTAGTTATACCCTCGAGTGTAACACTAGTGGTTCGGTTGTACTCAGATTTTCCCTCCAGTACTAACATTGTCATGTGTAATATAATCAGTTTTACCCTCCGGTGACTGGTCAACAGAGAGTCAATGAATGAATTTTAGCTAGCTAATTGAGTCATTTTATGCACAACAAATTCAAAAAGATCAAAACATAGTGGCATCTAGCCAGGGAGTCTTATTATGTGACCTGCCACCATAAAAATGTATAGAAATCAAGTTTTAACCTAAATCACCATTTCTCAAATCACCTACTATCTATGAAGGTTCATGGCTTTCTACTCAAGCCTCTTTCCAAAACATAGTTTGTCTGAATGAGGCAATAATTTTCAAACCGATGTATATTTGAATTGCAAATAGTTTGATGTATGCCAAGATGTATTTTATTGTATAAAAGACGCATTTTCCATTTTTTAAATCTCTTTCTATTTTCTATTTGAATCTTTTTGTCAGTTTGCCTTGGTTTTTAAGTTCTACTCAGTTTTACCCTTGGTTTTAAAGTTCTACTCAGTATGTATTCCCCTCTCTCGTAGTCACAAACTCTCACACTTGTGCTCATCTTCGCTGCTACACTCTGATTGGTTGAGACAGTTGTCACGCGGATCGTGCCCACCAAGCGTTGATCCTCTGTGATTAGCGGACATGATAACCTCTATATCTATCGGGGACACCCCTCTATCCATGCAATATAATGAGTTTTCCACCGGTACTTTAACTCCATAAAGAAATAATTTTGAATATAATTTGAAGGGAAAGTGTTCAAAGTTGCATAATTTTCGTATATGCAAGTTTTTGCATTACATTCTACTCTATGAAAATGATAATCTCTCGAGATTTTCTTAGCACAACATTATCACGTATTAAATGCAATTTAAAAGAGTTCAAATGTGTATAATTTTCATATATGCAAGTTTCTGCATTATATTCCACTCTATGAAAATGGGGGAGAAAATGATAATCTCTGAAAACTTTGTTAGCACATCATTATTACGTATTAAGTGCGATTTCACAGTGTTCAAAGGTTTATAATTTTTGCATACGCAAGTTTATGCATTATATTTCACTCCATGGAAATGATAAATGATCAGGATTTTATTAGCACAACATTATCATGTCCTAAGTACGATTTCAAAGAGTTCAAAGGTGTATAATTTTTGTATATTCAATTTTATGCATTACATTTCACTATATGAAAATGATAATCTCTCAAGATTTTGTTAGCACATCATTATCACGTATTAAGTGCGATTTCACTGTGATCAAAGGTGTATAATTTTCGTATATCCAAGTTTATGCATAATATTTCACTCCATGAAAATGACAAACTCTCAAAATTTTCTTACCACAATATTATCATGTCCTAAATGCGATTTCACAGTGTTCGTAGGTGTATAATTTTTGTATATGCATGAGGCATAAATATTTTAGTTTAGAGATCACTTTTCACGCTCTAAAAATGGTAAACTCTCAGGATTTTTCTAGGACAACATTATCATGTCCAAATTGTAATTTGAAAGTGTTCAAGAATTGTGTCAATTATAAACACTCTTTTACATTAAGAGTTGTATAAATTTTTTAATTTGAAAGTGTTCAAGTGTTGTGTTATTCTCTTATTTCTTATACATCCATCTCCCTAGATCTCAAAGTTTGACTTTCACCTCATAGATTCACTTGATTGTAGCCGAGACATTAACTCTATAAATCAATTAAATCATCATAACGGCTCACCACCTGCATTCTACACAGCAAGCAAGCGCTCAATTGAGCTCTCGAGTTACGCCAAATAATTGTCCACAGCAAGCGGACAGTTGTCATTGCCATCCTTCATACAGTTCAACGGGACGACACCATACTGCGGCCAGGACAAACGGAAGGCCGAAGTGAAGCTAGACAAAGGGCTGCCGTCGCTAGAGAAGAAGAATAAAGGGGAGGTGATGACCCACAAGTACAGGGGTGTATCGCAGTATTTTTGAGGGAAGTGAAACCCAATTTATTGATTCGACACAAGGGGAGTCAAAGAATATTTATAAGCCTTAACAACTGAGTTGTCAATTCAGCTGCACCTAGAAACAATCTTGCTCACAGTAGTTTATTAGTAGCAACAGTTTTGCAGTATGAATAATAAAGTAGCAGCAGTAGTAAAGTAAAGACAGCAGTAAATAGTAGGATTCGAGTGCGGTTGACATAGGGATGGATGGACGGGAGTTGCATGGACAAGACAATTCACATAGCAATTAGAACATAGGGCAATTGCAGATAAATAAGATAAAGCATCCAAGTACTAGATAATCCTAGGCATGTGTTCCATACATAGTCATACGTGATCGCAATGAGAACTTGCACAACATCTTTTGTCCTGCCAGCCCATTTGCAGCGGGGCCTCAAGGTAACTACTGACAATTAAGGTGCTCCTTTTAATAGAGCACCGGAGCAAAGCATTAACACTCCGTGAACACATGTGATCCTCACATCAAAGCCATTCCCTCCGGTTATCCCGATTTCTGTCACTTCGGGGCCATTGGTTCCGGACAACAACGTGTGTATACAACTTGCAGATAAGACCATAAACAATACTATCATAATGAATCAATAACATGGTCAGATCTGAAATCATGGCACTCGGGCCCTAGTGACAAGAATTAAGCACAACAAGTCGCAACAAAGTCATAAAGCACTAATAAAAGATACTAGGCACCATGCCCTAACAATATGATGCCATTACATGAACGATCTCATCCAATCCCTACCATCCCCATAGCCTACAGCGGGGGATTACTCACTCATAGATGGGGGAAACATGGATGGTCAATGGAGAAGCGATGGTGATGATGATGGTGATGATCCCGTCCAATTCCCCGTCCCGGCAGGGTGCCAGAATGGAGTTTCTAGTGCTATTTCGTGGCGGTGGAGCGGAACTCCTTCTGTAAAAACGTCGAACCCTCCGGAGTTTTTAGGTCAGAAGGCTTCTTATAGGCGAAGAGGGAGACCAAGGGGGTGCCTGGGGGGTCCACACCACCCCCTGGCGCGGCCTGGCCTGGCCCGCGCCACCAGGTGGTGTGGCCACCCCCTGGCTCTTCTTCGTCTCGTATTCTGGCTCCTGGAGTCTTCGGGTGAAATAGGATTTTTGGCATATTTTCTGGGATTTTTCCTGATAGTTGATTTTCTGCACAAAAAGTAGACACCAAGGCAATTCTGCTGAAAACAGCGTCAGTCTGCATTAGTTGTATCCAAATCACACAAGTTTAGAGGAGAAACAATAGCAAAAGTGTTCGGGAAAGTAGATACGTTTTGGACGTATCAACTCCCCCAAGCTTAGCTTATTGCTTGTCCTCAAGCAATTCAGTTGAAAACTGAGTGCGATAAAAGAACTTTCACGAACACATTTGCTTCATATGATGTAAATATTCTCAGCATTTGATTAACTACTTAGACAATTCATAATAAGGAGTATGCAACTAAGTTTACTTAATAGGCATTGCAAGCTATGAATAGATTCCAACTCAAAAATAATAAGTAGCATGAAGCATAAACATAAGCAACATTACAATGCTCATAATAAGGTGTGATAGAGTGGTATCTCGCTTGCCTTTGATTATGAATTCCAAGGCACCTCTGAAGTTCAAGTGATGACTAGAATTAAAGATATCAAAGATACAAGCATCAAAGTCATAACACAAATAATCAAGTAATGAGACAAGCACAAAGAATGACAACTATGCTCTCAAGAAGGTGCTCGGAGAATGTGTGGAGACTCAACAAGTAAAAGAAAAGGTTTTGAATAATTTGAAAGGCTTCCAAATGCTGAAAGTATGGTACTTGTTAGCTTTGAGCTCTCATTGCCCCTATCATAAGCATCTTTAAATGGTTAAGGTTAAAGTGACACAACTAAGAGGATATGCTTGACAAGTTATAAATCGAAGCCTCATGTCCCTTACTTACGAAGACCGATCCTCATGCTACTCAACTTCAGTCACAAGTAAGCTCTTGTCATTGTAAGTATATACGTATCATAGAGAACCGCCAACAGGGTACCCCTTGCACATGACACGGGAGCTGTCCCATAATCAAAATAACAAGGCAAGCAGACAATGAGCATCTCAGCGATATTTTTATTTACTATGTGCATAGATTTTTATTGAGGATGCTTCATAGAATGCTCATTATGGTTATGCTGCAAGTTTCCACCATGATTAGGCATGGCTTAGGCTAGCGGCCCAGGCGTTTCTCTAACATACATACAAACTCCATGATCTTACAAGTTCCACTTTTATTTCACACCGCCGGGATCCATAAGTAAAAGAACATGATATCAACGAGGTACTAAGTACCAATGAAATGTTGAAAACGTTCCCCATAAAACATGGTTCTGCTAACTTCAACTTATAAAGCGCAAGCATATACGCAACAAAGAAGGACACAATGGTTTAGGTTTATTAAGTGCAAGAAAATAAAGTGTGCCATCAAGTTTGTGAGAGCTTTACTAACTAACTTTCTCATAACAAGAAAACATTTTATTCGGAAGAAAACAAAGCATAATGAATATGCGCGGAAGTAGAAAATGATGCTAATAGGTAGGTATGGTGGACACTTTGGAAATATTTGGTTTAGGGAGTTGGAAACTTGAGCAAAACATGCTCAGTGTAAGTGAAGGCTAGCAATAGTAAGGGAGCGACAAATGAGAGAGCAATAGCTGTCATAATCATGCTTGCAACAAAACAGGACTAATCATGGCATGAAAGTGATTCAAGATCCTCAAGGCAAAATAATTCATCAAGGCTTAACTGATTATTACAGTCATGTGCATGCGTGAGCATGTGCCAAGTCAATTCAAATGAAACATTCAGAGGAGGATACCACGGTGTCATACCAAGTTATGAATAGAATAATGCAAGCAAACATTCATAAGGCATGCTACAAACTATTAGCGAGCTGGAGCTAATCAAAAGAAAGCAAGAACTACTAAGCATCCAAAGATAACATACAACCTACACGAACAGGCTAAGCAAGCCCACAATGACGAGTATATGTACAAAAATGAAAAAATATAGAGTTCGTTACCAGCCTCTTACCACGCCTCAAGTTGTCATTAATTCTCATTATCGCTCTTAACTTGTGTGGCTTGAATAATAATATGAAACCAAATCCCACTAAGGACTGCTGAACCCTGCAACAAACTCACAAAGCAAAAGAAGAACGACAAATATTTTTGTTGTTTTTGATTTTTAAAAACAAGAACCAAAGGGGAAAAACAAGCAAAGCAAAATCTTTTTGGGTTTTTCGAATAGTTCAAACAAAGCAAAAGGGAAAAACAAACCAAGGCAAAAGAAAAAGAAGGAAACCAAAGAGAAACAACAGAAATATTTTTGGTCTTTTTGTGTTTTAGAAATCAAAAGCAAAGATAACGAAAACTAAAAAGAGAACGAAACATGAATATACAAAGTACCGACGCAACATGATATGGAGATGAGTGCGGTGTCGGCGTACCTCCCCCCAAGCTTAGGCTTTTGGCCTAAGTGGGTATCAATCCCAAGCTCGCCAGGATGAAGTGTCACCGTGGTACGACGAAGAGGCCCCCTCGTCCTGGTGCGAGCTCGAGTACGTCCCTCCGTAATGTGCGGAGTAATCATAGGAGGGCACATCCTCTTGGTGCTGCTCGTGGAAACCCAGCAAGCGAAGCTGCTCGTCCACCTCCTCCTTGGAGCGCGACCACGGTCTCCTGTGAACACTAAACAAAGAAGGCTGTGGTAAAAGGATCTCCCTTTCACCCCCATCAGTGAAAAGCATCCTATATACTAGACTGTTCAAATCAGAAGTAGCAGTGACAAAGTGATGAGTTTTCATAGCAACAAGGTCAAGCCTCTGTGGTGCCAGTATAGCATTATTGGGATCCACTAAAAGACCTAATGCATTGACTATACGCAAGGCAATGATGCCGCCATAGATAGGCCCCCTAGCAGCTAGGTGGCGAGCAATAAGCGAGCCAAGATTGTACCGAGTATCATTGTTAAGCGCAGCAGCAAGGAATGCTAAATGATAGTTGGAGATATTACTTGTGTTCTCCCTACCCAGTACACTAGTAGCAAGATAATATGCAAAGTATCTAAGAGCGGGGAGTTGGATATTTCTTATCTTTCCGCGTTACGCCACGCGGTCATCATCATTGGTCACCCCTCGGTAAAGCTCCAACAAATCAGCGGGTCATCCTTGAATTTTCTTCATGGTCCCTGTCATGTGTACACCTACAATACTGCAAAATCTCTCCAAAGGCATGGTGAAGGGCAGATTATAAATTTTAAAAGAGATAGTCGACTGATAGGATGTGTTAGTAAACGTGAAGCTCTCAACAAAAGTTTTTGTGAGCATAGCGTATTGCTCACTCTCATCTTGCATATATGAGGTCAAACGAACCCTCTCAATCAGTAGCAAGAAATCATCAAGAATACCCGCGGCTTGTAGGAAAGTAAAACAAGGAAAAGTGGATGGGTGAGCATCCCATCATCCCTATCATTACCAATACGAGTTGCAATGAGATCTTCGTTGTATGATGGCCTAAACTGAGAGGCTGATCTTGAGGGCCTCGACCTCCTAGGTGCATCACTCTCAAATATCTCTCCAAAGGTATGGTTGTTCATGCTTGGTATTCTGAAATTTAAACACCTATTAAACAAGTGATTACAAAGTAAATATAATGAAGGATTCTACTCATAGGGACTTGTAAGAGGCCTAAACATGCATCAAAACTATATCTCTAAGCATCAAACAAGCTTACAAGCTCTCATAACCTGTCACCTATAGCAGCAAAATACTCAAGATATAATCCACCAAACACAAATCTACTTGGACAAGGAGAGGAGTCACATACCAGGGAACAAATGCTCCAAATTTTAGCAAGAAAGAGGGGGTGAGCAAGGAGATCGAGAAAATCGAGAGCAAGCATAGCAAGAACATGATTTTGAGCAATGAACTGGAGCTTACTCGGGAGAGAGAAGAAAGTGGCAGGTGAGAGAGTTAGTGGGGGGGCCAGGGGTGGCCCACACCAGGGCATGGCGCCACCCAGGGTAGGCCACGCCACCAGGTGGTGTGCCTGCCTGGTGGGTCCCCCTGGTACCTCCTAGGTACTCCTCTGCCCCTTTTTCACGTAAAAATTTAATATGAATTTTCTGAAATTTTTCGAGACACTTTATTTTTGGGCATTTTTCAGGTATAGAAGAATGATTTTCTGACAGACAGATTTTTTTGGAAATGATGCAATGACAAAACAAGGCTAGAACTACAAAAGTTCTAAGACACTCTAACATGCAAGCAACTAACAACAAAGAAAACTAAACAAAAACAAAAACTAAAATGGACAGAATAGAAGTAAACAGAGATAATCATAGTGAAAACATTGTTTTGTTCAATGAAATCCTTTTGTTAACAAGGTTGATCAGGTCCTATTACCAAAACAATTCCATATGAGACAAAACTTTGTATTCCACTAATGATTATGTTACCTCAACCTTGATAGCAATGGTCCCAATCATACTAGTTTCAATTTTTTCTCTTGGTATGGGACAATATATTTCTCCAACTTGAATGCCCTCAACATGTTCAATAGAATTCAAACCATAAGTCCTTTCAATCTTCTTGGGGAAATAGACAGTATGTTCCTTGTCATTAACATTGAAAGTCACCTTTCCTTGATGACAATTAATAACAGCTCCTGCAGTATTAAGAAAAGGTCTCCCAAGAATAATAGACATATTATCATCTTCAGGCATTTCAAGCATAACAAAATCAGTTAATATCAAGCAATTATGAGCCACTTGAACAGGTACATCTTCACATATACCCACAGGAATAGTGGTAGATTTATCAGCCATTTGCAAAGATATATCAGTTGGTATTAACTTTTCTAGTTGAAGCCTCTTATAGAGAGAGAAAGGAAAAACACTAACTTCAGCTCCCAAATCACACAAAGCAGTTCTAACATAACTATTCTTAATAGAGCAAGGGATAGTTAGAATCCCTGGGTCCTCAAGTTTCTTAGGAACCTTACCATTAAAGGAATAATTAGCAAGCAAAGTAGAAATTTCTTCATTAGGGATCTTCCTTTTATTCGAGACAATATCCTTCATATACTTTGAGTAAGGAGGAAATTTAATAGCATCAGTCAAAGGAATTTGCAGGAATAAAGGTTTCATCCACTCACAAAACTTATTATAATGTTCATCTTCCTTTGACTTGTGTTTCTTATCAGGGAAAGGCATAGGTTTTTGGACTCAAGGTTCTCTTTCACTACCATGTTTCTTAGCAATAAAATATTCTTTAGTGTATTTAGTATTCTTAGTGTGGTTTTCAGGTTCTTCTTCAACTTTTTCTTCATTAGGAACTTCATTTTCTTCATTACCACTTTCAGTTTTAGCATCAGAGATAGATATACTATTAGGATCTATAGCAGGTTCAGAGGGTTCTACAATAGCTTTATGTTTATTTTTCCTTTTCTTACGAGTAGAGCCACTATTTTTAGCTTGTTGAGAATCCTGCTCAATTCTTTTGGGATGCACCTCAGGATATAGAGGATCCTGGGTAGCAGCCCCACTTCTAGTTCTAATTTCATAAGCATGTTTTCTTTAGCAGCATTAACTAGCAAGTCGTTTTGCACTCTAACGAGTTGATCTATTTGAGTTTGAACCATTTGAAAGTGTTTAACAATCATTTTAACATCATTAGAAGTTCTTTCCACAATATCTTTCAACTCAACAATAGCTCTAGTGTTTTCCATTAGATGATTTTGCACCCTTTTATTAAAATTATCTTGCTTAACAATAAAGATATCAAATTCTTCTAAGCATTGATCAGGAGGTTTAGAGTAAGGGATATCACCTTCATCAAAGTGTTGGAGAGAGTGTACCTCAATAGTGGGTGAGTAGGGAATAGGCTTACATAATTCTTCTATAGGAGGTAAATTCTTGACATCTGCAACTTTAATTCCCTTCTCCTTAAGACATTTCTTAGCTTCCTTCATCACTTCATCATTTAATTCAATAAGTCCCCTCTTCTTTGATGTTGGAATAGGCACAGGAATAGATGGTTCAGGTACAATTACTTCAGGTATAGCTTGTTTAGGAGGAGTCCAATCTTCATAATTCTTGCTTATTTTAGCCATTAATTCCTCAGCTTCTTTAGGAGTCCTATTCCTGAAAACACAATCAGCACAACTATCTAGGTATGTCCTAGATTCCTCGGTTAGTCCATTATAAAATATATCAAGAATCTCATTCTTAGGTAATGGACTTATAGCCTGTGCATGAATCAAAGCACAAAACCTTGCCCAAGATTCGGGCAATACCTCTTTTTCTCCCTGTTTAAAATCAAAAAGTTCCTGCAAAATAGCATGTCTAGCACTAGGAGGAAAATATTTCTGCAGGAAGGTACTACTCAAGCAATCAGGGCTATCAATAGATCCAGGAGGTAAATTACTAAACCAAGTTTTAGCTTCTCCTTTCAGTGAAAAGGGGAAAATCTTAGCAACAAAGTAAGTACGCATCTTAATATCATCAGAAAACAAGCCACTCATGGTAGAAAGTTCATTCATATGTGCTACCGCACTTTCATTCTTAGTCTCACAAAAAGGTTCTTTCTCAACAATAGCTATGTAAGATAGATCGAGAGAGAAATCATAATCTGTATCTATAATGTTTATGGGAGAAGCACCAAACTTAGCAACAAGGGACAATTTGGGTCTAATAGTACGCCTCTCAAGGAGACCCTTAGCAGCGCTTCTATCATGGGTGTTTTTACATTCTTTAATAAATTCATCGGTCATCTCAACATAACCATCTTCAATATCATAACTTTCACTAGACTCAGGTGAACTAACAGGTGTGGTATTGTCTTCATTAGGAGTTTCAGTATTTCCAGCTATAGTTCTAGCAATCGTAGCATCTAGGAAAGGACCTAATGAACCACTCTTATCAAGCACAGTAGAAGCGGCATCATAAGCATCAGAAGTTTCAGATTCAGCAGTAGTAGCAGTGTGTGTAGCATGTGTATGTGGTGGTGTAATGAGCTTACTTATAACAGATGGTGAATCAAGAGCAGCAGAGGTGTTCAGAACCGTACCTCTTCTTGTAGTGGATGGTAAAATAGGAAACTTGCCATCACGAGACTTACCCATGATGGAGGGATATCAGCGAACAATAGAGAATCTAAGTGAACTTGATAAATAAAGCTATGCTCCCCGACAACGGCGCCAGAAAATAGTCTTGATGACCCACAAGTATAGGGGGTGTATCGCAGTATTTTCGAGGAAAGTGAAACCCAATTTATTGATTTGACACAAGGGGAGCCAAAGAATATTTATAAGCCTTAACAACTGAGTTGTCAATTCAGCTGCACCTGGAAACAATCTTGCTCACAGCAGTTTATCAGTAGCAACAGTTTTGCAGTAGGAATATTAAAGTAGCAGCAGTAGTAAAGTAAAGACAGCAGTAACAATAGCAGTAAACAGTAGGATTCGAGTGCGGTAGGCATAGGGATGGATGGACGGACGTTGCATGGACAAGACAATTCACATAGCAATCAGAACATAGGGCAATTGCAGATAAATAAGATAAAGCATCCAAGTACTAGATAATCCTAGGCATGTGTTCCATATATAGTCATACGTGCTCGCAATGAGAACTTGCACAACATCTTTTGTCCTGCCAGCCCGTTTGCAGCGGGCCTCAAGGGAACTACTGGCAATTAAGGTGCTCCTTTTAATAGAGCACCGGAGCAAAGCATTAACACTCCATGAACACATGTGATCCTCACATCAAAGCCATTCCCTCTGGTTATCCCGATTTCTGTCACTTCGGGGCCATTGGTTCCGGACAACAGCGTGTGCATACAACTTGCAGATAAGACCATAAACAATACTATCATAATGAATCAATAACATGTTCATATATGAAATCATGGCACTCGGGCCCTAGTGACAAGCATTAAGCACAACAAGTCACAACAAAGTCATAAAGCACTAATAAAAGATACTAGGCACCATGCCCTAACAATCTGATGCCATTACATAAACGATCTCATCCAATCCTACCATCCCCATAGCCTACAGCGGGGGATTACTCACTCATAGATGGGGGAAACATGGATGGTCGATGGAGAAGCGATGGTGATGATGATGGTGATGATCTCCTCCAATTCCCCGTCCTGGCAGGGTGCCAGAACGGAGTTTCTAGTGCTGTTTCTTGGAATCTGGTGGTGGCGGCGGAGCGTACCTCTTTCTGGAAAAACGTCGAACCCCCCGGAGTTTTTAGGCCAGAAGGCTTCTTATAGGCGAAGAGGGAGACCGAGGGGGTGTCTGGGGGGCCCACACCACCCCCTGGTGCGGCCTGGCCTGGCCCGTGCCACCAGGTGGTGTGGCCACCCCCTGGCTCTTCTCCGTCTCGTATTCTGGTTCCTGGAGTCTTCGGGTGAAATAGGATTTTTGGCATATTTTCCGGGATTTTTCCTGATAGTTGATTTTATGCATAAAAAGTAGACACCAAGGCAATTCTGCGAAAACAACGTCAGTCCGCGTTAGTTGTATCCAAATCACACAAGTTTAGAGGAGAAACAATATTAAAAGTGTTTGGGAAAGTAGATACGTTTTGGACGTATTAGGAGGCAACGGCACAGACGCAGGCGCCGGGCTGGCTCGGGGTCCCATCTTGCAACGCCAATCTGGGTAAGATGTGGGTCCGGTGCCCACGTGGATAAGATGTGGGTCTCATGCTGATCTGGATAAGTGGAGAGAGGTGTCCACTACGGGAACCGACTGAATGTGGCCCCACTTTTCAGTATGTAATGGCAAGGGTCCACTACAGGACCCGGCAAAACACGGCCCCACTTGTCAGCATGTAACGGCGAGGGTCCACTACGGGACCCGACTGAATGTGGCCCCACTTGTCAGCACGTAACGGCAAGGCTGACGGACGGCGAGTTTCAGACCGTGTGAGAGTTTCATACAATGAGATGGGCAAACGTGAGGAAAAGTTAAGCGACTAGGGAAAATTGAGTACAACTAAGGAACCGAGGGCATAGAAATAGAAATCCCTTTTTTAAAACCCTAGCCCCAATTATGGTTGATTGTTGTAACTTTTTTCTTGTTTTTGGATGGAGGGAGTATTAGATTGGTTAATCTGCATGTGATAGAGGAAGAGATGCGTAAGGGCATCTCTATCCGATCACCTAAACTTTAGATAAGTAAACGGATGAGTAAACCTTAGAGGAGTAAAAGTACTCCTCTAAAGGTTGGTGGTCCTAACCGAACCCCTAAACTTAGGGGAGTAAAACTTTTTTCTGTAGAAATCAAAGTATTGATATCAAACATTTGGCGTAGTTCATATATAATCAAATAAAATGTTTACGAATGAATAAATATTAAGTTTATAAACCAAATAAATTCAAAGCCAAACACATGGCAGGGTTCAAATTCAACGAATCATGAGAATAGTTCAAACACAACTAGGTAGCACCATGGAGAGTCCAGTGATGCTCAACAAGGTCCTACTGTATCTGTTCATGCACCTCCTTGTTCTCAATGCGTGCATGAGCTTGGAGGAAGGCTTGGATCCTGTTGGCATCATGTGTTGGTTCTACAAGATCACCATTGGAGATGTACCAGAAGTTATCGGGCATGTCGCGTTCATCTTCAATGATCATGTTATGCAAGATGATGCAACACTTTATTATTTTCCAAAGCACCTTCGGCGTCCAATACTCAGCAGTGTCTTTGATTATGCCAAATCTCTTCTGAAGCACACCGAAAGCACACTCCACGTCCTTCCTTGCAGACTCTTGAACCTTGGTAAAGGCAGCCTTCTTGGGATTGTTAATGAGAGTCCTTGGGATTGTCTTCACAAAGGTGGCCCATGGAGGATAGATTTAATCTGCAAGATAGTAACCCATGGTGAACTCATGGTTGTTGACTTCATAGCTGACACGAGGAGCATCACCTGCAACAAGCCTAGAGAAAAGTGGTGATCTAGAAAGCACATTGAGGTCATTGTGAGACCCAGGCAATCCAAAAAAGGCATGCCAAATCCATAGATCCTTCGATGCCACCGCCTCTAGGATGATTGTTGGATCGTTGCAATGGTCTTTGTACTGACATTTCCATCCAGCTGGGCAATTATTCCATGTCCAATGCATACAATCTATTGAGCCAAGCATCCCCGATCATCCTCTTTCTTGGCTCTCACCCAAGAGCCTCTCGGTGTCATCATCATTGGTGCCCTCAAGTACTCATCTCCGAGGATCTCAATCACATCCATTGTGAACCTTCAGACAACCTCCAAGATGGTGTTTTTGCCAATATGAACATAATCTTCAACTGCAAGATA
This sequence comes from Avena sativa, assembly GCA_916181665.1. NCBI lineage: Eukaryota > Viridiplantae > Streptophyta > Magnoliopsida > Poales > Poaceae > Avena > Avena sativa. The sequence goes on along the minus strand of OV702291.1, from coordinate 74,043,664 downwards.
TTTCATCAATGGGCTCGCGCTTATCTCACTGGATGCACTCCTCTGAAGCTTGAACCAATCATCATGCTTCTCCACCGCTTTTGCAATGGTGAGAAAGAGGCTCTTGTGCATGCAGAAACGCCGACGAAAGTACTTCTCTGGATAGATGTATTGGGGTTGAAATAGTCTCGCATGAACTTTGCATGGCCCTCGGCTCTATCTCGGTTGATGTAAACGCGACCAAACTGTGATCCTAGCCTCGGCCGCCGAACTTCATCATTCAAAATGATGGCCATGGACATCTCGACGTCGTCGTCATCCTCCTCCTCTGATGATGAGTCTTCCAAGAGGTACTCCCTCAACCTCTTCATCTACACGACTTGTGCTAAACAATTCTCACCTTTCTATTTGGTCGAACACCTCACGGGCAGAGGAGGTGACGAGGTTGGTTGGGAGGTCGTCGGGTAGGGTACAAGACGCGTCTAGGGCAATGGAGGCTGCCTTCTACCGCCTTCCCAGACTCCGACGGCTCGGAGGTACGGCGAATCGAGGCCAGCGGAGCCCTATTTGCTCCAAATCGGGGCGGCGGTCGGTGAAAACGAGCTCGATTCCGGCCACGGCTAGAGGCGGCGAGCGAGGGAGAGGTGGGCCGGAGGGCGGCGCATGGACCGGGATGGGAGCGGCGGGGTATGGTGGTCACCGCCGGTGACTCGGTTTAGGAGTCGGCCGAGGAGTAAATTTAGGAGTCGGCCACTCGGTTTTCTCAAAAGTGGTTGCCGAGGAGTAAATTTAGGAGTCGGCCACTTGGTTTACTCCTCCGATGAGTAAAAATATACTCCTCTAACCGTTTGGGAGATCGATTAGGTGCCGCACCTCTAGATTTTTACTCCTCTAACCGACTTTAGGGGATCGATTAGAGATGCGATGATTTTAAAGACGAGGTCGTCGACTACGTTCCTTTGGAAGTAAGTGCTCAATTTGCTTTAGGTTAAAAATGATATCTTCACATTGCTCGTTGTTCCACATTCCATTATGTTACAACTTGTTGATCCGGCCTCACCTTAACAGGACACTGGGCAAGAGAAGCGTCCCGACGTTCGTTTTAAAACGGAGCCCAGAAAACCAAGACTTACAAAGTAATGTGCATTCCCTAATTTCACAATCATTGTGTTTGTATATAAACGAAAACTCAAATTACCTGCTATCTCCGGTCACATACATAGGATGTAAAATCCGTTGCTCTGCATCTGATTGGTTGTGTTATAGAGGAAGTGAAGGTGATCGGCAGTAGGCTCCAGTCAAACTTGAAAGAATCACATGCCCGTATACCACGCTCAATTTACTTATTTTTTGGGAGAAATGGAAAATTTCATACCATAGGTGAGTGTAAACAGATCAATATGTATGTCACACTTGACACTAAAATAGACAAACTATGAACAAGTTGCTCTGCTTTAGTTAGCTGTGTTAGAGCACAGGTACAATGCGGCAGCATCACAAATAACCGCCAGATGTGGCACCGCGAGCAAAAAAACACCTCCAACAGCTGGCGCATTTTTTGTGGCACCGTCTCCTCGCGCTACATATTTGCGACAGCTGAGGATGTGCCGCATTTGCTCTTCTCACTCGCGCGCGGGGTCAACCGCCAGTTAAAACTTCATTTCCCCTCCCCTGCCGCTGCCACCTACCACTCCCATTGCAGCCACCAACCTCTCCTGCCGCGTCATCACCCGCAAATCTACCGCCGGTAAACGCCGCCCAGGCACCGCCTAGCCTCGCCAACCTAGCCCGCCATAGCTAGGCCCTGCCGCCGATCTGATTTCCGCCGTCCGTGAGCTGTTGATTCGCCGTGCCGAAGCCGCCCCTTCATCACCGTTGAGACGCATCCGTCGATCTGCACTCTCCTGCAGCTGCCCCCCGTCCGGCGGTCGCCGGCGTGCCGCACTGAAGGTAGAATCTTGCTTTTCTTCATTTTTCTTGTTGTTTTAGTTTAGAATGATGAATCGATCAATTCGTTTGTAGATGGTTTCACTCTCGTATTCAACTTCCGATGAGGATGAGTATGATTTCGATGAAGACGAGGCCATTGCAATGGTTTTTATGATGCACAAGAACAAGCGGACGAAGCACGGCGGCTCAGTGTTCGGCTAGGAGGTGATTTACCGCAATAGGATTGATGCCGACGAGCCGCTCATGCGCAACTATTTCAACCCCAATCCAATTTTTCCCGTAGAAGCATTTTCGCCGCAGGTTTCGGATGTCTACCAACTTGTTTAGACAAATTACCGAGCGGATGAAGAAGCGAGATCGCTTTTTCGAGCAAAGAAGGAATACCGCCGGGCAACTTGGCCATAGCACCTACCAAAAGGTGACTACCACGTTGAGGCGGATGGCATATGGCATCCCGACTGATCTTGTGGATGATCATTTGGCGATGAGTGAGAGCCAGAGTATCAAGTGCATTTTCTAGAAGCTTACCATGACATTAGAGACTCGGATGTGCATGAGGAGCTTCAAAATGACCTCATTGAAGAGTGGTGGGCTTGGCATAGCCACCAAAATTAGTTCTTATTTCATTTCTATATTTGTTGTTGGTTGAGATGAAATACATGTTGTTGCTCGATGATTTATGTGGTACTTAAAGTATTGGGTAAACTATTTGTGTTGGCAATAAGTATTATTGTAACTTATATATTCTTACCATCATCTCGTTGCAAGTTTATGTTCATATGTATCGGAAATATGTTGAAATGAGGTGGTGGCGCTACAGACGTGCCGTATTTTGGGGTAGCTGCTGGAGCATCCACTGCTGAATTTTGTGGCAGCTGTTAAAGATGTCACTATTTTGCTGCCACAAAACACCGAAACTGCTGCCGCATGGCGCAAATATGCTGCCGCATTTTGTAGCAGCTGTTATAGATGCTCTTAGGGAGGAAGAGAGGGAGGCTAGCAGGTTCCAGGTCCGCCAAGACGGGTTTATTAAAGGCTGCTTTTGAGGCCATGGATGTCGAGATGGATGAGATGGAGTAGGGTGCTCATAAGGGTGCACATGTTATGCGATAGATGGCGGCTGCAGAGCATGGTGACAATATCACTGTTGCGTGCGCATCTTCAGTAACCTGTTTCCTCCTCCACAAAATAGGTTTTTGCCCCACTTTATAAATAAATAAATCATATGATACAAGATTTCAGACAAACGAAAATGCTAGGGAAACAGCTAAGACACGCCCAAAAAGAAAAGAAATGGAAGAAACGGCGAGTCGACAAAACTAGGGCGACCTATCACCGACGCGTCCTCGGATATTGTCCCACCACGCTTCCAACACACCGAAGGGCCCAGTACCAAACAACACCTTCAAGAAGGGAAACATCATCGACATAACGCTGCTTCCCGGGCAAGCGCACTAGACCTAGGGTTTCTCCCGACACTCGGGGTAGAGTGAACTAGAGATATCTGCGACGCCCTACAAGAAGGAATGGCACCACCTGAAGGTGGCACCGTGACGTAGTCGGATAGGCCGACAAGGATTTCTCCTAATCCCACCCACAAAAAACCCGAACGATTCGATGCACCACCACCAACTTCACCGCCCACCAGCACGCGCCACCACGATCTTGCGGTAACCATCGTCATCGTCCCATCGTGGATACTTTTGACCATCCCACAAGATGAGGAAAACGACATTGCTCGTTCTAGGGATGACATCACTAGAACAACGCAGAATGAGCCACCTCCACCACGGAGAGGCGGTCACCGACCAGATAGGGTAGCAGGAGCAGACCAGGCCCGTTCGGGCCCATAAATCCATTGCAGCCTTGCTACAACAAGCGGACCGTTGCACCACCATCCCCTACATGAGCATTGTTATCGCTTCCATCTCCAGGATGCGCCGATGTTGCTGACGAGCCAGACTGCCAAAGACCAGATCAGACCCAAGGGCCCCAGATCTATGTCGGGAGGGACCGGCGCCAAATCATCGTGCAGCGTCGTCATCGCATCGCCCCACCTCCCCACCGATGGCGTCGCCACCCAGCATCACTTGGAGGAGCGTCGAACCGTCAAACCCCGAAGATCACCGTCACCAGAGAGCAGGTTGTCCCCGACCACCTCCCATGGGCGCGGGGAGAAGAAGGCCGTTGCCATCGTCGGCGATGACCGGGGATGGAGGGAGGAGGGGGTTCAGTCGGATTTGGGGTTGGCGCGCCCGTCGCCCTCGGGAGGGGGTGGGAGGGGAGGGCTATTTTTTTAAAATAATAGATTTTTTAATCAATTCCAAGAATAATACATGAAATTTGGAATTTCCGTATCTAGCGTGGCTACGACACACGATGTGCCCACAACACGTGTGCCGATAGGTGTTGAGCTATCTTAGCTAGGTACTAGTCGGCACATGGTGTGCAGATTAGTGTTGTCGGCACACCGCGTGTCGCAGCCGCGCTAGATTCGGAAATTTTAAATTTTGTATATTATTTTAGAAATTGATTAAAATGTATTATTTAAATTTAGCGAGGGAGGAGCAGGTGGGGCTCTTTTGTGCAGCCACCACACATATATCAGTATCTTTTTTTGTTGGGGAAAGAACATGTTGACTAGCTAGGTAGGCGTTTTTTGTGCAGATCGACTTCAAGATGTGCACATCAATGTTGCAAAAATTGGAGGAACAAATGTAGCGTGGTTACAGGATTTGTCAAGCTATCATTCACGGCATTTTCTGGATCATTTCTACTCAGTTTGTCTAGATTCGCATATATCTACATAATAAAGAATTTTCAAGACCTTCCCGAGTCGCTCCCCTCCCGGGCGCCCCAGAGGCGACAACCCCAAATCCTAAAACTCCCCTTCCGATCTTGGCGCTCCTGGCCACTGCTGCTGACGGCGGCAGTGGTGGCGCCCACCCCTTTGAAATTGACGGATGGTTGGAGAGGTGTACTCGGCTGTGACGCATGGGAGGTGGTGCGGCGTTGATGGAGGGAACAGGACGACACGGCCAGGCGCCTGGTGCGTGAGGTCCAGCGGGGCGGCGATGAGGAGGTGGCGGCGCGTAGCCAGGGTGGCCACGGTAACCGCCCGGTGCAGCCTGCGGTGCACGATCTAGGGCTTTGCTGGGTCTCGATATGGACCTCATGGGTCCCGATCTGGACTGGCGGTGCCCAGGATGGACTTCTGGTGTAGGGGTCACTCGATCCTCAATTGAGTCTTCCTGCTGCTGCCTTGTCTGCTGCTTTCGTACTCAATGCTGACCGGTGGCGTGGGGGCCTACGGGGCTTGAGAATAATGGAGGTGGTCATGGGGTTTCTCTGGCACCAAGATGAAGATTTGCTGGATGCAGGCTGTCGTTGATTTGAGAGGAGTGGCGAATCCCATGAGCGCATATGCCTGGAGTTTGCTGGATCATAAGGAATTCGGTCGTGCGCACCTGTGTTTTTGCTAGCCGTCAAAGGAAGCGTGTTGAAGCTCTGCTACCTATTATCATCATGTGTAATGTCTTGACGATCTATGGTGAAGTAAGAAGCGTAGAATGTCATGAAGACATGGACATGAGGGCTAGCTGTGGTGGATTTATTCTTTGTGGAGATGAGGATCTGGCTTGGTGATCTTTGACTCGCAGCAGCGTCTACTAGATGGGGCGACAATATAGGACAAGTTCACAGTCTTACTTTGCAGGGTGAAAACTCAAGGTCTGGCCTTTATTGGTTGTGTCTGGCAACAGTTAGAAGGCATTGTTTCTCCATGGTGAAAATCTAGGATCTTTAATCGAACGATGACAACGCTTATGCACTGTTACCTTCTTAGAAACATCGCTTTTGGAGGGGTTGGACTTCTGGTGTTGTTTTGGTGGTGCTAGTGTTGTTGCTGCTAAGGATCTGATCACTGTAGCGGGACTTTTTCTTTTTTTAATTCTTCTGTATAATTGGTATTTTCATGATATTAATATATGCTCATTTTAAAAAAATCTATACACTAAAATATATCTAGATATATCTAAATCTAAACAAAGGCAAGTCACTTATTTTTGGACATAAGCGGTGACCGGATTGTTAATAATTAACACAAACGTGTACAAAAGTGACGGCCAAGCACTGAGAAACGAAACCAATACATTACGCTTGTTAGCATTACACAATTCACTACTACTAATCTACCAAATGGAAAAAATACAGTTTACAACAGAGAATTTATAAATTACTCTTGTTAACTCTACAGTTTACAACTGATCAGAGAACTTTTTTTTCCAGGTTGTGTGTGCATCGTAATGCCAATAGGATATGCCTTGTTGCAGAAGCTGTGTATAATTGGTATCTCCATGATATTAATATATGCTTCTTGTAAAAAAATCTACATAATTAAACATGTATAGATATATCTAAATCTAAACAAAGCGAAGTCACCTATTTTGGGATAGAGGCGGTGGCCGGATTGGGAATTGACACAAACGTGTACAAAAGTGACGGCCAAGCACTGAGAAACGAAACCAATACATTACGCTTGTTAGCATTACACAATTCGCTACTAATCTACCAAATGAAAAAAATACAGTTTACAGCAGAGAATTTATAAATTACTCTTGTTAACTCTGTTTACAACAGATCAAATTTACCAATGTCGTAGTAAGGGATTAAGGGAACTATGACTGACCACATGCACAGTTAAACAATTTTACCAACTGATCAACAATTTTAAAATATTCCAACTGTGGTGACTGTTCAAAAAAATAGTCCAACCTTGGTGTCTTAGTTGGAAACATAAAGTCTTCCTATCAATTGATGTGCTCGTTCGTGTCCGGCTTACCTTGCATATTTACATGCCGTGTAGACTTCGATCGTTTGGGTAATTCTGGTCCGATGCGGATACAAAGTCTCCTACGTACCTAGCCTTTGTCCCTTTATATCTACGGAAAACCAATTAGGGCTTGTTTGGTCGCTGGGGAAGAATAACCCAGGTTACTAAACCCCTAGGGGGAACTTCCCTGGACATAGGGGATCCCCTCCCACCATGGAATGTCTACCCACACCACACGGGAAATTTCTCTTGTTGCCATTTGAGAAAAATGGAAAGGGGATTCCAAAATATCTTAGAACATGATAATCAAAAAGCATTACATAGTCCTTTTTTAAAATAAAAGTCAGCAGTTCCAATTATGAATGATTCCATTTTCAATTTTCTCCAAAAAATCCTGGAAATCCAGGAAGAGAAAACAATCTAAAAAAGTGAAAGAAATATTAAGAAAATTTTACACGGGCAACTAGAAATATAACAAAATACATGGACATCAATACATGCATACGGCCGCTCATACAAATAAGCCAACATGAATGATAAACATGGTGTTGCCATCCAAAAATGGATAAATACAGTGTACGATTTGTGTGTTTAAGTATTCCGTTCCATTAAAAACATTGCAATCTTCTGAAGATTCATGATCGTGTGATGAAATGTCATTACTGAAATAGGGCAAGCTTCTACCAATCAACTTCTTAAACATTCCAACGGTTTACTTTAAGAACCGAACCTGTAGAAGAATAAGTACTTAGTCATTGACTAACTGTTCCAACACGCAACAGATGTTGTAGACGCAGTTCAGAGAGCACTATTTTCTCCTACCATTCTAAACTAACTCTTTTCTATAGATCACTCATGCATATGTAATGATTATGTGAGATGGCATGGCTATACCTTAATAGAAGCATGCAAAATGACTAGTACATGAGCTGACACTTTCAACCTTAACATCAGAACTTTGCACAAGCAATTCCAACACAATGTGTCGAGAATAGCATTAATTTCTTTGCAAGGGTATGGTCATATCATGTTATTCAACAAAATGATTCAGGTACATAGAAAGGAAAACGAGCAAGTCTACATCAGGATAATCATGAAAAATCGTAATATACTTGACACTGAAACAATTCAAAAATAGAAGTACCTTGATTTGTTTAAGTAAAGATGAACTTGGTTGACTCTGATATTACATTCTTTTATACATTAGACATCCGTGCAGGGTTTAAGTTGATCATGACCACTTCTATTTTACATATAGGAATAACAACAGCACTTTCTGATAGCCTTGATACTCTCAAAGAAGGGATCCTACACAAAAGAATCATGTATTTACAACTGCAACTAATGTTCTCATTTATAACTACAAAGAAGGTTATCCGTACACTTAGGGAGGATGTATCCTTACTATCCAGGTTCAGGCATTGGAATGTCATCTCAACTGCCATCCTTGAAGAAAAGTTTCTTCAGCATGTACTGTCATTGTGCCCAGAAGGGCATGTCCAGAACCAGTTCGGAGGTTTAACGTCAGGCTATGGTTGAATTTCGTGACAATCTTTGAAAAGAGCAAATCGGTACAAAGTAAATATCAAGAGGATGCACTCATGTCTCTCTTCTTTATTTGCATTTATTTAGAGAAATTGTATACTGCAGCTAGATATGCTTTATATCATGTAACTGATGTTGCACAACCTCAGATAAATTGGAGCATGCTTCCCCTAAGAAATCTTGCTGAGCCAAGTTTAACATCTGCGTAAAATAAAAGATCCGGGCTTTAATTGCATATATAAAGTAACATACTAGAAATTCTAAGCAGGAAATACTGTTGCTGTCTTGGGTGAGTGACTTAGGTAAGAGACAGTCTACAAAAAAGATGCTACTATATTTAACGTCAGCTCACCGCCCAGATGTTTTGAGAAAATATTTACTTTGAAAATTCTACCGCTTGTTTTGCGCACTCATTAAATGTGCACAATATTTATGTACAATTCCTTTCATATTTTGTCCTGATGCTACATTATGCAGGGGAAAAATAGTGACCAACCAAACAACGCATGGTCACATGTGTGCGGAGGAAAGAATCCCCAAACGTGCATAAAATATAATTTGTAATCTACTAATCTGGATACTACATGTTTAACACCACCTACTGAATCAATCAGTCTAGGAGGGTTAACTATTTGTTGGGCAAATATGCATAACTGCTTCTAAGCTGTACACTTCGGGTCATTCTAAAGTTTCTTAGCTGAACTCCAAAACTCCTAGCAGATAATTATATGCTGCTTAGTTTCCCATTTGTTCATTTTGAACCAATCTGTAGCTTCATTGGACCTAATTAAATTAGAGTTAGGAAAATAATAAAGATAGGAAATAAACCTATCTCACAATTGTATACAAAACTAAAAAATGCCAAGCTTATTTGTTAGACTTGGGACAGTAATCTATGCATATACGTAATCAGGAAAAAAAATGGGATGACATCCTCCATGAATCATGATGGTGTTTCACTAACATTTTTCTCGATTTGGTCCCTATTAGCATCACAACTTTCTATGATTACTCAATTCAAGTAATTGCAACTTCATTTGTGCTGATGTGCTCACCAGGATGACAAGTAGCCAAACCAGAATCACAAAAGACTCACTGCTCACGTTCTTGATCCGGACTTCCGGAGAAACAAGTTTGAGCCGTATCAAGCTTTTGGATCTGGAGCAGCAAGTTCTTTAGTGCAGGGAAAGGGAAGGAAAGGAAAAAGAATAACGTGGACTAGATGAACACGCGCGCTTCGCCGCGCCATCTGCATGGCGTTCTCACACAGTGCGACCGTTACGTCACACTAACCGGTGCTTTAGTTTCTGACACCCCTAGGTAAAACGTATGTGTTTCTAGTGTCATTGTCCATGAGACACTCAAACCCTTCTTTAGCAGTCAGGCCTTCTCGATCTCTTCTTTCTTCTCACCGTAGGCGGTCGGCTAAACGTCCGGAGAATAAAGTACGACTTATTTAACACCGCTCCGGTATTTATTGATGGATGTCAAACTATTAGAGTTTAATGCAACACAGAAGACATGATTTCTTTTGGGTACCGGCGGAAGCCATATCATGTTGGCCCTTACTTAAGGAGACATTCGATTTAACTGCTCAGGTCTTCAAGATTTCAAGAACTATAGAAGAAATTTAATAACCGTTTTAGATTCTAGCACGAGACCTAAATTTTTTCCAACTTGGCCGTGCGGTAGACCTTCTCTCCTACCTCCCGTATGGTCAGGCGACCATGTGCCTAACGATGTCTTCAATAAAGGTGACCGTGCGACACCTAGCACTTGGCTGTCTACATCCTTCTGTCTATATCACCGGCTACGACACAGTGGCCATTTAGGTCGATTCCATGGCGATTACTGAAGGAAAACTCAACGCCCGCAAGAGGTGTGTCAACTACCAATCTTATGAGCATATCCAACGTTTGCACTAAAAGGGTGCATGATTTTTTTGTTTTTGGGCGCCATTTTAGCTGTTTTAGTGTATGTGATAGGCTGCAGCATTTCCATGCGCACTAAAATGCAACGTGCTGCAGGTAACAGTTTTACAGACGCACTAAAATAAGCTACGACTAACTGCCGCTTACCAAGATCAAACACATCTCAGATTGTCAAGATCAAGCAAAAGTGATGAACATATAAATCTAACTCCCAACACACACATATACATTCAAGATCATGACTTGATCATCATAGCATAGTTCAAATCCATGGCATAGTTCAAAAGCATAGCATAATTCGACACATAAAAGTTCTTCATAATTGAAGTTCACACAAACACATCAAACATCAACATCAATGCTTACGATCATCATGCCTTGTCATTTCCATGGCATCTCCATCTTGTGCTTCATTATTAATGGGAACTTGGATGGTGTTGGTAGTATTCTAGGATCACGTGCTGTCACCCATGGAAGCTCCAAAACAACCACCCATGGGAGGCATGGGAGATACCATGGTATCCATCAATCCACCAATTGTATCTCCCATGCCACCCATTGTAGATTCCATGCCTTAATGCCACCCGAAGGTGATCCCATGCCGTCAATGCCACCCATTGTAGCTCCCATGGGTGCGCCCATGCCTTCAATGCCTTCCATAGGTGCGCTCATCCATGCCACCCATGCCTCCAATGCCACCCATAGGTGCTCCTATGCCGCCAATGCCTTCCATAGGTGCACTCATTCCACCCATGCCCCCCATAGGTGCTCCATGCCATCCATGTATCCTCCCATGTTAGCACCTCACATGTATCCATTCACATAACTTCCTATCATTCTAATTTGAGCCAAGACTTGATCATGACAAAGGTTGATGTATTCCTTTTTTCCTTCCATCAAGGTTGGTTGTGCTATAAATAAGAGACTTTTCTCATGCTCCATGAGACGTATAGTTTCTTCGATAGAAATTTTCTTCTCCTATACGGCAGCCCTCCTCTCCTCGGCCGCATCCCTCCTCTCCTCGCCCGCCAACCTCTCCTCTATTTCTTTGTTCCTCGAAAAACTTCCGCTCCACAAAAGATTCCTTTCTTGCACTCACAATAACGTCCAATGACATCTTCATGTTATCATCTCTGTCTACTTCCTTTTTCTTTTGTGTGTTTCCTTCCTATGGGTATTCTTGTTATTTTTGTAACCGAGTTTGGAGCAGGGCTTCTCTTTCCATCCTTGCTTGATGCTTCATTTTCATCAATGATTGTTGCCTCCATAGTTGACTTCTTGGCTCTCTTTGGCACTTCCAAGACATCATGTTCTTCAATTTTTCTTCATTCTCTATCTCCTTATAATAATGGTCCAATATGAATGTCCTTCCTTGAACCATCTTGCTCTTCTTGGTTGTCTTTGGGTATCCATTGAATAAATTTTGAGCAATGTTGAGCTACATGAACCAAACGAGAGAGAAATATAGCCATGGACAATAATAAATTGAACAAAGTAGCCACACGGAAGATAAAAAATATCATAAAATAATACAACGTACCCTATCTTTGTCATTTGTTTAACTTGGGTTCATCCGTTCAACGTTTGCCAATGTCGCTGCCCACCTTTGACAATTCGATGAAATTGCAGACCAACAGGAACAAAGAGATATATCCGTCCACCCAATTCCACTTTAGTTGCATGTATCGAAGTACTTCTTCATCCTAACCCAATAGGTGTCTCTTGCTTGCTCCGTGCTCATGGTCAAATCCATGCTGGCATTGCACCATGTGTTGCATAGTAAAATGTCTTACTCCATGGTGTAGTTGGCCACCCACCCTATTAGTGCATCAATGAAACCCTCCCCTTCTCCTCCCCCCCTCATTCTCCATGTCAACTTCATCACCATGTTGTCCAGTTTCATATTCTTGAGACCAATACTCATGTGAATGTGATGACCAAATATTCATAGTTGACATAAACGTTTCATCATCCATACTACAATGCATGGAAGTTAGCACACATCAAACTACATTAATTTTCATCATTTCTATTCATCTACACAATTCAAACCAACAACAAAGAAATTACGTGCCTTACTGTCATTGGATCGAACATGTTGGGGGCAACAGACGACGTTACCTCCTCCGCAGTCACTGGCGGCCGGGGTGGAGGTTGCGGAGGCTAGAATTGGCTGGCTGTAGGCCCTGCCGGAGGTTTGTCATACGGACCCGCACTGATCTTGCCCTTCTTCTATCCAGGCACCACCGTAGATGTCAGCTGCTTGGGCATGACATTCCTTGTATAAAAGGAGGGCGGTGGATGATGGCATGCGCATTCACCGACTGTGGAGGAGCAAACATCTAGCGGTAGACGATGGTGGCGTTAGGGTTGGGTGCATCGGTCGGGAGGGGGTGTTGCGAGCGGTGGCGAAACTGCTCCATCAATAGACGTGGGGGCGGAGGAGAAGGTGGGTTGGGGGAGTGGCGCAATACTCGTACATGGGCGGTTTTTCGCCGGCGGCCATCGAGGTGGGATGCAGGAGGTCACACGTGAAAGTTTTAGTTTAGCGGTTGGGCAGCGCTGGCCGGCACACCAAATTTGCAGCACCGGATTAGGCTTTTGTGTGCGTTCCCTAAATTTTTTTTGTGTACGACTTATTTTTGCGCGTATGCTGAGTACGATTTTGCCCCGCCACGCTAAATAATAGCGATTTTTTGTGCACCAACGGATTTTTTTTGTGCGTATGCTGAAGATGCTTTAACTATGTTTTTTTTCGTAGGTAGGCCTTAACTAATTCCTCTTTTTTTTTAGCTGATCCATATTTGATTTTTCTTCTTCTTTGGTCCACAAGCCATAGACATATACCCCCACATGGATTTTGGATCCACAAGCTATAGACACATACTTCCACATGGCCTCATAATGCTTCCTTTCTCTCAGACTTAAGTCTATAGTATATTAGGTGAAGGGATAACCTTGGTCGTGGACCACCATCGCCATCGCCGGAGGGACGACGAGCTTCGAGATCATGTAGAGCTCGGCAGAAGCAGGAGGGAAGCGTAGTAGACCTCGAACAAAATATGACGCATGCGGGGAAGATCTCGAGTGAAGGAGGAGAGGAGGGGCGCTCAGGACGGAGGAGGAGTGCTCGCTAGGGTAGCTGGAGGAAGGAGATCGGGAGCGTCAGACCAGCACCGCCGCCTCTATCTCGCGAGCCAGCCGAGGAAATCCTCCCCGACCTATTGAGTCATGGAAGTCTGGCCCCGGGAAGGGCCATGGAAAGGCCGGGGTTCTCTCCCTCGGTGACAACCAAATGGCCATGATGGGCTGCCTCGGGTCAAATGGGCCCGTTGTTCTTCCCGCTATGGAAAACACCGGGATCCCTCCAGGTTCAATTACATCCAAATGAGCCCTTAAGGGAAAAGACCAACCGAAGCACCCATGGCTGAATTGATCTCCACGGACATCCTCGTCGAGGTACTGGTGCGCCTCCTGCCGAGCTCCCGGCGGCGATCACGCCTCATCTGCCAGCTCTGGCGCCACATCGTCGACACGCGCACGATCGAGATGAGGAGTCGCCCTAGGATGCTCATAGCCACCATACACTCTGTACACCTCATCCCGAACCGGCCATCATCGTCGGATTGGAGTCCTCTTGGCAGCGGAGACCTATGGGCCGTCGATACTTGCAAAGGCATGAGCCTAGTTGACACGTGCAACGGCCTCGTCTGCATGTGCGATAACGAGAAGCCCAGAGGCAGCGGAATCTTTTTGTGGTCGCTCCCCGAGTCTTAGGGTTTCGGGAGGATAATATACGCCAGAGGGGAGTGCCAGGGGTGGACCAGGGCGGCCATACCACCTGGTGGCGCGGCCTAGGCTGGCCCGCGCCAGGGGGTGGTGTGGGCCCCCTGTGGCCCATCTCTAGCCCCCCTTCTGGCTTCCTTCATCTTCTGGAAAAATAGGATTTTCCGTATATTTTCCCGGATTTTCTGATCTTTGCCAATTTTGCCTCCAAACAGCACCTTTTCCATCAGAATCCTTACTGCAGCGGTCCATGCTCCAAAAGTCATCAACCATGCAAAAACAGATGAAATAACATAAGTATCACCTCTCAATACGAAATATATCAATGAATAACAGTGAATTATGACATAAAATAGTGATGCAAAATGGACGTATCATGCCCCATCTATCCAAAGGTTCTAAAAGGCGAGCAACTTCATCCTTTGAACTCTCATTGCTATAATTAGCTCATTTCATGCTCTATCTTGTAGATGGATTTGTAGATTTAGTTTGGTAGTAATTTTTGCAATGACAATATGAGATTGATGTTTAGATTCTATCTATCTTGTATTAATGTAAGGAACTCCAAGGTAAATATCACAATATGTGGATTCTATCTATATATCTTGTTTTGGAACATAGTCTCAAAATTTGATTTTAGAACCACACACATGCATGAGTTCATCATTCTAACTAGCTGGGCAAAATACCCTTCTTCGTCTTCTACCTGCCTTCAGCAAACTGAAAAAATTGTAACAAAGATAGGGTTAATTCATAAAAGCTTGATAAGAAGTACATCTTCGAAAAGCTCCTCTATGGCGAGCTCTTCGAAGATGTCTTAGGACCGTCGTAGTGGTGTCCCTGTCGCACCATCTTGGAGTTAATAACTTCTCTATCTATAGATTAATACACCGGGTAACTAAAACAATTCACATATTAGGGAGTGGCTCTATGGAGAGCTCCTCGAAGATGTCTGAGGACGAGATCCTAAGACATCTTCAAGAAGCTCCGCCGTAGTGGTGTCCCTGCTCTCGCATACCATCTTGCAGTTCTTCACAAGAATGCATACCTATTTATAGATGAAGCAGCACAATATAGTGTTGGGCACTGAAGACATAATGTCGACACACACCCCTGACATAGTGCTGCCACCCACCCAAAATAGTGTTGTCATTTACTGGCTTAGTGCCGCCCACTGAGGACATAGTGTCGACATGTTGTCGCCACATCCACGTTTAGTCCCGTTTGGTGCCTCCAACCGGGAATAAAGGTTTATCATATTTTTAGTCCCGGTTATTTGCTTTAATTTTGTTTTTTAGACTAGTACTAATTTTATCATCATAATTCTGTTTGATGTAATTAATTATACTCCCTCTGGTTCAAATTACTCCGCGTGCACGCTTATCTAGGTGGCCTAGTATTCTCTCATTTTTCATCAAAAAATTCCTAGGATTTTTGGTATACGTAGTACACATTTTATACTATCTATTTCAAAAATTTCAGGATTTTTTTGAATGAAAAATAAGGGAGTACTAGCCCACCTACATAAGCGCGCCGGCGGAGTAATTTGAAACAGAGGGAGTATAATGCAGATGAGTCGGCAATGGATGTATGCTGACCGACTCTCTAGCGAGTTCATTAAAGGCATGCATTCTTTTCTCCTTTTGGCCGAGGAAAACAAGCGGAATGGTTTTATGTCTTGTCCATGTGGTGTCTGTCGGAATCATAAGGAATACTCTTCCTCAAGAGTCCTTCACAACCACCTATTTCGGTCCAGTTTCATGGCCGGCTATAATTCTTGGACGAAGCACGAAGAAAGAGGGGTTATGATGGAAGACAATGAAGAAGAAGAGAATGATAACGACTACCCTACTATGTCCCCTGAATACGGTGGTACTACAATAGAAGACAATGATGAAGAAGAAGATGAAGAACGGGCATCAGATCTGCCCGATGATGATCTTAGTCGGGCCATTGCTGATGCAAAGGAAGAATGTGTAACTTAAAGGGAGAGGTTGAAGTTCAAACAGGTGTTAGAGGATCACAACAAATTGTTGTACCCAAATTGTGAAGATGGGCACACAAAACTGGGTAGCACACTGTAATTGCTGCAATGGAAGGCAGAGAAAGGTGTGACTGCCAAAGGATTTGAAAAGTTGCTGAAAATAATGAAGAAGTTCCTTCCAAAGGATAACGAACTGCCCGCTAGTACATACGAAGCAAAGAAGGTTGTCTACCCTCTGGGATTAGAGGTGCGGAAGATACATGCATGCATTAATGACTGCATCCTCTACCGCGGCGAGGAGTACGGGAATTTGGATGCATGCCCAGTATGCACTGCATTGTGGTATAAGATAAGACGAGATGACCCTGGTGATGTTGAGGGCGAGCGCCACATGAAGAGTGTTCTTGCCAAGGTGATGTGGTATGCTCCTATAATACCACGGTTGAAACGTTTGTTCAGGAACAAAGAGCATGCCAAGTTGATGCGATGGCATATGGAAGACCGTAACAAAGATGAGATGTTGAGACACCCCACTGATGGGTCGCAGTGGAGAAAAATCGAGAGAGAGTTTCCGGACTTTGCAGGTGACGCGAGGAACTTATAGTTTGGTCTAAGTACAGATGGCATGAATCCTTTTGGGGAGCAGAGCTGTAGTCATAGCACATGGCCTGTGACTATGTATCTATAACCTTCCTCCTTGGTTGTGCATGAAGCGGAAGTTTATTATGATGCCAGTGCTCATCCAAGGCTCGGAGCAACCCGGCAATGATATTGATGTGTACCTAAGGCCATTAGTTGAAGAACTCTTATAGTTGTGGCACGGAAAATATGTACGTGTGTGGGATGAGAACAAGCAGGAGGAATTTGACCTACGAGCGTTGTTGTTCATAACAATTAATGATTGGCCTGCTATTAGTAATATTTTAGGATAGATAAACAAGGGATACAATGCATGCACATACTGTTTAAATGAGATTGAAAGTATATATTTGGATAAATGTAAGAAGAATGTGTACCCGGGGAATCGTCGTTTTCTTCCGCCCACGCACACCCTAATAAAGAAAGGTAAGCATTTCAATGGTGAGGCAGACAGCGGTATAAGCCTATCCGCCGTACTGGTGATGATGTATTTGATATGGTGAAGGATTTAAAAGTAATCTTTGGAAAGGGTCCTGGTAGACAATCTATTCCGAAGGACGATGTCGGACACGCACCCATGTGGAAAAAGAAATCTATATTTTGGGATCTACCCTACTGGAAAATCCTAGAGGTCCGCTCTGCGATTGACGTGATGCACCTAACGAAGAATCTTTGCGTGATGCTGCTAGGCTTCTTGGGCGTGTATGAGAAGAATAAAGATACACCGGAAGCACGGTAGAACCAACAACGTAAGAAAGACCGAGACGGCATGCATCCAAAGCTGTTTGAAGGTACTGCCCGCTACGCTCTTACCAAAGAAGAGAAGGAAATCTTTTTTGAAGTCCTTTACAGTATCAAGGTCCCGTCTGGTTTCTCGTCGAACATAAAGGGAATAATAAATATGCTAGAGAAAAAATTTCAAAACCTAAAGTCTCATGACTGCCACGTGCTTATGACACAGTTGCTTCCGATTGCATTAAGGGGACTCCTGGCGGAAAATGTTCGAGTACCCATTATGAAGCTATGTGCGTTTCTCAATACAATTTCTTAGAAGGTAATCAGTCTAGATAGTCTACCAAGGTTACAGAAAGATGTGTTTCAATGTATTGTCAACTTCGAGTTTGTGTTCCCACCATCCTTCTTCAATATTATGACGCACCTCCTAGTTCACCTAGTCGAAGAGATTAACATTCCCGGTCCTGTATTTCTACACAATATGTTCCTCTTTGAGAGGTTCATGGGATTCTTAAAGAAATATGTTCATAACCGTGCTAGGCCATAAGGAAGCATCTCAAAGGGATATGGAACAGAGGAGGTCATTGAGTTTTGTGTTGACTTTATTCCTGACCTAAAGCCCATCGGTGTTCCTGAATCACGACATGAGGGTAGACTGAGTGGAAAAGGCACGCTAGGAAAGAAAGCAAGGATATGTATGGATGGACATTCTCTCACTAAAGCACACTACACAGTTGTGCAAAGTTCCACCTTGGTGGCTCCGTATATCGAGGAACACAAGAATATTGTACACTCCAACGACCCGAGGAAGCCTGGCTCCTGGATTAGAGATGAACACATGAGGACTTTCGGCAGTTGGTTGCAGACACATCTCATGAATGACATCAATGTTGGACAGCAGTTGTACTTGTTGGCCAGGTCACCATCTTCGACTATATTGACTTTCCAAGGGTACGAGATAAATGGGAATACATTTTACATGATCTCCCAAGATAAAAAGAACACCAACCAAAATAGTGGTGTCTGATTTGATGCGACAGACGAGAATGGGCAAAAGGATACATATTATGGTTACATAGAGGAGATATGGGAACTTGACTATGGACCTTATTTTAAGGTCCCTTTCTTTTGGTGCAAATGGGTCAAGCTGACAGGAGGCGGGGTTGAGGTAGACAAGAAATACGGAATGACAATAGTGGATCTCAACAACCTTGCATATAGAGATGAACCATTTGTCCTAGCCAATGATGTGGCTCAGGTTTTTTATGTGAAGGACATGTCTGCCAAACCGAGAAAAAGGAAAGATAAGCAAAAGAATACAACATACGATGAGCTAAAGAACCACATAGTTCTTTCAGGAAAAAGAAACATCGTGGGGGTGGAGGATAAGACAGACATTTCAGAATATTATGATAAGTTTCATGAAATTCCGCCCTTCGCTGTGAAGGATGACCCAAGCATCCCGTTAAGTAAGGAAGATGCTCCATGGTTACGGATTAGAAGAAAACCCTAACAATAGAGATGTGTGGATGTTGGTGATGTACAATATTATTAAACCTTTATTTTTAATGATCTGCTTATATATATGGATATGAACTGTCTCGATCTCAATAGGTAGTATTGCAACTTGTTGTGGCCAACAACAAAGACATTTATTAATATTAAAACATAAAAATTAGTCATAATCATATCTAGCCCTGTAGTACACAGCTTCAGGGTCATCTTCGGAATCGTCATCGTCATCGTCGTCGCTCGTAGCACACGGCTGGATCCTCAGCCCTTCCCCGGCTTGTGCACGGGGGAACGCGGGAGGGGGCACCCGCCAATCT
This sequence comes from Avena sativa, assembly GCA_916181665.1. NCBI lineage: Eukaryota > Viridiplantae > Streptophyta > Magnoliopsida > Poales > Poaceae > Avena > Avena sativa. The sequence continues at coordinate 74,024,455 of OV702291.1, read as the reverse complement.
AGCCTCGGATTCACGACGCACGGGGGAGGGGCTCCCGGATGATGACCCCGGTACGCCCTCGGCCTTCACCACCACCACCATTCTTGTGGCTATGCGGCTGGTGAAAGTACCAGTACCTCAGGCGAGGATGGTCTCCCATGGTGATGTAGCGCATCACGCCGGTGATAATCCGGTTCACCCACCATAGGCGGCGACCGGCCTTGTTGTGGTTCACTGGGGGCGGGCCGTCACCCTCGTACCTGGCGAGCTCCCTTTCCCGCCGGTTTGCGAAGAAGGCATTCCAGGTGTCGAGGTTGTCGGGATCCTAATGGGAATCCATCCGCTACTCCGGCGTGAGCTCGAGGTAGAAGTGGTTCTTCATGGCCGCCTGATGGGCCGAACCTTGAGGCATAGGAGGAACAGAAACCCCTCCAGTGCTCAGCATCCAGCCGGCGGGCAGCCGGTACCCCAGCGGGCATGGGTAGCTGGAGGTGCACAGCGCCTCGGTCTCCTCGGCGTCAGAAAGGCCTAGTAAGCGATGTCCATTGTTGTGAGAGAGAACGTGTGGATGTGTGGATGGACATGGCGGTCGGCCTAGATATAGAGGGAAATGGCGGGAAAACATGGTGTGAAGTGGGGGGAAATGGCGGGAAAACATGGCGAGAAGCATGAGAAATGGCGGGAAATATCTAGTCCCGGTTAGTGGCTCCAACCGGGACTAAAGGCCCTCGAAATATCTTTTAGTCCTAGTTACTAGTTTTAGTATGAAATATTATATTTCTAATGAGTATATTATTTTTTGTGAATAGTTTGGTATATTATATGTATTTTTCTGTTTTTTAAATAAACTATATTTTCTAACATTTATACTAAAATAATACTTGTTAAACAATAGATAATTTCATTTAAGTTTTATAATAGAGTATGATAATAGATTTAAATTATAGATCTTCTTTTTCTGAAAATTTTGATATATAATACATAATTTTCTGAAAACTATACACCATTTTCTTTTTGGCGCCAAAAACCAGCCGAAAACACCTTTAGCCCTGGTTTATAATACAAACCGGGACTAAAGGGTGACCTTTAGTCCTGGTTTATATTACAAACTGGGGCAAAAGGTAGGGGTATAAATACCCTCACCCCCACCCCGGGTGGAGCCATGACCCGGAGAGCCCGATACTACCTTCTTCCCCAGACGAACCACCGCAATTGCCCGTGCCAGAGGAGAGGCTCGCCGTCGCCCGCCGCGCCCGTGTGGAGGAGTTTGCGCCGCCGCCGTCCTTCCCGTCGCGCCGTCGTTGCCGCCCGCCGTGCCCGTGGAGAGCTCGCCGCCGCCGCCCACGTCCTCCGCCGCCCCTGTAGGTGAGGTCGATTTATAGTTAGTATAGGTTAATTAGTTTAGGTTTATAGTTATTATTAGGTTAATTTAGAGTTAGTATTAGTTAGTATAGGTTAAGTATACATGTCTAAAAAAGTATAGGTTAAGTATTAGGTTAATTTAGTTATTAGTATTAGGTTTATAGTTAGTATTAGGGTTAATTAGTATATGTTAATTAGTATTAGGTTTATATATTGTTAGTATTAGGTTAATTTATATTAGTTAGTATTAGTTTTTTATAGCTAGGTTTATAATATTTGTAGAATATCTGTTTATAGTAGTTAGTATATGTTTATAGTTAGTATTACAAACCGGGGCTAAAGGTGGGGGTATAAATACCCCCACCTCCACCCCGGGTCTAGCCAAGACTCGGAGAGTCCGATCCTTCCCGGGGTATAACTAACCCTAAATAGCTGTTTATAGTAGTTAGTGTTCGGCTATTTTCTTCATTGTACCATGTGCCTTCTCTTATCAAAACAATTTCATTAGGGTTAGTTAGGGTTAGTTAGAATACTTAGTTAATTAGGTTTAGTTTAGTTAGTGTTAGGTTTAGGGTTAGTGTTATTAGGGCAATACTTAGTGATTTAGTTACTGTTTATGTTTTATGATTGTTTATTGCTATTATTTAGTTATGCCACGTCCTCCTTGTCCGAGCGTACTGGACTCTGTCGGGTCCGGGGATATCCGAGCCTGGGCTCCGCCGGGCTGGCACTAGGAGGTGATACATGTCGGGACTCGTACCTTGGTGAGGAATCCGGGTATCATCATCGACCTGGACCTTCTTTGGTGGCGTCCACGGGGTCCAGGAGCGGTGCAGAGGGAGCCGGCCCCCGAGGAGGTGGTACGTCGTCGTATCAGGGAGGAGGACGAGCACGTCCGCTGGTATATGTATCTTTTGGAGACTAGGTTCTCCAATCTCTGGAAGGTTCACGGATCTCACCCGAGCTATTCTCCGGTGATGGTTCCTGTTCTCTGGGTGCAGAGCTGTCGTGGCACATAACGCGGCAGCCGAGTTCGCTAGTTTGATATTATGAGCGAGATGTATTATTGTACTTTATCTTATATTATTGTGCTTTATCTTAATGCAAAATTGTTTCATTATACGTAATCTTTTTTTTGTATCCAAGTCGTCGCAATTGTAATATTCTTTTACTTAATGCAAAATTGTTTTATCTTTTTCTGTATTACTTAAGCTATGGACGGTAGACAGAATGAAAAGGAGTTTCTCAACATGATAGATGAGGGTACTGGAGGTTCTTATTACGATGATGGCTCCCATTATCTTAATTTGTCTGGAGCAGACAATAGTGGAGACGATAGTGGAGACGATGGTGCTGACCATGGTGGAGACCATGGTGAAGACACCTTAATAACAAAGTCCGGCAAGGTATATAAAGACTCTACCGATCGATCACTAGTATAGATGCACTAATTGATTCGTATATATGTACAGACGAATGTTTCTTCTCTTAGACCTCCGTATCGGGCCAATCTTCTACAAGGAAAAGAGGCCCGTCACAAAAGTTGTCCGCTGATGTCCGTTTCAGCATTGACTTAGTCTCTGCACTGGGTAAACCGTCGGAGCCCAAACAATCAGTGAATGCATTTGTACATCAATGCAGAGTGATTGTTAGAGACACCGTCCCGATCACCACGCAAGAGTGGAATAAGCCAGGAAAGAAAAGGGATCCAGCTGGGGCTAGTTTTGTAGATGACAGGGCGAGAGATGCGATGTGGAATTCTCTCATGACACATTTCACCCTACTAGTCTTGGAGACTGATGAGCTCACACAGGAAATGACGAGGAAAGTCAAGGAGTGGGCTCTTAAGAAGATGGGCGAACTATTCAAGGACTGGAAGAAAAGATTGTACCACAACTATGTATTGAAGAAAAAACTCCTCCATTCACTGGCCCACTAGAGAAGCAGCAGGATAACTGGGCCGCATTTGTGGAATACAAGAACTCGGCACAAGTTGTGGCAATGTTAGAAAAGAATAAGCTAAATGCAGCCAAAAAGAAATATCACCATCATATGGGCACAGGTGGCTACAAGAGTGCCATGCCTAAGTTGGATAAAGCTGAGGCCGACCTGGAGGCTAAAGGGGTCACTCCAGCTATGTCTCGTTGGCCCAGGAGGTCAAGAAATTGGTTACTTGAGCATGGGGCATCGTATGACCCAGAAACAGGCAAGATTGTTGCAACCAAAGAAGTTTCTGGACCCAAGGATGATCTTATTAAAGTGATAAAAGAGGTTCAAGAGGAAAAGTTTGTTCTCGACAGAGAGAACGATGAGCTGACAAAGGCCCTCAGGAATCCTGAAAAGGCTGGACGAACAAGAGGCTTCGGACCTTCTTGTCCATGGGCTATCGGGTTTCCCGAGGACCTTGACACATACAGAAGCTGATTGAGAAAAACGAAGCGGCAACAAGGGGAGGATGTAGAGCGGTTCACGAGGTTTGAAGCCATGTTGCAGGAGCATCGACAGGAGCTTAATGAACTTAAAGGACTTCGACAGCAAGATCCTGCACCAGATAGTACGGTCGGCCCATCGCAACGGAAAAGCTGCGTGGCTTCCACTGAGGGCCATGCTAATGATGCAACGATGGATGTGTACCCCGTGGATGCAATTAAGGAGCAGACTAGTTGTGAGCTGCATGTTGAACTGAAGCACATATCCATGAAGGTGGCGGTCGGCTTTACTTTACCTTCTGCACCGGGAGCGACCTACCATTGCAATCCCATTCCAGCTGGCTATGCTCGTGTCGGTGCGGATGAAGTTCAGCCGCTATATCAGTCACTACAGCTTGACATCCCTCGAGGTGAAGGGGAGATGACACTAGGAGAAGTCACGAGTGGCTTCATTCTTTGGAAAAAGGAATACATCAAGTTTCCAGGCTCGGCACCAAGGCCACCTTCTCCACCGAGAAACAATCCATCACCTCCAAGGCCACCGTCTCCTCCTAGTAAAAGTCCACCTCCAAGGGCACCGTTGATGCGCTCGACTTTCGACGTAGAGCTCGTTGGGAACCCCAAGAGGAAGGTATGATGAGCACAGTAGTAAGTTTTCCCTCAGTTATGAAACCAAGGTTTAATCGAACCAGTAGGAGCAAGGAAACACCCCAAAGGTGTTGCTAGCTGAGCTTTGGCAGGGCGCACTACCGGTGCTAGTAGCAACATGGAGACCTGCACAACACAACCACAAAACTTTGTCCCCAACTTGCGATGAGGTTGTCAATCTCACCGTGTTTTGCGGAAAACAAAGGATTAAACGTATCGAATGGAAAGAAGTAATAGTTTGTAGAAAGTAAACACAAAGCAGCAGTTTATAGATTGTATGTAAAGAAAAGGACCGGGATCCATAGTTCACTAGAGGTGGCTCTCCTTAAGATAGATAACATGCTGGGTGAACAAATTACAGCAGGGCAATTGACAAACACCGAGAAAGCAATACATGCATATACAAATCATCTTGACTCCTCTGAGACTTGATTGGGCATTACAACATAATACATAGACCGCCATCCAACTGCATATATGACTAATAATCCACCTTTAGGTTATCATCCGAACCCCCTCCAGTATTAAGTTGAAAGCAACATATTATTGCTTTACGAACTACGTGTAAAGGATTGTTGTTTTCTCCCTAGTAGAAATAGCACATCTAGTACCTTAGAGATTTCTGTCACTTCCCTAGATTACCAGAGGCATGAACCCACTATCGAGCATAAATACTAACTCTTGGAGTTGCTAGCATCTACTTGGCCAAGATAGCTACTAACAATGGAAAGCATGCAAGATCTCAAATAACAAAGACATGATAGAATCAATAATCAATCTGAAATAGCATCTCAATATCCATCGGATCCCCGCAAACACAACATGTATGAATTACAAATAGATGATCTTGATCATGAACGGAGCTCACAAGATCTAAACATGAAAGCACAAAGGAGGAGAACCAGCCATCTAGCTACTACATGGATCCGTAGTCCAAGGATGAACTACTCACGCATCACACCGGAGGCTTGCATGGTGATGAAGAAGGCCTCCAGGGTGAATTCCCCTCTCCGGCAGGATGCCGGGAAGAGCTTCAGATCCCACCCGATCTAGGGATGGAGATGATGGCGGCTATAGACTCTTTCGTGGATTTTTGATTGGGTACTTAGGGTTTTCGTCCCGAGGGCAATATATAGGCGGAAGGAGAGGCCGAGGGGGTGCCCGGGCTGGCCACACCACCCCCTGGCGTGGGCCAGGCCTGGCCACGTGGCCAGGTGGTGCGGCCGCCCTCTGGCCCTTCTCCGTCTCGTATTCTGGCACTTGATCCCTTCCGGAAAAATAGGCACTTTGGCTTTTGTCCCGTCCAATTCCGAGAATATTCATTTTCTGACTTTCCTAGAACCAAAAACAGCAGAAAACAGGCAGCTAGCACTGTGGCTCTTGTTAATAGGTTAGTCCAATAAATCATATGAAAAGTACTCCAAAGTTGGAACAAAACACAAGAAAGTGGATAAAACCAAGCATGGAACATCAAAAATTATAGATACATTTGCAATGTATCAACATCCCCAAGCTTAACTCCTGCTCGTCCTCCAGTAGGTAAGTGATAAAAAGAAATAATTTTTGAGGTGATATGCACCATCAAAGACTTGATCAAAGTATTTGCAAAACATTCCAAGCTGGGATCATAGTACTTCAATCATAACATGAAAGACAAAGTTCTAGCAATAAGCAAAGAAACTATGATGCAACATGAAAAGGTACAAACAAAAGAATAATGAATAACAATGCTTTGCAAGACGTTTGTTTGTTTCACATAAAGAAAACATAGCATAATAGTATTCAGCTTGTCCCTCAATAGAGTAGCAAATATAAATGCATAGGACACCTTCAAAGTTCATAAGAGTGACTAGATACAATAGTTTAAAGCAAGCAATAACAAGTTATGTATCAATCAACTAGTCTTGGGACAATGCACATAGAACTAAGAATGTCCACTATGCTCTCAAAGTAAGTGCATAAAGATAGAAGGTGGAGACTCAATATAATGGTGGAAGAAAGGAATTTTGTAAAAGGAAGTAGGGATTCAAGTCTCATAAAGAGCTTCCAAAAATTATGGTACTTATAGCTTTCAGCTCTCATTGCCCCTATCATAAGCATCTTGAAGTGATTAAGGTTAAAGTGAACAAACTATGGTGTACATGCTTGACGAAGTATACGTCAGAAATCTCATGTCCCTTGTATACGAGGGCCGCTCCTCATGCTACTCAAGTTTAGTCACCGGTAAGTTCTTGTCATTGTAAGTACATGTGTATCATTGAGAACCGCCAACGGGGTACCCCTTGCCCGATGATACGGAAGAATCCCCATATAAAAATGACAATGCAAGCAGACAACGAGCATCTCAGCATTCTTCTTATTTACCATGGGAATATGGTGCTTTTTTCTCTCTTTCCTCTTTTCATAGTATCTCTTTTTTTTTCTCTTTTTTCTCAATATAGGACTCCTTTTTATAAGAAGAACGCTTCATAGACAGCTCATTATGGTTACACTGCAGGTTTCCACCATGTCAGCATGGATTAGACCAGCGACCCAGGCGTTTCTCTAACACATATACATAACTCCATGGACTTGCAAGCTCCCCTTTCATTTCACACCGACGACATCCATATACAAAAGAGCATGATATCAACTAGGTACAAGTACCAAGTGCAATGTTGAAAGCGTTCCCCATGAAAGCATGGTTCTGCTAATTCCCAACAAATAAGTGCAAGCATATACAACATAGAAGACACAATGGTTCAAGTTTATTAAGGGCAAGTAAAGTAAAGTGTGCCTTCAAGTTCGTGAGAGCTTTAATCACTAGTTTTCTCATAACAAGTGGAAGGTAAACAAAACCATGCATATACTTGGAATAGCATAAGCTAGTAGGTAGGTATGGTGGACTCTTTGGAATAACTTGGTTTAGGGAGTTGGATGCATGAGTGGAACTCATACTTGGTGGTGGAGGCTAGCAAAAGACTGGGAGCGACAAACTAAGAGAGCAATAATGGCCATAATCATGCAGAGCGACAAAACATCATTGATCAAAGCATAAAGTGTACTACAAGATGAAAACTAAAGGATCATAAAGGCTATGGTGACTTGAGATAGTCATAACATGGTGTGAGCATGTGTCAAGTCAACCCAAATAAAGCATCAAAGGAGAATACCACTATATTATGCTTTAATATGCTAAAACAACGCATGATTCATCCAAGGCACATTAAGCAATCTCAATTGTTTATAACAAGTCATGCTACAACAAAGAATACTAAGCATAAATCCAAAACAATATCAAGCATGGCATGACAAAGCATAGGCCACAGTCAAAAACGAGCTCTTTTTACCACATAAGCATGAACTTTCCTACTCTTTTCCAAACCAAACCAAACTAATTGCAAACCAATGTATGAAAGCGGGGGTCCAACAAATTTATTCAGAAAACTAAGAAAACCAAATCAAACAGAAACCAAAACGAAAACGAAAAAGAAGATGCTCCAAGAAAAACACAACTGTGCATGAAACAATAAAAATGAAGCGTTTGGAAGAAACCTGAAATTTTTATTGATGAAGAAGGGGATGCCTTGGGCATCCCCACGCTTTGACGCTTGTACTGCTTGGATATTTTTTGGGCTGACACACGTGGCATCCCCAAGCTTGAGCTTTAGTCCATCCTTCATCTCATTACTCATTCCTTCCATACACCCAAAATTTTTCCTTCATACAAAACTTCACACAATCTCATTATCAACATTAGTGCACTTAAGATAAATAAGTCTCAAGGTTCAGTTCTAACACCAAATAAACTTCCATTATAACACTAGCTACTGTAGCACTTCCCTCAAAAAGCTCAATTCCCCAAAATAACTCAAGAAGGAACCAACAAGAAGCAAATGCAGAAAATGGCAGAAATCTGTCAAAACAGACCAGCAGGTAAATACGAATTTTTTCTAAGACCTTATGTTGCTCAAATTAAAAAGTGTTGAACTAGATAAAGTTAGATAATAACCTGGGGCAGAAGCACAAAAAATTACAGCTCAATCCGACATACAGAGATATCTCAGGAATTTTTACGGTGAAGCACAAAAATCTATTTCGGGACAGCAACTTTTCCAATCATTACTTCACTCTCATTAGAGGTTACTCTTGGCACAAAAAGCAAATAAAAAGGATAAGGAGAGGTTATTAAAGAGGTAATAACTTCCAAGACTCATCTAAAACTTTTGGGTTATCTCCCAATAAGTACTTTTCTTTAACGCCTTTAAGTTAGGCATAAGAAGCAAAGAAAGAATCAAGTGTTCTCAAATGAAGAAGCATTAAGACAAAATTTTGTTTTCATATGAGAAGCAAAATAAATCTTTTCTCTATTTTTAGGGAAGTGTTCTATACCTTTCTTGAGTGGGAGTTGATATTTAATGGTGCCTTCTTTCATATCAATGATGGCACCAACAGTTCTAAGAAAAGGTCTTCCCAAAGTAATAGGACAAGAAGCATTGTATTCAACATGCAAAACATAGAAATCAATGGGGACATAAGAATCGTTAACCATAATAAGAACATCATTAATACTCCCCATGAGTTTCTTTTTAACATTATCATCAAGTGGGACATTCAAATAGCAATCTTCAAGAGGAGGCAAATCAAGCATATCATAAATCCTTCTAGGCATAATAGAAACACTACTATCAAGATCACACAAAGCTTTGAAATCAAAGTCATCCACTTTCATATTAATGATGGGTTCCCAACCATCTTCTTGCTTTATAGGAATAGAAGCTTTATGTTTCATCTTTTCTTCTTTAATCTTTATGAGAGCATCGGTAATGTGTTTTGTAAAAGCCATGTTCATAGCACTAGCATTAGGACTTTTAGCAAGCTTTTGTAGGAACTTAATAACTTCAAAGATATTGCAACCATCAAGATCAAAATCAACTTTATCATCTAAAGTAGTAGAGCTATTACTAGCCTCAACACTAGTGGTGGTAATAGTAGAAACACTAATGTTTCTAGCAATTTCATCTTCTCTTTCCCACTTAGCATGTAATTCAGCTAATAGTCTAACATTTTCATCAATTCTTACTTGTATAGCATTAGTAGCTGCAAAGGGATTCTCATTAGTTTCGGGTTTAGCAGCCATTTTATTAATCAATGAAGATTGAGCTTCAGATAGAGATGATATATTTCTTTCAGCATTAGAGAGTTTTTCCTCAATAGTTTTATTGAAAGCAGTTTGTTTACTAATAAACTCTTTAAGCATAACTTCAAGTTCAGAGGGAGCACTCTTATTATTGTTGTAAGAATTTCCATAAGCATTACCATTGTTGGGAGGATATAGCTTATAATTGTTGTTACCAAAATTGTTCCTATAAGCATTATTACCATAAGCATTGTTGCCAAAGTTGTTATTTCTTATGAAGTTCACATCAACTTGCTCTTCTTGAGCAACCAAAGAGGCTAAAGGAACATTATTTGGATCAATATGGGCTTTCCGATTAACAAGCATAGACATAATAATATCACTCTTATCACTCAAGGAGGAGGTTTCCTCAACAGAATTTACCTTCTTACCTTGTGGAGCTGTCTCAGTATGCCATTCAGAATAATTAACCATCATATTGTCCAAAAGTTTTGTTGCAGCACCCAAAGTGATGGTCATAAAGGTACCTCCAGCAGCAGAATCCAATAGGTTCCTTGAAGAATAGTTCAATCCTGCATAAAAAGTTTGGATGATCATCCAAGCAGTCAGTCCATGAGTGGGACAATTCTTTACCAAAGATTTCATTTTTTCCCAAGCTTGAGCAACATGCTCATTATCAAGTTGCTTAAACTTCATTATTTCACTTCTCATGGATATAATCTTAGCAGGAGGATAGTATTTTCCAATAAAAGCATCTTTGCACTTAGTCCAAGAATCAATACTATTCCTAGTTAAGGAATTCAACCATTCTTTAGCTTTTCCTCTCAAAGAGAAAGGAAACAATTTCAGTTTAATAATATCACCATCTATATCCCTATGCTTTTGCATCTCACAAAGTTTAACAAAGTTATTTAGATGGGAAGCGGCATCTTCATTACCAATACCATAAAATTGTTCTCTCATAACAAGATTGAGCAAAGCAGGTTTTATCTCAAAGAAAGTATTTTCAGCCACAGGTGGAGCAATAGGTGTGCTCATAAAATCATTGTTGTTGATGCTAGTGAAGTCACACAACTTAGTGTTTTCAAGAGTAGTCATTTTTTTGGGTTTTCAAATAAGAAAGCAAACAAGTAAAACTATTTTTTTTGTGTTTTTGAAGAACAAAACATGCAAACAAAGCAAAAAGAAAACTAAGCAAAACAAAAACAACAAAGTAAAGAGATTGGTTATGAGGGACTCCCCTTGTGAAGATGTCCTTGACTCCCCCGCAACGGCGCCAGAAAATGTCTTGATGCGCTCGACTTTCGACGTAGAGCTCGTTGGGAACCCCAAGAGGAAGGTATGATGAGCACAGCAGTAAGTTTTCCCTTAGTTATGAAACCAAGGTTTAATCGAACCAGTAGGAGCAAGGAAACACCCCAAAGGTGTTGCTAGCTGAGCTTTGGCAAGGCGCACTACCGGTGCTAGTAGCAACGTGGAGACCTGCACAACACAACCACAGAACTTTGTCCCCAACTTGCGATGAGATTGTCAGTCTCATCGTGTTTTGCGGAAAACAAAGGATTAAACGTATCGAATGGAAAGAAGTAATAATTTGCAGAAAGTAAACACAAAGCAGAAACAGTTTATAGATTGTATGTAAAGAAAAGGACCGGGATCCATAGTTCACTAGAGGTGGCTCTCCTTAAGATAGATAACATGCTGGGTGAACAAATTACAGCGGGGCAATTGACAAACACCGAGAAAGCAATACATGCATATACTAATCATCTTGACTCCTCTGAGACTTGATTGAGCATTACAACATAATACATAGACCGCCATCCAACTGCATCTATGACTAATAATCCACCTTCAGGTTATCATCCGAACCCCCTCTAGTACTAAGTTGCAAGCAATAGATTATTGCTTTACGAACTGCGTGTAAAGTAAACAATATGATTGTTCTATGAACAAAGGATTGTTGTTTTCTCCCTAGTAGCAACAACACATCTAGTACCTTAGAGATTTCTGTCACTTCCCTAGATTACCAGAGGCATGAACCCACTATCGAGCATAAATACTAACTCTTGGAGTTGCTAGCATCTACTTGGCCAAGATAGCTACTATCAACGGAAAGCATGCAAGATCTCAAATAACAAAGACATGATAGAATCAATAATCAATCTGAAATAGCATCTCAATATCCATCGGATCCCCGCAAACATAACATGTATGAATTACAAATAGATGATCTTGATCATGAACGGAGCTCACAAGATCTAAACATGAAAGCACAAAGGAGGAGAACCAGCCATCTAGCTACTACATGGATCCGTAGTCCAAGGATGAACTACTCACGCATCACACCGGAGGCTTGCATGGTGATGAAGAAGGCCCCTAGGGTGAATTCCCCTCTCCAGCAGGGTGCCGGGAAGAGCTTCAGATCCCTCCCGATCTAGGGATGGAGATGACGGCGGCTACATACTCTTTCGTGGATTTTTGATCGGGTACTTAGGGTTTTCGTCCCAAGGGTAATATATAGGCGGAAGGAGAGGCCGAGGGGGTGCCTGGGCTGGCCACACCACCCCCTGGCGCAGGTCAGGCCTGGCCGCGTGGCCAGGTGGTGTGGCCGCCCTCTGGCCCTTCTCCGTCTCGTATTCTGGCACTTGATCCCTTCCAGAAAAATAGACACTTTGGCTTTTGTCCCGTCCAATTCCGAGAATATTCATTTTCTGACTTTCCTGGAACCGAAAACAACAGAAAATAGGAAGCTGGCACTGTGGCTCTTGTTTATAGGTTAGTCCAAGAAATCATATGAAAAGTACTCCAAAGTTGGAACAAAACACAAGAAAGTGGATAAAACCAAGCATGGAACATCAAAATTTATAGATACATTTGCAATGTATCAACTGTCTCCTCCTAGTAAAAGTCCACCACCTCGAAGTCCAATCCATGACCTCAACACGAGTCCATCTCAATCTACGCAGCCGCCTCCACCCACTAAGGGCCGAAAGCGGAAGAATAGCACCGCTCCGTCGAGCGATAATCGATGCCCAAAGCGAAAATTGTCGCCCCTCCCAAGAGTACCACCGGTTCCTCCCAAGAGGGCTTACAACCTGACCGATTAGGAGACCGATGCGGTCGTACAGGCCGAAGTGGATGCTCATTTTAAAAAGGAACAACCTGAGCCACAGGTCCAAATAAAATCGGAAACCAAAGAGCACTTTAGGAATTACTGACGCAGTCATCCCAAGCTCAGTTAAATGCGCCAGATAACTATACACGATGTCTTCAGAAGACAGTGAAATAGAAGAGATCAAGTGGTAGAGGAAGCATCACAAAAGACGTTCCCCAGCAGGGGGAATAAGCATTAGAACGGACGTTTCCCAGCTGGGAAAACAAGCAAAACAATCGAGTGGTAGCGGAAGAATCAAAAGAGATGTTCCCCAGCTGGGGAAATAAGCAAATCAATCGATCCCCCTGCTCCAGGTGTACATACCCGAACCTCAACTATATGGGGAGAACCTTTGCATATGGAAACAGCTAAGATATTGGCCGAGCAATGTAATATGTCTAGTCATGACATTATTCATGGCGATGATATGCCCAAGGCTGATGTAGCACCCAAATTTGTTCACGGGGATCCTCTGGTCAATTCTGAGAGGCTTCAGGATATGCCAACAAAAATGTGACGATTGCATGAATGGTACATGGAAGTATCAAAAGAAGAGCGATATTGGCTCAAGCGAAAGTTTGAAAAGAGCATTACTTCACTGAAAACGAGGTCCCTATTAAATTTACAGAATTCTTTCAGTTATTCAATCTAAAGGAACTCGACAAATCTATCCTCAGTTGCTATTGTCTGTAAGTGATTACTTTATTAATGTAATTAAGTCTCTAGTTCAGCTTGTTTAATTCATTGTCGGTAAGTATACTCACTATATTCTTTTGTACGCTATAATAATGCAGACTGAAGATTCGCGAATGTAAAAAAAAGGCTATCAACGGATTTGGGTTCATTGACCCACATCGAGTTAATGGAGCTATGCTAAAGGATAAGCCACTGGAGACCGAGCAAAACTTGCTCCGGTATCTCACGAACCAGCATTTCTACAATGAAATACTATTTTCTTACCACTCCGGCAAGTGAGTTCTTATACATATTAACTTTTGCTTACTCGATGTTCAGTGTAAATGATGAGTTACTGACATATGTAAACCTTGCGTAGCTACCACTAGCTTCTTCTAAGCATTTCAGTTTACTTGGGAAGAGTTCACATCATGGACTCATTAAACAAAGACATGGAAGAGTACCGCAGTATTATCGATATGCTCCAGAGGTAATTTCGACCATTATTGCACCATATCAGTTTCTTTCGTTCATTTCTGGGATATCAAGTAGTTATTAACTCATACATTCATTTTCTTTGTCGGGTAGTGTTTGGACACGGTTCAAGAACAAGGTCTGCGGTCAATGGCGTGAGGAGCTATTTTTTAAGCCGGTCTCGGTAAGTAGTACGAGCTAGGTTCGCGCATCTATTTAATTCTAGTTTATATATATTTATCATGCTAGAGTTATTATTTGATTGAATTCTATTCTTGTAAAGTGCGCGAGGCAGCCACGGGGGACTAATCTATGTGGATTCTACGTGTGCGAGTTCATTCGCATCACTACTGAAAAGTCCTTGGAAACTGTTCGAGTAAGTAAACAATACATTCACCCTTTATTTTTATTAAAAAAAGTTGTGTTGAGTCTAATTCATATGATGTGCTTCTTTATAGTTGGACGCGATGCGGGACAAGCTCTTACCATAGGACCTCCTACTAGCAATTCAAGAGGAATTGGGTGGATTTTTTGTCGATGAGATCATAGACCCATACAGAGAATACTCTCTAGATAGACCCTAAAGCATCCATGTAATGATCTCCATGTAATCAAATAGACAGGCTCTGGACCCGGTTGGGACTCCATGTAATGACCTCCATGCATGTATGCTTGTAAGAGAAATTATATTATATATGCATCAACGTGTACAAGTACTATGTAGTAGCGTTGTGTATGTATACGAAAACTTGTTTGTAATGAAAACACAGAATGAAAAATAATTGAACACAAAACACAAAATGAAAAGAAAAACACAAAACCCTAAAACCCCATCTCCTGCCGTGGCAGCCAAATGGCCCAAAACGCTGCCACGGCAGCGACCCTTTAGTCCCGGTTCGTGTTAAAAATACGAATTGGGACTAAATGTCCTCCAGCCTAGCACGGCTCGCGGGGCCACGTGGTGGACCTCTAGTTCCGGTTCGTAACAGAACCGGGACTAAACGCCGGACCTTTAGTCCCGATTTGACAATCCCGGTTTGCAATCCGGGACTAAAGGTCCTTACGAACCAGGTCTAGAGACTTAGTTTCTACTAGTGTTGACATCCGGAGTAAAATCAAAGATATAATGGAGAAAATAGTTGGCCTCATTAACAATCTTTAAAATAGAACACTAGATGCTAAAAGAGAGATCACTTATTTTTCATTTATGAATAATATAATGATAGTGAATTTCATCATATTCAGTGCGTCTCAGATAATTGCTAAGAAATTACCATTATCGCCATCGCTTAAAGCTTCTCACTAAGACTTTATACTCCTTAGACAAGAGTCATCACATCTCCATAACTAGGATACAAGGTGTGAGGCTTCCGCAGGAAACTGTTGTGTGCGGATTCTGGACCTCTTCCGTGGTCACATGTGAGTACCAAGTTAATTCCGTTGTTCATAGTATTACACATGATTATAGATGAGCTTATTTTCTCATATACAACCTGAAGAGAGCAAAATATGATCAGCATAGTTTACATGATAGTTCCACGGGATTTGGCCAAAACTGAGAAAAATCTACATCGAGGACACATTATTTCTTACAAACACAAGGAGCATTGACAAGCAGTTGGTACATCACATCAGAAAACTAGCCCAGAATGATACTTGACGATTCCGCAGCGGCAGCAGCGGTAGCAACACCGTGTTCCTCTACTTCCAGGCTGGATTTAGTCGGGTATACGCCGGCGGGGTACACGGCGATGGCGTACTCGCCGTCGGCCTTGTTGAGGCCGCTCAAGTCGACACCTTTCCCACAGCCGTTTGCTCCGTTCGACCGCGGCGGCCCCGTCATCGTCGTCGGAGTCGGACTCGATTTCTCCGTTGTGCAGGGCATCGTAGATGTTGTCGAGGAGCTCCTTGTGCTGGTAGTGAGGACTCTTGTTGTCCTGGATCCACTCCGGCGTCATCAGGCTGCTCATTTCGTTCAGGGTCCGGATGGCGGGGTCGTCCTCGTCATCTGCCGCCGTTCGAGCAACCTCGAGCAACCGCCTCGTCCGCTTCCTGATCCTCAGCCGTTCGAGCCATCGTCTCGTCGACCTTCTTCTGATACGCAACCTGTGCAGAAGAAGAGTCTCCTTCCGGCTTCCGTTACGCATCGTCAGCCATCGGTGATTTAGCTTTCGGTATGGTCTGCTGAATTGGGGAATTTGGATTGCGAAGAGGACAAGGCGGCGTCCTGATGGATGTATATACACGAGTTGGAACCCTAGCTAGGCTAGGCTAAACAGAGTCGGCTTGGTGCCGCGTCGGTTGTGTGTGTTTGTTGCGTCGTGTGGACGATGGGTCCCTTGCTTGTGCGGTTTTCGTCCTGGTTTCTCTTATAAACCGGCAATGTCTAGTTTGTATAGTTTTTGGATAGAGTTTTCCTTATAAACTGGTCAATTCTATATTCTATCTAATCGAGCAGCAGATATGGACCGCAGGAAACTGTTGTGCGCAGATTCTGGAGAAACAGTTGGCCTCATTAACAATATAGATGCTAAAAGAGAGAGATCAACTCATTTTGCATTTATATGAATATTGTAATGATATTGAAATTCATCATATTCAGTGTCAATAGTTCCACGAGATTTGGACAAAATTTTCATCGAGAATATAATCAACTGAATACATGAGGAAAGGACACATTATTTCTTACAAACAAAAGGAACGGTGAGAAGCAGTTGGGACATCACATGACAGAACTAGCCTATTGGTGTCTTATTATAGCTCGACGATTCCGCAGCAGTAGCAACATCGTGATCCTCTTCTTCCGGGCAAGATTTAGTCGGGTACACGCCGGCAGGGTAGACGGCGATGGCGTACTCGCCGTCGCCCTTCTTGAGGCCGCTCAAGTCGACGCCTTCCCAGAGCTGTTTGCTCCGTTCGGCGGAGGCGGCGCCGTCATCGACGTCGGAGTCGGACTCGATTTCTCCGTTCTGCAGTGCGTCGTAGATGCTGTCGAGGAGCGCCTGGTGCTGGTAGTGAAGCCTCTTGTTCTCCTCGATCCACTCCGGCGTCTTCAGATTCATCCTGCTCATCTCGTTCAGGGTCCGGATGGCGGGGTCGTCCTCGTCGTCATCGGAGCAATTATCGTCGACGTCGGCGGCCGTTCGAGCCACCGCCTCGTTTGTTCCCTGACCCGCGGCCGTTGGAGTCATCGTCTCGTCGGCCTCCGCAGAACCGTCTTCTTCCGCCTGCTGTTTGGACAGCGCGTCTTGTTGCCTAGCAGCCATGGGTGGTGGTTATCTCTCGAGTCTCGATGTCGAGGTATGATGCTCTGCTGGATTGGGGATTTTAGATTGCGATGGAGGCGGCGTCCTGACACGAGTTGGAGACAGAGTCGGAGATTGAGTCCGTCAGCACATCGGGCTGTTACCATCGGCAGCGACGTCAACTTGGTGCCACATGGGTCAACAAGCTGGGTTGGAAAAACAAAACAAATAATACTCGTATAGAAAGAGATTAAGAAAAAAGAATAGAGAAGACACCACGGCTCTCAGATTTTGAATAAATTGAAAATTTTAGATTTGAATTTGAGATATGTACACATATATTGTATATTTTTACGAAGTTTTGCCCCTTCCGCTTCGTACATATTACACTGCCATGCCACCGCAAGTCAAAGTAACTCTTCCTTCTTTCTCCCTCACCTTATCCCCTGGGACGCCGACGCACGCAGCAGTGGTGGGTCACCAAGTCTGTCTCGGCCACCTCCTCCGGCGCCAAGTCTCCGTCCGCCACCAACAAGTGCAGGACCTCGAGCAACCGGGATGCCCTGTGCAAGTACCGGGAGAAGAATAAGCTGCACACGGCATCGGCCGGACAGTGGTGAAGAACACCGTCGATATGGCCCATGGTGGTGGACTTGACCATGCTGGTGGCGCTGTGCCCGCGCAGATCTGCCTCGCTTACGTAGCCGGATTGGGCGGCGCTGGGTACGCGTGCGGGGTCCACTGCTCCGTCTTCAGCGACTGCAACAGCGTTGCCTCCCCCGACTTCGAAGGCTTTCTCTCCTTCCCATCTGCAACCAACTCGCCCTCGCTGGTCTCACCTTGCCCGCGGCCCGCCGCCTGCAGGAGCATCTTCGCCCTCGAATCCCCGATGCTCTGGGGTTGGAGTTCGTCCGGCCACCGCCCAGAGATGGATGTTGTCGCCATTGTTCCGCTGCAGGGTGCTTGGCTCATTCAATCTAATTTCAGCCGCTCAACTGTTATAGGAGACCAAGATGTGCATTGCTCTTCTGATCAAGATTGGTTCGATTCTGATCAAGATCTCATGTCGTCATTGTTAACATTTATGCTAAGAGTAGGGATCTTGAGTAGGCCATGGAGAACGCATATTAACAGGATGCATTATTCTGGTTTCAAAGACCAAGGCCTTTGGTGCTTCAGCAGTTTGACGGAAGAACATGGTATCGAACCATATTCAATTACAGAATCTGTTTTTGGCTACTAACATACAATTTTCATTGTGCTGATTCTTACCTTTACGAGGGTCGTGTCCCCCAAATGACATCCGGCCAAAGAACCTACACATCGTCGGTTTCTTATCGTTTTCATTTTCGCATTCTCTCTGTGCATCAAGAATGGCCTAACGAAGATCATCAGCGGTGTCATCTGATGCCCGTTCTTCATCTTCCTCTTGTTCACTATCTTCCATTATAGAGAACATTGGATAATTGTCATCGTTCTCTTCTTCTTCGTTGTCTTCCATCATAATCCCTCTTTCTCCATGCTTTGTCCAACAATTATAGCCGGACATAAAACCGTACTGAATCAGGTGGACATGAATGTTTTTTGAGGAAGAGTAATCTTTCTCATTCCGACAGACATGGCACGGACAACACATAAAACCATTCCGCTTGTTTTCCTCAGCCACTTCGATAAAAGAATGCACGCCTTTAATGAACGCGTCAGACATTCGGGAACCGTCGTACATCCATGACCGACTCATCTGCATTATATAAAAAGCTTCACTGGTGGAAAAAGGGCCCCTAGTCCTGGTTCATAAGGGTCATTGGTCCCCGTTCCAGAACCAGGACCAATCACTCGGGACTAATGCTAGTCCAGGTTCGCGCACGAACCGGGACCAATGGGTCTCCACGTGGGCGGGCGAGCTACGAGGGGGGTGGATCATTGGTCCCGGTTCGTGGGAAAAACCGGGACCAGTGGTTCCCCACGTGGCAGCACCAGAGACGGGCGCGGGGGTGGATCATTGGTCCCGGTTCTAGGCACGAACCGTGATCGTTGGTCTCTGTGCCGCGGCAGGATTTTCGGGCTATTTTTCTGCCGCGACAGGGTTTTGTGCCGCGGCAGGATTTTGGGCTATTTTTTTTGCCACGGCAGGATTTTTTTATAAATTTAATGGTACTACATATATACAGCAATAATGAAACCACGATATATATATTACACATCATGCATGATCACAAATATATACACCGTCTCATCCGTCTTCTTGGTCGAAACATATTATAATTACAAACGATACTCTCACACGAAGTTGATCTAATTTACACTTCTTTTATACACTTCAACCCTTCCAAATGAAGTGGGTAATAGCATTCTCCTTTCGGATCTATGACTTGTTCTAACAAGAATCCGGCAATTTCCTCTTAAATTGCTTGCACGCGTTCTTGTGATAGAAGACTGTCCCGCTTCCGTTCGACCTAATATAAAGAAGAGGATCAATATATATGAATGAAACTAAACACAATTGGTGGTAATAAAATAAAGTTGTGATTATTGTTTATCGTACTTCAATTTTTTTTGATGTTCCGGTCTGCCCCCTTCTCTTTGGTCGTCTGGCGAATGAACTCGCAGACATAGTATCCACATAAGTTATTCTCGGCTTCCTGCCTCAAGCACTTTACGAGAACGGAGTTCAATCAAAATAACAATCAAGCATGATAATGGTGGTATTGAAACTAGAATCAAAGAGATGCATGGATCTAGCAAGTAGTACTTGCAGTCAATGGTTGAAATGGAAGCTCTGGCTTCCAAACACCCCTAGTTTTAGCGGTGAACCGTTTCCAAGCCCTCTGGAGGCATTCCTGCATGTCCGCCCACTTTTCTAATGGTGTGCTTTTCGAGTGCAGAACTTTTACTACTCCGGTGTCAACAGAAATGATTAAGAGAATATAGTGGAAGCTTGACACACTAACAAAATATAACACGAGTCAATTATACGCTTAACATCGAGTAATCGAAAATAGAATGTGTACAAGACAGTAACACTCACGCAGCGTTGTAAGGAAATAGTATTTCCCTTCTGTTGCTGAAATACTTCAACGCTTTGAACAAGTTATCCTCTGTCTCTTTGGGATTTGTTTTTAGAGTAACTTCATGAACAAAATTACAGTCAACAAACCCAAGGTCAAAGATTTGTCCTTTGTTGCATTCTTGAATCTTCATTCTGCATATATAATTAGTATAGTGATTAGTAAGATTATACAAGCAACGAATGAGAAGAGCTAGAAAGACTTAATTACAGAAATTAATAATACTTACAAACAATAGGCACTGACGATATCTTTGTCGAGGGCGTCTTGTTGGTAAAACTGAAATAATTCTGGAAATTCAATCAGTATGAAGCCATCTCCATGACCGTAATGGTGGTGTTTATATGCAGCATAGATCCAGTTTTTGGAATCAGCACAGGCTTAGATGTACCATTTATGCAATCTTCGCATTTTTGTTGGTAGATCTTTGACTAACTCGGGTTTGACGAGAGGAGCCCCGTACTGGTACACGTATGCTGTCTCTTGGTACCCCTTGAACTCATGCATACGGCTCATGTACTCAGTAATAGACAGTCCATATAATTGGGCTTTTTCTCCGTACAGTCGAACAAACTCCGGATCAATGTTCGGATCATGCCGCTCCTGGATCATCCACTCATTGGTATCGTACACTTTGAGCGGTTCGATCGATTGATTTTTCTGTTGTCTGAGTTGGGCAACTTCTTTCCCGACTCTCCGCTCTTTTGCCTCATCCGACTTGGTAATAGAGCGATTATAGTCTGATGTGAGCGCTATGGGTTGGTGAAGCTGAATCTTAAGCGCGGTTGCTTTGGCTTTATCTTCTGCGGTGACCGGGAAAATGCCTCTATCGGCTTTTTCTTATTAGCCATGTCAATCTTCCACTTTTCATAATGGGCAGCTGCGGCCGCATCAGTTTCCTCATCTTTCTTCTCGCCTTTAGCCATAGAATAGTCCTCCCTTTGGCTTCTCCTAGTTGAGTCAGCTCCATATCTTCCCCTGCAAGGTGGTCTAGCTTCAGCTCCTCAAAATCTTCCTTCACCTCATCCACCGTGACGACAGCATACCCTTTTGGAACCGGTCTACAATGCCAAGTTGGGTTAGGCCCAATTGGTACCGCCATGCCGATCGCCGCCGTCACCCTTAAGTTCATAACCTGCACCTTTAGCTCACAAGTTGTTGTCTCCGTGATATCATCCACTGGGTAGCGTTTAGGAGGAGATGTCGTCGGTGCATCATCATCAACATCATGGAGCTGCGTGGAAGCGACACTCCTTTTCTTATTCGATGGGGCGCCGGTACCCTCGAATGCAGCTTCTACCACGTGCCGCTAAGATTTGCCGCTAGTACCTTGCTGGCTAAGTATGTCGAGTTGATCTTGGTGCCGCTTTAATAGTTCTTCTACATTACGCAGCCGGTCTGCAGCGGCCGCTTTCTCAGCTGCCTCCCTTTCCTTTCTCCTCTGATGGCTTTTATCGGGATATCTCTTCATTTCCGGGGGAAGGCAACCTTCCACGACTTGGAGCCTGGTGTGCCTCGTGTTCGTCCGTCGTGTTCAGGATTTTTAAGGGCCCATGTGAGCTCATCGTTCTCTCTATCGGAAACGAACCGTCCCGCTGCAACATCATCTGCTGCATTTCTAATATCGTCGATGGGCAGTAGGGGATCATATTTGTGTTTCTGATTATATATTGCCCTCCCTTCTTTGTCCAACGTGCCCACATGGCCGTAAAACCAGTTTCTCACCCGTGGTGTCCATGTTGCGGGCTCTGGTCTGATCCCGGCAGCTATGTAATTGACCTCAAGTGCATCCCACTTAGGCATGCAACCGGCGTAGCCAGCAGGCCCCATGTTATGATGGTATAGTTTCTTAGCAGCGTTCTCCGTATTTATCCTAGACCTTTCCTTAGCTTTCTCCAATGTCTTGTAGTTCACAAAATCCTCCCACTGGTGTCTTAACTTAGCATAGCCGGCTTCATCGAAATTCGGAGTCTTCTCTACCTTGACAAAGTTATGGTACAGTTTCTTCTTCCAGTTCTTGAATGCATCGGCCATCTTGCTGAGAGCAAACTTCATGACTCTTTGCATAAGATCCCTTCTTGCTCTCTCCTCCTCATCTGGAGTCACATCTGGTTCCGGCAGGAGGAAATTAGTCATGAGCTTGTCAAAAAGCTTATCTTTGGTGTTGTCGCCGACATACGGGACTCCACCGCCGCTTGGCCGATTCCATTCTTGAACGGTGATCGGGATGTAGTCCCTCACAAGAAATCCGAATTGCTTGACAAATTTTCTTGCGACATCGACGGGAGCTTGCGGTTCGCCATCTACACCGACCACGTCGATCCTATACCTCACAGTGTCATCCAACTTTTTTGTTGGGCCTCGTTTCGTTCTTACGAAAGAAGTTCCCGATCCGGAGGGCTAAAAGAAGAAAGAGTGTTAATATATGCATGTATATATAGACAGCAACATTTTAATTACAAAAATACATATATAGACCCCGTCGGTGTTTGCGAGATTTAAGGTTCCGCCGGAGGCGTCGCCTTCTTCCTTATCGGCTTCTCCCCTGTTCCAGGCTTCGGCTTCTACCTCACCGGAGTCGTCTCCTCAGTTGAGAGACTCATCTCCCTGACCGGAATCGTTCAGAAACTCACTCGCGACATCGATATCGATATCTTCATTTTCGCAGATCATCCCTTGGAGGATGTTTTCCTGATGTGTTGGATCCATACTATCTGCAAGTTAAACAATCAACACATGGCATCGATAATGATATGACAAGTTAAACATAGTTGAAATTTAACCCTAAGGCATGCTTGGCAATTTAAGTGGGATCCGAATGGTCCAAACCCTAGTATAGGAGAGACCCCGAAATCACCTACGAGGGGTTGATTTCAATCTCTTATTAAACTTGTAATTAAAGTTGTCGAACAATGCATGATTATGAGTCTATTCTGTAGATCTCATTTTTCTGAACATTTTGATATATTATACATATTTTTCTGACTTAGAAATAATTAGTCATTGAATTTATAAGATTAAACTCTTTTCTGAAATTATTTAAACAAATATTAAACTTTTACTACGTCATTATGACGTCAGCTCGGGGTGGGGTTTTTTTTCTCCACGGCTAAACTAGCCACAGAGACTGACGCGGGGGGCCCAAGCCACCTCAGATGCCACGCTGGCGGGGCGTGGTCAGCGCCCACGTCACGCACACGCGACGCCACGTCAACGTCACCATGGCGCCACGTAGGCTCGCCGGCGAACTGCCAGGCGGTGGTGGAAGACGGCGGAGAGAAGGGCGCGGGGTGACGCCACTGTCCTGGTTCGAACCAGCGCGTCGCGGGCTATCTAAAACGGGCAGCGCCGCTACGGGAGGTGCGCCGGAGCAAGCCGTTTGACGGTGGCTGGCGGCCGGCGGTGGCAGGTGCTCGTGGGGAGGACGATACAGTGAGGGAGGGAGGCGTAGGAGTGGTGCTGGAGCACCAGTGGCTCACCAGGAGGCCGATGGAGGGTGCGGCGAGGCCGGAGGAGGCAGGGCGCTGCTGGAATCAGTGGAGAACCCGGCGGCCAGAGTCGGGGAAGGTGGGGTCGATTGCAGCGAGGCGTAGCTTCCTTGCCTGCTCGCGGCGGCGGCTAGTGGCGCTCGGCGAGGGGTGTCGACGACGTCAACCGGCCGCTCTGGATTTAGGCAGCCTGCCGGCGTGATTTTGCTCCGCCGCAAATTTTCCTTAGCCGCGCGTCGATGTGCTTTGTGACTTGGGGGAGTTGGGGAGGAGGAAGGCCGGGGCTGTTAACTGTACAGACCATTGGTCCCGGGTCATCCCAATAACCGGGACCAAAGGACCAACGGTCCCGGTTCGTGCCACTAACCGGGACCAAAGGTCTGGAGCATGAGCGTTGCTGTGCTGCCACGTGCACGTCCTTTGGTCCCGGTTAGTCCAGCCATCCGGGACCAAAGAATCAACGGTCCCGGCTCGTGCCAACAACCGGGACCAGTGGCGTGTTAATGGCAGCGCGCGCATCCAGGGATCATCGGTCCCGGTTCGTGGGACGAACCGGGATCGGTGACCCGTTTTTTCAGATTTTGGCAAACCTTTTGGTCTTCTCGCCATTTTCAAATTTGTTTATTCTTTAATTAATAAGATGTTTCAATTTAAGATGAATATTTATTTAGAATTTTAAAAAACTTTTAACAAGAAAAGTGCTTCAATTTAAATAACTAATCAAAAACCATTTTCTGTTTTCAAATATTTTTATTTGAACTATACAATTGTACTATTTACAATTAAAATTTCATTAACAAAATATTTATTGCATAATTTGGAATTTTAAAAAACTTTTAACAGGAAAAGTGCTTCAATTTAAATAACTAATCAAAAACCATTTTTTGTTTTCAAATATTTTTATTTGAACTAGACAATTGTACTATTTACAATTAAAATTGCATTAAAAAAATATTTATTGCATAATTTGAAATTTAAAAAAACTTTTAACAGGAAAAGTGCTTCAATTTAAATAACTAATCAAAAACCATTTTCTGTTTTCAAATATTTTTATTTGAACTATACAATTGTACTATTTACAATTAAAATTGCATTAACAAAATATTTATTGCATAATTTGGAATTTTAAAAAACTTTTCAAGATTTGAACTACAAGTACATGATATAATGCTTGTGAATTTTTTTTAAAAATCATTTATAGGTTCATAACATGCTATTTCATCAGAGATCCACTTCAAGTTCAGCGAGGCTCAGCCCTGGGCTAAGAAGCTTCATGCCCGCCGTTTTGAATATAGTTTGAAACGGGCATAAGAAATTCAAAAATGATCCAAACAATATGAAACCTTCGCGTGGTGTCATATTATGTGTCACAGTTGCAAGGAAAAATATTGAACTTGAAAATTGCAAACATCATAAAAAATCCTTCACAAAATGACCTATCATGTTCGAGGTTTCATGACATTTAGGTCAAACCACCAATGTTTTTGCTAGAATCAGGGCATAGTTTGTGATAATGTGCCCATACTGTGCACACATGTGCATCTTGGGTAACCTTTAGTCCCGGCTGGTGGGTGCAACTGAGACTAAAGATGTCGGTAGGATAAGGACGCGTGGGTAACCTTTAGTCCCGGCTGGTGGGTGCAATCGAGACTAAAGTTGTCGGTGGGATAAGGACGCGTGGGTAACCTTTAGTCCCGACTGGTGGGTGCAACCGAGACTAAAGATTCCGGTGGGATAAGGACGCGTGGGTAACCTTTAGTCCCGGCTGGTGGGTGCAACCGAGACTAAAGATGCCGGTGGGATAAGGACGCGTGGGTAACCTTTAGTCCCGGCTGGTGGGTGCAATCGAGACTAAAGCTGTTGGCGGGATAAGGACATGTGGGTGGACGCACTGCTCGATGAGATAAAGCATGTAGCGCACGACGCCCTGTCGGAGGAACAAGACAAAGTAGAAGCGGCGCCGTGCCTATAAAAGGACCATCGATACGCCATGGCAAGCAGCTCAACAAGCCAACATAGGTAGAGAGAGTTTCATCCCAATGGATGGAGGGTTGGGAAATCTCCCGTGACGGAGCTTCTCGAAGATGTCGTTGGTGCACACGCCCTACGGCATCTTCGGAAGCTCCACCTCGGAAAAATTTCCCTGCAAGCCCGTGAAAGACTCCATCTCCTCTAACAGTGTTGGGGAAAGGGTTGGGAAATCTCCCGTGGCGGAGCTTCTCGAAGCTGTCGTTGGTGCACACGCCCTACGGCATCTTCGGAAGCTTCGCCTCAGAAAAATTTCCCTGCAAGCCCGTGAAATACTCCATCTCCTCTAACAGTGTTGGGGAAAGGGTTGGGAAATCTCCCGTGGTGGAGCTTCTCGAAGATGTCGTTGGTGCACACGCCCTACGGCATCTTTAGAAGCTCCGCCTCAGAAAAATTTCCCTGCAAGCCCATGAAAGACTCCATTACATAAAGTCTCAATACATCACATAAAGTTTTCATACATCACATAAAGTTTCCATACATTACATAGATTTACATAGGGTTTAGGGTTTAGGATATGAATCCTTCGTTGCGTATGTCGATCCCTTGCCTATGATCGCTTCTTAGGCCGTAACCATGGAGCATCTTCTTTGCTTAACGGGATGCTTGGGTCGGTTTTCACGGTGAAGGGCGGAATTTCATCAAACTTATCATAATCTGCTGACATGTCTGTCTTGTCCTCGACTCCCACGATGTTTCTTTTCCCTGAAAGAACTATGTGACGCCGGGGCTCATCGTCTGATGTATTCGTTTCCTTATTTTTTCTTTTTTGCGGTCTAGAGGACATGTCCTTCACATAAAAAACCTGAGCCACATCATTGGCTAGGACGAATGGTTCGTCTCTGTAACCAAGATTCTTGAGATCCACTGTTCTCATTCCGTACAGCTGGTCTACCTTTACCCCTTCTCCATTCATGTTGACCCAACTGCACCGAAACAATGGGACCTTAAAAGTAGGTCCATAGTCAAGTTCCCATATCTCCTCTATGTAACCATAGTATGTGTCCTTTTTCCCATTCTCGCATGTTGCATGAAAGCGGACACCACTGTTTTGGTTGGTGCTCTTTTTATCTTGGGCAATCGTGTAAAATGTATTCCCATTTATCTCGTACCCTTGAAAAGTCAATACAGTCGCAGATGGTGTCGCGGCCAACAAGTAGAGCTGATCTCCAATAGTGGTGTCATTCATGAGATGTAATTGCAACCAAGTGCCGAAAGTCTCCATGTGATTTTTTTTGATCCAGTAGTCATCCTTCCCCGAGAACTTGGAGCGTACAACATTCATGTGTTCCTCGATATACGGAGCCACGAAGGTAGAACTTTGGAGAACTATGTAGTGTGCTTGATTCAAAGAATGTCCGTCCCTAAATAGCATTGCTTTCTTTCCTAGCGTGCCTTTTCCACTCAGTCTCTCCTCATACCGTGATTCAGGAACACCAATCGGCTTAAGGTCAGGAAGAAAGTCTACACAGAACCCAATGACCTCCTCTGTTCCATAGCCCTTGGAGATGCTTTCTTCTGGCCTAGCACGGTTACGAACATATTTCTTTAAGACTCCCATGAACCTCTCGAAGGGGAACGTATTATGCAGAAATACAGGACCGAGAATGTAAATCTCATCGACTAGGTGAACTAAGAGATGCGTCATAATATTGAAGAAGGACGGGGGGAACACCAACTCAAAACTGACAAGATATTGGACCACATCCTTCTGTAGCCTTTCCAGACTTTCTCGATCGATTACCTTCTGAGATATTGCATTGAGGAATGCACATAGCTTCACAATGGCTAATCGAACATTTTCCGGTAGAAGCCCTCTCAATGCAACCGGAAGCAACTGTGTCATAATCACGTGGCAATCATGAGACTTCAGGTTCTGAATTTTTTTCTCTGCCATATTTATTATTCCTTTATATTTAACGAGAAGCCAGCCGGGACCTTGATACTGTAAAGGACTTCAAAAAAGATTTCCTTCTCTGCTTTGGTAAGAGCATAGCTACTTAAGTATTTACGTCCTTTATCAGTATGCTTATTGTGTGGGTCTTTGATACGTTGCTGGTCCTCCCGTGCTTCTGGTGTATCTTTTGTCTTCCCATACACGCCCAGGAAGCCTAGCAGGTTCACACAAAGATTGTTCGTCACGTGCATCACGTCGATTGAAGAACGGACCTCTAGGTCTTTCCAATACTCAAGCTCCCAAAATATAGATTTCTTTTTCCACATGGCCGTGTGTCCGGTAATGGGGTCTTTCAGAACAGATTGACCGCCAGGACCCTTTCCAAAGATTACTTCTAGGTCCTTCACCATACAAAATACATCAGCACCTTTAGGGAGCTTAGGATTCTTCCGGTAATCTGTCTCACCGTTGAAATTCTTGCCTTTCTTTCTTACTTGATGATTGGTCAGAAGAAATTTACGACACCCTAGGTACAAAACCTTCTTACATTTATCCAAATATGTACCTTTAGTATTATCTAAACAGTGTGTGCATGCATTGTATCCCTTGTTTGACTATCCTGAAATGTTACAAAGAGCATGCCAATCATTGATGGTTACGAACAACAACGCTCGTAGGTCAAATGGCTCCTGTTTGTGCTCATCCCACACCTTTACACCTGGTTCTGCCCACAACTGCAAAAGTTCATCGACTAATGGCCTTAGGTACACATCAATGTTGTTGCTGGGTTGCTTCGGTCCTTGGATGAGAACTGACATCATAATGAACTTCCGCTTCATGCACAACCAAGGAGGAAGGTTGTAGATACATAGAGTCACTGGCCAGGTGCTGTGACTACAACTCTGCTCCCCAAAAGGATTCATGCCGTCTGTACTTAGACCAAACCATAAGTTCCTCGCGTCACCTGCAAAGTTCGAGTACTTTCTCTCGATGTTTCTCCACTGGGACCCATCGGCAGGGTGTCTCAGTTTCCCGTCTTTCTTACACTCTTCTTTGTGCCATCGCAACAACCTAGCATGCTCTTTATTTCTGAACAGACGTTTCAACCGTGGTATTATAGGAGCATACCACATAACCTTAGCAGGAACCCTCTTTCTGGAGGGATCGTCATCGCCCTCAACATCACCAGGGTCATCTTGTCTGATCTTGTATCGACATGTATTGCATACCGGGCATTTGTCCATATTCTCGTACTTCTCACCGTGGTACAGGATGCAGTCATTAATGCATGCATGTATCTTCTCCACATCTAATCCTAGAGGGCAGATAGTCTTTTTTGCTTCGTACGTTGTCTTTGGCAGCTCGTTATCCTTTGGAAGCTTCGGCTTCATTATTTTCAGTAACTTCTCAAATCCCTTGTCAGATAAGCCAGTATCTGCCTTCCATTTCAGCAGTTCAAGTGTGGTACCGAGCTTTGTGCTTCCATCTTCGCAATTTGGGTACAACAACTTTTTGTGATCCTTTTGCGTGGCCTCCAACTTAAGGTTCTCCCTTTCTGTATCACATTGTTGCTTTGCATCAGAAATGACCCGACCAAGACCATCAGCGGGCTCATCTGATGCCCGTTGTTCTTCTTCATTGCCGCCTCCCTCTTCTTCATTGTCTTCCATTGCAGTATCACCGTATTCTTCAGGGGACATAGGATAGCTGTCATCATCCTTCTCTTCTTCATTTTCTTCCAGCCTAACCCCTCTTTCTCCGTGCATGGCCCAACAATAATATCCGGGCATGAAACCTCTCCGAAGCAGATGGCTTTGAAGGATTCTCGGGGCAGAGTGCTCCGCCATGTTCCGACAGTCGACGCAGGGACAAGGCATAAAATTATCCACTTTGTTTGCCTTAGCCAAATCGATAAATTTATGGAGGCCTGCAATAAAATCGGAATGGTGTCGGTCGCCATACATCCATCGCATCTGTGCATCGATCTGCGTCATAATAATTAACCATTACAATAACATCGTGAATAAAATGACCACCCTACATGGACAGATGCAATATTTTTGTATCAGTTACAGATAAAGAAGATAAGGTTGCTAACCTCAGCCGAGGATACCGTGTTGTGCGAACTAAAGTGTGGCTCAGACATTTCGTCGAACACCTTGTGTGCAATCAAAGAAAAAAAAAGCTAGCACCCACTCCTCACACACAATCCAGCAAAATTTGGTGGGCAAAGAGCTGGGCTTATATATAGCCAGGGGAGGGTTTTTGGTCCCGGTTATTGCCACGACCCGGGACCAAAGCCCCTCCCGTGTGACACGTGGCGGCCCAGCAGCTCGCACCCTACCCAGGTCATTGGTCCCGGTTGATGGCATGACCCGGGACCAATGACTTTGGTGGGGGGCGCGCTGCTGGGCCGCCACGTGTCGCACGGGAGGGGCTTTGGTCCCGGGTCGTGGCAATAACCGGGACCAATGCCTTCGTCGCTTCGTCGTCCCCGTGCATAAATATGAGGCCACATCGCTCGCTTTCTCCATCGCCTCTGCCTCTCTGCAGTCCCTCTCCACCCCACCACTTTGTCTCTCCACCGCGCCGTCGTTTCGCCTCCCCTCCCTCTCCAATCTGCACCGCGCCGTCATGGAGGTGCCCACGCTCAACCACTACGAGGTGGCGCAGTTTGCGATCTACGGCATCCTCGCGCTGTCGCGTGCGACCCTTCCCGTCGGATTTTGCATCAGCAAGGGGGTGTGCTGGTGGCCCCGCTCCTCAACCCCCGCGGATACGAGATGGAGTACGTCATCGTGGAGCATCGCCGCCAACTGCCCGCGTGTATTAGGGCGTTGCCCCGGTACGCGGCGGGCAGCGAGTATTGGCCCCGGCTGTTCAAGAAGGAGCGGAAGGCCAAACTTGGCAACCGTTTCCTGGACGGGCGCCTGGTGCACCCGGATCGCCGCAACCAAGAAGGGCGGGAGTTGTTCTGGTCCGTCCCTAGACGGACCATCTACACCGCCATCGACGCCGCTATGCGCGCAGACGAGCTCCGTCTCCCGAACAACGCCGAAATCGTGGAGATTTCGTCCGACGACGACGAGGAAGCCGGCGGCACGGAGGACAACGGCTCGGAGGACAGCGGCAGCGGAAGTGTTGTCGACTAGAAATTTATAAAGTCGCATCTTTATTTGTATGGAAAAATTTGTGGTCGAATAATAAAATGTCTCAATTTAGACCTTTGTCTCGATTAATTCGTGAAAGATTTGTTCAAAAATAGTGATCAATTCAATTTCTACCTCGAATTAATTTCGGCGCCGAATTAATTTACATTAATTCCTTACCCGCAAAAAAAATTATATTAAATCCTGGACTGCTGACCGTCGCGGGGTTTTTGGTCCCGGTTCTTGGCATGAACCGGGACCAATGCCTCGCAGAGAGCCACGTGTGTGTCACGGGGTCATTGGTCCCGGTTCGTGCCACAAACCGGGACAAATGCTTACAGATGACCCGGGACCAATGCCCTGGCGGTATGAACCGGGACCGGTGCCTGGCATTGGTCCCGATTACGGAAACGAACCGGGACCAATGGAATTTGGGCGCTGGACCAAAGGCCCTCTTTCTACTAGTGCTTAGATCTTTTTCACTTCATTTACTTGTTGAAATCTAAAAATGTAGTGTGTACTAACAACCTATATATAAAATTTTACATCCACCAAATTTTCAATTGTACAAAACTCTTAACATAAAAAATATTGAGTTTTTAATTATTGATCTAGCAATGAAAACCATTCAAATTTAAGCTCCAAAACTCTAAAACTACACATCTCAACTTTCAGTAACTTTTTGCATAATCAAAATAGGTTTAAAGTTACACGTCGATCTAAAATTCTCTCCAACTCTCTACTTCTAAAGCATGAAATCCCTTTCTACTTCTAGAGCATTGAGCAAAATAACAATGATAGATGAAAGAATGAAGTTGCTAACCTTTTAGAACCTTAAATTGAAGGGTGCCACCAAATCTTCGACAAAAAATGAGGATGAACTTGAGCTAGCTTGGAGCAAAATGGCTATGGGCCTGGGAAGATGAAGCAGAAGTATATATAGAAAAACAATTAGTCACCCAGATCCTAGCCGTTGGTTCCAGATCTTTAGTCCCGGTTGGGAACAAAAACAAAAAAAAAGCCTATTCTCACAAATTTCCCGGTATTTCAAGTGCATGGTGGAAAAAAAATCGACAACCGGATTATATAACCATCAAACTGAATATGACAGGGGACACATAATATTTCTTACAAACATGACGAACAATGACAATCAATTGTAAAGTACACCATAGAAATAGGCCACGACATGATGGTGTCATCAGCTTGATGATGATTCAGCGGCAGCTGCAGCATCGTGACCCTCCTCCTCTTCCTCCTGGCGTCGATTTGGGGGGAACAGGCCGACGGGGTACACGGCGACGGTGTCCATGCCACGGGATTCACCTCCGACTATGTTGAGGCCGCTCAAGTCTTCGCCTGCCCAGAGCCGTTCGCTTCGTTGGGCGGCGGTCGTGTCATCATCATCGTCGTCCGAGTCTGTCTCGATTTCTCCATTCTCTAGGGCGTCGTAGATCCTGTTGTAGAGGGCGATTTCTCCATTCTCTAGGGCGAAGGCTAGCCTTGGAGTAGCAAAGCCACCTTCATCTGCAGATCCAAATCGGAGTGTTACGCTCCCTTTGCTGGTATGATTGCCAGCGTGAGAGGAATCGATCCACGGTCAATTTCATGGATAAGAAGAACAGAGAGAGACGTAGAGAGACGGGAAACGTCAGTTCCTATTCTTCATACTTTTTTTCTGTTAAGTTACAGCTGCTTGCCTCTTGTAGGCTCACACACACAACCCGACTGGCATGTAGACCCAAGTAACTTAACAAACACACACACCCGGCGCCATCCATTACTCCTCTGTTCCCAGGTGGCGCTCCTCGTTGGCCTAAGGTGTGCCATCAGGCATGACATCACCTCCCCCAGAAGTCCTTGCTTGCTCCCAAGCAAGCACAGACGGAAACCTGGTCTTCAAAGTCGCCCAATCTTCCCAAGTGGCTGTGTATTCAGGCAGATTTGTCCATTTAATGAGCACCCGAGGTAGAGTAGCGTTACCTTTCTTCACTAGTCTTCTCTCCAGTATTTTCTCAGGTTCAATATCTGTAGTGTCCAGTGCTGGCAGCTTGGGAATTCAAAGAACAGAGGAGTATAGAGAGCTCGAAATTCCTTGATCTGCGAGACATGAAACACATTGTGTACCAAGCTACCAGGAGGTAATTCTAGTCTATATGCCACTTGGCCAATGCGTTCCAGCACCTTGTATGGACCAAAATATTTGAATGCTAGCTTTAGGTAGGGACGATTCACCACAGTAGCCTGAGCATAAGGTTGGAGTTTGAGCAGAACTTGATCACCAACCTGGAATGTGCGCTCAGGACGATGATGATCTGCATAGAGCTTCATTCTGCTCTATGCAGCTTCCAGATGCTTTTTGAGGGTGGCCATCTGAGCCAAGACTCCAGAAACAGGTGATGAGGGCTCTGCCTGCAGATCCGGCATGGCACCCAAATTGGGGTGATGACCATAGAGCGCCTTGAACGGAGAGCATCCCAGTGAAGTGTGAAATGTGGAGTTATACCAGAATTCAGCCTGTGGAAGCCAGTGGCGCCACTGCTTGGGTGGTTCTTGAACCATGCAGCACAAAAACATCTCGAGACATTGGTTTACACGTTCACTCTGCCCGTCCATTTGAGGTTGGTAGGCAGTAGTGAACTGTAACTTTGTTCCCAGAGATTGGAATAGAAGTTTCCAAAAATTGCTTGTCAAGATGCGGTCATGGTCAGAGGTAATGGAGTGTGGCATACCATGCAATTTAATGACCGAGTCCACAAAAACCCTGGCCACTTGTGGTGCCGAGAACGGATGTCGAAGAGGCACAAAATGTGTATACTTGGTGAAGCGGTCCACCACGACTAGGATCACATCAACTCGCTCAGATAGTGGCAGACCTTCGGTGAAGTCCATGGTAATATCCCGCCATGCTCCCACCAGGACAGGCAGCGGCTGCAACAAACCCCCAGGTTGTGTGTTTGAGTGTTTGGCGTGTTGACAAACAGAGCACTATCGCACAAAATCTGCCACTGCTGCTTTCATGTCGTGCCAAGCGAATAGCCGCTTGGTGCGCTGGTAGGTGGCTTGAGTACCAGAGTGGCCACCAATTGTGCTTGAGTACAAAGCAGTGATAAGTTTCGTCTGAAGTGTGGAATTTGCACCCAGCCATATGCGTCCGTGAAACCTAATGTTTCCTTGTGTGAGTTCATACCCATGTTCATCTGGGCTGGAAAGAGCGAGCTCTGTCAAGCGGTGTTGTGCATCTGGATCCGTGGCGTACGAATTGAGGACTTCTTGCAGCAAAGCCGGTTGGATTTCAGAGCATGTTTGAATCGCCATGAGATGTCCGACATGGGACAAGGCATCAGCTGTATAATTCTCGGCTCCTTGCCTGTAGATGATCTTGAATTGCAAGCCCATGAGGCGTGCCATGGCCTTAAGCTGCAACAGGGACTGGAGATTCTGATATTTCAAATAACAGAGGCTGTGGTGGTCTGTTTTGATGATAAACTCCGCTCAATAAGATACGGCCGCCACCTGTCCACAACCATAAGTAAGGCAAGGAATTCTTTCTCATAGATGGACAATTGACGATGCACTTCACTTAATGGTTTGCTGAGAAAGGCGATGGGATGCTGATCTTGCATTAGAATGGCACCAATGCCTAGTTCGCATGCATCTGTCTCGACAACGAACTGCTTCTGAAAATCGGGTAGCTGAAGCATGGGCGTGGATATCGTGGCCTTTTTTAGAGCCAGAAAAGCAGTGGTAGCCTGATCATCCCACTGAAACCCTTTTTCTTAAGCAGATTGGTTAACGGTTTAGCAATCACTCCATAATTCCTAACAAATTTGCGGTAGTATCCCGTCAGGCCAAGAAAACCCCTTAGCGTTGTCACTGTGGTAGGTTGTGGCCAGTCCTGCATCGCTTGGGTTTTGCGTGGGTCAGTTGCAACCCCTTCCGATGAAATAATGTGCCCAAGGTAATCCAGTGTTGAGCATGCAAAGGAGCATTTGCTCTATTTCACAAAGAGCCGTTGATCGCCCAACAATGTCAATACTTCCCAGAGATGGTGAACATGCTCTTCAAGTGAGGCACTATAGACTAATATGTCATCCATAAACACCAGGACAGTTTGACGCAAACAAGGGCGGAGAACAGTGTTCATAACACACTGGAAGGTGGTTGGTGCATGTCAGAGGCCGAAATGCATGACGCGGAACTGGTAGTGGCCTTGGTGAGTTTTGAATGCCGTGTTTGCTTTGTCAGCAGGCAGGACCCTTATTTGGTGATACCCCGCGTGAAGATCCGGTTTAGAGAACACCTTCGCGCCTGCGAGCTCATCCAGCAGCTCATCAATCACCGGCATGGGAAATACATTTTTGATTGTGAGGTCATTGAGCCGACGGTAGTCGATGCAGAATCACGATGTCCCATTCTTCTTCTGCACGAGCAATACTAGAGAAGCGAAAGGTGACATGCTGGGAACAATGATACCAGCCTCAAGCATTTTAGCTACTTGTTTCTCAATTTCGTCTGGTTTCGGGGTCTCGACACGCGCAATAGCTTGATCTGCACGTGCATATGGCCTCTGTCCTTTTTGAAGGGAATATGCTCGAGAGGCAATAATAAAGTGGTTATTATCTTATTCCTTATTTATGATAAATATTTATTTTTGCATGCTATAATTGTATTAATTTGGAAACGTTAATACATGTGTGTTTAATAAATAAAAGGAAAGTTCCTAGTTATGCCTCTTTTATAAACTAGCTCGTTGATTAACAATATGATCAAGGTTTCCTGATCATGGACATTAGATGTTATTAATAACGAGGTCACACCATTAGTTGAATGATATGATGAACATTTATCCGAAGTATAGCATTACGATCAAAGTCATTGTGTTTATATTGCTATAACATCCTACGAAGTAATCCTAGTCCTTAGACCATGAGATCATGTCAATCACTAACACTGGAAGAGTATCTTGATAACATCAAACGTCACACCTTGAAAGGGTGATTATAAAAATGGGTTCAGTGCTACAAAAGTGTTATGTAGAGGCTCATGGATCAAGAATGGGATTTGTCCATCCCGATGAAGGATAGATATACTCTGGACCCTCTCGGTGATATCACATTGGTTAGCTTTCAAGCAAGTGATGTGATCAGTAGAATGTTATATCACAGGAACGAGAAAAGAATACATGTCGGTAACGAGATCAAACTGGGTATGGAGATACCGATGATCGAATCTCGTACATGTAATATATCGTGAGACAAAGGGATTTAGTTACTAGCGTTAAAGGTTCTCACGATCACAGAAGTCATCGTTGAATGTGTAGGAGTCAATATGGATCCCGCTTCTGATTATTGATCTGAGAAGGGTCTCGATCATGTCTGTATTATTCGCGAACCGTAGGATGACACACTTAAGGGATACCGACACCATTTGGAGCAAATATGTTTCATATAAAGGTTTAAGAAAGCGCTGGAATTATTTTAATAGACACCAAAACTGTTTCGGTGAAATTGCTGAAATTGGTTCTACATGTAATATTGAAATGTTGCAGGGGTTTTATGTGAATGTTTGTTAATTAAAGTAATTAACAAAATTCTGAATAAAATTAATAAAAGAGTTTTATTAAATGAGAGAGCATTAAATTTGGAGAAATTTAATGCATTTAAAGTGTAGACTTTAAAAGAGAATATGAAGGGGCATTTTAATATGGAGGGGGTTACCACCACATGAATGGGGGAGGTGAAGGGACACCCTCCATGGGTGCCGGCCATGGGAGGGGTATCCTCCCCTCCTCTTATAAAAGGCCCCCCTCTCACACCTTCACACTCACACCTCCTCGTGAAGGATCTCTCTCCCCCTCTAGTATTATTTCCCCATGGTCTCGGATTAGCGAGATACATGTTCTCGGTGGCTTTATCTGGAAAGGAGTTGTTGCTTCTGCTGCTTCGCTGGAGCGAGAGACGGAGGTTGTCAGGGTACCGGACGTGTGTGCGATCACGGATGCACCGCTGCTTTGCGGTGCTGGACTTGGTGGTGCCGGACTTGCTGGAGGTGGATCTGATGGATCTGCTGGAGCCGGACCTGCTGGACTTCATCACGGTCTTGAGATCGGCAAGTGTACGACTATATCATCCACGAGTTCCATCTCGTTAACAAAGCTTTGTTGTCTTCGAGGGTAAGTTCTCTATGGATGTATATCCACCCGTTGCTTGTATCTAGTAGATAGATCTTGGCGTATAGTTGACATCGTAGGAAATTTTTGTTTTCTATGCTGCGAACCCTTCAGTGGTATCAGAGCCTGATCTACGCGTAGGTGCTTTGCACGGATAGAACACATAAGAGTATGTGGACGATGATGATCATGTTATTTTGCTTCTGAAGCATACTGAAGCATCGATCTCCTCGAAAGAAAAAATCACCTGCAAACACCAAGAACTGAGCCTGCATTATACCGACTGAGGAGAAGAGAATGGAGCATCCATGTGTGTTCTTCTCACCTTGATCAGGACCCTAACCTTTTTCTGAATAGCCCTGCAGTTTTAACACAATGCAAACAAAGAACTTAGTCACTGGATTATTATTTGCTATAATAAGCTGAAAACATCTTAAGAACTGCACGTTATCAAACCCAATGGAGTGACAGTGATAGCCAAGCAGAAGCAAAACTATTGTCCATCAAACATAAAGCCCGCAAGAAAGTAATAAATCACAGTCATTTTCAGACGTGGGAACAGCTCCTGTGAGTACCTAATCACATGCATATTCTGATCTCATATATTCTCCCATCAGAGAGTGCAATTCCAACTAGTCCAACACCTGTCTACTTGAATAATTTGATTTCTATCCTAGAACAATAAAGACATATGTAGAATCCGAAATCAGCTGCATATGACAACAAATTAAAAAAATGCAAATATCACCATCTTGACTACCTTGCAGTGCCAAAATAAAAAACAGATTGGGATGGCGGAGAAGAAGAACCTGCCTAGCTTCAACAATGGCAGAGGAGGGGAATTTTGGGGATTGTCGTGATTTTCTTTCCGACGGGATCGAGGAAAAGGGGATACACGACTGAGGAAGTCATGCGGGAGTCAAGGCATACCGGATGCGCGACCACCGTATGGACGGCACCCCGCTTGTGGCGCTGGCTCTGTTGGTGCCGCTGTCAGGCAAACTGATGAAGGTCGCAGTGCGCGGCACCGATTGAGATCGGGATTGGAGGAAGGACGCCGCCGCTCGAGGTCTAGATCTGGGAGGTGCGCTGCTGATTGGTGTTGCTTCCAAAATCGGCAGTGTTAGGAGGGCACGGTCATGTTGCTAGAGGAGAGGTCGGGAAGAGGAGAAGACACAATGGAGGTCGGGGAGGCAGAGTCGAAAGGAAGAAAGGTGAAGGAGGATAAATCATGGGTTTTGTGTGGCTTTGTTGGGTATTTTTTTAGCCGAATTGGCGACAATGGGCCTATTTGATCCACAGCCCCTAAGGACATTCGACCCACCGCGGTGATTACAACAAATCTAATGGTCAGTGACGGCAAGTGAGATGATCGGATGGTCTAAAACGTAGAGGGCGTGAGAGAGCTCCTAGTTGGCTCGGTTATAATGTCCTTAATTAATGTTATCCGAACATGAACATGCTCCACAGTTGGTCGATACACTAATCGACTCGGATACTCGGCGAGTCGGCGCCCTCGCGAAAAAAAACAAAAACAAAAGCCTATTCTCACAAATTTCCTGGTATTTCAAATGCATGGTGAAAAAAAAAATCTGACAGCCGGATTATATAACCATCAAACTGAATATGACAGGGTACACATAATATTTCTTACAAACATGACGAACAATGACAATCAATTGTAAAGTACAGCATAGAAATAGGCCACGACATGATGGTGTCATCAGCTTGATGATGATTCAGCAGCGGCATCGTGACCCTCCTCCTCTTCCTCGTGGCGCGGATTCGGGGGGAACAGGCCGACGGGGTACACGGCGACGGCGTCCATGCCGCGGGATTCACCTCCGGCGATGTTGAGGCCGCTCAAGTCTACGCCTGCCCAGAGGCGTTCGCTCCGTTGGGCGGCGGTCGTGCCGTCATCGTCGTTGTCGGAGTCGGTCTCGATTTCTCCGTTCTCTAGGGCGTCGTAGACCCTGTTGTAGAGGGCGATATCTTGGTAGTGCATCTTCTTCCTGTTGTCGATCCACTCCGGTGTCATGAGGTTCCGCCTGCTCATTAGGTTGAGGTTCCGGATGACCGGGTCGGCCTCGTCATCATCGTCGACTTCCGCAGCCGTTGGAGCCATCGTCTCGTCGGCCTCCGCAGAAGCAGAGTCTTCTTCCGCCTTCAGTTTGGACGCAGCCATGGGTGGTGGTTACTGGTTAGCTCTCGATCTTGGTGGTTGGATGATCGGGGAATTTGGATTGCGATGGAGGCCGCTGTGTCCTGGTGGATCGTCCTACATATATATCAAGATCGAGCTGGACCCTAGGTTGGAACGGAGTCGGAAATCGAGCAGAAACATAATTTCAACTGCGCCAGGATTCCAGGGCCAGGATCGGGGGTTTTGGTCTTCTTTTTTGTTTTTGGAAAACGCTTGTAATAATCCCCCCGGAGACATCGGCCTTATCTGCATGCAGTCTCTGCCTTATCTGTTTGGTGGGCTTTTCTACTTAACTAATTTTCATCTCTTTTTTCAGGGACTAATTTTCCTGTCTTTTTTACCTCTCTCGAATGTTGCCGTCATGGCGGGAGATCATAGGCCGCCAGCCATCATTCCAACCATGTCCCTCTTCTACTGATGCACCACCTCGTTGGCCTCCACCTTGTTGCAGCTGCACCACCTCATCAGCCTCCACTCCCTCGGGGCACCGCCCATCGCCCCGATGCATCGCTGCCGGGCGATGATGCTTTGAGCAGTTGCAGGATTTGGGGGCAGTGTGCTGCAAGTGACGTGCAAAACAAATGGTGTAAGATGTTGCCACCAACGGTTCTATCGATTTGCCCCTCTGTTTTACCGGGCCATTAACCCACCATCGAGGTTTGCCTTGTCCTCCTCCTCGACGGTCGGCACCGCGGAGCCCTCGTCCATCCCCCCGTCGAGCTTCGCGCCACCCTCACCCGTTATATATTTCTCTAGTCGGCCTCCTCCACGCGGACTACCATGGGCTGCGGTAGCAGGGCAAGTCTCCTACCATGGTACGATGCTGCCCGACATGAACGACGTTGACCCCTCAGCTTAGATCTTGCAAATCCATGTCGAAGATGTTATGAGCGGTGGTCGGCAGAGCAACATGCGGTAGTGGTCGATGCTGCGAAGCCACATCAGAGGTGCTACGAGCAGTGCTCGGCAGAGCTACATACGACAGTGGTTGGTGCTGCAAAGCCACGACGGAGGTGCTACGTGAGGTGGTCGAACAAGCTGCATATGGTGTACCGTGGTCCTATGAAGGGAGGGCGATGGTACCGGCCGTCGATGGCGGTGCTTCTGGCCAAATTCAGGATGCTGCCAGTGGAGGGCGGGGATGCTACAAGAGGTCATTGTCGATGCTACCAGCGCCGGGGGAGATATGCTGCCAGCTTTGCGGATGGACGACAGCTGTTTTGCTCCGATGATGGAGGCTACGACAACTGTCGGTGGCGACAGTGTTGCGAGCTATTTCCGACATTGCTAACACCATTCTATGGTTTTGCATTATAGGAATTGTTTTGCTACAATTGTTCTTAGGATTTGCATCTTAGGCGGCCGCGACCCGAACTGGATGCTCGGTGTAGTTGTACGGTCCTCCTGCATGAATATGATCATTAATCAGCGGGACTCAATACTTGTGCCTTGTCATGCAGTATGTTGTGTGGATGGATAAATGGGTGAAGACGATTCCGACGACCACGACGAAGGAAAGATGGGAGGAGAACCAGGTCCCACCGGGTGTGCCAATTTGTTTCACACGAGAAAAACGTACAAAACGCTTCCGCGAGTATATGCGGTAGCGGGGGTAGTTTTCTCATGCGTATCGGGTACGGTAAAAGAAATAAAGGGATGCGGGCGTGCCAGTGTATCACCAATACACAAAGAAAAGAAAACAGGAGGGAACATTATTTTATTAATCATATGAGGTAACAAATACAATTCCCGATGTTGCGCTCCGTGGCATACTAGCGTGGCCAGCCTGAGAATGGCGATTGCAGTCTCCTGGTTCCCGGGGCCTCGAAAGGCCTCCTATTAACTACTCCCGTGGGTTACGTCGCGAGACACCTTCGATTGAGCCGCGTGGTCGTCTTTATCGTCTTCGCTTCACATCATGCATGCATAGTTATTGTGGTATGTGTGTGGGCAGGGGCAGAGCCCGTGTACTTGTCGGTACACGCGCTGCTGAAAGCTTGGCCTTTGATGTGGCCTCGCCGTTGCGCCTCGTCGGACTTGAACGACGATGAAGAGTTGTTGATGTAGATGGATGCAGTCCGCTAGGACTTCTTAACGACTTTGGATGTGCAAGATGTAGGCCTCGCGGGAGTATTTTATCCAGAGACCGGCATCGGTATAAAATCGACACACGCCCATGTCGACATGATCGCTCAGTGTGGTCGGTTCCGTCTCACGGTCTCGTAGGGGTGGTGTCGGGGCGTTCTCCTAATTCACGCAGTGAAGATGTCCATGCGCTGCCGAGAACTCGTCTAGACGTGGCCTGTGCACATGTATGCGCTCATATGTAATTAACATGCATGTGAGCACCTCATCGACTAGATCCCAATATACCAATGCCAGATCGCTGCCAAGAAACACAAACCAGAAAGGTCGAGTCAGTTTTCGTTCGTATGCGGCACGCCGCCTGTTCTTCCCGATAAGCCTGAGCATTGTTCAAGTTTCTATCTCTTGTGTTCTCGAACCTCTTCCGTTCCGCTTGGTTCCCTGGATATTAGCCAAAACCGGATGTAAATATTACGGATCTTAATAGGTCCCGCTAAAACCTTGCTAACCTCCGTAATTTTCGGATCCGGACTGGTATTGGAAACGATAAAACAAGCGGGGACTTCATGACATATCTGCAAATATTTAGCCCGGCCCACGGGGCTAATACGTGATTAACTCCCTGCAGATAAACCAGCATTGGACTCTCTTAATATAAAACTATATATCACGTCTGCATGTACGTGGGTCTGCTCTCCGGATGATCCATTGAACGCACGTACGATCCGGCAATGAGCTGCCCTCGTATACATGCAAAATCCATAGACCCCACCTTATCAGAGGTACATACACGTATGTAGCCTTGGTGGACTCGTGCGGCCGGTCGACATGCACCTGAGCATATGATGAGCTAGCCTCACTTATGTACGGCACATACGTATGGTCTGCCTTTGTATTTGAATTTCTATAGTATTTCGAATAGAACTCTGCGATTTAAGCACAAAATTGCGTCCAACATATTGCCCCCTCACCGACTAAAGTTCAAGCGCGGAGCAGATTGAACTTAGGTTGGTGAACATTTTACGAATGCTGGCGGACCCCTTCGAAGTCTTGTCAGCTGGCAATCGTCCATCGGAACGTGCCTCGTCAGACCATGTGAGAGTTTCGTACAACGAGATGGCCAAAAGTGCGATAGCAATAAGCCCCATACGGGGTGATAAACGCGCTCTTTATTTGATCATCTGGTGGAAACCAGAATATACATCTATGAATGATAACAACTCACACCCAGCAGTTGAATCTATGACCTGGTCTATCTTTGGCAGTGAAAATGGATCTTTTGGACACGTCTTATTCAGGTTCGTGTAATCGATATACATACGCCATACCGGTGCCACATTCGGATCATCCTTCTTCTCCACGAGCACCGGATTAGAGAGCCAATTCAGGTAAAGTACGCCCATGATAAACCTGGCTGCAAGGAGCCGAGCTATCTTATCTCCAATGACCTTTCTCCTGTCTTCGGCGAAGCGGCGAAGAGGTTGCTTCACCGGCTTTGCTTCGGGTCTTACATTCAAAGAGTGCTCGGCCAACTCCCTCGGCGCACCTTGCAGGTCCTGTGTAGACCAAACAAAAATATCCCGATTCTCACGGAGGAAGTTGACGAGCTCGCTTTTCTATTTGTCGCTTAACCCAGCACCAATGGTTACGATGCGCTCTGGGAACTGATCATCAATGGGCACCTTCTTTGTATCCTTTGTCGCTTGAAACGAGACACTCCCATGCGGGTTAGTCAGAGCCGGCATATGCTGCTGCGCAGACTGAGCCAATGCCGCCACTTCCTGAATTTTCCTTTTCTCGTGAGCAATCACAAGTGACTCGGCCGGGTTAGACCCGGCTGAAGCACACTCAATGGAACGCCTGAAGTCCCCTGCTATGGTGATCCCTTGGCCTAGGCAACTTCATCTTCAAGTA
The DNA here is from genome assembly GCA_916181665.1 of Avena sativa. Classification (NCBI taxonomy): domain Eukaryota; kingdom Viridiplantae; phylum Streptophyta; class Magnoliopsida; order Poales; family Poaceae; genus Avena; species Avena sativa. Next base: position 73,981,363 of record OV702291.1, on the reverse strand, counting down.
ATTGATGTGAGTACTTGCCATAAACTTGTTCAGAGCAGGTATGCCGAGTACCGCGTGATACACACTTTCTAGGTTCACAACTTCAAATTCCAAGTTCTCAGTCCGGCAGTTGTCCCTTGTACCGAATAACACGTGAACCCGGACTTTGTCAATGGGCTCACATGAGATACCCGACACAATGCATTGAAAAGTTTTCTTTGTTGCTTGGAGCATGTTCTCCGATATTCCGAACTTGTGCATGGTAACTTTGTACGTGATGTTAATGCTACTGCCATTGTCTATCAGCACCTTGAAAAATCTCATATTGATATTCGGCCCAATGAAAGTCGGATCCAACACTAGTGCATAAGATCCAGGACTCAGCATGAGCCTAGGGTGGTCCTTGATACTCCATGTGATTTCCTATTCTGCCCAAGACATATACCTCATCACAGATGGCATTACCGCATTCACCTCCATATGTCGGGGCTGCAAGCTCTTTCTATCACTTTCCTCTGTGGTGAACACATAGTAACTCTGGTGATGCTCCATGTATTCATTCCTGCCGTCATTGCGATGATACCCTTGGTCCTGTTGTTGCTGATTATTCACCTGATGCACTGCATCCCTTCTCTCATGGTTCTCATACCTCGGTGGAGGTGGAGGCAACATCAGTTGTTGTCTATTTCCCCCAGTAAGTTGTTGCTGCAGAGGTGCATCATTTCGAGGTGCCTCGTGTCGAGGTCCATCATGCCAAGGTGCTTCGTGATGAGGTGCCTAAGAATTCCCCGAGCCACCCTGCTCTATCTTCCTCATCCATTCACATTGCCGGGTTGTATGATTCGCCGGATTATTCGGTCCTGGTGTATGGAACTTGCACGACTGATCCAACATAGACTCATATGTGTATCTCGGCCTATCTTTCCTTTCTTGCCACTGTTTCTTTTGTTCTGGCGTCCAACATTTCTGGCCCTCACCCTTTTGTTGCCACTGTTGCCCTCCAGTTTTCTAAAGCTGGCTGGCGCCGGCATTGGGTAGATCCTGATCCACGGTCGGAACTTGCTGTGAATTATATTAGTAATCCGGCCGATCATCTCTTCTTCTACCTCGTAAATCATTCCTCCGTGATGACTCGGAACCATCTCTATTGTAGTACTCCTCATTTGACTCACTTGACATTAGCCGAGGTTGGGTTGGATCACCCAAGGCGTACGAATCAGTGATCCGAATCATCTCTGCCAAGGTAGTTGGCATATCTCGCTGCAACCTTTGCCACAACATACTTCCATACCTACAACCTTGGGCGAACCACGCAATTGCTTGTGATTCAATTACCCCCTCACAGGAATTACGCACATTACACCACCGGGTCAAGAACTCTCGATACGGATCATTCGGTCTTTGCTTACAGAACACCAAAGTCTGTGGCCTATTCGACATCTTGTATGTTCTTGAGAAGTTGCTGATGAATAGCTCCTCAAAATCCAACCAACAGTTAATGCTTCCTAGCAGCAAATTATTCAACCAGACCCTTGTTGGCCCCTCCAACATCTGTGGTACATATCTCACATCCCATCTCAAATTGCCTGTGGCAATGTTCACCGATGTTGCATAATCAATGAGCCAATCATCCGGCTTGGTGCTGCCGTCATACGTCTATGTTCCTCTAGCTAACTGAAAGTGCGCCATAGGTGGTTCTCTCATGATTCGAGGTCCAAAGCATGTTGGACCCGGAGGCCCTTGCATTTCAATCATCTCCAACCTATAGATTCGGTCTAACTTCAGCCTTGCACCATCCGGCTGCAAGTTCATGTTCCTCAATCTCCATCCAATCACATGGTTCTCTGGTCTAGAAAATCCAGCGTCAGCCATCGCCGAGTAACCATCATTGTATCTATGTTGACCCGGACGAGCATATTGTTGTGGTATTGCTGGGCCAACGCTTCTCTCCTGCCAAGGTGCATATTGCTGCTGCTGTTGCCGAGGTGCATTTTGCGCAGCTCCCGCTAAATTATGCTGTCTGGCATTGCCGTTGGCAGCATTTCCTTGACCAGTATTGCCTTGGTCGCGGTTACCTCGGCCAGCTTCACCCGGCTGGCACTTTGACGATCCTCATCAACTTGCATTATTTTTCCTTTCCCTGCCCTTACCGGGTCATATGGGATCATTGTTTTGTCTTCTCCCCGAGGTTACCACTTCCTCTCTTCTAGGGCCATCCTGAGGTGATGATACAGCCCCAGTAGAGTTCACCGGGTTACCCCTCACCGAATGAACTAGGTGAGATCCTCCTGGTATTGTCGGGTTTGCTTTGAGTATCTCCTCATTCTGCTTATACGCCACTCTCACTAGGTGGTTTAGTCTCTCATGCTGCCTCTCCCGGGCTTCTCCGGTTGGTCCCTCTAACTGGGACACTGCTGCCTCTGCAGCCCTAAGGTTCTTTGCTAGGGTATTGTACCTCTCCAGTCCTCTTGTTACCAGCGTAGCTGTTTGCCCCAGCTTAGGCACATACTCCTTGTCAATCTCAGTGATCAAGTTTCTAGCTCTGATTTTCACTCCATCTATATGGTTTTATTTTGCATAATCACGCAGAGTAATGTTCAGTGACTGTTGTAACTCAGCTACCTTTTTCGCCCCAGCTAACATTTTCTGCCTAGTCTCCTCTAGCTCGGCCTGTGACTGAGCCGGATCTACCGCTGGTTCTATGGGTGTTGCTAAGCTACCTATTGCCTGCTGCAGTACATTCTCTGGCCTCTCTAGTGGAGGGAATCTTGCCTGCTTCGGCATAGCGTCTGGATCTGGCGTTGGATCCTTGCTTCCTCTTGCATCTGGCGTTGTCATCATGACCTCAGCACAACTAGCGGGGCGAGTGATTCGCGAGCCATGAGCCACGTTGAGAGGTGGTCTGCCTCCCTCGATGATGTGTTGCGGGTGAGCGCAGGACTCGTCGATGCCGAAGTAGATCTTGTGGTCGCCAAGCTTGATGAAGAGGCCGTTGCGTGATGGAGGGCACCTGCCGAAGCTACCAACGTTGTCGCTGACGTAGTCCATCGCTCCAAAGCGTTGAACGAGCCCGGAGACGATGTGTTCGCTGGTGCCGGTGATGTTTCCTGTCCGGACCTTCACTCCTTCTAGAGCCGCTAGCCCCATGTTGGGTGCCAACTATAGTGGTGGTGGCACGGCAGATGCCATGTATAGGATAAAGATGGGGCCGATGTGTACTAGATGAATCAAGGGAGGGATAGTGTGGTGATTCCACACATAGATGCTTGTATTCCTTTCTTATCAGTAGTGGATTACAAGGGCTCCTTGAGCTTTTCGTGGGAAGGAGCCTATTGCTCTTACTACCCACAACTACCTCTCTAGGGTTTTCCCTTAGTAAAAATGATCGACCCCTGATGGCTCAATGCACGGCGCCCAGAAAAGTGCTTGGTGCGTGGTGTTGATGTAGAGCTTGTTGGGAACCCCAAGAGGAAGGTATGATAAGCACAACAGCAAGTTTCCCTCAGTTATGAAACCAAGGTTTAATCGAACCAGTAGGAGCAAGGAAATACCTCAAAGGTGTTACTAGCTGAGCTTTGGCAAGGCGCACTACCGGTGCTAGTAGCAACGTGGAGACCTGCACAACACAACCACAGAACTTTGTCCCCAACTTGCGATGAAGTTGTCAATCTCACCGTGTTTTGTGGAAAACAAAGGATTAAACGTATCGAGTGGAAAGAAGTAAAAGTTTGCAAAAAGTAAACACAAAGCAGAAATAGTTTATAGATTGTATGTAAAGAAAAGGACCGGGATCCATAGTTCACTAGAGGTGGCTCTCCTTAGATAGATAACATGTTGGGTGAACAAATTACATCGGGGCAATTGAAAAACACCGAGAAAGCAATACACGCATATACTAATCATCTTGACTCCTCTGAGACTTGATTGGGCATTACAACATAATACATAGACCACCATCCAACTGCATCTATGACTAATAATCCACCTTTAGGTTATCATCCGAACCCCCTCCAGTATTAAGTTATAAGCAACAGATTATTGCTTTACAAGTTGCGTGTAAAGTAAACAATACAATTGTTCTATGAACAAAGGATTGTTGTTTTCTCCCTAGTAGAAACAGCACATCTAGTACCTTAGAGATTTCTGTCACTTCCCCAGATTACCAGAGGCATGAACCCACTATCGAGCATAAATACTAACTCTTGGAGTTGCTAGCATCTACTTGGCCAAGATAGCTACTAACAACGGAAAGCATGCAAGATCTCAAATAACAAAGACATGATAGAATCAATAATCAATCTGAAATAGCATCTCAATATCCATCGGATCCCCGCAAACACAACATGTATGAATTACAAATAGATGATCTTGATCATGAACGGAGCTCACAAGATCTAAACATGAAAGCACAAAGGAGGAGAAACCAGCCATCTAGCTACTACATGGACCCGTAGTCCAAGGATGAACTACTCACGCATCACATCGGAGGCTTGCATGGTGATGAAGAAGGCCTCCAGGGTGAATTCCCCTCTTCGGCAGGGTGCCGGGAAGAGCTTCAGATCCCTCCCGATCTAAGGACGGAGATGACGGCGGCTACAGACTCTTTCGTGGATTTTTGATCGGGTACTTAGGGTTTTCGTCCCGAGGGCAACTTATAGGCGGAAGGACAGGCCGAGGGGGTGTCGGGAGCCACCACACCACCCCCTGGCGTGGGTCAGGCCTGGTCGCGCGGCCAGGTGGTGTGGCCGGCCCCTGGCCCTTCTCCATCTCGTATTCTCGCACTTGATCCCTTCCGGAAAAATAGGCACTTTGGCTTTTGTCCCGTCCAATTCCGAGAATATTCATTTTCTGACTTTCCTAGAACCAAAAACAGCAGAAAACAGGCAGCTGGCACTGTGGCTCTTGTTAATAGGTTAGTCCAAGAAATCATATGAAAAGTACTCCAAAGTTGGAACAAAACACAAGAAAGTGGATAAAACCAAGCATGGAACATCAAAAATTATAGATACATTTGCAATGTATCAACCCCCGCTATGGAGATCCTGCCCGTCCTTCTACAGGGGGGATAGGTTGCAACTTAGGGCATACGTGGAGGCATATTCTCTAAATATGCTCCCCGGTAAAGCAAGATGCTTCTTTTACACTCTAACAAGCTGGTCCGGATTAAGGGCGTAAACTTCTATGCACCCTTCTATGGCGTGGTGTCATCCGACATTGGTGGCGTCACCCGACATAGGTGATGGCTCAATGCACGGCGCCCAGAAAAGTGCTGGTGCGTGGTTGATGTAGAGCTCGTTGGGAACCCCAAGAGGAAGGTATGATGAGCACAGCATCAAGCTTCCCTCAGTTATGAAACCAAGGTTTAATCGAACCAGTAGGAGCAAGGAAACACCCCAAAGGTGTTACTAGCTGAGCTTTGGCAAAGCGCACTACCGGTGCTAGTAGCAACGTGGAGACCTTCACAACACAACCACAGAACTTTGTCCCCAACTTGCGATGAGGTTGTCAATCTCACCGTGTTTTGCGGAAAACAAAAGATTAAATGTATCGAATGGAAAGAAGTAATAGTTTGCAGAAAGTAAACACAAAACAGTAAAAGATTGTAGATTGTATGCAAAGAAAGAGGACCGGGATCCATAGTTCACTAGAGGAGGATATCCTTAGATAACATGCTGGGTGAACAAATTACAGCGGGGCAATTGACAAACATCGAGAAAGCAATACATGCATATACTAATCATCTTGACTCCTTTGGAACTTGATTGGGCATTACAACATAATACATAGACCGCCATCCAACTGCATCTATGACTAATAATCCACCTTCAGGTTATTATCCGAACCCCCTCTAGTATTAAGTTGCAAGCAACAGATTATTGTTTTACGAACTGCGTGTAAAGTAAACAATACGATTGTTCTATGAACAAAGGATTGTTGTTTTCTCCCTAGTAGCAACAGCACATCTAGTACCTTAGAGATTTCTGTCACTTCCCCAGATTACTAGAGGCATGAACCCACTATCGAGCATAAATACTAACTCTTGGAGTTGCTAGCATCTACTTGGCCAAGAAATATACTAACAACAGAGAGCATGCAAGATCACAAATAACAAAGACATGATAGAATCAATAATCAGTCTGAAATAGCATCTCAATATCCATCGGATCCACGCAAACACAACATGCAGAATTACAAATAGATGATCTTGATCATGAACGGAGCTCACAAGATCTAGACATGAAAGCACAAAGGAGGAGAACCAGCCATCTAGCTACTACATGGATCCGTAGTCCAAGGAGGAACTACTCACGCATCACACCGGAGGCTTGCATGGTGATGAAGAAGGCCTCCAGGGTGAATTCCCCTCTCCGGCAGGGTGCCGGGAAGAGCTTCAGATCCCTCCCGATCTAGGGATGGAGATGACGGCGGCTACAGACTCTTTCATGGATTTTTGATCGGGCACTTAGGGTTTTCGTCCCGAGGGCAATATATAGGCAGAAGGAGAGGCCGAGGAGGTGCCTGGGCTGGCCACACCACCCCTGGTGTGGGCCAAGCCTGGCCGCGCGGCCAGGTGGTGTGGCCGCCGTCTGGCCCCTCTCCGTCTCGTATTCTGGCATCTGATGACTTCCGGAAAAATAGGCACTTTGGCTTTTGTACCGTCCAATTCCGAGAATATTCATTTTCTGACTTTCCTGGAACCAAAAACAGCAGAAAACAGACAGCTGGCACTGTAGCTCTGGTTAATAGGTTAGTCCAAGAAATCATATGAAAAGTACTCCAAAGTTGGAACAAAACACAGGAAAGTGGATAAAACCAAGCATGGAACATCAAAAATTATAGATACATTTGCAATGTATCAATAGGCTACGTCATCCTTGTAGGCCTGTACTCGCTGGTCCATCCCTCTGTCTTCTTCGCTCACGCTATAGTGGAGAGAGAAAACCTTTGACCAAGAAGATTCCTTCCTTCCCTTGTAAGCCAAGTGGTAACCCGGCTCAAGCCTGGTTAACTCGGCCCTGTGGGTACCTGCAAACAAGTTACAAAGAAGCTAGCTGACATACGCTATATTCCGGCCGGGACAATGCTATACGAGTATCCTTTGTGCCGGTTACTCCATAAGTCGGCCTGCTTTGAGGTGACTCGGCCAGCTTATGCTTTGACCTTGATGTACCTCGGCTAAGACAGACTTTATACCCCGGCGTGACCCTACCCGAGGGTATCCCCCCAACAAAGAGTACCATGATATGCCGTGTTTTGTCCATCTCAACGCAAACGGCAAAGCCATCCACACCAACCGCCAGTGCAAGTTTGTAAACGACCTCAATGGAGGCGCTGAGTTCGGCTACAAGAGAAGTCGGAAGAACAGACCTAGTGGAAAGGGCAAGGGGACGAAGAAGGAGGAAGAGTCGAAGGAATCGAGTGACATGGACGAAGATGTGGAACCCAAGTCCACCGACAATGGCGACGACAATGGAAAGAACCCCTTTGAGAAGAAAGCTCCATGCTACCACACTTTCCTTGGTACTCCCACCGTTCGGGATCAGAAAACCTCATTGAGGATACTGATGAACACCCTACCTCCTGTTCCCTAGTACGCCAGGTGGTTAGAGATTCCAATTGCTTGGGATAGACAAGATCATCTAGAGCTCATCCCAACTGATAACCAGTATGCCATGGTCATCAACCCATTAATTGAAGGCATAGAGTTCACCAAGTGCCTCGTGGATAGTAGAAGCAGAATCAACATTATTTACCTAGATACACTGCACAAGATGAACCTGTTGGAGATATGCCCAAGAGGCAATAATAAAAGTGGTTATTATTATATCTTTGTGTTTATGATGAATGTTTACATCCCATGCTATAATTGTATTATGAGGAAACACTAATACATGTGTGTTTTGTAAACATAAAGGAGTCCCTAGTAAGCCTCTTGTGGATCTAGCTTGTTGATTAAATGATGATCATGGACATTGGATGTCATTAATAACAAGGTTATATCATTAGGAGAATGATGTGATGGACACACACCCATAGTAAGAGTAGCATAAGATCAAGTCATTAAGTTCGTATTGTTGTAAGCTTTCAAATGCATAGTAACCTAATCCTTCGACCATGAGGTTATGTTAATCACCATCACCGGATGGGTACTTTGATGACATCAAACACCTTCGTAACTGGGCGGTTATAAAGGTGTCATTGGGTATTCTTAAAGTATGTGTTGAAGCGCATGGACCAAGATTGGGATTTGTCCATCCATATGACGGATAGATATGCTCTGGGCCCTCTCGGTGGAATGTCATCTAGTTAGCTTGCAAGCATGTGACTAGGTCACAAGGGATGACATAACATGGAACGAGTAAAGAGTACTTATCAGTAACGAGGTGGAACTAGGTATGAAGATACCGACGATCAAACCTCGGATAAGTAGAATATCGCGTGACAAAGGGAATTGGTTTCGTATGTTAATGGTTATATCGATCACGAAGTCATCGTTGAGTATGTGGGAGCCGTTATGGATCTCCAGATCCCGCTGATGGTTATTGATCGGAGAGGTGTCTTCATCATGTCTGCATATTCACGAACCGTAGGGTGACACACTTAAGGTTCGAAGTTGTTTTAAGTAGATATGGAATATGCGTTGGAGACCGAATGTTGTTCGGAGTCTCGGATTGGATCCGGGACATCACGAGGAGATCCGGAATTATCCGGAGAATAAGATTCATATATTGGGGATCATTTTCTAAGTTAGGAAATGTTCCGGAGTATTTGTATGGGGATTCTAGAAGGTTTCAGAATGTTCCGGAAGGTTCTAGGAGATTTCTTGGAGTTTGCTTGAAAACCAAGAAAGGATCAAGGAGTCCTTGTGGGGCAAGACAAGGAGTCGTGGGGGAGGAGGACTCCTCCCCCCTCCCAATCCGCCGGCCAAGGAAGGGAGGGGAGTCCTGCTAGGACTCCCCCTCCCATGGCGCCTCCCTCCTTTAAATAGAGGGGTGGGGGCGCCACCCCTTGCCCCCTCCACTTCAAACCCTAGCTGCCGCCTCTCTCCTCCTCCTTCCCTCTGCTCAGGCTTAGGCAAAGCCTTGCAGAATTCTCTACTCCACCACCACCACCACACTGTCGTGCTGCTAGGATTTCGTGGAGAAGATCTACTACCTCCGCTGCTCGCTGGAACGGGGAGAGGAAGGTTTGCTTCGACTCCGCACGTGTGACCGACTGCGAAAGCGCTGCCGAAACGCGGCGCCGGAAGGATCGTCCACACGATCTTGAGATCGGCAAGTGATCGACTACATCAACCCCGAGATCCAATCTCGTAACGCTTTCGGACCTACGAGGGTTAGTACAGACCTATCTCGTTGCACATGTCTAATAGATTAGATCTTGGCTTTTATCTAGATTAGATCTGGGTTTTGTTCGTTCTTGCGGTAGAAATTTTTTGTTTTCCATGCAACGAACCCATCAGAACCTAACGAAGACATAGCTGAGGCAGAGCAACACCATGTTCCATGGCATCGTTCCTGGCCGGCAAGCTAACTCCCTTGGTTGCATCACCCTCCCGGTCGCCTTTGGTGATGTCAATAATTACCGCCAAGAGCGCATGACCTTTGAGGTGGTGCCCTTCAAAAGTGTGTACTATGTCATCTTTGGATGCGACGTATTCCACTCCTTCCTCGCCGGGCCATGTTTCGTCTACAACAAGTTCAAGATATCCGGACCAAAAGGCATCATCACTGTTGCCGGAAGCTTCACCAAGGCAAGGGAGTGCGAGCTAAGCAAAGCCGCATTCGCCGAAGCGGTCCTCTATGGAGAATAGTTCAAGAAGTTTCAGAGCCAGGTCAATGCCTCGGAGATGCCGGCTTAGAAGAAGAAAATTTCTGCTACCGGGCCCGCATTCAAGGCCACCATCAAGACCAAGCAGGTGGAGCTTGTTGAAGGAGATTTATCCAAGACCATCACCATTGGCACATACCTTGATCCCAAATAGGAAGCGCGCTCGTCTAGTTCCTCTGTGAGAATAGGGACATCTTCGCCTGGCAACCTTCCTACATGAAGGGTGTACTTAGGGAACTTGCCGAGTACAGCTTAAACATGGATCCTAAAGAAAAACCAGTGAAACAACCTCTACGATGCTTCGGTGATGAAAAACGACGAGCCATAGGCAAGGAGATAGCTAGGTTACTTAAGGCTAGTTTTATCCGAGAAGTTATTCATACCCAGTTGGTGGCCAATCCTGTACTTGTCCTCAAAAAGGGAACCAAAGAATTAAGAATGTGCGTTGATTACACCAGCTTGAACAAAGCATGCCCGAAGGATCCGTTTTGCTTTGCCTCGCATTGACCAAGTCATTGATTCGATGGTTGGCTCGAAACTTCTGTGTTTTCTTGATGCATACTCAGGATACCACTAAATCAAGATACGAAAGTACGACCAATTGGCCACTTTGTTCATCACACATTACGACACATACTGCTATGTCATTATTCTCTTTGGGTTAAAAAATGCGGGCGCTACCTACCAGCGGACGATGCAGCATTGACTACATGACCAAATAGGTCACAACATACACACTTAGAGAAAGTTCAATAATAAAGCCCGCTGCTGGCTATAAGCCGTTTCCACATCACTTAGAGTCAACTTAATAGCCAACACATACAATAGATAGATATAAGAAAGTAATTCTTTATTAATACATGGTCCACCTCATATACTCACAAATTGCCTAGGAGCACGTGCTACAGATGGCTCTTAGTTTAGAGCCCGCTTATCTTCTCTCATCGTCTCACTCATCTAACTAAGCAAAACAATAGTATTTTAATCCTTATGGTCAGCTGACTAGGTCTTAATGTACTTGCTCTTATGTGGTTGACATCGCGATAATGTCAAAGAAATCAAATGATCTTATCGCTGACTTGCAGGAAACCTTTGACAACCTTTGGAAGTATAACATGATGCTCAACCCCAAGAAATGTGTCTTCAGGGTTCCAGCCGGCAAACTGTTGGGTTTCATCGTTTCGCACCACGAAATCGAGGTTAACCCAGAGAAGATCAAGGCCATCCTCGACATCAAACGCCCGACGTGCTTGAAGTACATACAACGGCTCACAGGCTGCATCGCAGCAGCAAGCCTGTTCATCAGCCGACTTGGAGAGAAGGCAATGCGCTCTACAAGTTGCTCAAGAAGACAGATAAATTTGTATGGACGGACAAAGCAGATGCAGCACTTCAGAAGTTGAAGACAAAACTCTCCTCCGCGCCAATACTTGTAGCACCAGAGTTAATGGAGCCAATGCTAATTTCGGGGTGGCGGCCCCGAAGTCGGTTGTGTGTGATTGTTGCGTCGTGTGGACGATGCGTCCCCTCGCATGTGCGGTTTTCGTCCTGATTTCCCTTATAAACAAGCATTGTATAGTTTGTATGGTTTTTGGATCCGGTTTTTTCCTAGTATAAACTAGGTCAATTCTATTCTATCTAATCGAGCAGCAGATTTGGACTGCCTTCAGCTTAAAAAAAACTGAGGCTTCTGCAGGAAACTATTGTGTGAAGATTACACACGTGAAAACCAAGTTAATTCCGGTGTTCATATTACACATGGTTATTATATACTCCATCCGTTTTGAAATATAAGATGTTTTAGCTTTGTAAAAGGAGTGTATCTAGACCCCTTTTATTATGTAGGTTCACTCCAAATATAGATAAATCTACACACTAAAAAAGGGTCTAGATACACTATTCACAAAGCTAAAACATCTTATATTTTGAAACAGAGGGAGTATGAGCTTATCTTCTTATACACAAACACAACCGGAACAGAGCACAATATGCTGATCAAGATCAATAGTTCCACGGTATTTGGGCAAACTGAGAAAAATCTACAATCTCGCAAAAAAAAAATCTACAACGGGAATAAAATCATCAGACTGAATATACGAGGAAAGGACACATTATTTCTTACAAACACAAGGAACGGTGACAAGCAGTTGGGAGATCACATGAGAGAACTAGCAGTTGGTACATCGTGGTCCTCTTCTTCCGGGCTGGATTTAGGCGGGTGCACACCAGGGGGGTACACAGCGATTGCGTACTCGCCGTCGCCCTTGTTGAGGCCGCTCAAGTCGACGCCTTCCCACAGCTGTTTGCTCCGTTCGGCGGAGGCGGCGCCGTCATCGTCAGAGTCGGACTTGATTTCTCCGTTGTGCAGGGCGTCCTAGATGCTGTCGAGGAGCGCCTGGTGCTGGTAGTGAAGCGCCTTGTTCTCCTCGATCCACTCCGGCGTCTTCAGGTAATCAGGTTCATCCTGCTCATCTCGTTCAGGGTCCGGATGGCGGGGTCGTCCTTGTCGTCATCGGAGCATTTATCGTCGACGTCGGCGGCCGTTCGAGCCACCGCCTCGTCTGTTTCCGCAGAAGCAGAATCTTCTTCCGGCTTCCGTTTGGAGGACGCGTCGTCTACCCTGGCAGCCATCGATGGTTTAGCTCTCGACTCGAGGTATCTGAATTGGGGAATTTGGATTGCGATGGATGAGTAGGCGGCGTCCCGATGGATTTGGAGCCCTAGCCCCAGCTAGACTTGACTGGGACGGAGTAGGCCGGAAATCGAGTCCGTTATGCATTCCATTGGCCTCCTTTCAGACTCGTTTCTCTGCAGAAACAAATTACTACTACAAGTCCGCTTTCTAGACCCGGATATCGGGGGTTTGTTTTGTTTAAGAATGGCAATGGGTGTGATATGGGCAGGATAGAGCAATATCATACCCATACCTGTTTAGTTAATGGGTACAAAAGTTCACTCATACTCATACCCGCGGGTATAAAACTTTATCCATACCCATACCCGACGGGTACCCATACCCATTGGCTATCCGACGGGTAGATCCAAGAGTACACAAGTTATTAACAATTTTATTTTCATCAATAACATATTTGAAAAAAAAGATAATTATCTCTACTAAATAATATAGAGACGAGTACATGTAAGAATCGAAGTTTAGAACTCGCAATCTTATACTCATCCCTAGGTTTTTCGGTCGCTAGGTTTAAATTCTATAGGTAAGTTTGACATGTCAGTTTAAACGGGCAGGGTATGGGTATACCCATGGATACAAGTCTATACCCGTGCCCGTACCCGTGACTTAACGGGTAGGATATGGGTATTACCCGTAGGTACAAAAGTGTGCCCATACCCTACCCATGTGGGTACGGTACCCGTGGGTACCAGTACCCATGGGTAAAATTGTCATCCTTAGTTTTGTTCGTCTTTTTTTCTTCTCATACAGCTACTCCGACTCTAGCGGCGGCAGAGTAGGAAGAGGAAGAAGAACCGGATGAGCATCAGCTGATCCGAACCCTATTAGCCCCACCCCCTACACTCCATGACCCAACACCATGGCCTCCGCTGCCCCCACCACCACCCAACAACGTTGCCACTCAACTCGATGACATGGCGTGCCACAACGGCTCTACCACCCCATCCTAACCACGTGATAACGGCGCCCGTAGTGACAGAACCGTTGTCGAGCTCACCGTCGACGGTCATCCTGTGCGCCGCCCTCTAGTCCGCATGCACCTTCTTTCACGGGCCATCCAATCATTCATCAACCATGCGTTCTCATTACGTCTACCAAACTAATAAGGAAAATGATGTAAATCCCCCGGGCAATGGAATTCTCCGGATCGACACTCGCGGACGCGTGGTGGGCCTCATGACGCTCTCTCCCTATCATCTTGTTATGTTCCTCGCAAACTGCCCCTGTCACCCCCAACACACGCCTCCCCCGTCGCCGGTAGGAGCTCCCCGGACCTTCTCCCCTCCCAGGCCCCTTCTCTCTCGCTGTTGCCGCCGCCGTGCGCCTCCAATCGAGCTGCCGCACGCTGAACCCTAAGGAGCTCCTGCTTGCAGTCGAGGAGGACAAAATCCCCATGATTGGGGATCACTCCTACCTCCGGTGATGCACGGCGACGAACATCGATGCCATGGCACCATGCGAGACCATCCCCACCTCTGCACTCTCCATCTCCAACCACCTCATCCTCGGCCTACCCATTCCCGACATTGCCTAGCCCCCCTTGGTTCTTCTCCGTCGGCGGACGGGGGTAGCTGCGCCCGTGCCCAGCCCCCCTTGATTCTTCTCCTGCGAGTCTACTGCTCCTCCTCCGCATCTAGCCTGCCATCGTCGAGGACAAGAGGCTCGCCTTTAGCTGGGCATATTCCCATGTTGCTACCAAGCTGTTTTGGGGTTTGCTACGTGAGGTCGATGGTTGGCTGTAAAAGGCGTCGATGTCTGCTACATGGGGCATCGGTGTTTGCTACATGCATCGGCGGCGGTGCTACGAGATCCCGGATTTTGCTAGGATGCCATAATAGCATAAATTATTTTGCTAAAAAACTTCTGCATTTTTGCTACAATAGTTTTAAGGTTTTTACTACAATTATGCAAAGTTTTTGCTATGAGGTGTCCGACGATGTTTGCGAACGAGAATCTCCGACAATGTCTTAGGCGAAGTTAGTTTTTTGCTATATTAGAAGAACTTTGTTGCTACAACCGTCTTGTGGTTTTGCTACAACAATATAAACTTTTTGCTACAAGGTCTCCGGCGAGAGTCACCAGTGAGTTTTTTTCGACAATGTCTCCGACGGAGTCGGTTTTGCTATATTAGCATAATTTTTTATTATATGGTCTTCGGTGGGACGTTCTATTTTCTAAAACGAACCGTTTTTTTATTTCGGAAGCAAAAGCGGGAACATTTATAGCAAAAAAGAATGTTTTGCAGAAAAATAGGGATTGGAACCTGTTTTTGGGGACACGTGGCAGCAGGAGAAGCAGGACTGGTCCGTGGAACGCCTAGGGCTCGCCAACTCATAAGTAGAAAAATGATAGAACCTCTTTAAGATTACATGATCTTTCATGAAAGTATGATGTAATAACTTTTTTTTCTTTTTTGCACATCACGAAACTTTGGACTTGCATGCATGTTCTCAAGAGGTCCAGCCTAGGATGGGATAAAAAGATGTATATATTCAAGTAACTTTTATTGTCACGTGTCCTTTATTATATTACTCTCTCTCTGGTCCATATTAATAATGACATCACTTTTGTATAGATATGAGTGTTTCTAGTCTAAATATTTAACTATATACATACGAATTTAGATAAAATAATTAAGACCATTAATATAGAGCGGAGGGAGTATATAAAGATGAGACTCTTCGCGAGGAGATTGTGGAAGGTGACTAATAGGAATAGGGATATCCCAAAGATTATAGGCATATTTGCTAACTTATTATGGTTACAAAAGGTGAACCTCCATACACAAATAAATTCAATCTTGATTCGGCTGACCAATTTAAAACTACAGAAACAATTTTAGTTTTCCGCATAAACAAAACACACCCTTTTCTCACGGATGGCCGGTTACACATGACATCGATCTACCCACTTAAAATGCAACATCCCATCTTAACTCTAATGAAATTGAGTTTCTTGCAAGTACTTACATCTATGAAATCAATGGCATGAAAGTTGTGACACTTCTGGTACTGATACAAGCATATTTACATGTATGGATAGTAAAACAAGATAAAACTAATGGCTCAAGTTCTAGCTCGATTCAGCGACGTGCTTTCCGCAACAGAACACCTTTCTAACAGGGCCAGTTAACACTTGGTTGCCAAATGGAGGACTCAACATGATTTTAGTCTACGTGTTAATGCCTCGTCTCACAGTGTCTACTCCCTCGGTTTCAGTTTACAAGTCCTGCGCGTATACCAAAATCATCAATTTAATCATAAAATATAAATTATATAGCATAAAATTATACCATTAGACACGTTGTTATATTTTCTAATGATACAATTTTTGTACTATAAAATTTATATTTTAATAGTCAAATTGATAACCTAGGTATACACACAAGACATGTAAACCAAAACGGAGTGCGTATGGTCAATGAATGTCAATCACGGGTACCAACACGAATAAAACTCTCACTCCTGCCCTTTGCGGATCATGTAGTAAGAGGAAAAGGTTCTAGCCTATCACGTACGTTTGCATCCCCGTCGCATTCATGTGGTGGGATAGGTCCTGCCATTGTGGCCCATTGTAAGAGTGACTTGCACCAGTAGAAAAATCCTTATAGCAGTCATTTTATTAGTGTTGCGTATAATATAATACATGTTACCACTTTTTGATAAAATACCAATGGCGTTTGAATAATTGCGAATGCCACCACTAAACCCTATTGGTGGCGTCCATAAATATCAAGTTAAGTATTTAAACTAGATGTATTCGTATCTAGAAAAAATTGAGACCATTAATATAGACCCGAGAGCAGGTTTATGTATCTTGCCTTATAAGCTCTATCCTCAGATCATTTAAAGGGATATGGCGTCTACATTTCTGCCATAGAAAAACAAAATAAAATCATGTTGCAAATGAGTGAATCGAGCCATACATTAGGCCTTTCACAATGGAATGTATATCTTAGCACGTTTCTATAGGAGCAATTAAAACTTAAAAAACAACGGTTACAATGGGATGTATCTTAGATGTTGTTTTTTAGAGAAGTTGTATTTAATGATTTTGTGCCCATACTTGTGTGTGATTGGACTATCCAATTTCCGTATGGTATCGTGCAAGGGTTGTATCTTAGCTAAGATACAATAATACTCTCTATCTTTATTAATTGACATGTCGCATAAGAAAAATACATAGGATATCGTGCTAAGAAGCACCCACTGTGAAAGGCCTTAAGGAAACGGAGAAAGCTGGATCACCATTGTCGACTACGTGACACATTGGAAACCGGAAGGAACTCCGTGCCAAAGTTCTCTTCACACCAGTTAGAACATCTCTAGCTGACCCCTTATCTACCGAACCATATAAAGGCAGATAAGGGAGCTTTTTTGCTACTTTTTGCCTAGACTGGCCAAGGTGCGGAATAGAAACCGCAAAAACGAACCATAAAATAACGAAATTGAAAATTCCCGGGAGATTTCATAGAGTTCTTTGTTCGTTCTCGCGATCATACATATAAAATGCACACAATATATACTAGGGGATCTATAATATGTTACTGCAAGGAAATTCATTAACAAAATAGACAAATAAAATGAGAATTAATTTCTTATAGTTACTAATGCCTCACTAATGTTGTGTCATCATTATACTATGCTAATGCCATCTTTTTAACATGTTTTGCATCATTAAATTGCCATGTCATGCATCATATCATGATCATGCCGGTTCTTCTGCAATAGTTGTAATTGTTGCATCGCTTGTTCTTTTTAGTGTTTTGCTTCTTTCCGGACAGGATGATGAGATGTTCTGAGCTTCGACAAGTTCTTCGGATGTATCTTCAGCTATGGTTCCCAGGCGAGCATTCTCCCCCTGGTACCTATTTTTTTTCTTTATGTATTTACTTATTTCTATTGCTATCCGTGTTGCGATGCTTTAGTTTCGATATCATTTATACTCTGTGCAGCCTATATTGCCTTAATCACTTCCTATTGCCCGTTGTTTGGTAGATAGTTGGCTTTACGAGTTGTAGTTGCTTGCTCAGGTGTCGGTTCGAGTTGTCAAGTTCCAAAGTTGTTGGGAGGTTGTCACATGCTTCATGGCGGAGATAATCATGGTTTACTTACAACTTGATAATTAAAAATATTGGGAATAGATATAACTAATAAAGCAGCACCAACAAGAAATAGTTGAGATCTAACTTTTATCCCGCCCACTTGTGTCCACCTATGACCCGAGTACTTGATGCATGTTCCTTGACTATTTCACTATCCACATGTGGGCCCATCGATCCCCTTGGTATGAGCTTGATTCACATCTTATTTCTTGGGGCCACAAACTAGTTTGGGGCTTTACTAATATCCTATACTCATGCCAATCTTTACTTCTTTATTTACTACTATTGCTCGCGAAGCGGTTTACTAATGTATTGTTTAGGAATGTGGAATGTTTCCGCGGTATCGATAAGCCTAGTCACACTTTCAGGTTCCCAGTTGTTTATGCCATTGGCACAAACCCTGGATTCATCTCGGAGCCGTCCGACTTCGTTGCGGGTAGCTTAGTTTGGTGGCCTCCTGAAATGATTTTTCAATCATGTGAAAGCTTTCTCGTGATGCCTCTTTGCTTTCATTTGGTTTTTCCCGAGGTTGATCATGTGTGTGTTTCTATTTGTGCACCCCTGCAGGATAAATCTTTTCGAAAAGCCGTGTCCGTGGTTATGGACTACTTAGAGCACAGTCTCTCGATCATAGACAACTCTAACTAAAGTATCGTGTTAACTTGACTAAACATGACTATTAATTAGCGCAATATTCATGGAATGGTTCCTAAAATGCCTATGGATGGGGTATTCTTCCTCCTTCTCATTCGGTGAGCGAGAAGAAGGATGAGCTATGTTTACTTATGTGGTATATATAACTGTTGTTTCTAATTAATGTGCATCTGTCTATATTTGGTTAGGCGGATGTTGTAGTGTGTCCCTATAGAACTGTTTAGATGTTTATCTTTCCCTGCAATTGCGTCACCCAAGGTTATCCCTTTAGTTGCATAAAGACTTGCTGAGTGCCCCTCGATACTCACACTATATTGATCAGATTGTCAGGTATATGCATATGGAGGCTACTACATAGATGAGGCTAATGATGGAGGCAACGATCCCCTTGCGTATAGATTCCGGGATGGAGATCTCTAAGATCTGTGGGTGGGAATGTGCTTTGTTAATGGGCATCTTATGCCAATTTGACTCTAAATCCGAACTCGGATCTCTATTTTCTGCTTCCGCTTGGTGCTTTGATGAGTGATGTATGAGGATATAATCCTAAAATATTATTACTGATATCTATATTTGGATCTGCCGTAATGGCGTTGCAATATATTTCTATTTCTTCCTAGATGGATTGGCTCTGATGTACTCTTGTATGTCATTGGTGTACATAGTGATTTCTGTACACTTCACTCGCATACCAGCCGTTCACGTTTCTCGCACTCGAAGCTATAACCATGAAAGTTGATGGGATTGTTGGCCGGTATCATGCCCTGTCCATCTACTCGAACTAAAGTAGTGCTATAAATTTTACTTTAGCATAACTAGTAATCAGATCGCTCCACTACAACAGAATGGTTAATTAAAAGTTCCAACAACTGGTGATATTGGGATGTCATATGTTATATATATTTGACTAGTAAGTATTGCCACTATAATGGAATGATTAATAAAACTGCCAAACGTGTGAGTTCCTCGGAAGGACTACCTCGTTTGGTCTCAAGGGGGGACTCCAGGATGGGTTATGTTGTGTATTACACTACCAAAGAAATTGGACTTTGTTGGGATCTGGTGAAGAAAACACTTACAACAGATGACGCACAGTGGGATGAATTGATCAAGGTATGGCATATGCCATGTTTATGGCATATGCCATGTTTATTGCATATTTACATTTCCAAATAGATGCATCAGATTATGGTTCTTAAATTCTGAAGGCTTATGTAGGCTAACAAACTTATTGTGGTTTGGTGCTCTAGATTAGGTGCTAAACTGATCAAGTATATAGTTGTTTGGTGCTCTACATTTACTCCTCATTTCAATGGTGCAACTGATGGGACACACATACCAATTGTTGTGCCAGCTGCTAATATGGTCAACCATGTTGGGCGTCTTGGATATTCCACACATAATGTTATGGTTGTGTGTGATTTTGACTTGCGATTCACCTCCATACTTGCAGGATGGCCAGGTTCGCTATATGACACAAGGATATTTCATACGTCCATTTTGCATCACTATTTTATATCATAATCTACTGTTATTTATAGATATATTTCATATTAAAAGATGATACTTATGTTTTTTCATCTATTTATGCATTGTTGATGACTTTTGGAGGATGAACCACTGAAGTCGGGATTCTGATGGAAAAGGCACTGTCCAGGTGCAAAATTGGTGAAGATCAGAAAATCCTAGAAAATATACGGAAATTCCTATTTTCTAGAAGACGAAGGAGGCCAGAAGGGGAAGTGGAGATGGGCCACAGGGGCCCACACCACCCCTTGGCGCGGGCCACCCTGGCCATGCCACCAGGTGGTGTGGCCACCCTGGCCCACCTCTAGCATCGCCCTTTGGCGTATATAATCCCCTCGAAACCCTAAGACTCGAGGAGTAATCACAGAAAGGTTCCGCCGCCTCTGTGGGGTAGAAACTACAGAGAGAGAAAGAGCTCTCCGGCAGGCAGAAATCTGTCGGGGAAATTCCTTCCCGGAGAGGGGAGATCATTGCCATCAACATCGTCATCAAGCTAGACTTCATCGGGATCATCATCATCATCTCCACCAGCACCATCATCACCACTCCGTACCGCTGTAACAATTGGGCTGAATCTTGCATAGTTCTTAGGGGAAACTTTTCCGGTATTGATTACCTGTTGTAGTTAATGCTATTGAGTGGAACCATTGAATTATTGTTCATGTTCAGATTTTTACTTATCATTATTTCATCTCTGATCTTGATCCATATGATGTCTCATGAGTAGTTCGTTTAGTTCTTAAGTACATGGAAGAAGTCATGTTGTTATTAGTGGAATTGAGTTGAGAAAGATTCAATAGTTTGATATTTAAGTTGTCGTGTTATTCTTCTAGTGGTGTCATGTGAACGTCGACTACATGATATTTCACCTTTATGGGCCTAGGGGAATGCATTGTGTATTTGGATACTAATCATGGGGTTGCCGGAGTGACAGAAACCTGAACCCCCATTAGGAAACCTTTGCACAAGGGAGTGTAGGATCTCAAAGTTTAAGGTTGTGGTTAGGTTATTATCTTAATTACTTTCTTGTAGTTGCGGATGCTTGTAAGGGGTATAATCACAAGTATGTATTAGTCCTAGGAAGGTCAGTACATTAGCATAGGTTCACCCACACAACACTTATCTAACCAAAGAAGATTTATCAACTACATGAAACGAAAGCACTTGACAATATTTCCGTGTGTCCTCGAGAACGTTTGGTCATCTTAATAATACAACCGGCTTGTCCTTTGCTAAAGAAAGGATTGGGCCATTTCCTCCAATTATTATTATTGTCTTTTATTTACTTATACTTTATTTATCTGCATTATCAAAACCCCCTAAAAATCCGTTTGCTAAGTATTTACAGAGAATTCCTGATCCAAGCCACTTGTCAACACCTTGTGCTCCTCGTTGGGTTCGACACTCTTACTTATCGAAAATACTGCGATACACCACATATACTTGTGGGTCATCAATATTCAAAGATATATTGCTCAAGTTTTAAGAAAATTTTCCACATCCTCCTCTAGGTATATGTTAGACTTTTGCATTCTTTGTGTATATGTCATACATGCTATCACTCACTTGTGTTCCGTTCAGAAAGATACTATCTTGTTGATTCGGGTTATCCCAATCGGGATGGCAACCTTTCACCATATATAGGCACCAAGTATCATTTACCTGAGTTCAGACATGCTGAAGCGTATATTGGGAAGAAAGAAATATTCGACCATGCCATGTACACTAGTTGTACTTCTTTTAGACTAGTAAAGTTGTACGTGCAATGCACGTGTTGATTGGGTTAGGTGTATCTCAGGAAAAAACAAGAACTCTCGTCTAAAGTAGCAAACATTGCTAGAAGATATAAACAAAAATAGACAATGTATATTTATTAATATTCACGCAAAAAATGAGATTTATAGAAAATAATGCCATTTTAAGTAGTCAAACATATCCAAACACAGTGCCGATCTTATTGCACATAATCAGATTTAATAAACGAATCACAAGCCTAACATAGTTTTTCACGAAGCTACTGCCAGTGATCTCACTGAAAAGCTATTTAATACCACATACTGTACCAATAGAGGTTAGCCTTCCTGGATCAGAAAGTTCACAGGATTCAAGGATAATTCTTGGCATGGTCAAAGAACAAGTCTCACACTGACGCCTTGGCATAGGACGCCAAAGATGGAATCCTTGGTGAAAGTTTGTATGCAATTTGACTGGATGGCTCACTTTGCTAATATCACTTGTTAATTAATGACTGAACTTTTGATTTCCTATATGGGTAAAAGAGCTAACCAGAAGAGGGTGATATATATGTATGTCCATATTCTCCATTTCTATGTGCTCACGTGTGATGTCACATGCACATTTGTCCGGGGTGAAGAATCATGGTGAGAAACATTAGAGCCTCTAAAGAAAATAAACAATGGGTATCGAGAATAGATAATTTTATAAAACAGAATATATTGTTTAACTCCATAATAGATAATAAACTGACAAGTATACATAACCTACCTCTGAAATCTGCACTGATCATCATCAGATAGCGCAATGATTTTGAATAAGTTGTTGACTTAAGGAACTAACACTACGGGAAACACGTTCTTTGCCGTGTGGGCAATCACACACGGCAAAGGCCACCAGGAACACGGCAAAGGCTTTGCCGTGTGTATACATACGGCAAAAGCCACATGGCAGTGTTTGCGACGGTAAAGGCCCTTTGCCGTGTGTATTCTATATAAAACACGGCAAAGACTGTGTGTCTTACACTAGACACGGCAAAGTAAAGCGACGCTTTCGTCCGTCTAACGGAGCCAGCGGGTTTTTACCGTGTGCATACTTTGCCGTGTGCCCTGGCTTTGCCGTGTGCCCTAGTGTTGCCGTGCGGGCTGCCTTTGCCGTGTGTCCTCCTAGAGGCACCACACGGCAACGTACCACCTTTGCCGTGTGCCTCTGCTAAACGACACACGGCAGCGTATGACCCTTTGTCGTGTGCCTCTGCTAAATTGAACGTGGAAAAGGCCATGTGCCCCAACCCAGCAGCACACGGCCGTGTGCCACGTGCATCCTTACACGGCAGAGGACCCAGGTTTTTTCATTTTTTTCTGTTTTTCTTTCATTTCCTGCAATTCAAAACATATAATATATATATATATACCAAGGTGCACCAGTTATTTTACCTATATATATATATATATATATGATCATATAGATCATCACCAACACAGAATACATGTATATGACCATAGAGATCATCACCAACACCAAAATCCATAATGAACAACAATAATATAATCATAATATCATCACAAACACTACCAAATATCATATCATCACCACATAAGCAATAAACTTCACAAGTATAACAATTCAAGTGCATAACGAACAAGTGCACAGGCCATAAACTTCACAAATAGTACAAGTTTATTCTTCCCACCCACAAGACCATCACCGCCAAGTGCTCCACAAGCTCATGCTCCGAATCCATTGTGAGATCCTACAAGTTCAAGACAAGTACGTCAACATGCCAAGTAAAATCATGAATATGTACAAGTTTCTAGGCAAGTTGATGGCATTGGCAATTACATGGAATTTTGACAAGTCTCATGGCCAAGTACATCACTATGATAAGAAAAATCATGAATATCTACAAGTCTCATGGTAGTCAATGAAAATGACAATTACATGTGATTTTGACAACTCTCATGGCCAGTTGATGAAAATGACAAGTAAAATTTGACAATGGCATATAATTATCTACAAGTGTCATGGCAAGGCTAAATTTTCTATAAGTCTCATGGCATGGCTAAATTTTCTACAAGTGTGATGAAATAGCTAAATTTGACAAGTGTAGGAGAACTAACCGTGATGCACACATGACGGTCACAATCTCAAAGCCCTCCCGCAAGGTCAAAAGTAGAATCATGAGACTCTCACAATCGATTTCCAAGTGTACCGAGTACCGACATCGAGTGATGCACAAGGTCAAGTGTAGGAGAACTAACCTGGAGGACTCTGATCTAGCCTTCGGATGACCGACAGATTGCTGACGGTGAAAGGCGACTGGTTGTTCGATCCACCCACTGACCCACCAGGCAGCGCCTGGTTGTTCAACCCACCAGGCGGTATCAAATTGGCCAACTACACCATGGGAAATTGTGAGCATTAAAAACTAAGAAAATATTGAAAATTACAAGCATTAGACAATAAAGACATGTGATCACTTACCCACGAGAAGGCGAAAGGAGGAGTAGGAAGAGACCCTGGTGGAGCAGTCATGAGCATTTGTTGTGCCATCCACTACGTCATATGTTATTGCTGCTCTAGCATCGCCTGCTGCTGGCTAAGCCGCTTCTCTAGCTGTAGCTGCCACTGCTCGGCCGCCTCTCTGCTTGTCCTCTCAGCGGCCATCTCCTCCTACGTCGTGTCTCCACGATGTCATGAACATTGCAATGTAAAACATGTAGTAAAACAAAGATGACTGATGAAGAAGAACATACCCATAACTGGTCGACAGCTATAACCGAAGGCCGTGGACGGGTCTCTACAGCAGGCATAGAGCTTGTCCTGCCACGATGAATCTAGCGCATAGATGGAATGGTCGTACAGTCGACGGACCCGTTAGCAATCCATAGGCGGCCATTCCTCTGGCCTTGTCCCGCCAGCACGGCAACCTCAGGATCATAGGGGGCGGTGTCAGGGTTGGGATCTTTGTCGTGCACCTTCTTGTACTTCTTGGGGTACTTCGTACCCCGGAGCTTGGCTCCCTTATTGATCCATGAGGACCCATCCACAGGCTCGTCCAAGGTGCGCATCTTCTTCCAAATGGCAAACATGATCGGCTCCACACCTGTCTTTACTATCTGCAAATGAGAGGACGAAGATAAGTGAAGGGGGACTCCCTTGTGGAGTAAAGAATAATGTGAGAAGCAAGAATAAAGAAAGCATGTGCTCACCTCTTTTTGCCTGACAAGGGCGAGGGGGATGTTGCCTTGGCGGTGTGATCCACCCTTCATCTCCTCTCGCCGCTTCTTTGCGGCCTCGTATCTCTTGAGGTACTCAGCGTGTGTCCACCACGCTACCATCCTCGTGAAGCACCTCGTGTCATTACCAACAAACTGAGGAGAGTTCTACATCGACAAGGTACACGTATTAGTACAACAGGAAATAGATGAAGGTCAAGAAATCAATAAAACAGAAATGCAACTACCTGCATGTGCTGCCACGGCTCAAAGATCATGTCTCGGGCTTGGCTCTTGTTCATCCAGATCTTGCGATCACCAAACCAGTTGCGGACAGATTTCATGTGTGCTCTTTTCACCGGCTTTCTTAGGATATTTCTTGACAAAGTTCTTCCATGCACTACCATCTGACGAATGTATCATCTTGTCGGTGTATCTATTCCCTTCTACTGCCCACTGCATCTGCTGGGTAGTATCCTCGGTCATGAAGAGCCGTTGGATCCTCGGTAGGACTGGAAGATACCGGAGGATGTTTTGGGCAACCCAGTCTACCTCTTCTGACAATCACTATTGGTATCGACCTCAATGTACCTAGAGGATTTGCAGCGGATACAATAATTTGTCTTAGCATGCTCCTTTGTGAATAACATGCATCCCTTCGGACAAGCGTGTATTGGCTCATATGACATCTTAAGGTCACGGAGGAGTTTGGTCGAATAGTAGAAGTTCTCCGGCAAGAGGTGCCCTTTCGGCAGAATGCTGCCAACGACGGCCAGCATATCATCAAAGTCATGTCTAGGAAAGTTCCTGTGGCTCTTGAAGGCCAAAAGTCGAGCGATGGTGTCCAGTTGGCTAACATCTGTATGTGCATGAAGGGGTCTCTGTGAGGCAAACAAAGTCTTGTAGTACTTTGTCGTGTTTTCCTATGGTTCCTCACTTGTCTCCGCCTCCTGAGGTGTCTCCACCTCTACATGAGGGCTTTCAGGCGCATTAGCATTCACAAAATAGTTTATGCACCTATTAAAACCAGCATCAAATTCTACTCTTGGCTGACTCTGCTGCTGACTCTACTGTGACTCCCTCCTAGCATGTTTTGATAACTTTTCACCATGGAAAGTCCAAATCTTGTAGGACAGTGTGAACCCGTAATTGACTAGGTGTCTACTGACATCATCCTTCGAATGTGTATCCAGGTTCTTGCATCTTGTACAGGGGCAGAAAATTTTTCTAGGTCTGGTGGGGATAGCAAACGCCCGATTCACGAAGTCCTCGCCTTTTTCTTTCCATTCCATGGTAAAGTCCCACTTACTGACATAGCCCTCATACATCCAGTCACGATTCACCATCCTCTAATCAGTACAAAAACAGACATATACAATGCTTTCAATTAATCATGCCATTAAATAAATTCGTTATTAGTTCGGTTAATTTTAGCAAATATAGGTTTTACGGCATGCATAAATCCACTTATCTCTCTAATAGGTAAAGAGGGTCCTAGCAACCGCCGATCTGTAGATTGAGTACGTTCTCCCTGCTCTACCTCGATCCGAGACAGAATTTCGGCAGCACCTCCCCGTTGCTCTCCTGATACACATCTCGACAAAAAGCCGAGAGGGATGTGCATTCGGAAAACAACGGGGAGGCGCTGCCAAAATCCACCGGAGTAGAACAAGGAAAACGTACCCAACTATGCATCCACCAGCTGTCCCGATAAATACCGTAGGAGTTACGGTTCAAAATATGCGAGGCCACTAATGCATATTTATCAGCATAACCCTTACGACCTGATTATTGGCTCAACATGTCGAGCTCGTTGGGGAACCCCAAGAGGAAGGTATGATGAGCACATTAGCAAGTTTTCCCTCAGTTATGAAACCAAGGTTATCGAACCAGTAGGAGCAAGGAAACACCTCCCATGTGTTGTTGCCAACTTGGAATCCTGCACAACACAATCACGGAACTTTGCCCCCAACTTACAGTGAGGTTGTCAATCTCACCGGTTTTGCTGAAAACAAAGGATTAAACGTATTGTGTGGAAGAAAGTAAAAGCTTGCAGAAAGTAAACAGAAAGCAGTAAACAGTTGTAGATTGATGGTAAAGAAAGGACCGGGGTCCATAGTTCACTAGTGGTGGTTCTCCTTAAGATAGATGACATGTTGGGTGAACAAATTACAGCAGGGCAATTGACAAACATCGAGAAAGCATACATGCATATACTAATCATCTTGAATCCTATGAGATTTGATTGGGCATTATAATATTATACATAGACCGTAATCCAACTACATCTATGACTAATAATCCATCTTCAGGTTATCAATCTGAACCCCCTCTAGTATTAAGTTGCAAGCAACAGATAATTGCATTAAGCATTGCGTGTAAAGTAAACAATACGATTGTTCTATGAACAAAGGATTGTTGTTTTCTCCCTAGTAGCAACAGCACATCTAGTACCTTAGAGATTTCTATCACTTCCCCAGATTACTAGAGGCATGAACCCACTATCGAGCATACATACTCCCTCTTGGAGTTGCTAGCATCTACTCGGCCAAGATATCACCTAACAAGGGAATGCATGCAAGATCACAAATAACAAAGACATGATAAAATCAATACTCAATCTGAAATAGCATCTCAATATCCATCGGATCCCCACAAACACAACATGTAGGATTACAAATAGATGATCTTGATCATGAACGGATCTCACAAGATCTAAACATGGTAGCACAAAGGAGAAGAACCAACCATCTAGCTACTACATGGACCCGTAGTCCAAGGATGAACTACTCACGCATCACACCGGAGGCTTGCATGGTGATGAAGAAGGCCTCCAGGGTGAATTCTCCCATCCGGCAGAGTGCCGGGAAGAGCTTCAGATCCCTCCCGATCTAGGGATGGAGTGACAGCGGCTACAGACTCTTTCGTGGAATTTTGATCGGATACTTAGGGTTTCTGTATCAGAGGCATCTTATAGGCGAAAGGGGAGGCCGAGGGGGTGCCCTAGGCGGCCACACCATCCCCTAGGAGGCCGAGGGGGTTTAAGTATATTCATGTTTTTGTTTACCTTCCAAATTAAACTTGTTATGAGAAAACTAGTGATTAAAGCTCTCACGAACTTGATGGCACACTTTACTTTTCTTGCCCTTAATAAACTTGAACCATTGTGTCGTCTATGTTGTATATGCTTACACTTATTTGGTGGGGATTAGCAGAACCATGCTGTCATGGGAAACGCTTTCAACATTGCACTTGGTACTTTGTACCTAGTTGATATCATGCTCTTTTGTATATGGATGTCGTCGGTGTGAAATCAAAGGGGAGCTTGTAAGTCCATGGAGTTATGTATATGTGTTAGAGAAACGCCTGGGCCGCTGGTCTAATCCTTGCTGACATGGTGGAAACCTGCAGCGTAACCATAATGAGCTGTCTATGAAGCATTCTTCTTTTAAAAAAGAAGTCCTATATTGAGAAAAAAGAGAAAAAAAGAAAAAAAAAGATTATGAAAAGAGGAAAGAGAGAAAAAAAGCACCATATTCCCATGGTAAATAAGAAGATTGCTGAGATGCTCGTTGTCTGCTTGCCTTGTCATTTTGATATGGGGATTCTTCCGTATCATCGGGCAAGGGGTACCCCGTTGGCAGTTCTCTATGATACACATGTACTTACGATGAGAAGAACTTACCGGTGACTAAACTTGAGTAGCATGAGGAGCGTCCCTCGTATACAAGGGACATGAGATTTCTAACTTATACTTC
The DNA here is from genome assembly GCA_916181665.1 of Avena sativa. NCBI lineage: Eukaryota > Viridiplantae > Streptophyta > Magnoliopsida > Poales > Poaceae > Avena > Avena sativa. The sequence continues at coordinate 73,952,866 of OV702291.1, read as the reverse complement.
GTTAAGCATGTACACCATAGTTTGTTAACTTTAACCTTAATCACTTCAAGATGCTTATGATAGGGGCAATGAGAGCTGAAAGCTATAAGTACCATAATTTTTGGAAGCTCTTTATGAAACTTGAATCTCTGCTTCCTTCTATAAAGGCCTTTCTTCCACCATTATATTGAGTCTCCACCTTCTAACTTTATGCACCTACTTTGAGAGCATAGTGGCCATTCTTAGTTCTATGTGCATTGTCCCAAGACTAGTTGTTTGATGCATAACTTGAGATTGCTTGTTTTAAACTATTTGTATCTAGTCACTCTTATGAACTTTGAAGGTGTCCTATGCATTTATATTTGCTACTCTATGAGGGACAAGCCGAATGCTATTATGCTATGTTTTCTTTTTGTGAAACAAATAAACGTCTTGCAAAGCATTGTTATTCATGAATCTTTTGTTTGTGCCTTTTCATGTTGCAACATAGTTTCTTTGTCTTATTGCTAGAACTTTATCTTTCATGTTATGATTGAAGTACTATGATCCCAGCTTGAATGTTTTACAAATACATTGATCAAGTTTATGATGGTGCATGTCACCTAAAAAAATTTCTTTCTTTTTTTATCACTTACCTACTCGAGGACGAGCAGGAGTTAAGCTTGGGGATGTTGATAAGTTGCTAACGTATCTATAATTTTTGATGTTCCATGCTTGGTTTTATCTACTTTCTTATGTTTTGTCCACACTTTGGAGTACTTTTCATATGATTTCTTCGACTAACCTATTAACAAGATGCCACAGTGCCAGTTGCCTATTTTCTGTTGTTTTTGGGTCCAGGAAAGTCAGAAAATGAATATTCTCGAAATTGGACGGGACAAAAGCCAAAGTTTCTATTTTACCGGAAGAGTCGCGGAGCCAGAATACGAGACGGAGGAGGGCCAGGGCCTGGCCACACCCCCCTTGGCGCAGGCAACCCTAGGCCCCGCCAAGGCATGGTGTGGGCCCCCTGGCCGGCCACCGACCTTGATCTTTCACCTATATATTCCTCCCGAGGCAAAAACCCTAAGCGGTCAATCAGAAATCCACGAAAAGTTCCGTAGCGCCACCGCCACCGAAGGGGAGATTCGGGGGACAGAAAGTCTCTATTCCGGCACCCTGCCGGGACGGGGAAGTGCCCCCGAAACCATCTCCATCGATCTCCACCACCATCTCCATCACCATTGCTGATTCCCATGATGAGGAGGGAGTAGTTCTCTCTCGAGGCTAAGGGTTCTACCGATAGCTATGTGTTCATCTCTCTCTCTATGCATGATCATATTGTGATCATGAGCTTTGTAATCAAGTAGATCTACCTTGCTACTCAAGTGCTTTAATAGATCTCTACTCTCCCCATGTGTGTGAAAGTGACAGCATGCACACCATGGTGGCACTTAGGCTAGAGATTACAAATACTTGTTATGAGTTATATTTGGAGTTGGATGTCTTTATGAAATTGTGGTGTTTGTTGGAACCATCTAGATCTCAAGGTGACAGTGTGGGGTTATCTAGATGGGGAAAGCAAACTTTGAGGTGTGCTGTTATAGCCCTACCATCGATTAGAGTGTCCAACCGGAGAGTAGTTAAGAGTAGTATCATAAAGAGAAGATAATGTATATGAGAGTGCTCACTAGTGAAAGTATGATCCCTAGGCCTTGTTTCTAAGCATTGATACACCGTTTGCATCTAGATATGTTACATGTTTGCTTGCTTCCATCTTTATTTCAGTTTGCCTTTAGTCTCTTCCACGCCATCAATCTATTTTCTATCACCGTTTCCACTTATTATTATTCATACCACTTGTATTTTACTATCTCTTCGCCGAACTAGTGCACCTATACACCTGACAAGTGTATTAGGTGTGTTGGGGACACAAGAGACTTCTTGTATCTTGATTGCAGGGTTGCTTGAGAGGGAATACCTTTGACCACTTCCTCTCTGAGCTCGATAAACCTTGGGTAATCCACTTAAGGGAAAACTTGTTGTTGTTCTACAAACCTCTGCACTTGGAGGCCCAACAACTATCTACAAGAATAGAAGTGTGTAGACATCAAGTATATGCTTGACAAAGTATAAGTTGGAAATCTCATGTCCCTTGAATACGACGGCCGCTCCTCATGCTACTCAAGTATAGTTACCGGTAAGTTCTTGTCATAGTAAGTACATGTGTATCATAAAGAACCACCAACGGGGTACCCCTTGCCCGATGATACGGAAGAATCCCCGTATCAAAATGACAAGGCAAGCAGACAACAAGCATCTCAGCAATCTCCTTATTTACCATGGGAAAATGGTGTTTTTTCTCTCTTTCCTCTTTTCTCATATCTCTTTTTTTCTCTTTTTTCTCAATATCTATCTCTTTTTTTATAAGAAGAATGCTTCATAGACAGCTCATTATGGTTAAACTGCAAGTTTCCAGACCGGTGGCCCGGGCGTTTCTCTAACACACATACATAACTCCATGGACTTACAAGCTCCCCTTTCATTTCACACCGACGACATCCATAGACAAAAGAGTATGATATCAACTAGGTACAAAGTACAAGTGCAATGTTGAAAGTGTTCCCCATGACAACATGGTTCTGCTAATCCCCAACATATAAGTTCAAGCATATACAACATAGACGACACAATGGTTCAAGTTTATTAAGGGCAATAAAAGTAAAGTGTGTCATCAAGTTCGTGAGAGCTTTAATCACTAGTTTTCTCATAACAGGTTTAATTCGGAAGATAGATAAAAACATGAATATACTTGGAATAGCAAACGATAATAGGTAGGCATGGTGGAATCTTTGGAATAACTTGGTTTTAGGAGTTGGATGCATGAGTGGAACTCATACTTGGTTATGGAGGCTAGCAAAAGACTGGAAGCGACCAACTAAGAGAGCAATAATGGCCATAATCATGCAAAGCGACAAAACATCATTACTTAAAGCATTAAGTGATATTACGAGTCGAAAAATAAAGTATAATAAAGGCTATGGTGACTTGGGATAGTCATAACATGGTGTGAGCATGCGCCAAGTCAACCCAAATAAAGCATCAAAGGAGAATACCACAATACTATGCTTTAATATGCTAAAACAATGCATGATTCTTTCAAGGCACATTAAGCAATCTCAATTGTTTATAACATGTCATGTTACAGAAAAGATCACTAAGCATAAAGCCAAAACAATATCGAGCATGTCATGACAAAGCATAGGCCACAGTCAAAACAAGCTCTCTTTACCACTTAAGCATGAACTTTCCTACTCTTTCCAATCCAAACCAAACTATTTGAAAACTAATGTATGAAAGAGGGGGTCCAACCAATTTATTCAAGCAAACTAAGAAAACCAAGCAAACAAAAACCAAAAACGAAAAGAAAGACGCTCCAAGAACAACACAACTGTGCATGAAACAATAAAAATGAACTGTTTGGAAGACACCTGGGATTTTTATTGATGAAGAAGGGGATGCCTTGGGCATCCCCAAGCGTTCACGCTTGTACTTCTTGGATATTTCTTGGGGTGACACGGGTGGTATCCCCAAGCTTGAGCTTTAGTCCATTATTCATCTCATTACATCATTCTCTCCATACACCTGAAATTTTTCCTTCATACAAAACTTCACATAATCTTCATTAGTAACATTAGTGCACTCAAGATAATAAGTCTTTGGGTTCAGTTTCAACACCAATAAAACTTACATTAAAACACAAGCTACTGTGGCACTTCCCTTGAAAATCTCAATTCCCCAAAGAGAACCCAAAAAGGAACCAACAAGAAGCAAATGCAAATAATGGCAGAATTCTGTCAAAACAGACCAGCAGGTAAAAACCAATTTTTTTGAAGGTTGCTCAAATCGAAAAGTGTTTAACTAACGAAAGTTAGATAACAACCTGGGGCAGAAGCACAAAAATTCACGCCTCAAAACGACGTACAGAGATTTTACACGAATTTTTACAGTGAAGCACAAAAATCTGTTTCGGGACAGCAACTTTCCCAAGCATTACTTCTCTCTCATTAGAGGTTACTCTTAGCACAAAAAGCAAATAAAAAGGATAAGGAGCAGTTATTAGAGAGGTAATAACTTCCAAGACTCATCTAAAACTTTTGGGTTATCTCCCAATAAGTACTTTTCTTTAACGCCTTTAAGTTAGGCATAAGAAGCAAGAAAAAGAATCAAGTGTTCTCAAATGAAGAAGCATTAAAACCAAATTTCTTGCCCTTACCTCTCTTACTTTTATTCTTAACCTTGGGGAACATATGATTGTTTGGTGGAGAAGAAAAGTGCATGGTGCCCTTCTCCACATCTATTATCGCTCCAAGGAGTTTTAATGGGGATCTTCCAAGTGTAATTTGTCCTTTTCCTACACATTCAATAACAAGATAATCAGTAGAAACCATTTTCCCTAGGATCTTTGTAAACACTCCTTCAGCTATTCCAATGGGTAATATTGTGGCATTATTAGCAAGAAATATTTCTTCTCCTCCTTCAAAAAGTCCCCAAAGATTCAAAGATTCATAGATATTTTTAGGCATAAGACATAATTCAGACATGATATCACAGCGAGCATGAAAAGTTTCATTATTTATAACAATTTTTACTATAGGAAGCCACTTTGAGGGTTCAGAATTTATTGGAACATAATCATGATGCTCTCTAAGAACGTTATAGAATTCTTTTAAACTAGCAGTGCGGGTCTCAAGAGTGTTCAATCTAGCAAATAGGTTTATAAAGGAAGAATCAGATTTGCTAGGCAAGTTGTAAGTAAAGACCAACTTCTTTATGGCATTAAAAGCATCATCCTCATTGCATTGGAGGAAATCTCCTCCCACTACAGCATCCAAAGCATGTCTATAGCAAAGAGCAATTCCAAGGTAAAAACTGCTAAGGAACAAGCTTTGAGTCATTTTAGGTTTAGTTTTTTCATGTAGATTAGAGATTCTAGACCAAGCTTCTTTGAAACTCTCTTCAATTACTTGTTTAAAATTGAAAATCATTTCCTTAGGTGACATAGTAATTGGAGCAATGTGATGGCCCAAGATATCTCGAGCTCGTTGGGGAACCCCAAGAGGAAGGTATGATGAGCACAGTAGCAAGTTTCCCTCAGTTATGAAACCAAGGTTATCGAACCAGTAGGAGCAAGGAAAGACCTCCAAGGTGTTGTTGCCAACTTGGAATCCTGCACAACACAACCACAGAACTTTGCCCCTAACTTACAGTGAGGTTGTCAATCTCACCGGTTTTGCTGAAAACAAAGGATTAAATGTATTGTGTGGAAGAAAGTAAAAGCTTATAGAAAGTAAATAGAAAGCAGTAAACAGTTGTAGATTGAAGGTAAAGAAAGGACTGGGGTCCGTAGTTCACTAGTGGTGGTTCTCCTTAAGATAGATGACATGTTGGGTGAACAAATTATAGCAGGGCAATTGACAAACATCGAGAAAGCATACATGCATATACTAATCATCTTGACTCCTATGAGATTTGATTGGGCATTACAACATTATACATAGACCGTAATCCAACTGCATCTATGACTAATAATCCACCTTCAGGTTATCATCTGAACCCCCTCCAGTATTAAGTTGCAAGCAACAGATAATTACATTACGCATTGCGTCTAAAGTAAACAATATGATTGTTCTATGAACAAAGGATTGTTGTTTTCTCCCTAGTAGCAACAGCACATCTAGTACCTTAGAGATTTCTGTCACTTCCCCAGATTACTAGAGGCATGAACCCACTATCAAGCATAAATACTCCCTCTTGGAGTTGCTAGCATCTACTCGGCGAAGAAATCTACTAACAACGGAGAGCGTGCAAGATCACAAATAACAAAGACATGATAGAATCAATAATCAATCTGAAATAGCATCTCAATATCCATCGGATCCCCGCAAACACAACATGTAGGATTACAAATAGATGATCTTGATCATGAACGGAGCTCACAAGATCTAGACATGGTAGCACAAAGGAGAAGAACCAACCATCTAGCTACTATATGGACCCGTAGTCCAAGGATGAACTACTCACGCATCACACCGGAGGCTTGCATGGTGATGAAGAAGGCCTCCAGGGTGAATTCTCCACTCCGGCAGGGTGCCGGGAAGAGCTTCAGATCCCTCCCGATCTAGGGATGGAGATGATGGCGGCTACAGACTCTTTCATGGAATTTTGATCGGGTACTTAGGGTTTCTGTATCGGAGGCATCTTCTAGGCGAAAGGGGAGGCCGAGGGGGTTCCCTAGGAGGCCACACCACCCCCTGGCACGGATCAGGCCTGGCCGCGCGGCCAGGTGGTGTGGCGGCCCTCTGGCCCCTCTCCGTCTCGTATTCTGGCTCCGTGTCCCCCTAGGTGAAAAACTGACTTTGGCTTTTGTCTCGTCCAATTCCGAGAATATTCATTTTCTGACTTTCCTGGAACCAAAAACAGCAGAAAAACAGGCAGCTGGCACTGTGGCATCTTGTTAATAGGTTAGTCCAAGAAAGTGTATAAAAATACTTCAAAGTGTGGGCAAAACATAAGAAAGTAGATTAAAACCAGGCATGGAACATAAAAAATTATAGATACGTTTGCAATGTATCACAATGCTAGACATAATGGCAACTTAAGCTAGGAACAAATAATAATTTTTTTTGTGTTTTTAATAAAGAAAGCAATCTAGTACAACTAATTTTTTTGTGTTTTTGATAAATAAACAAGACAACAAAACAAAAATAAACTAAGCAAAACAAATAAAACAAAGTAAAGAGATTGGTTATGAGGGACTCCCCTTGTGAAGATGTCCTTGACTCCCTGGCAACGGCGCCAGAAAAATCATGATTATTGGCTCAACACGTCGAGCTCGTTGGGGAACCCCAAGAGGAAGGTATGATGAGCACAACAGCAAGTTTTCCCTCAGTTATGAAACTAAGGTTATCGAACCAGTAGGAGCAAGGAAACACCTCTCAGGTGTTGTTGCCAACTTGGAATCGTGCACAACACAACCACGGAACTTTGCCCCCAACTTACAGTGAGGTTGTCAATCTCACCGGTTTTGCTAAAAACAAAGGCTTAAACGTATTGTGTGGAAGAAAGTAAAAGCTTCCAGAAAATATACAGAAAGCAGTAAACAGTTGTAGATTGATGGTAAAAGAAAGGACCGGGGTCCATAGTTCACTAGTGGTGGCTCTCCTTAAGATAGATGACATGTTGGGTGAACAAATTACAGCGGGGCAATTGACAAATGTCGAAAAAGCATACATGCATATACTAATCATTTTGACTCCTATGAGATTGATTGAGCATTACAACATTATACATAGACCGTAATCCAACTGCATCTATGAGTAATAATCCACCTTTAGGTTATCAATCTGAACCCCCTCCAGTATTAATTGGCAAGCAACAGATAATTGTATTAAGCATTGCGTGTAAAGTAAACAATACGATTGTTTTATGAACAAAGGATTGTTGTTTTCTCCCTAGTAGCAACAACACATCTAGTACCTTAGATATTTCTGTCACTTCCCCAGATTACTAGAGGCATGAACCCACTATCGAGCATAAATACTCCCTCTTGGAGTTGCTAGCATCTACTCGGCCAAGATATCTACTAACAACGGAGACCATGCAAGATCACAAATAAAAAAGACATGATAGAATCAATAATCAATCTGAAATAGCATCTCTATATCCATCGGATCCCCGCAAACACAACATGTAGGATTACAAATAGATAATCTTGATCATGAACGGAGCTCACAAGATCTAAACATGGTAGCACAAAGGAGAAGAACCAACCATCTAACTACTACATGGACCCGTAGTCCAAGGATTAACTACTCACGCATCACACCGGAGGCTTGCATGGTGATGAAGAAGGCCTCCAGGGTGAATTCTCCCCTCCGGCAGAGTGCCAGGAAGAGCTTCAGATCCCTCCCGATCTAGGGATGGGGATGACGGCGGCTACAGACTCTTTCGTGGAATTTTGATCGGATACTTAGGATTTCTGTATCGGAGGCATCTTAGAGGCGAAAGGGTAGGCCGAGGGGGTTGCCCTAGGCGGGAACACCACCCCCTGGCGCGGGCCAGGCCTGGCCGCGTGGCCAGGTGGTGTGGCGGCCCTCTGGCCCCTCTCTGTCTGGTATTCTGGCTCCGTGTCCCCCTCGGTGAAATACTGACTTTGGCTTTTGTCCCGTCCAATTCCGAGAATATTCATTTTCTAACTTTCCTAGAACCAGAAACAGCAGAAAACAGGCAGCTGGCACTGTGGCATCTTGTTAATAGGTTAGTCCAAGAAAATTTATAAAAAGTACTCCAAAGTATGGACAAAACATAAGAAAGTAGATAAAAACCAAGCATGGAACATCAAAAATTATAGATACGTTTGCAACGTATCATGGCCGGGAAGAGACGCCTAGGTAACGCAACAAACTTGGTGATCTAGACACGAAAAAACCTAATTACAAGTGAGGCGAACGGATTCTCACCCTCGAAGCGTGATCGACGGCCCGCGAAGAAGACCAACCACCCTCCGGGAAAATCCCCTCTGACCGATGCTCCCCCTGAAACTCAACACATATCCTACACGAAGGAGAATAGTTCCATTTAACATTGCACCAAATACATCCAAATATGCCACATGTAATGATCCTACTTTTAATTTGCATCTTTAAGAAAATGCATCTTTGATAATGATATAGTTCCTAGTACATTTTATAATGATCCTACTTTTAATTTGCTACAAACCCAATAACCTAGATAGGTGTATGCATAGCAACATTGTTGGACAAACTTAGCTACAAACCCCTAAATATTGTTGTCACAGTTTGGTCTCATTTTTTGTCACTTTGATCATTGTTGCTCGTCTATTTTTATGGAGTAGTACTAGTATTACCGGAGAACGCAATACGCTAATCGTTGAGAATTAGCTAAAAATACCCCTAAATCTAATATATGACTAACTAAAACTACCCCTAAATCCAATATATGACTTACTAAAATTACCCCTAAATCCAATATATGACTAACTAAACTACCCCTAAATCCAATATATGACTAGCCGAATAAAAAGAAGAAAAAACAAAAAAAGGAGCTTACATGTGCTCGGTGGAGGAGACGGGGCAGCCGGCACCGCTCAGTGGAGGAGGGGTGGTTGGCGCCGCTCGGTGGAGGAGGGGGGCGGCCGAGCCTACCGAGCTCGGCGGGCCACCGCGGCAGCGGCGGGGATGAAGGGAGCAGGGGCTGCGGTGGGGATGAGGGGGCTAGGTCGGGGGCAGCGTAGGGAGGCGAAGCGGACGGGCTGGGTCGGGGGCAGCGTTGGGCGGTGGCGGCGTTGTGTTCTGTGAGGGGCAGCGCACGAGCGAGCGGTGGACGAGACGAGGCTGCTCGAGCGAGTAGATAGGGCTCGCGTGGGCCCGCAAGTCAATTATTGCTACTACTACTTCTTCTTTGCCGTGTACATCAGGAACACACATGGCAAAGGTATCTTTGCTGTGCACATAAGGAATACACACGGAAAAGGACCCTTTGTCGTGTGTTTTGCCCGTTGCCGTGTGCTTTGGCTAATTTCTTATTTTCTTTCATTTTTCTTTCAATTATATTTATTTTAAGTTTTCAGTTTACTTTTTGTTAGTATTAGTGTGTATACACATACTTTTTAGTTTACTTTCGGAGCGGGGGTTCTACACTCGTATGTTAGGGTTCCGGAGGAAATCGCGCTCCGGGGCATCGGAACACCTCAAGGACTCGCATGTGGTCCTAGCACATGCATGAAAGTGCGGTGCTATGTTGAAACATACAAAACCTAGTCCCTGGGTGCATGTGTCCCCCTTCGAAGGCATGTGATGTAACCTAAAAGCTAAGGTTTCGGACTCGTCTAAAGGGAAAACTCCCCATTCCGGTGAAACCGGGTAGGATATTGCCACACCCTTGTGACCCAACATGGTTTCACATCATCCTATGACCTAAACAAATACAAAACAAGAGAGAGATACACCGGGCTACCCCTGTTAGAAGAAAGTCTAGGGGGTAGACGATCTGAAGCCCACAGGTCAGGGGTCCGCAGGAAACCATGCTCTGGGGCATCGGAACACCTCAAGGACTCGCATGTGGCCCTAGCACATGCATGAAAGTGTGGTGCTATGTTGAAACATACAAAACCTAGCTCCCGGGTGTGACCGTCTATGGTGCATGGGATAACACTTAGAGAAGTGTGCTGGACTTACAGGAGGAAACTACCGTTGTGGGTCAAACGGAGTGAAACCGATGGAACCTTGGGCCTATCCTTGGTTTTACATATAGTTATGACCTAAGAAAACCTAAACCGCCATAACAGTATATTGGTCAGCCCTCGTACGGATAATGCTACAGGGGTAGACACGCGGGGACCTCGGATCAGGGTTTTGCCGGAAAAGCACTGCCTGAGAACCGGGATGCCACGAGAATATGCATGTGGCCCTAGCATACATGCACAAGTGTGGTGGAATGCTCCTACATGGAAAAACTAGCTCCCAGGTGTGACCGTCTATGGTGCATGCGATAACACCCATAGTTCCAGGAATCTGCTAAGTGTTATCGCATGTGCGTGAAGACGGTGACACCCAGGACCTAGACATAGCATATATGGACAATCTACCATACTTGTGTACACATGGCATGGCCACATGCAAGTTTTGGTGGGATCCCGGTGCTCCGGCGGCCGTCTCCCATCAAAGCCCTAGTCTTGGTGGGCCCGAGGGATCTACCCTCTAGCTCTCTTTATATGAGGTTCTGCCAATGTAATTTTTTGTTTGTTTAGGCATGTTTAGTCAATATCTACATAGAAAACCAAGGTTGGGCCCAATATTCCACTGGTTTCCCCCCGTTGGACCCGTCGCGGGAACTTCCTAGCAACACGTCCAACACTTCTCTAAGTGTGTTATCACATGCGCGTGAAGACGGTGAAACCCGGGAACTATGGGATGAGCATATCTAAACTTGCATTGGATCTCTGAAGAAACGTCACATTGTGAGTCTAAAAATGATTTTTTCAAAAAAATCATGAACATTAGATCATGTGGCTGTAGTTCAAACCAGACCCACTTCCTACCGATCAAACATTTGTCTTTTTCTCCAGGGGTGGACGAAAAGGTTTTAAAATCCCTGGTTGGGACATTATTCATGTAAGGTGGTCTAGTATTTTTTTAATAATGGGGTGGTAGCATTTTTTATTTAACGTTTGGTGTTGCTTCACAAAACGCCCTGATTTTGGCACTCAGAAAATAGAAAATGGCCTTTCCATGCGACGAAAAATAAAACTTCCTCCTGCAACATTGTTCGTCATCCCAATATGCACATGCATGCACAATATGGGAACATTATCACAAACTATGTCACGAATGTGGCCATAACATTGGTCGTTTGGCTTGAAAGCCATGAAACCTCGAACATGATAGGTCATTTATGTGAATGTTTTTTTGAGATGCAATCAATATACCAAGTTTGATATTTTTCCTTGCAAACATGTCACATAATATGACACCGCGCGTAGGATTTACGTTGTTTGGACCGTTTTTGAATTTCTTATGCCTATTTCAAACTATGGTCGAAAGCACCGAAAACACCCGTCTACGGGCCCCGGGAAAGTCTACCCCCTAGCTCTTTCCGCACGAGGTTCCACCAATGTACTTTTTGGTTTGTTAAGGTATGTTTAGGCCATATATAGATGGAAAACCAAGATTGGGACCTTGTAGGACATTCTAACCTCCGGTATACCCGCGGCGGGACATTTCCACCTAGAGTTCCAGAAATCTGCTAAGTGTTATCGTCCGAATGTGAAGAAGTTCACACTGGGGAGCTATGTGTTGCATATATGGGACTTTCACATGTATCCTAGGTGGATTTCTCCTACATGGAAAACCTAGCTCCCGGGTGTGACCGTCTATGGTGCATGCGATAACACTTAGAGAAGTGTGCTGGACCTGTAGGAGGAAACTAACGCTACGGGTCAAACGGAGTGAAACCGGTGGAACCTTGGGCCTAGCCTTGGTTTTAGATATAGTTATGACCTAAGAAAACCTAAACCACCATAAAAGTATATTGGTCAGCCCTCGTACGGAGAGTGCTACAGGGGTAGACCTGCGAGCCCTCGGATTAGGGTTTCGCCGGAAAAGCACCGCACGAGCGCCGGGATGCCACAAGAACATGCATGTGGCCCTAGCATACATGCACAAGTGTGATGGAATGCTCCTACATGGAAAACCTAGCTCCCAGGTGTGACCGTCTACGGTGTATGCGATAACACCTATAGTTCCAGGAATCTGCTAATTGTTATCGCATGCGCGTGAAGACGGTGACACCTAGGACCTAGACATTGCATCTATTGACAATCTACCACACTTGTGTACACATGGCATGGCCACATACAAGTTTTGGTGGGATTCCGTCGCTCCGGCGGTCGTCTCCCATCGAAGCCCTAGTCTCGGTGGGCCCGGGGGATCTAGCCCCTAGCTCTCTCCGCACGAGGTTCTGCCAATGTACTTTTTTGTTTGTTTAGGAATGTTTAGTCCATATCTACATAGAAAACCAAGTTCAGAAGAAAGTCTAGAAGGGTAGACAATCCGAGGCTTGCGGATTAGGGTTTCATAGGAAGAAGCGCTTTGGGGCATCGGAACACCTCCAAACTATGCATGTGACCCTAGCATGTGTAATAAAGTGTGGTGGCATGCTCAAACCTCCAAAACCTGGTCCCAAGTGTGACCCCCTTCACAGACATGCGTTGTCACCTAAAAACGAAGTGTCTGCAAATCTAACTATTAGGGGGAAACTACCTATTTCGGTGAAACCGGGTGTTTCTTGTAACAACATGTTCCTAAACATGGTTTTAAATCATCCTATGATCTAACCAAGCACAAAACAAGAGAGAGATACATCAGGCTACCCCTATCAGAAGAAAGTCTAGGGGGTAGACGATCCGAGGCCCGCGGATCAGAGTTTCGTAGGAAGAAGCGCTTCGGGGCATCGAAACACCTCCAAATCATGCATGTGGCCCTAGAATGTGTAATAAAGTGTGGTGACATGCTCAAGTTGCAAGATTGAATTTCTCAACTTGCATGTGACCCTAGCATATGTGACATCATCTTATATGTATCGTACTTAAGTTGCAAGATTGAATTGCTGCAGATGTTTTGTACAGTTCCATCATAATATATATATAACTACATCTCACGAGATTGCCATTAGACTCGTGAACAGAGTTCCTGGTTCTGAAATTTGTTGTTTGACATCCTTTAGATTGTTCTCAATTTTGACTGTGTGATCATCATGTATGTATACTTTAATGCCTGAAGGGAATGCTTGTGAGTACTAGGTGGCATGTTCAAGAAAACGATATCACCATCGGAATACCTCAAGGACTTGCACATCAACAACCTATTCATATGTGTGTGCTCATGATCCTATGAAGTCACATCACCTAACATATATGAAAAGAAAAAAACAGTCCTTTACCGTGTATACAGGTGAATACACACAGCAAAGGCAGTTCTTTGCCGTGTACCTAACGGCGAGGGTACACGACAAAGTTTTGCCGTCCGCAGCCGTCTGGCGGTGCACCTGTGGGGCCGCGGGACCCACGTCATTGCCGTGAACGGACCTTTGCCGTGTGCCCTTAGGGCTTTTGCCATGTCGTTTTTCTTTGTCGTGTGCGCCAGTTTGTCCATTGCCGTGTCCAAATCTTTGTCGTGTGTTTTTGCGCGAATCTACCATGTGTGTTTTCTTTGTCGTGTGCTTCTGGACGCTCACACGGCAAATAGCATCTTTGCCGTGTTCCGGTCCTATTGGCACACGGCAAAGGACGGGGGCGACGGCAGCGAGAATTTTTCCCGTAGTGTAACAAACCACTACTTGCCTCCCTCTTCTTTCTTAATGCTGTTTTTGCAGCACTTAGTCAAATAAAACAAATGATGATGGCATCTATCAGAAGAATACTAAGAAGTAGATTTTTTTTTAAAATGACGAAGTAGAATTTTAAGATATGTTGTATACCCAAATTGTCCAAATACGCTAACCGCAAAAAAAAGTGTCCAAATACGCTACAAAGTATAATGGCTCCAATAAATGTAAGGATAGTATACATGTATTTACAATCGTAGATGAATAAACCGGACATATAGCAGCAAGATTGCACATTAACTTAGGTGCAACGTTATATACCGTCGACTATGAAAGGACAGAAACCATATGACTAATATTAATTAACATCCTGTATGGTTGTAAACTGTAAAGATTAGATCTATTCTATCCATTTAAGCAAGAGCAAACCTGCAGGCAAATTTTTGAAAAACTCTATGAATCAGTACACGTGACAGCAACAACTCCAGTCTCCAAAACTTTGCTCGTTGGAAAAATAAGTTGGAACCACACGTGGAGTGAAGACGGACAGAGAAACTCAATCTGGCAAGACAAGCAAAGCGAAAAAACAGACGCACCACATGGAAGCCTGCTCGATCGTCGCCGCTGATGTAAGGTTGTTGAGATGGAGGAAGGTTGCAGCCTCGCCGGTGGCGCGGCCGCCGGTGGCGGCAGGTGGAAAGGAAAGGTACGGGACGATCTGATCTAAGATAGTGCTGCGAGTGAACATTGGCAGATTGCTCGGAGCGGTTCCATTAGCGACTCGAGTTGTCCGTCTTGTTTTAGCGCTAATCACTACGGGAAAAGAGACACGGCAAAGGCCTCGCGGAACTCGGCAAAGGCTTTTGCCGGCTTTGCCGCGTGTTTGTCAGAATAGACATGGCAAAGCCTTTGCCGTGTGTTTTTCATGTGACTCGGCACAGTAAAGGACTTGACGACGGTCGACGGACCAAAACGGAGCACAGTGGTTTGCCGTGTATATTCTAACACACTCGGCAAAGCCTAAATTCCAGAATAAAAAAATACTGCGACGGCCGCGTCGCTGTCGTCTCCGGCTACCGTCGTCACGTTCAGAGCCATGTCCTGCATCATCGGTTGCTGTCAGGAGCCACGGACGGGGCAGAGCATCGGCCGCCGGGAGGCTCGACACCGGCAAGGATGGCTCAGATGCCGGCGTGCCTTGGATGCAAGGCGGCAGCGGTGGTCCTGGCCGGCGGCAGGGTTGAGGCGTTCTGCAGGTCGTAGCCGTCGCTCGTCCTCAAGCTCGTGGCCGTCATCCTGAAGCCTGTGGCCGCCGCCGTCGAGCTGCGAGGAGCTGGCCGGAGGGGAGGCGAGGCGACGGCGAGGAGCTGGCCAGAGGGGAGGGGCAGCAATGGCAAGGAGCTGGCCAGATCAGAGGGGCGGCGACGGCGAGGCTGCAAACGGACGGGATCTAGAGGGAAGGCTGCGTGTGGAAGGTTGCGTGCGTGAGTGCGCGCGTGTATAGATCTTTGCCACCTCGTCAATCCGTGGCAAACTTTTTTAACCAATCAGAAAACAGAGTCTTTGCTGTGTGTAATGAACCAAGACACACATGGCAAAGTAAGTCTTTGCCGAGTTTATTTTCCATACACACGGCAAAGTCTGACCACCATAATGGCTCCGTGAAGGTGGGCGAGGATGCACACGTGTCGTGGGGGTTTGCCGTGGTTGGTTCTTTGCCGTGTGTATTATTGAAACTTTGCCGTGTGTTTTCCTGTTGTTGTGCTGTATGCATTTCTTTGCCGTGTGTTTTTCTTAAAATATGTCGTGTACTTAATCTTTGCCGAGTCTTTTTCGTGTAATACTCAGCAAATTTTTCTTTGTCGTGTTCCATGCCTCCAAGACACACGGCAAAGGGCCGAAAACACAGCAATGGCAATTTTTCCCGTAGTGAATCACGGGCAGTAGTTGAATCCTATGATATTGGTTAGATAGCTGTGATTTCTTGGAACTTCCCCTTTCTGGATCTTTTATATTGGTATATAGATATAGATAAAAGGCCACTAGGTATGGATTTAAATTAATAAAGCCCCAAGTTTGACACACAGGTTTTACATGCTACGACATACAGCTTAGCCAAATAAAACGGTGCGCTTAGCACAACAGTACGGAACATGGGCCGGCTTCCCCCTACACAGACCTAGAACCCTAACAGAGGATAACAGCGGAACAGACGGTATTGCAGCTAGTTTGTACTCCCTCCGTTTCAAAATATAAGATGTTTTACCATTATAAAAGGAGTGTATCTAGACCCCTTTTAGTATTTAGGTTCACTTTAAATCTAGATAAACCTAGACACTAAAAGAGGTCTAGATACACTTTATTCATAAAAATAAAACATCTTATATTTTAAAACGGAGGGAGTATATCGCATGTAGAAGCTTTAGCTCGCCCACCATCCAGTTAAGACCAGCCCCATCCAGAGGTTTTGAGTGAACCGCCCAGAGCTACATACAGATAGCCATTTTGTAAATAATGTCAATTGGGTGGTTAATCAGTTTTTATTCGATTGTAAGTTTGTTCCAGACATTCCAAAGAGTCCATGATTTTGCTAGGAATAAGATACAAAATAGTCTTCGCGGTCTACCCGAGAGGCTAGAAAGAATGGCAAAGAATTGTGAGAAATTAGCAGCAAATTCTGGCTGGATGGAAGATGGTCAAGAACTAGCTGCCACAGACAAATCTTAATTTTGAGGGGGATTTTAGCAGCCCAGGGATCTTTGCCGTGCGTAATTGTCACCCCTTGCGAGAGTTTGGTGTACATGATCGCATAGAGTGAACCGAGTCCACCAAAAGTTGGAGCTCCTGCCCTTGTTAAGTCCAACTGTTTAGCTTGGACTCACATTTATTTTTTGTACTTATGACTTGCTATTTTCTAAACTTATGCCATGCCATATGTTGAAATTTGATGAGTTTTGGACTGTTGGCCTATTAGACAAATTCTAAAATTCTCTTTGGCCCATTTATATATGGCAATATATGGCTATGCTAGTAGTGCTAAAGTTTAGTCACATTACTAGTTGAGTGGCAGTTAAACCTCCTTATATACTAGGCTGTTTCACCACTCACTAAGGTGTGAGAAGAAGATCAGCTCTCGCGCACTCCTCCTCCGACGCCGCCCGCCTCGCCTCGTCACGAGGCGTGCGCCGCGGGTTGCGGGAATCTCGCCGAGCCGAGTTTTATTTTTGCTAGTCGGGAAAATTAATCATAGATTAATTACGAGCCGACTCGGACGTGGGCTGAGTCCCACGGTCTCCCTGACCTGCTCTATATAAAGCCTCCGCGCTTACCCTAATCGGTACGACTTACACACGCGTCTCCTTCCAGTCTATTGCGTCGCCGCCTTCGTCTTCCCCATCCCGGCTTGCGGCGTGCACCGTAGATCGGGACAATAGGCCTCCGGAACCACGGTCTCCCTGACCTGCTCTATATAAAGCCTCCGCGCTTACCCTAATCGGCACGACCTACACACGCGTCTCCTTCCAGTCTATTGCGTCGCTGCCTTCGTCTTCCCCATCCCGGCTTGCGGCGTGCACCGCAGATCGGGACAGTAAGCCTCCGAAAGCCCGTCTTCTTGTGAACCCGTACAGGGTGAGGGGCGATCAGGTTTTTTGGGAGCGCTCAAGCGCAACTACTGGCTTCCACAACGTCTTCCGACGACTCCTTCCCCGACGAGGACTTCTTTCCGAACATCGGCAGCCTCTACATCGACGACATGGCAGACGACGCTGCTACTACCGCTGCAGCTACTGCTGCTGTTGCTACCGCCGCGGCCGCTGCTGCCGCTGCTCTACCGTACGTAATACTGAACTTCTTATTTCAGATTCTGCTAGAGTTCCTTATTTTAGCGTTCGGTTTAGATATGATAGGTTTATCTTATTTAGATGTAATCTGTTCATTTACTTTGTTGATCTGCATGATTAGTTTTGATACTGTCTGTATGATCATGTTTTATCAGTTTATTATTCGGATTAAATCATATGGATTATTGCTTATATTTTCAACAATCCAAAAACCTGATTATAGGCAACTGAATTCTACCGGTGTAGCCGCGGCTACTAGGCCTCCTTCATTTGATGGTATGCACTATAAAAGATGGCGCGCGAGAGCAATTCTATGGTTTAAAAACCTAAACTGCTATAGCGCCACTCTTGGAAAACCTGAAGGAGATCTTTCTGCTGAGCAGGAATTGGCCTTTAAGAAAGCCGATACCATGTTTATGGTGGCTCTGTTCAGTATTCTTGGGGATAATATTGTTGACCATATATGTCATTTAATAATGGCAAAGACGCATGGGATGCACTAGAGGCCAAGTTTGGGGTCTCGGATGCTGGCACTGAGTTGTATGTCATGGAGCAATTCTACGACTACAAGATGGTTGATGAGCGCTCCGTCGTTGAGCAAGCTCATGAGATACAATCACTTGCCAAAGAACTTGAGCAGTTCAAGTGTACCTTACCGGACAAGTTTCTGGTCGGAGGCATTATTGCCAAGCTTCCTCCCATGTGGAGGAACTTTGCTACTTCTCTGAAACATAAGAGACAAGATTTCTCCGTTACGAATCTCATTGGGTCTCTTCATGTGTGGAAGAGAAGGCTAGAGCAAAGGACACACATGCTCGAGTACTTGAGGGAGCTTCTAGTGCCAATTTGGTACAGAAGAAAGCCTTCTAATCCCACAAGTTCAAGAATAATAACAAATTTGATGGCAAAGGGAAGTTTGATGGCAAGAACAAGGCCACTCACTCAACCAACTTTAAGAGGAAGAATGATAAGAAGAAAGGCTCTTGCCACGTCTGTGGTAAGCCTGATCATTGGGCTCCTAGCTGTCCTAATCGCTTTGACAAGCGGCAACATGGGAACAGCGGCAAGACCACTAATGTTGTTATTAGCGATACTGAGATGAAGGACGCTAGGTACGGTATTTTACCTACTATCCTTTCAGTATGTCATTCTCCTAATTGGTGGATTGACACGGGTGCTAATACACATGTATGTTCTGATATATCCATGTTCTCTTCTTATCAGGTCGCAAGGACTTCCTCCGTGCTAATGGGAAACGGCTCACGTGCTTCTGTTCATGGTGTTGGTACGGTAAATCTGAAGTTTACTCCGGGAAAGACCGTACAGCTGAAGAATGTGTAGCACATTCCCTCCATCAATAAGAATCTCGTCAGCGGATCGCTTCTATGTCGAGATGGTTTTAAGTTGGTGTTTGAGTCCAATAAAGTTGTAATTTCTAAGTATGTACAATTTGTTGGAAAGGGTTATGAGTGCGGAGGTTTGTTCCGCTTATCTTTGTCAGACTCATGTACTAAAGTTATTAATCATGTTTGCAATGATAATGTGTCCAATATTTGGCATTCACGACTTTGTCATATTAACTTTGGTTACATGACGCGGCTAGCCAATATGAGTTTAATTCCGAAATTTACAACTGTCAAAGGTTCTAAGTGCCAAGTTTGTGTGCAAGCAAAGCAACCCCGCAAGTCTCATACGGCTGCGGAACCGAGAAACTTAGCACCTCTAGAACTTATACATTCAGATCTTTGTGAGATGAATGGTGTATTGACACGAGGTGGAAAAAGATACTTTATGACGTTGATTGATGACTCCACTAGATACTGCTATGTTTATCTTCTAAAATCTAAAGATGAAGCTTTGAGTTACTTTAAAAACTATAAAGCTGAAGCAGAAAACCAACTTGATCTTAAAATCAAGCGGTTAAGGTTGGATCATGGTGGAGAGTACTTTTCAAATGAATTTGATATATTCTGTATGGAACATGCTATTATTCATGAGAGGACGCCTCCCTACTCACCTCAGTCAAATAGGGTGGCCGAAAGAAAGAACCGCACTCTAACTGATTTGGTTAATGACATGTTAGACACATCGAGTCTTTCCAAGGAATGGTGGGGGCAGGCACTAATGACTGTGTGTCATGTCCTAAATCGTGTTCCCATAAAGGATAAAACCATGACTCCATGTGAGGAATGGGAGAAGAAAAGGCTTAAACTCTCTTACTTACGAACTTGGGGATGTTTGGCGAAAGTCAATATTCCAATACCCAAGAAGCGAAAGCTTGGACCAAAAACCGTGGATTGTGTTTTTCTGGGATATGTTTTTAAAAGCATTGGCTATAGATTTTTGATAGTAAAATCTGAGGTATCCGACATGCATGTTGGTACGATTATGGAGTCAAATGATGCGACTTTCTTTGAAAACATCTTTCCCATGAAAGGTATGTCTAGCTCATCAACTCAGGAGATGACTAGTTTATCTAGTCAGGAATTTGTTATAATTCCTGAACCCACTATGCCGATAGAACACTATGATGATCCTATGGAGGACGACAATGAAGCTCCTAAAAGGAGCAAGAGACAAAGGACTGCAAAGTATTTTGGTGATGGTTTCATTGTGTACCTTGTGGATAATTGATAACCCACAAGTATAGGGGATCATGTGTAGCCTTTTCGATAAGTAAGAGTGTTGAACCCAACAAGGAGCTAAAGGTAGGATAAATATTCTCTTAAGTTCTATCAACCACTGATACAACTCTACGCACACTAAACGTCTGCATTATCTAGGAAATAAAATTAGAGCAACAATACGAGTAGTAGAGATAGATTTGCATGATAATAAATAACAAGAAAGTAAAGCTAGTTGCTGCAGCAATAAAATACACTAAACTAACAGAACCATGAGTGTGAAATAGTGGCGTTAATTGTGGTGGCTTTGTCCAAGTTTAAATAGCGAATAGATCGGGTTCATTGTCTTCGATCCAGTTTTCTATGTGGGAGAGGCTAAATATACATGCGCTTCACTACATGGAATTACATGTACTATATGATTGGATTGTTAGAAAACATCCGTAAGTACTAATCAATGCATTAAGGTTTCCCCAACCATAGCCTTAAGTTTAATGGTCCTCTTACTCCCATACGTGCAACATTCCGGTTCGCGTCCTCAGGTTTCTATCACTCCGGCAGAACTTCCCCCCTTCCTCTTACACATACTACAAACCCTATGATGTTTAATCCATGCACACACAAATATAATGGACACCAAAGGACTGTACCATATCAACATACAACTCTAATGAACCAAAGACGTTCAACCATTCAATCTAAGAACAAAGAAACAACGCAAACATGACATAGATCATAGCATTATAACTTATAGCATCAAACACCATGTTTACATAGGACGGTACAGAGGTGTGTGGGAGGATTACGTGATGGAGATGGCGGTGAAGATGGTGAAGAGGGCGGCCACGGCGCTGGCAGCGATGCGGGGGACTCCTTCCCCGCCGCCGGTATCATGGGGGAGCACCGCCCCTTAGCCCCTTCCTTCATGGCTTCTTGGGAGCCCTCCCCCATGGATATGGGATCCATGGGGGAGGCAAAAACATGGCTTTGGTGGCTGCAAATTCGTGGATGGAGATGCCCTGGGCAAATTAGGTTTCCTCCCTTTATATAGCTTCTCGGATTCCCGTCACCCCATCTTGGGCTGAAGAAAATCGGTCCTAAAAGGCCCGTCCGGACTCGGAATCAGCTAAATTTTATGTCCAGAATGTTTGTCGCGAAATTTCCAACATCTTTGTAGTTGAAGAGTTTTCTGTTTGACGTTGTATTCTATCCAAAATGTGACCATCTTAGTTCTGAGACAGATTTCTGGAAAAATCCCAATTTGACTCCAACAAGGTTTCCACTTGTATTCTTGGTAATTCCTACACATCAAAGTGTAAACCAAGAACATTGTGCACTTTTGCAACTATTAGTAGGTTAGTCCAAATAAATCATAAACTTTATACAAAAAGGAGTGTCAAAAGCATATTATTAGCATAAAACCATCAAAAATTATAGATACATTATGGGCGTATCAACATCCCCAAGCTTAGTTCTTGCTCGTCCTCGAGTAGGTAAACGATCAAAACAATATAATTTTTGATGTGACATGCAGACAACACAATCTTGATCATCATTATTGTAAAAGCATTGATAGCTGGGATTAAGGTACTCTAAACATGAAATATAAAAGATAGAGTTCTAACAATAAGACATAAAAACTATGTTGTAAAATGAAAAGGCACAAACAAAAGATTAATAAATAACAATGCATTGCAAGATGTTTGTTTGTTTCACATAAAGAAAGCATAATGAGAATGGTATTCATCTTGTCCCTCATAGAGTAGCAAAACATAAATGCATAGGACACCTTCAAAGTTCATAAAGGTGACTAGATACAAATAGTTTAAGAACAAGCAATATCAAAGTTATGCATCAATCAACAAGTCTTGGGACAATGCATATTAAACTAAGAATGGCCACTATGCTCTCTTAATAGGTGCATAAATATAGAAGATGGAGACTCAATATAAAAGTAAAAGAAAATCCTTCTTGGAAGGAAGCAGGGATTCAAGTCTAATAAAGAGCTTCCAAAAATCATGGTACTTATTAGCTTTCAGCTCTCATTGCCCATATCATAAGCATCTTTAGGTGATTAAGGTTAAAGTGACACAACTAAGAGGATATGCTTGACAAGATATAAGTTGAAATCTCATGCCCCTTACTTACGAGTACCGAACCTCATGCTACTCAACTTCAGACACAAGTAAGCTCTTCTCATTCTAAGTACATATGTATCATAGAGAATCGCCAACGAGGTACCCTTGCACATGATACAGGAGATATCCCATAATCAAAATGATAAGGCAAGCAGACAATGAGCATCTCAGCGATCTTTTTATTTGCTATTTGCATAGGTTTTTATTGAGGATGCTTCATAGAGTGCTCATTATGGTTATGCTACAAGTTTCCACCATGATTAGGCATGGCTTAGGCTAGCGGCCCAGGCATTTCTCTAACACACATACAAACTCCATGATCTTACAAGTTCCCCTTTTATTTCACACCGCCGGAATCCATAAGCAAAAGAATCGTGATATCAACGGAATATAAGTGTAATGTTGAAAGCGTTCCCCATGATACATGGTTCTGCTAACTTCAACTTATAAAGCGCAAGCATATACACAACAAAGATGGACACAATGGTTTAAGTTTATTAAGTGAAAGGAAATAAAGTGTACCATCAAGTTCGTGAGAGCTTTAATCGCTATTTTTCACATAACAAGTTTAATTCGGAAGGTAGATACAAGCATGAATATACTTGAAATAGCAAATGCTAATAAGTAGGTATGGTGGACTCTTTGGGATAACTTGGTTATATTTGGAGTTGAATGCATGAGTGTAACTCATACTTGGTTATGGAGGCTAGCAAAAGACTGGAAGTGACCAACTAAAAGAGCAATAATTGCCATAATCATGCAAAGCGACAAAACATCATTAATTAAAGCATAAAGTGATATTACAAGTCGAAAACTAAAGGATCATAAAGGCTATGGTGACTTGGGATAGTCATAACATGGTGTGAGCATGCGCCAAGTCAACCTAAATAAAGCATCAAAGGAGAATACCACAATACTATGCTTTAATATGCTAAAACAACGCATGATTCTTTCAAGGCACATTAAGCAATCTCAATTGTTTATAACATGTCATGCTACAGAAAAAATCACTAAGCATAAAGCCAAAATAATATCAAGCATGACATGACAAAGCATATGCCACCGTCGAAAACGAGCTCCTTTTACCACTTAAGCATGAACTTTTCCTACTCTTTTCCAATCCAAACCACACTTATTTGAAAACTAATGTATGAAAGAGGGGGTCCAACCAATTTATTCAAGCAAACTAAGAAAACCAAGCAAATGAAAACAAAAATGAAGACGCTCCAAGAACAACACAACTATGCATGAAACAATAAAAATGAAGTGTTTGGAAGAAACCTGAGATTTTTATTAATGAAGAAGGAGATGCATTGGGCATCCCCAAGCTTTGACCCTTCTACTTCTTGGATATTTCTTTGGGTGACACAGGTGGCATCCCCAAGCTTGAGCTTTAGTCCATTCTTCATCTCATTACATCACTCTTTTCATACACCTGAAATTTTTCCTTCATACAAAACTTCACACAATCTTTATTAGCAACATTAGTGCACTCAAGTTAATAAGTCTTTGGGTTCAGTTCCAACACCAATAAAACTTCCATTAAAACACAAACTAATGTAGCACTTCCCTCAAAAATCTCAATTCCCCAAAAATAACCCAAAAAGGAATCAACAAGAAGGAAATGCAAATAATGGCAGAAATCTGTCAAAATAGACCAGCAGGTAAATACCATTTTTTTCGAAGACCTTCTGTTGCTCAAATCGAAAAGTGTTGAACTAACTAAAGTTATATAACAACCTGGGGCATAAGAAAAAAAATTCACAGCTCAAACCGAAGTATAGAGATTTTACACGAATTTTTACAACGAAGCACAAAAATCTGTTTCGGGACAGCAAGTTTCCCAAGCATTACTGCTCTCTCATTAGAGGTTACTCTTGGCACAAAAAGCAAATAAAAAGGATAAGGAGCGATTATTACAGAGGTAATAACTTCTAAGACTCATCTAAAACTTTTGGATTATCTCCCAATAAGTACTTTTCTTTAACACCTTTAAGTTAGGCATAGGAGCAAGATTCAAGTATTTTCGAATGAATAAGCATTAAGATCAATACCAGAAATATCTTTCTTTTTCAAGGCTTCATGCATTCCTACAAGTTTTTAACTGAAAAGCTTCCATGAAAAGATTTGTTTTGGTTTCATAGGCATGAACACAAGTGTTCAAGGTCGACCCCCACTTAACCATTACTCATCTTTCCAATCACTTTCCTTTTTGAAAATGTTTTTAGGTAACAAGTACAACTTTTTTTTTGTAATTCGCATTTCATATCCATACTAATATAGAGAACAACTTAAAACTGAAAGTAAAACCCACTTAGAGATAAAGCAAACAAGTGTGCACAAGAATATTCACCCACACGCTATTGCTCCCCGGCAACAGCGCCAGAAAAGGTCTTGATAACCCACAAGTATAGGGGATCATGTGTAGCCTTTTCAATAAGTAAGAGTGTTGAACCCAACAAGGAGCTAAAGGTAGGATAAATATTCTCTCAAGTTCTATCAACCACTGATACAACTCTACGCACACTAAACGTCTGCATTATCTAGGAAATAAAACTAGAGCAACAATACGAGTAGTAGAGATAGATTTGCATGATAATAAATAACAAGAAAGTAAAGCTAGTTGCTGCAGCAATAAAATACACTAAACTAACAGAACCATGAGTGTGAAATAGTGGCGTTAATTGTGGTGGCTTTGTCCAAGTTTAAATAGCGAATAGATCGGGTTCATTGTCTTCGATCCAGTTTTCTATGTGGGAGAGGCTAAATATACATGCGCTTCACTACATGGAATTACATGTACTATATGATTGGATTGTTAGCAAACATCCGTAAGTACTAATCAATGCATTAAGGTTTCCCCAACCATAGCCTTAAGTTTAATGGTCCTCTTACTCCCATACGTGCAACATTCCGGTTCGCGTCCTCAGGTTTCTGTCACTCCGGCAGAACTTCCCCCTTCCTCTTACACATACTACAAACCCTATGATGTTTAATCCATGCACACACAAATATAATGGACAACAAAGGACTGTACCATATCAACATACAACTCTAATGAACCAAAGACGTTCAACCATTCAATCTAAGAACAAAAAAACTACGCAAACATGACATAGATCCTAGGATTATAACTTATAGCATCAAACACCATGTTTACATAGGACGGTACAGAGGTGTGTGGGAGGATGAACCACTGCATAATAGGAGGATTAGGTGATGGAGATGGCGGTGAAGATGGTGAAGAGGGCGGCGGCAGCATCGGCGCCGGCGCGGGGGACTCCTTCCCCGCCGCCGGTATCATGGGGGAGCACTGCCCCTTAGCCCCCTTCCTTCATGGCTTCTTGGGATTCCTCCCCCATGGAGATGGGATCCATGGGGGAGGCAAAAACATGGCTTTGGTGGCTGCAAATTCGTGGATGGAGATGCCCTGGACGAATTAGGTTTCCTCTCTTTATATAGCTTCTCGGATTCCCGTCACCCCATCTTGGGCTAAAGAAAATAGGTCCTAAAAGGCCCGTCCGGACTCGGAATCAGCTAAATTTTATGTCCAGAACGTTTGTCGCGAAATTTCCAACAACTTTGTAGTTGAAGAGTTTTCCGTATCTATCCGAAACGTGACCATCTTAGTTCTGAGACAGATTTCTAGAAAAATCCCAATTTGACTCCAACAAGGTTTCTACTTGTATTCTTGGTAATTCCTACACATCAAAGTGTAAAACAAGAACATTGTGCACTTTTGCAACTATTAGTAGGTTAGTCCAAATAAATCATAAACTTTATACAAAAAGGAGTGTCAAAAGCATATTATTAGCATAAAACCATCAAAAATTATAAATACGTTATGGACGTATCAATGATACTCCCACCTCTATTTCAGAAGCTTATGCATCTCAAGATGCTGACTACTGGAAAGAAGCTGTCCGTAGTGAGATGGAATCCATCTTAGCTAATGGAACTTGGGAGGTCACTGATCGTCCTTATGGGTGTATACCTGTAGGATGTAAGTGGGTGTTCAAGAAAAAGCTTAGACCTGATGGTACTATTGAAAAGTACAAGGCACGTCTTGTGGCCAAGGGTTATACCCAGAATGAAGGTGAAGACTTCTTCGATACCTACTCACCTATAGCTAGACTGACCATTATTGGAGTACTACTATCCTTGGCTGCCTCACATGGTCTTCTCGTTCATCAAATGGACGTTAAGACAGCTTTTCTAAATGGAGAGCTAGATGAGGCAATTTATATGGAGCAGCCTGATGGATTTGTAGTAGATGGTCAAGAAGGAAAGGTGTGTAAGTTAGTGAAGTCTTTATATGGTCTTAAGCAAGCTCCTAAATAGTGGCATGGGAAGTTTGAAAGAACTTTAACCGCTAAAGGCTTTGTTGGAAACGAAGCTGATAAGTGTGTGTATTATCGCCATGGTGGGGGTGAGGGAGCTATTATGTGTCTCTATGTCGATGACATATTGATATTTGGGACCAACCTCGCTGTTATTGAGGAGGTCAAAGAGTTCCTATCTTGCTACTTTGAGATGAAGGACTTGGGAGTGGCTGATGTAATCTTAAACATCAAGCTACTGAAGGATGACAATGGTGGGATTACACTGCTTCAGTCCCACTATGTGGAAAAAATATTGAGTCGCTTTGGGTATAGCGACTACAAGTCTTCTCCAACGCCTTATGATCCGAGTGTGCTACTTCGAAAGAATCGAAGGGATGCTAAAGATCAATTGAGATATTCTCAAACTATTGGCTCTCTCATGTATTTAGCCAGCGCTATGAGGCCTGACATCTCCTCTGCGGTAAGCAAACTGAGTCGATTTGTGTCAAATCCTGGAGATGATCATTGGCATGCTCTTGAGAGAGTTTTGCGCTATTTGAAAGGCACTGCGAGTTATGGTATTCACTATACTGGGTATCCACGAGTACTTGAGGGGTATAGTGATTCAAACTGGATATCTGATGCTGGTGAGATTAAGGCCACAAGTGGTTATTTGTTTACACTTGGTAGTGGCGCTGTTTCCTGAAAGTCTTGCAAGCAGACCATCTTAACGAGGTCAACTATGAAAGCAGAACTCACATCATTAGACACAGCCACTATTGAAGCAGAGTGGCTTCGTGAGCTTTTGATGGACTTACCTGTGGTTGAAAAACCTATACCCGCTATCCCGATGAACTGTGATAATCAAACTGTGATCGTCAAAGTAAACAGCTCTAAGGATAATATGAAGTCATCAAGACATGTGAAGAGGAGATTAAAATCTATCAGGAAACTGAGAAACTCCAGAGTTATTGCGTTGGATTATATCCAAACATCTAAGAACTTGGCAGATCCCTTCACAAAGGGCCTATCACATAATGTGATAGATAATGCATCGAGGGAGATGGGTTTGAGACCCACACAATGAGTTGTTCAAAGTGGCAACCCACTCTATGTGATCGGAGATCCCATGAATTAGAGCTGGGAGACAAGTTGTTGATCAGCTAAGAGGAGAGTATGTCCATATTATATTTACATCTCCATAAAGATACAATATTCTCTTATTCTGCATGGCAGGTTGATATTTATATTAATATGTTCCAAGAGGCTTTTCTAAGCAGAGATGTTGTCCTGTAGAACATCTATTAAGAAATATACCTATATGAGTCTGACTGTTAAACGTCGCAGTCTGTGAGAGTTGGGTGCTCTCTAATAAACTCATGAAGGGCCCTAGAGTATGACACATAAGCTCCAAACCGCGGGGAAGCCCTGCGGCAGCCCTGTATCGGTCTAGATTTTGTGTGAAACTAGTGTGCAGAAAACTTGTAATTCAAGGCATAGTCCACTATTCAAGTTGCTCACTAATGTAGCATGAAGTTTAATGTGAAAGTTCAACTTAACAGTCTACACTACACACCGGTATATAAAACAATATTCTGGAATGGAAATGAGGTGATGTGCCAATGAGATTTGTGGGAGATTGTTGGAATTTGATGAGTTTTGGGCTGTTGGCCCATTAGACAAATTCTGAAATTCTCTTTGGCCCATTTGTGCATGGCAGCATATGGGTGTGCTAGTGGTGCTAAAGTTTAGTCTCACATTGCTAGTTGAGTGGGAGTTACACCTCCTTATATACTAGACTATTCCACCACTCACTAAGGTGTGAGAAGAAGATCAGCTCTCGCGCACTCCTGCTCCGACGCCGCCCGCCTCGCCTCGCCACGCCACGCGCGCGCCGCGGGTTGCGGGAATCTCGTCGAGCCGAGCTTTATTTTTGCTAGTCGGGAAAATTAATTATATATTAATTACGAGTTATTAACGAACGCGTTAATGAGTCAGCCGTTTCCAATCTTTATGGGACGTGGGCTGTTACCGACTCGGACGTGGGCTAAGTCCCACGGTCTCCCTGACCTGCTCTATATAAAGCCTCCGCGCTTACCCTAATCGGCACGACCTACACACGCGTCTCCTTCCAGTCTATTGCGCTGCCGCCTTCGTCTTCCCCATCCCGGCTTGCGGCGTGCACCGCAGATCGGGACAGTAGGCCTCCAGAACCCCGCCTTCTTGTGAACCTGTACGGGTGAGGGGCGATCAGGTTTTTGGGGAGCGCTCAAGCGCGACTACTGGCTTCTACAACGTCTTCTGATGACTCCTTCCCCGACGAGGACTTCTTCCCGGACATCGGCAGCCTCTACATCGACGACATGGCTGACGACGCTGCTACTACCGCTGCAGCTACTGCTGCTGCTACCGCCGCGGTTGCTATTGCCGCTGCTCTACCGTACATAATACTGAACTTCTTATTTCAGATTCTGGTAGAGTTTCTTATTCTAGCGTTCGGTGTAGATGTGATAGGTTTATCTTATTTAGATGTAATATGTTCATCTACTTTGTTGATCTGCATGATTAGTTTTGATACTGTCTATATGATCATGTTTTATCAGTTTGTTATTCGGATTAAATCATATGGATTATTGCTTATATTTTCAACACCATATAGAATGTATTTTCTTGTAGTTTTCTTGATGTCTTGCGAGTATATTCGAACATACTCAGGCTAGCATTTAACATGTCGGAGCTGCTGCTCTGCTCCTACCTATTGTATTAAAACTAGGAACAGGTATCCCCAACAGAACCCTATAGAATAAAGCCTTCTATGACAATGTTACTACCTACGTCTCCACTGCCCTACATCTGATAGAGGCCCCAATGTTGGATAAATAATATAAAAACTGTTGTGTGCGCATGTTGCACGATGGAAGATGTCTCACCATCTGTTGTAATGAATGAACCTATTGGATTCCACTGTCTTACTATATATTGGTCTTATCTTTGTTTGATGAGTTGTCATATTCGCCTTGTTTCTGGGATGGGAATGTGAGCTGCCGCGATCACCTGGATCGGGGTGCCACCCTGTTCAGGGGGAATGGGGATTTTGGAAAGGGGAACAGAAAGATTTGCCTAAGTTGGCACATTCCGATCTAATATCAGGCGGGGCCATTCGAAATTTGAGCGGAACCAGCGAAAAGAGTGGTTGAAATAGCGAAAAAATGAGCTCGGAAAATGGAAATCGATGGTTGTATATGGCAAAAATAGATTGCAGCGCATATAGGCGTCGCAAATGACACAATAGAATCGGAAAACGCAGCGCGGTAGCAAGTTGGTGCCGACAATGCTCCTCTATCGAGTAACCAACTTTTGCATGTATTTTTTTTGCTTCTGTCGCCCCAAAAAATTGCCACGCACGAGCATATTTCCATAGTGGGAGGCCGACGACTCTTCGTCTTCTGCTACCAGCAGGCATAGGAGCCAATCGACCAGCAGGTGCCCCTCACCTCCAATCAATCGACGTATGGGTGGGACCAGCAGAACGTCTGATACGCCCATGCAGCCACCATGGAGCTCTCCCGCCAAACCGCAAGGCGGGTGGGGCTCCAACACGAGCAATTCCATGAGGAGAGGGAGGCACAGGTGGAGCTGAGGGCAATGGCGCTGAGGGCCAGGGACAAGGCTGAGTCTAGCATAAGTGGCGGAGGTTGCGAAGAGGAAGTGCCATAATGCCACATCAGTCCTAGACAGAGAGCAGATGTCCACGGGCTAGCGGCGACGAGGGCGAGGGATCGAGCCAACTTTGACACCGAGAAGCCTACGTAGTGTTTATGTATTCCTAGCCAATCTTCATTAATTGTTTGGGGGTGATCGTTGGGAGATGCCGGTGTGGGTACCTCACCCCAGCTACCGATTATTCGGACAAGTGCTCCAAAACAGCTTGCCGGCGCACTTGCCAACCCTCTTCGGGGTGTGTGCGTGCATGTGTGTGTGTGGTGGGGGTGGGGTGGTGGCGGGGTAATAGTCAGCGTTGCTTTGTGAGATGAACGGGTTGGGAGAAAATTAAAGAAAAGTAAAATCAAATTTGTGAGATATCAGAAACTGGACAATATATGATGGACTAACGGTACAAGAATAAACTAGTCACAGACTAACGGTAGTACAGATCATTTGCCCCGTCTAGAACTCGTCTACACTGTCAGCAGGCCAGCCATTATTATGTGGGACCCACGTGATTACCCTGTTGTCCCAGTAGCCGAACAGAAAATGTCACATACACCAGTGATACAATTCCTATAAAAATTTAAAATAAAGACCTGGCAACTGTCTTTTGTACCTGAGGATCTTAAAACAGAACTATTGCAAAAAGACGTATACGGACTATGAAACTGAAAGCATCAGGCATACAGACAAGTGACAGTAAAACTGCACAGCACAGGCAAGAATTAGAGAATACAATGCGAACTTTTTAAACAGATATTACAACCAAGCAATCATGACGAAATAAAACTTAGGGAAGAGTTGTGCAAAATTCACTATCCATCATTAACTTTCCTCGATGGCAGGACACAAACTATGAGTTAAAAGGTTCTGAACTGGAAATACCAACACCTCCTATCGAAACATTCAATACAAGGCCTGACTTCATGACATATACGTACATAAATCAACTCCATTGCCATTAAGCCCCTAAGTAGCATATATATGTCCAGCCCTCTAAACAGAAGTGACCACACACCGGGAGTGATGATTTATATTTACAACTCATAATTTAAATCTAATGCGTCCACTTGCGAACGAAAAAACTATAAACAGGACAGATCCATAAACTGACACTGCTAGCAGTCTATCCAACCAAGCTGCATAAATAATATTGCAAATATATATCAGAATAGGAGAACACCAAGAGGACACGCTGAATTCAAGTCAGGTTTTTATGATCAAATAAGGTCTGACATCTAACATAATAAAACATTGATTCGGTGGCCCAAGATAAAAACGGACACTACTAGAATGCTACCTGCTACTCTAGTCTGTGATGCAGTACACTAGTACAGGAAAACCACAGGCAATTAACCCTCACAAACTTAATCCTAGGCATCAATACAGAACTGCGAGAACTACACAATAAGCAATTGTGTCATAGGAATGAATAGTGTGGAAAGAAAAAGGCTATATTAAGCATTCAACAAATTCTGTTGAATAGAAAACTAAGAAACAAAAAACTAAGAAATCTGATGGTCCAAGTAATATCAGCACTGCCTTTTAACATAGGCAAAGAGAGGACAAGTTCTAAGACGACTAGTTTTATCCCGGGAAGCCTTTCTATATCCCGGGAAGGGGCGGCAGGCGTCGCCGGGGGGGTATATATATATCCCGGCCGATGGCCCATCTGTCAGCCTGTTTCTTCATATAATTGCAGCGACGGGAATTTTTCGATCATTTTTCTCTATGTCGCACTTTCTCGAGCATTGGTGTATTTATATTAACCTTTTTTACATTTTATTCTCTTGACGTATGACTTAGTTTTAACAACACAATAGTGCCGCTAAATGCTGAGATATAATATTTTTATTGTACAATGTTAACATCCTGTAGAATATATACAATCAACAAATATGAAACCATGAATATGTATGCAATTTAAGAGTTTTGTTTCCTCTTGGGAATGACTTACAAAACGTATTATTTATAGATAGGAGCATATAAAAATCAATTGAACACCTTCAAGGTTTTACTTACTTCATTCAGATGCATTATGGGTGTATGTGTGTGTTTGTGACTAGTTTGGCATCCTTAAGGATCTTACCGGACTGCTAAAAACATGCACTCTAACATATCCTAGTGGAGATTCTAGAGTGTCTAAGAAAACATAGTGCCCTTGTAATGGCTCCATTTAAGTATATTTGGTCTAACTAATATACATCGGAATGCCGGAGAAGAGCAAGCCACTCACTGTCTATGACACATTTTCCCTTGTAACCTATTATTTCTAGACCAACCAAGATATAAAAAATTTAAATAGTTTCGGTCTAGGTTTCCTTCTCGAATAAGACACAACTGTAGTGGTGGGCCAAATCATCAAGTTTACCCTATCTTCCGATAGGTTCAAGACATTCTTCGTGATCCTTACTATTCCCTCCGTTTTAAAATATAAGATGTTTTAGATTTGTGAAAGAAGTGTATCTAAATATTTTTTAGTGTGTAGGTTCATCTACGTTTAAAGCGAACCTATATACTAAAAGGAGTCTAGATACATTTCTTTCACAGAGCTAAAACATCTTATATTTTAAAACGGAGGAAGTATTTGTTTCAACAACCACTTTTGAGCGGCAACAAACTAGATTCAATAAATTGGCATAAATGCATAAATTGGGTCGCAGGGAGTCCCATCTTCCTATGCTCCTCTTACAGCTCGACAACAGATCGAGATGAACCTGTCGCTGTCCACATCAAATACCTTGAACGCCTCCATCCTCTCCTCCTTGTCCCACCGTCGGCAACCATTTCGCCTGTCTTCTGGCATGTCATTCCCAATCCTTTGTAGCTCTTTGTTCTTTGGCAGTTCAAGTCCAATACCAAGGGATTCGTTCTGTATGAAAATTGGCACTTCTTCGAGCTACTACCTACGGAGGACGTACACAGCGGAAAACCTCCAGGAAAATAGGATCCCCCCCGGGTCCCCCCCCCCCCCACACACACACACACACACCGCTCGGGTGATCCCGGAGGCCCCCAGCCGCCGCCGCCTAGTCCCTCCACCTCCATCCCGCCAGGCAGCTGCCGTCGCCGTGGCCAGCGGTGGTGGCGGCACCCTTCTCGCCGAAGGCGAAGGGCCGGAGAGGGCTCATGTAGCTAATCTCCATGGGCGGTGGGGTACGACTTCAGCGGGTCATTGGATCTCTCGCGGAGGAGCGGATGGAGGACGGATGCAGACAGGCGCGGGCAGCGGTGGCCGCCGGTGGCGAGGCGGTGTTGTGCTAGAGGCGGCGCAGCGCTAGAGGCGAGACGGGCCTTTCTGGACCCGATCTCGGTACTGTGCGGTGCCTGCCGGCCATGCGGGTTTCTGCCCCTATTTTGGCATCTCGAGTTTGTCTTCTTCTATGCTGCCGTCCGGTGGCGTGGGGGCTGCTGGCGCGGCTTTGAATAAAGGTGGTGGTTCTTGGATTTCTCTCTCGTCGTGATAAAGAACTGCATGTCGCCGGTCTTCATTGATCTTGGGTGGACTACCGAGTTCCGGAAGACTCCACCGGTGAATTTCAATGGACGACATGCTTGGAGTTTGCTGGTGTGGACGCTATTTCGATCGCGCGCAACCATGTTTTTTGCCAGCCGTTTGGTTTCAGAGCGGGTGTTGTGAAGCTCTGCGGTTTGTTGCCATCATGGGACATGCCTTGATTCCACGGTGAAGTCAGACGCGGAGAATGGCAGGGAAGCCAGGAACTGAAGACTAGCAATGGAAGTTTGAGTCCTGGTGGTGTAGGGATTCTGGCTTGGTGTTTTGTGACTTGGAGCAGCGGAATTGGCAAGTGGGGGTGACAGCACAGGAGGAATTTAGTGTCTAAACCTGCAGGGTGAAAACCGAAGGTCTAGGCTTAACTGGTTATGCCTAGCAATGACCTTGTTGAAGGCAGTGTTTTCTGAGTGCGGACTTGCTCCAGGGTGAGAACCTATGGTCTTTGATAAGGGCAAAGACGGCGCCTGAGCACTGTTTTCTTCTTGGAGGCATCGCTTTTGGAGTTGTTGGATTTTTGGTGCTGTTTTGGTGGTGTTTGGTCCACGATTTCAATGAACTAATCACTGTAGCGGGACTTTTTTTATGTAATTCTTCTTGCTTTTTTGCCTGTGTGCATCCGTAATACCAATAGTGTAATGCATTGTTGCAGAGACTGGGTGTAATTGGTATCTCCTGATATTAATATATGCTCCTTTCCAAACAAACAAAAAATTCTAACCCCAAAAATTACATGCCACCAAAACAAATCTGTTTGGCTCACAAATGGCTATTTTTTTCCTCGTGCTACCTGACCTATCATCATTAACCATCACGGTTGATTCCAAATCTTTACTTTTGCCCACTGGGGATGAAAATGTCTTTACCAATGGACAAAAACATATTTACCACGGACCTACCGACCCCCATTTAATACATAGTAACATTTTTTGTGTAGGACACTGAGCTGAAGAATTATAACTTGTTTCATTTTTCTGGAAGCATCGGTATAAAAAGTAGAGATGCAAGTTTGAAACATTTAGCGCATGGTTTTCGTCACGCTGTCGGTTTCTTCCTCACCAACTTTGAGTACCACCGCCGCTCCAATCTAGGCGTCTAACATGACCACTCCAGGCTGCTATTGATTTCGCCGCCTTCTACGTCTTCGTTCCTGCCCTTGTGTGCCCGGTATTGGCAACACTAGTGCGTACCTTCGTCCCCGACGCGTCTCCTAGCCTGGAAATCTCGGATCGACGCCTCGTCTTTGTCGGCCTCGACAACGTCTTCTTCAACATCGACACCTTCCTCTATGACTACCTCGACCGCATCACCGACAATTCTTCTTTGTGTATTTGGTTCTGGCACAACCGAAGTATGCCTTCGTCCCTGACGTGCGCCTGGTTCTGGCAAAATTATGACCGCACCTCGTCTCTGTTGGCTCGGACTGCATTGACTTCGGCATCGATATCCTTAACGATTGCCTCGACACGTCTCCGTCATTCTACTCGTGCACTATACGCTCGTGGCTTCATGTGCAGTGACCTCGACACCGGCACCCGGCCACGACATCGACCACGACGACCCCTCGCACGGCTACCTCGACCAAGGTTGCAGTGCCCAACGCTCTCGACTATCTCGACATCGGCACAAAGGGCTACCACCTCAGCTTCCTCTACAGTCCAAGCATTTGTGCCGCGACACGTCGTCTACGATACTCCCGCTGCTACTATGGAGGGATATTAGCCTACTGGATTCTACTTCGGTTTCTCTCCAGTCTCACCGTCCATGATGTATGTAACACCCTCGAATCGGCCCTATGCAGATTTCAGCGATTCCCGCCAAACCCGCATAGAAACGATTCAAGGACGCCCACCAGGCACTTGCGTGCGGGTGGAATACGAAGTAATATCATTACACAATAGTCTACGATGGGACCCACAGAACATATATATACAACAACGACTCCATGAGTCAAGAATACAGATATACAGTACAAAGATCCAGATCACCTCGAAAATGATACAACATCCGAGTACGGATAAGATGCAAATGGGGCTAAGAGCCTTGAAGAATAATCAATGGCGTCCATAACCCTGCCCAGGCCAAGCCGGAAGGGTAACCCTGCTAACGACGTCGATCTCAAACCTGCTAAAACAAAAGGGGAGCCGACAAAGGGCAAAGGAAAAAGAGGAGCGTCAGTACTGAGGCCAGTACACGGCGAGGCTAGAATTCGGCGGCTCTCGCCTACATAGGTATGGTGGACTGAAGCGGCAGCGAAGCATGCACTAAACAACCTATAGAGACTCGATACAACTGTCGGCTATTAGAGAGGGATAAGAAAGACCTATCCGAGATCACCTGATACTAACACCAAGCATACCCGTCCTGGTATTCCCCCTCGAGACCAAACGAGAAAGTCAAACCGAGGAACTCACACAGTTGGCAGTTTTATTCATTCCATTATAGTTGCAGCACTTACTATTCAGATATAGATAACACGAGTCATCCTGATAGCATAAGTAGTGGGCAGTCTTAATTAACCATTCAGTTGTGGTTACAGTACTTACTAGTCAGATACAATTAGTATGTGACATCCCAAACCCAGCAGTTGTTGGCACTTTTATTTCATTCTATTGGAGTCGCGATACTTACTAGGCAGGTATAACAGGACACGATACACCCCAGTTCTCCCAGTTGTTGGCACTTTTATTATCCATTCCATTGTAGTGAAGCTGATTACTAGTCACATATTAAGTCAAATTTATAGCACTACTTTAGTTATGCTTGTCTATGATCGGGATACTGTGCTCCAAGTCGTCCATAACCGCGGACACGGCTTTCAGAAAGATTTACCCTGCAGGGGTGCACAAATAGCAACACACACATGATCAACCTCGGAAAAACCAAATTAAAACCCAACGAGGCTTTCACGACAAAGCAATCACAGGATTCATAAAAGATTTCAGGGGGCCACCCCACTAAGCTACTCGCAACGAAGTTGGCCGGCTCCGGAACGGACCCAGGGTTTGCGAGAACGGTTGTAAATGACTGGGACCCGAAAGTGTGACTGGGCTTATCGATACCGCGAAATCGTGCCGCGATCCAAAACAGTACAGGTGCTCCACGCACAATCGTAAATAAAGCAGTAAAGCATGGCATAAGTACAAGATAGTAATAAAGCCCCAAACTACTTTGTGGCCCCAAGAAATAAGAAATGAATCAAGCTCTGGCTAAGGGGGATTCATAGAGTCTCCCGGATATGGATAGTGCGAATAATCAAGGAACAGGTATCAAGTACTCGGGGCCTACGGGACACAAGTGGACATGAAAAACCAAATAGCATATATTGCCCACCGGTGCCTCTTTCATTAGTTATCCCAGCAATTTAATAGTTGTATTTAAAGTCATGATCCTTTCCACCATAAAGCATCTCCTCCATTTGTCATGTGCCAACTTGCCGTCAATGGTGGAACGACAACGACGCGAAACAACACATAAGCAAGCAACTACGACTCGCAAGGCCGACTATCTATCAAACAACAGGCAATAGGATGTGTCCATGGCAATATAAAGGCTGCACGGAATATATCTGGTACGGAACACTAAAGCATCGCGACACGGATAGCAATAGATCAACAGGAGGAAATAAAGACTATAAATGCAAAATAGGTAGAAAGGGGGAGAATGCTCGCCTGAGAAACACTGCCGACGGTACATTATCCGAAGGACTTGCCGATACTCGCATCAACTCATCGGCCTAATCCGCAAAGAAGCAAAGCACTAAAAGAAACACCGAATGCACTATTTAATACTACGACAGAAGATCGGGCATGTTCATGATATGATGCATGTCATGGCAAAGATGCGGTGCAATTAGACAATATTAAGCAGAACCGGGGTCCCGTCAATTAAATATAAGGTTCATGTTGTTTAACTACCCCCCAAATTAAATGTGGAATTAACAAGGCAAAGCATGACATCGATTCGCTACACAAAATTAAATGGAGTCCGGAATAAGACAAAGATATCCCGCATATAGACTCCATATTTAATTATGAGGTGAATCGACATAATGCCCCCAACCACAGACAGGTATGCATGCATGAACAATTTAATATGCGACAGTTGATAATGTCATATTATAAAAATAGGGGTCTCGGAAAGGGAATCACATTGGTCCGAAGATCTTGGGGTTCAGGGTTCGGTCTTGGCGGGATCGGTCTCGGCGAGAACGTTCTCGGACAACGGAGTAGATCTTGTCGCATCCGTGGTCTTCGGGTCCGGGTAGGAGTACTTGGCGTCCAAAGACGAAGATCTTGGCGTCCGTGACGGCGATCTATAAATTTGGTGCTTCTGGGAAGGAGACCTTGGTTTGGCGTTCCGTGTCGAAGGCCTTCGGGTAGGGGGTTCTCGGGGTTCCGTGTGGTCGATCATGGCTCCGCGGCGCCGTGTCCTTCGGGTGGCATCACCATCGTCTTGTCGCGTCGAAACGGATGAAGTCCTTGTTTTAGTACCACCTGTCATTCTCACTCATATGTCACCACTATCGCATCTTACCTCCTAACAGTAGTAGACCACTAGGACAGAGTATCAAACGCACTGACTGGAGATAGACCATCTGAAACACAGAGTCAAAGCAGAGCAGGAACACAGTCACAACATCAACAAGGAGCCGCACAGAGGAGCGAGCTCGAGCATCAGCAGAAACCTGCGGAAGCAGCGTCATCCGCTGAACGCGAGAAACAGTGGCGGAGGCGAGGCCCTGAAGACGGCAGAGAGGCTCCAGGGCGACCGCGCGCAGGCTCGCGGACGGGAGGAAGACGAGGCCACGCGACGACTAGGTCAATGGCACGACGGTGATGCAGGAAGGCGACGAGCAGAGGCCGCTGGGCTCCGGCGAGGCGGGGGGCGAGGATCTGCGCGGGCTCGAGGTCGCTGGGAAGACGGGGCCCCAGCGGCGCGGCAGGCAGGGCTTCGGGGCCGAGCTAGATGGGGTGGCGAACGACGCAGGTGAGGCGACAAGGTGGCCGGGGACTGCGGTGCGCGAGTGGCACGACGGCCCTGTGCGGCAGAGCTCGACGTGGTGGGGTCGACGAGGAGGACCCGATGACGGAAACCGGGCGCTACAGGGGCGCGCTCGGGCGGCGGGGAGAAGGCATCGTGGCAAGGGGAGCTCTGAGGCGGGCGCGCTGAGGAGCTCCTGCCGA
This sequence comes from Avena sativa, assembly GCA_916181665.1. NCBI lineage: Eukaryota > Viridiplantae > Streptophyta > Magnoliopsida > Poales > Poaceae > Avena > Avena sativa. The sequence continues at coordinate 73,913,669 of OV702291.1, read as the reverse complement.
CGAGGTCGCGCGCGGCAGCGCTAGTAGAGGCGGCCGCTGTGTCGGTGAGGCAGAGGCCAGCGAAGGGGAGAGGCGGCGGGGTGAAGCTCTGGGCACGCGTGGCGAGCGAAGCGAGGGAAAGAGGACAGGGCGAGGGCACCGGTCGCAGGAAACTCGGGTCCCTGGCGGCGGCGGTGGGGTGAGCGAGCGGAGAGGCGGGGAGCATCGAGGTTAGCGGAGGGAATCGCGGGGATGGGGAGACAGAGAGTGGGTCGTGGGGTGGGGCCGAGGTTCTTTGACCGCGTGGGATCGGGTGCGAGAGAGCGGGTCGAGGCAGGTGGCTTGGGAAGCATGCAGGGGGCGGCTGAGGCGCGTGGGGACGGGTGGGGCCAGGCACGGGACAAGGGGAGCGCATCACGTTGCACACGGGGCTGGGCGGGGTAGAGCGACGTGACGTGTTGGCTCACGCGTGTAGGTGTAGCTGGGCTGGGTATGGGGTGTACCGTGATGGGCGGGTGCGTGTGTGGCAGCGGCTGCAGGGGCCGGTTAGTGTGGTAGGGATCTAGGGTTTGGGTAGGTGTGGGCTAGGGTTTGATCTGGAGGTGGCCGGCTGGGCTTTTGGGCCTAGCTGGCTGCCTCCCAAAATAATACAAGTTTTATTTATTTATCTAAAAGATTTTTATAATCTATTTTTAGACAAATAAAATATCTGGAAGAGACCGGGGTTTTATGTAAAGTAAAGACGGGGATGTTTAGAAAACAAAACTAGGCTTTTAGAAAATAGTTTTAGACAAACAAATGCATGATGACATGATGATGCTCAAATGCAATGTGGTATGATGACATGAGCATGCGGTTATGATGATGCAATGCAAAAAAACACAGTGATTTTTTTAGTAGTGGTTTTAGCGGGGCGCCACAATGTACCAGTTGTTCACGACGCTATTCGCTACGACTGCGCGGGAGTGTTAGAGTATCAGGCATATACGGTTGTTATGATAGTTTAGATAGAGTTAGGATATGTTTACGTACAGTGCTAACTTGACTTGTACTACAAAATAATCTCCTCTACGCCTATATATACTCGCCTATGAGGTTTAATAATACATCGATCATATTCCGCTAAACTCATACTCTTTCATATTCTTTCTAGACATGTTTCGAACCGTAAAATATTTTGTCCGTAGACTGTAAATGCGTTTAATTTTATAGGCTCCGTTATTGATGCTCTAAAAGAAGTAGACGGAGGTGAGTGGTCACGGAGCGCTCCTGACGGTGCATAGTAATTACCTAGGGAGCACTTCCAGAATTTCTAGGTGAGCACATCCAAAATTTCAACATATAATAATTACCATTTGCCGTCATGATGGAGCGCTTACTTCCAAACAGAATTATCAAAGTTTTACTAATCATTCTCATGATTCTTTCGTTTAGGAACTCCTTTTTCACATTCTCTAATATAAAACCGAGCATTAGATAAGAAGTCTATATGACACTTTTGATGTGTGTGAACATTTGCCTTTTTATAAGAAAATTTAAATTTAACTTAAGGACAACTTTATATATATATATAGGACATATTCATACCATTTCCGGGTATAACTACACCCACGTGTGTTTCACATCATGTAGATATTATCTATCATACCAAAGAGTATATACGCGTAGTATGAAGTATTATAAGACTATTTAGTAGTATATATACTACTTTTGAGGTAGTATGTATACGTTTTTCACATACTCTTATTTTACGTATAAATATGAAGGGTATTTCAAAAATATAGCTCAAACTATGGCCCCGCTTGCATTTTTTTCACGTAACTTGATTTGAAGTATCTTAGATGTAGTATATGAACATACTCAAACCGATAAAGTATCACGTATACTTTCGTATGTGAGTATATAAGACGTGGGTGTAACTACACCCGGGAGTAAGAAATATTTTTCATATATATATAGGAAAAATCCTTCTTACTCCCGGGTGTAACTATACCCACGTCTCATATACTGCCTTACGAAAGTATGTGTAATACTTTATCTATTTGCGTATGTTCATATACTATATCTAAGATACTTCCAAGCAAGTTAGGTGAAAAAATTGCAAATGCACCCATAGTTTTCAGTATATATGTAAAATATCGTCATATTTGTACGTACAAAAAGATTATGTGAATAAAAATTACATACTACTAAGAAAATAGTATATATGCTGCTCAAATATTTTTATATACTTCATACTACCCAGATATACTCTCCTGTATGATAGATACTGCCTAAATTACGTGAAACACACGTGAGTGTAACTACACCCGAGTGTAGTATGAATATCTTCTATATATCTCTCTCTATATATATATAGAAAGATTTTATTGTTAACTTTTATTTTTGTCCCTATTTCTTTGAACTATTCATCATCTTTTTTCAACCCGTCAACTTTTTTTTAAAACATATGAACAAACTCAGTAATTTTCTTTTCATAAACCTTGTTTACTACTCTCTGTGTTACAAAATATAAGATGTTTTAGCTTTTTTCCGAAACACATGTATCTAGATGACTTTCAGTGACTGAATCTACACACTAGATACATCTCCAATACTATTAAACAGTCAAACAATATCTTTTCTACGTACACCCCACTTATATACGCATGCCAATCAGAACCACACGATAAGCCCAATCTAACAGCCACCATTACTTTAAGCGGGGCCGGTGTGCACTTAGCAATTTCTGTTGCCTGACCAGACTCCACCGCAGAGGAAATTTCAATTTACGCACACCCTGCAATCATGCTCCTATAATTGTCACCGGAATTGCTATGCTAATTTGGTCAAAGACATTAATTACTCTCTCTCTCCTCTGATTTATACATTGCAGTTCCACCTAAACCCCAGGTCCCAGCCGGCATCCATGGAAAGCCGCAGCCGCACTATTCCTCTCTAGCCCCGCCTCCCCATTGTTGGAATTTGGGTGTGGGCCTTGGCCCATAGCCTAATACAAATTCTGAAATTCTCTTGGCCCATTCATGCCTAGCAAGGGGTGGCACCAAAGTTTAGTCCCACCTTGCTAGTTTAGAGGGAGTTGGATCAATATATATAGTGGAGTGTTTCACTACCTCCTAAAGAGAGTGAAGAGGAGTGGCATACACGCGCGCTCCTCCTCCTCCGCCGCCCGCCTCGCCTCGTCACGACGCGCGCGCGCGCGCCGCGGTTTGCGGAATTATGCCTCGGTGCCGATCTTATCTTTTTGCTGCTCGGGAAAATTATTGTGCGAGTTATTTTTCTGTCAGCCGTTTCCGGTTTATCCGGAAACGTGGGCTGTTACTACTCGGACGTGGACTACGCCCCACGTCTTACCCGACCGGCGCCTATATATAGACGGCCTTAGGCTAAAACCCTAATACGAGAAAATACACATCTCTCTGCCTCCAGAACCTTGCGCCGCCGCTACACCTTCTCCATCCCCTCTTCCGGCGTGCACCGGACGACGGGACAGTAGGCCTCCGGAACCACCGCCTCTCGTGAACCTGTACGGGTGAGGGGCGATCAGGTTTTTGGGGAGCGCGTCTGCGCGACTACTGACGGCATCACGTCGACCGACCACTCCTTCCCCGACGAGGACTTCTTCCCGGACATCAGCAGCCTCTACATCGACGCCATGGCTGACGACACTAGTGTCAACCTCAACCCCAACCTGAACGCGAACCCGATTCCTCCTCCAGCACCGTACGTAATCTGTCCCTATCTAGTTCAGTTTCTGTTGCAGTTTCTTGTACTAGCTCTTGGATATGATCTGTTTATTCTGGTTGAATATGATCTGTTCGTTTATTCTGCTAGTATACATGATTAGATTAATTCTAGCACTTATAGTCATGATTTATTATTACTTATTTCGGATTAAATATTATGGTAATTTGCTTATATTTTCAACAATCCAAAAACCTGATTATAGGCAACTGAATTCAACTGGTTTAGCCGCGGCTACAATGCCGCCTCCTTTTGACGGTGTCAATTATAAGAGATGGCGCACGAGAGCAGTTCTATGGTTGAAAAACCTAGGCTGCTATAGCGCCACTCTTGGCAAACCTGAGGGAGACCTTTCTCCTGTTCAGGAGGAAGCGTTTCAGAAAGTCGACACCATGTTTATGGGGGCTTTGTTCAATATTCTTGGTGACAACATTGTTGACACCTATATGTCATTTGATAATGGCAAGGATGCGTGGGATGCACTGGACGCCAAGGTTGGTGTTTCGGATGCTGGCACTGAACTGTATATCATGGAGCAATTCTATGACTACAAGATGACTGATGACCGTCCCATCGTGGATCAGGCTCATGAGATACAGTCCCTTGCCAAAGAACTCGAGCAGTTCAAGTGTAACTTACCGGACAAGTTCGTGGCCGGAGGCATTATTGCCAAGCTTCCTCCTTCTTGGAGGAACTTTGCTACCTCTCTGAAACATAAGAGACAGGAGTTTTCTGTTTCGGATCTCATCGGATCTCTTCATGTTGAAGAAAAGGCGAGAGCAAAAGATACACGTCCCCGAGGCTTTGATGGAAGTTCTAGCGCACATGTAGTGCAGAAAAACAACTTCCAGTCCCACAAGTTCAAGAATAAGAACAGGTCTGATGGCAAAGGAAAGTTTGATGGCAAAAACAAGGCCGCACAGACTACCAACTTCAAGAAGAAGACTGAGTATAAGAAGAAAGGATCCTGCCATGTCTGTGGTGATCCTAATCATTGGGCTCCTAGTTGCCCCAATCGCTTTGACAAGCGTTCACATGGAAATAGTGGCAAGTCCGCTAATGTTGTCCTTGGTGATATTGAGATGAAGGATGCTGGGTACGGTATATTTCCCACTGTTCTTTCAGTTTGTAATTCACCTGATTGGTGGATAGACACTGGTGCAAATATACATGTATGTGCTGATATTTCCATGTTCTCTTCTTATCAGGTCGAACGGGCTGGCTCCGTGCTGATGGGAAACGGCTCACGTGCTTCTGTTCAAGGTGTTGGTACGGTGGATCTGAAGTTTACTTCGGGGAAGATCGTACAGCTGAAGAATGTGTAGCACGTTCCCTCAATCAATAAGAATCTCGTCAGCGGATCTCTTCTGTGTCGAGATGGTTTTAAGTTAGTCTTTGAGTCCAATAAAGTTGTAATTTCTAAGTGTGGACAATTTGTTGAAAAGGGTTATGAGTGCGGAGGCTTGTTCCGCTTATCTTTGTCAGACTTATGTACTCAAGTTATAATCATGTTTGCAATGATAGTGAGTCCAATATTTGGCATTCACGACTTTGTCATATTAATTTTGGGTGCATGACGCGGCTTGCCGATATGAATTTAATTCCGAAATTTACTACTGTCAAAAGTTCCAAGTGTCAAGTATGTGTGCAAGCTAAGAAACCTCGCAAGTCTCACAAGACTGCCGAGGTACGAGATTTGGCACCACTGGAACTAATACATTCAGATCTTTGTGAGATGAATGGTGAGTTGACAAAAGGTGGAAAGCGATATTTCATGACTTTAATTGATGATTCCACTCGATACTGTTATGTGTATCTTCTGAAATCTAAAGATGAAGCTTTTAATCACTTCAAAATCTATAAAGCTGAATCACAAAACCAACTTGATCGAAAGATTAAGCGACTTCGGTCTGATCGTGGTGGAGAGTATTTTTCCAACGAATTTGATTCTTTTTGTGCGGAGCATGGTATTATCCATGAGAGGACGCCTCCCTACTCACCTCAGTCAAATGGGGTGGCCGAAAGAAAGAACCGTACTCTAACTGATTTGGTTAACGCCATGTTAGATACATCGGGTCTATCCAAGGAATGGTGGGGGGAGGCGATAAAGACTGCGTGTCATGTCCTAAACCGTGTTCCCAAAAAGAACAAAACCATTACTCCATTTGAGGAATGGGAAAGGAAAAGGCTGAAACTCTCCTACTTACGAACTTGGGGTTGTTTGGCGAAAGTGAATGTGCCGATACCCAAGAAGCGCAAGCTTGGACCAAAAACCGTGGATTGTGTCTTTCTGGGATATGCATTTCATAGCATTGGCTATAGATTTTTGATAGTGTAATCTCAGGTATCTGACATGCATGTTGGTACAATCATGGAGTCGAATGATGCGACTTTCTTTGAAGACATCTTTCCCATGAAAGATTCGTCTAGTTCATCAAATCAGGAGATGCCTAGTTTATCTAGTCAAGAATTAATCACAATTCCTGAACCCACCATTTCGATAGAACACCCTGATAATCCTGTGGAGGATAACAGTGAAGCTCCTACCAGAAGTAAGAGACAAAGGACTGCGAAGTCCTTTGGTGATGATTTCATTGTATACCTCGTGGATGATACTCCCACTTCTATTTCAGAAGCTTATGCATCTCAAGATGCTGACTACTGGAAAGAAGCCGTTCGCAGTGAGATGGATTCCATCATAGCAAACGGAACTTGGGAAATTACTGATCGTCCTTATGGGTGCAAACCTGTAGGATGTAAGTGGGTGTTTAAGAAGAAGCTTAGACCTGATGGTACTATTGAGAAGTATAAGGCACGCCTTGTTGCCAAGGGTTATACCTAGAAAGAAGGCGAAGACTTCTTTGATACTTATTCACCTGTGGCTAGATTGACCACCATTCGAGTACTGCTATCCTTGGCTGCCTCGCATGATCTTCTCGTTCATCAAATGGACGTTAAGACGGCTTTCCTAAATGGAGAGTTTGATGAGGAAATTTATATGGATCAGCCGGATGGATTCGTGATAGATGGTCAACAAGGCAAGGTGTGCAAGTTACTGAAGTCTCTGTATGGTCTTAAGCAAGCACCTAAGCAGTGGCATGAGAAGTTTGAAAGGACTTTAACTGATGAAGGCTTTATAGTAAACGAAGCTGACAAGTGTGTGTACTATCGCCATGGTGGGGGCGAGGGAGTCATCTTATGTCTGTATGTTGATGATATACTGATATTCGGGACCAATATTAATGTTATCAATGAGGTCAAAGACTTTCTATCTCGTTGTTTTGAGATGAAAGATCTAGGAGTGGCTGATGTGATATTGAACATCAAGCTGCTGAAAGATGATGATGGTGGGATAACACTGCTTCAATCTCACTATGTGGAGAAGATCTTGAGTCGTTTTGGGTATAGCGAATGTAGATCCTCTCCTACACCATATGATCCTAGCGTGTTGGTTCGAAAGAATCAGGGAGATCCTAAGGATGCTAAAGATCAGCCGAGATATTCTCAGATTATTGGCTCGCTTATGTATTTAGCCAGCGCTACGAGGCCTGACATCTCCTTTGTTGTAAGCAAGTTAAGTCGAGTTGTCTCAAATCCTGGAGATGTTCATTGGCAGGCCCTTGAAAGGGTTTTGCGTTATTTGAAAGGCACTGCGAGCTATGAGATTCACTACTCCGGGTATCCAAGGGTACTTGAAGGGTATAGTGACTCAAACTGGATTTCTGATGCTGATGAGACTAAGGCCACGAGTGGTTATGTGTTTACACTTGGTGGTGGCGCTGTTTCTTGGAAGTCTTGCAAGCAGACCATCTTAACGAGTTCAACTATAGAAGCAGAACTCACAGCATTAGACACAGCCATTGTTGAAGCAGAGTGGCTTCGTGAACTCTTGATGAACTTACCTGTGGTTGAAAAACCAATACCCGCAATCCTTATGAACTGTGATAATCAAACTGTGATCATAAAAATAAACAGTTCTAAGGACAATATGAAGTCATCAAGACATGTGAAGAGGAGATTGAAATCTGTTAGGAAAATGAGAAACTCCGGAGTTATTGCATTGGATTATATCCAAACATCTAAAAATCTGGCAGATCCCTTCACAAAGGGTCTATCACGTAATGTGATAGATAATGCATCGAGGGAGATGGGTTTGAGACCCACTTTTTGAGTTGCTCACAGTGGTAACCCGCTCTATGTGATCGGAGATCCCGTGAAGTAGAGTTGGGAGACAAGCTGTTGGTCAACTGGGAGGAGAGTATCCTTATAGCATACTACCACTCCGTATAGATGCAATACTCTCCTATTCTGCATGGCAGGTTGGTATTTACCTTAATGTGTTCTGAGTGGCTCGTTTAAGCAAAGATGTTGTCCTACAGAACATCTTTTGAAGAACACACCTATATGAGTCTGACTGTCAAACGTCGCAGTCCGTGAGAGTTGGGTGCTCTCTAATAAACTCATGAAAGGCCATGGAGTATGACGCATAAGCTCCAAACCGCGGAGAAGCTTCGCGGCAGCCCTGTATCGGTCTAGACCTTATGTGAAACTAGTGCGCACCAAACTTGTAGTTCAAGGCATAGTCCACTATTCAAGTTGCAATCTAGTGTAGCATGAAGTTCTAAGTGGAAGTTCAACTTAACAGTCTCCACCTCGCACCGGTATATAAACATGCTCTGGAACTGATTGATGTGATGATATGTGCCTATGAGAATTTATGGGGGATTGTTGGAATTTGGGTGTGGGCCTTGGCCCATAGCCTAATACAAATTCTGAAATTCTCTTGGCCCATTCATGCCTAGCAAGGGGTGGCACCAAAGTTTAGTCCCACCTTGCTAGTTTAGACGGAGTTGGACCAATATATATAGTGGAGTGTTTCACTACCTCCTAAAGAGAGTGAAGAGGAGTGGCATACACGCGCGCTCCTCCTCCTCCGCCGCCCGCCTCGCCACGCCACGCCTCGCCTCGCCTCGCCTCGCCTCGTCACGTCACGACGCGCGCGCGCCGCGGTTTGCGGAATTGTGCCTCGGTGTCGATCTTATCTTTTTGCTGCTCGGGAAAATTATTGTGCGAGTTATTTTTCTGTCAGCCGTTTCCGGTTTTTCCGGAAACGTGAGCTGTTACTACTCGGACGTGGACTACGCCCCACGTCTTACCCGACCGGCGCCTATATATAGACGGCCTTAGGCTAAAACCCTAATACGAGAAAATACACATCTCTCTGCCTCCAGAACCTTGCGCCGCCGCTACACCTTCTCCATCCCTTCTTCCGGCGTGCACCGGACGACGGGACAGTAGGCCTCCGGAACCACCGCCTCTCGTGAACCTGTACGGGTGAGGGGCGATCAGGTTTTTGGGGAGCGCGTCTGCGCGACTACTGACGGCATCACGTCGACCGACCACTCCTTCCCCGACGAGGACTTCTTCCCGGACATCAGCAGCCTCTACATCGACGCCATGGCTGACGACACTGGTGTCAACCTCAACCCCAACCTGAACGCGAACCTGATTCCTCCTCCAGCACCGTACGTAATCTGTTCCTATCTAGTTCAGTTTCTGTTGCTGTTTCTTATACTAGCTCTTGGAATAGATGTGATCTGTTTATTCTGGTTGAATATGATCTGTTCGTTTATTCTGCTAGTATACATGATTAGATTAATTCTAGCACTTATAGTCATGATTTATCATTACTTATTTCGGATTAAATATTATGGTAATTTGCTTATATTTTCAACACCCATGCCCACCGCAGGCCCCCTCGCCAGGCCCGCTTCCTCCCATCCCCTTCCCCGTCCAGCCCTTTGCCTCCCATCACCTCCAGGCCGCCCACGGCCTGCTCCCTTCACTGCCGCCCTTCGTGAGGCGCGGGCACGCACCATCGAGGCGTCGAGCCTCACACACCCCGGCGGCGTCGTGGAGACGGATCCACGCGGACGTGCGCGATAGCACCATGGATGTCGCCGCGTCATCACCAGCGACGTCGCCTCCCTAGCCGGCCTGCAGATTGATCCGACAGAGCGCGCGCTCTAGGCTTTCGCTGTGGACGCCGAGGCTTCATGGAGGTGCTCCTCTCTTACTGCCCCCTTAACTACTTCGTGGATGCTGAGTGCCAGGTCTGGTCGACTGTTGTGCGATCTATTTTATTCCTCACTAAGAACGTTTGTGATCTTTTTCCATGTTTATAAATATGTCAAAATGTTCTTGCTGAAGCCGGTCTCCAGTGTTGTTGATGATGATGAGCCTTATTCTGAAACTGCCTGATGAAAGAAAATTGCAGTCCCTGGCCTTGGCTTTAATTTTCTCTAAGGTAAATGCTCTGTAATTTTCTGAATTGGCATGCCCTCTGAACGTACATGTTCTTAGTGATGCATCGCGATCAGCATGCCGTGAGATATAAATATGTGATTTGATATAGTGGCAGCGCACACATCTGCTTATTTCATTTCGTTTGTCTTGCCAAACTTCCAATCAAAGATTTGTTAATATGCTGAATAGTTATGGTCCTTTCAGCACATCGATGGTGTGTTTTCTTGACCTTAGAACTTTTGTGCTTCAGATAGAAATGTCATTTGCCACTAATCATTGGGCTAATCCATCATCGAGAAGTATAAGTGCTACATAGATGCAAGAAGTGATATTTTATCTTGGACATTACCGTAGCTTGTGCAGTTCTGATTAAGTTGCGGTGACCAAACAAGTAGGTGATTTTGTTGCATGGGCCCATGCTTTCCCATTATTTCTTGATTAATTTACATTAATGTATCACGTATTTACGTATGATTAGGATATATTTGATTTTTGTAGCCACTCTCTTACAAAATCAAAATTATGTTCAAGTATATTTCACCTAATTTTATGCTTTTGTGACTTCTAAGGCAGCGGAGGCTGGTACATCTCAACTGCTTAACTTTCTATAATACCGTGTTTCTCCATTTTTAGATGAGAAACAATCTTTCTAATTCGGGGGAAAATGATTGAGAGTAATTGAGCAATGCTTACTGCTGACCATGCTTATGACATAGTAGTACTTATTATCCTATCTTATACTGTAAAAATGTCCCAATGCCCCCTTTTAATTTGGTTTATTCTAGCAGTGGTTATTTGATTCAAGGAGAACAACTGAAGTATTGGATTCAATTCCATCGCTGTACAAAATTATTTAAAAGGACGCAATACTAGATAATTTGATAATCCATCTAATATGTAGACTATGCATTAGTAAATTGTGCAATTTACAAAGAACACTTATGCGGGTATGAAAGTTGCTAACGGTGTTTAAAATATGTTACATTTACTTACGAGTTTACCAAAGTATTTTTACACTACCATACTGTTACATTTTCTTAAGATATTAAAGGGAGCAATGAGTTTCCACTAGAGGAGTATCCACAGATACCAACTATTTTCTCCTTTTTTTATTGTGCGGTGATCAATAATGTACTTAAATGGATTTTTTATTTTTTATACGTGGATCATTGTACATCTTTGTTATATTGGTAAGTAGTATTAGACTTTTTTGTTGATCTATTAGGTTTTAAGATATATGTGTGTTGCATGTCCAAATTTGAGTAATGTCTACCAGTTTGTTCTGGTGTTATTTGTGTTCAATGTTCCATTCAAAGGGCAGGCTTGCAGTTGGTCAGTTTCTTAACAGAATTTGAGTATTGTTGTGAGAAAAATAATAATTGTTGAGGACTTCATGAGGTACTAGATTTTACTATGACATGTCTATTAGTCTTATGCATTGTTCTCGCTATGAGAACAGACATGCAGGTACAAAGAGAGTCTTATCCATTGCAAGCCTGCATGGAGTTCAAATGGCATGAGTTGTATGATTTTTATTTTTATTATGTATATTAATGAATTATCGTATGAAACTTATGTATTGATAGTACCAAATTTTCGTTCTGCTAATGTGTGTTAGAAATGGTGATTTACAATGGTTCGGATGTGTTAGCAATAGTTATTTTAAATGTTCTGTTTGATGTAGAGAATCCCAAAGTTTATGCTAACTTAATTTCTTTGGCTTAAGCAGAAGAAGCAAGTGCCAGGGAGAGGAAAGCAGAAACAATGTCTCAGAGGTATCCACTTTGAACTATATATCGTGATGCAGAAGCGGAACCAGGAAGCCTATCGCGAGGGCATAGGTCTTGCGAGGTAGTTTAGTGGGCTGCCATGTGTGCTAGAAATGGATTGTCCGGAGACCATCTAGCTGATTTCATCACACAGGAGATCAAGCAACTACTTTCTATAGACTCTTTTTTTGAAGTTAGAGACTAAAATATGAACAAAATACTGTAAGCCGGGTGTTGGCTAACTATGGTCATACATCTTCTAATGTGTTACCCAAAAGTTGTAAGTATAATTGCGTCGCATAACCATTGCAATAGGTCATAGGGTTGTACAGTCAAACAACTACAACATGTTACATGGTAACTTCATTGTCAAAAAATTTTAGTGTACATATTATGAAACAATTAGTTGAGACGTGCGTGCACGTGCAGACTTACTAGTGTGTTTAAGAAAAACAAATGGGATTATTATTTCTAAAATTCTTGGGAAAGTAATAGTACAGTTTGTTTTAAAAAAATGATTTTCTTTTTTAAGAAACTTTAGGAAAATGGGTGAATAGCCCTCGGCCAGTGCTGAAAGTTCGACTGGGGTTCGAGCATTGGATTGGGTCGGACGGGATAGCTAAGTGACTTGCCGGGCCTTTGAAAGCCAGTGGAGTTGTATTTGTTTTTTTTTTTTGTGCAACGAGCACAGTGGGTGGGTGCCCAAGAAAGAAAGAGGAGGTTCAAATTAGGCCCACAAAAATCCTTGACGGACTCGGTTGACGGTTTCCGATTCCAACCCAGTGAAGTCTATCCTAGGGTTCCAGCCCGTGTATATAGTCTATCCTAGGTCGCAGCACCCAGCGAGCGATTCCCCAATCCAACTTCATCCTGACAGCACCAGAGATCGATCTAACCACCGATGGCTCCTCCGAGGGAAGAAGGCGAGAAGCAGAGCGCCCCCCCGGCGGAGGTTGTGGACGAGACGGTGGCCAAGGACGTGGACGACGACGATTGCCGCTTCAAAGATGAGACCGACGACGATGAGTACATCCAGCACCTCAACGAGATGGGCAGGATGAAGCTGTGCACGCCGGAGTTTATTGAGGAACTCAAGGAGCACCACCGCCAACACCTCGTCGTCTACCAGAATTTCTACCAGATTTTCAGCAAGGACCAAGAAGCCCGTGATGCTGCCGCTGCCGCTGCTCAAGCGTCAAGCCATGATGACACCGTAATAAGTTCTTAGTACTAGTATAGTAAAGTTCAATTCTCATGTTTGTGTACCTTGTATGCTGAACAACAACAACCGGATTGTATCTGTTTTTGACAAGGTGTGTCATTGATCTTAATTTCTATCATTCAGTATATCTCTGTTACTTGTAACAACAGCCAACATCAAACGTGGTCTTAGGAACATTCGTCGACTGTTTGCAATTGTTTTTTCATTTGTTTGTTGTGTTGTTAAGGTACTCGATTCGGGTCATGCGTATTTATTCCAATCCAACCATACAGTGATCATGGTTTGCTTACATGTCTGCTACTTGTCCTCAAGGCTATTTCGGTCTGACATACTCTCTCCATCTGGAAATACATGTCACCGAAGTGCCACAAACGTTAAAAACCTTTCAGATTTGGCTTGCAAATTGAATTTCAAATTCAAAACTTCGTCCTCCATACTGTCCGCCTATCCACTCGCTGTACAAGCATAGTTTTAAAAACCGGACCGGTTCGGTGGTTTAACCGGAAAAAACCTGAACCGATGACCTCACCGGTTTTTTAAGAGGCATCGGTCCAAATAGCAAAAAACCAGGAAAAATTAAAAAGTTGCAAGAGGAATCAAACTCAAGACCTTATCCTAGATAGAAATAGCACCACATAAGGCCCAATACCACTTTAACACACCATGTTTTGTGATTACATATTGAAATATATGCTTAATATACATTTTATTGTCATTTTTTTCCAAATTTTTCTTAAATTTTAATTAAAATGAACGGTTTTTTGTTGCCATCGAACCAAATGAACCACTGGTCCAACCAGTAAAAACCTGAACCGATAGCCTCACCGGTTCGATCGCCGGTCCGGTTTTTTAAACTATGTGTACAAGGCCTCCCAGCGCAGAGGAGCCAAGCAGAACACGGTTCGCCTTCACCAAGCCTCCTGTAGTTTCACTAAAACAGTTTTAGTTTAAGTTCACTTTGGGTTATACAGTTCACAGTGCCAAAGCCTCCTGTAGTTTCATTGAAACAGTTTCTGCTTAACTTCACTTTGTGTGATACAGTTCACAACGCCAAGCCTCCTGTAGTTTCACTGAAACAGTTTCAGTTTAATTTCAATTTGGGTTATACAGTTCACAGTTTCATACATTTCTAAGAAAGTACTGTGAGTTAGAAATGAGATGTTTATGCTTTGTTACTCCACGAGCTCCTCATACTCCCATGACAAGAAATGAGATGTTTATGCTTTGTTAAACCACTGGTGTTGGCCTTGGCTCTCTCTGTTGGCTGTATGAGTTTTTAGTTCACAATTTCATAGGCATACTCTCCCTGCCTGTTGGTGATACAATTAAGCGCCAGCTTGGGCTCACGCAACTACTCATGCTAAAGAAGCTGTAAGGCTTAACATAAATTGGCATTGGATAGATGCATGCAAATAGGTGAAGATGAATGCAGTGTCAGTCTTCTCACTAACTTGATCATGAACAAATGTTTAGCTGAACTTCTCACTAATTTTACATTCTATCCCAAATATATTCACAAAAGTTACAAATATTTCACGGCTCCAGGTGGCATTCTTTTGCTGCACACCAAGAGTTAAGAGGAAATTGTGAAAATTCCAGCATATAGTAGTTACCTAGGGAGCACATCCAGAATTTCAGCATATAGTAATTACCAGCTGTCATAAACTTTATGGAGCACTTGCTTCCAACTAGGGATGATCAAGGTTTCACTGAATCTCAGTTCATGGACTCCTCTTTTATCACAGTTTCCCTTGAATAGCAGAAGTTACATTCAAGCAGCCCCCTCTCGTTAGGGTTTTCCCTTGACCCATCTTCAAGACAACGATCAGGGTATAGACTCCACCAAGGCGCCAGACAGCATCGCCATCCTGCCCACGCCCATCATCATGCACTCGGCGTCGCCGATACCCGCCATCATCGACGCGTTAGATGCCACGCCGCACCACCTCCTAACACCACTATGAGACACTGGTTCCACAAACTAGGAGCGACTCCCACACGTTGCCTTGTAAAGAGGAGAGCGACGCTAGGCACCGCCAACATCTGACCCAGAGGTCTAGGATTTCCCCTAGAGCAATTTGCGTAGGAGCTAGAATTGTGCCACCGACGCCTTCATCAAGGTTACGATGCCCATAGGTGCCGTCGTCCGTGGCTCCAAAGAGCACCGACAGTCAATAGCGACCCCCTTGATCTAGACTGACTTGTCCACCTATCCTGCATCGACCACCGACAGCCAGTCAATAGCAACAGTCAATAATACAAATTGTTGCTTATTCAATTGCTCATGCTTGCATACATCTTATCAAGTGGTTAAGGGGCATTTAGCCGACTCACCTAATAATTAAGTATGGAGTTTATAAGCACGATATTCTTGTCTTATTCCAGATTCCATTTAAATTTGTGTACATCACCAATGCCATGTTTTTGCCTTGTTAACCAACATTTAATATGTGGGTTAGATAAACAACTTGAACCATAGTTTTATTTATCGGGATTACGATTCCGCTTAATATTGCTAAGATAGACCACATATTGCCATGACATGCATCATATTATGAACATGCCATATCTTCTGTTGTAATATTAAATATTGCATCGATTGTTCTTTCTAGTGTTTGATTCTTCATCGGATAGGACGATGAGTTGATGTGAGATGCGACAAGCCTTCGGTTGATTTTCTCAGGCAAGCATTCTCCCTCTTCTACCTATTTTGCATTTATAGTCTTTACTTTCTTCCTTTGTCTACTGCAATCTTTTATAGTCGATGCTTTAGTTTATATACCATTAACTCCCCTACAACTATTGTATGGCCTTGGTTATCCTATTGCCTTTGTTTGAGTAGCTAGATTTGCCCTTGCGAGTGGTAGGCATGCTTAGTACCGCTCTCAGATAGGTGAACTGTGATATCTGGATATGGTTGATACTAAGATAATTAAATTGGTGATGTTGGTTATGGTTATGGTTTCACCTAATGACAAGGCCGCTGCAGCGACCACCTTTGGGGACTGCTTGAGTCGACCTAGGAACCGTTCATTTTACGATACCAGTTCTGAGTTGATCGCGCTAACTAAACGTGGGGACTCTAGGATCCCCCCCTCAACTATCGACGATATTCGTATATCCAGAGGGTTACCGAATTGGTTTCATAATATGTCTTCGGACATGGGTGAGTTGATATGTCTTCGGACTTGATATTTGGTGGACTTCCATGGCCTGCATTGCATAAAATCGAGATACCATGCCAGAGGTGGGATGGAACTCTACAAGTTATCTTCCAATCATCGACCGGCCGTAGACTCAAACGCTGTGCCATCTAGAGAATCAGATGTATCTCTTGTGTGGTAAAACACAGTAGGTGATGCCTCTAGATATGTGCGTAGTTATGGGGCAGTTCTTGTTGTGAGATTCGGAAGGCACGTGTAATATGTTGCCTGAAGGGTTGAGCATGCGTTTGGGTACAGTAGTGCACCCCTGCAGGGTAAATATTTTCGAGAAGCTGTGTGTCCACGGTTATGGATGCCTTAGGAGTACAATATCATGATCATAGACAACACCACTATTGTTTCGCCTCTAATAATATGAATAGTAATTAGCCTTGTCAACTGAACAATCGCTTAACTAAAATTACCACCGTGTGTGTTCTGTAAGAGAACTTCCTCGACTGCTCTTCGAGGGGAAATTTCCGGATGGGTTATGTCTGGTGATATATTATAGTTATCATATAGCACGCTCTCTTATCTCGCTCTAATAGATGAATTTGTACTGTGTCTCTATAAGTAGATGGTGCAAGCTTTGCTGCCGCTGGGCCCACCATATATCCTTTGTAGGCGAGGACCGTTGAATTCTAGTCTCGCCGTGTACTGGCCTTAGTACTAACCACTCTCTTTTTTTTCTTTGCCCTTTGCCGGCAACCTTTGCCTTTGATAGGTATGTGATTGATGATATTAGTAAGGTTACCCTTCTGGCTTGGCCTGGGCAGGATTATGGACACTGCTTGGTTATTCTTCAGGACTCTTAATCCTATTTGGATCTTGTATGTACTCAGACACTATTTTGCTTTATTCTTGAGGTGTATCTTTGAATTGTATCATTTGTATTCTTGACTCGTTAAGTCATTGTTTTATACATAAGTTCTTGTGGATTCTATTGTTAACTATTGTGATGTAACTACTTGTAACAAAATCCACCCACATGAAAGTGTCTGGTGGATGTCTTTGAATCCCTTTATGCGGATTTTGGCAGAAATGCTAAGATCTGCATAGACCCTATTCGGGGGCGTTGCAAGTGGTATCAGAGCAAAGATTTACGATACTGACTAGTCCAGCATGTAGGATAACCTAGCTAACAGACAATGTAGAGTGTCAAAACTATTTTGCAAAATCGGTTGGATAGATCTGAGTAGCTCTGCTTTTATTCCTTACCCTTATGTTATTCTCTTCTTATCTTTGCGTGTTTTGAATCTTCTCTCTTACCCTTTTTCAAGTCTAGGATTTCTTGTGATTGGGTTTATGTCAAACCTTTACGGATCCGCTTTCTTCCTTTTGTAATGGTGGTGCTAAATCTGGTTTTTGTTCCATATGATCCCTCTTCGGATGTTTCCATTGTTGTGACCTCTGAGATCATGACCTCCTTATCTCTGGATCTTTTTCTCGAAGCTTCCGAACATAGTTGAAAGGGAAATGGACGTCGCCTAGAGGGGGTGAATAGGCGATTTAAAATTATTATGTTTTAGGCTCTAATAAATGCGGAATAAAACTTAACGTTTAATTTATCAAGTCAAAACCTATATTCACTAGGTTCACTAAGTGCACCAACAACCTATGATAAGCAAGATAAACAACAAGGTGATACCAAGATATAATACTTCAAGTATGATGGCTATCACAATGTAAAATGCATAAGTAAAGGGCTCGGTTGAGAGATAACCGATGGACGCGGAGACGATGATTTGTTTTCCGAAGTTCACTTGCAAAGAAGCTACGTCTCCCTTGGAGAGGTGCGGGGGCGCAATGTACTTCGAACGCCACAAGTGGCTCACCTCGAGGTGTGGTGGCTCGATGCTCACCCAACGTCACACAAGGCCTCACCCCAAGATGCGAAGGCACGTAACCTACCGACACCACAAAAGTCTCACCCTATTCTCCCATGAGCTCGCCACAAAGGCCTACTCACTTTCCACTATGGGACACTTGAGGGAGGTCACCGAACCCGTACAAGGCTTGGGGCAAACTCCACAACTCAATTGGAAGGCTCCCAAGAAACGCCACAAAGGCTCCACAATGCCACAATAGGCAAACAAGCTTGGGGAAACTCCACAACTCAATTGGAGGCCCCAAGAACACGCTAGTATATCTCTATTACTTGTAACAACAGCCAACATCTTGAGATCCAACCGTGGTCTTAGGAACATTCGTCGACTGTTTGCAAATGTTTTTTCATTTGTTTGTTTTGTTGTTAAGGTACTCGATTCGGGTCATGCATATTCCAATCCAACCATACAGTGATCATGGTTTGCTTACATGTCTGCTACTTGTCTTTCTGCGTGCCTCAATGCTATTTCGGTCTGACATACTCTCTCCATCTGGGTTATACAGTTCACAGTGCCAAAGCCTCTTGTAGTTTCATTGAAACAGTTTCTGTTTAACGTCACTTTGGGTGATACAGTTCACAGCGCCAAGCCTCCTATTGTTTCAATATCATAAACTTTATGGAGCACTTGCTTCCAACAAGGATGATCAAGGTTTCACTGAATCTCAGTTCATGGACTCCTTTTTTTTATCACAGTTTCTCTTGAATAGCAGAAGTTACTGTAGGGTTTCGTAGCATGGAAAACAAAAATTTTCTATCGCATACAAACAAACAAGCCAAGATCTATCTACTAGATTGTAGCAACGAGTCGATGGAATAACTCACCCTCGAAGATTCCAAAGTGTTTAACGAGAGCAGATTCTCGTGGGTGATGTAGTCGTACTCTTTCCGATCTCAAGATCGCGTAGACGATCCTTCCAGCGCCACGTTCCGGCAGCGCTCCCGCAGTCGGTCACACGTTCGGTACTCGACGAAGACCTTCCTCTCCCTTGTTCCAGCAGGCAGCGGAGGTTGTAGTACTCTCCTCGCGATTCCGGCAGCACAACGGCGTGGTACCGGAAGTAGAGGGGAGATCCCGCAGGGCTTCGCCTTAAGCCGGTGCGAGTATGGTGGAGCTTATGAGAGAGGCTATTAGTGGTCTAGTAATTAGACACACCAATTAGAGGGCTCTAAACCAATTAGAAGGCTCTAAACCGAAATAGCTCTAAACCGGGGTTTAGATCTAGGGTTTAGTTTAGAGGATAGGAACTTGTGTGTCTAGAGAGGGGAGCCCTGCCCCTCCCTTTATAGGTGGGAGGGCCGGCGGCCAAGGGGAGGGAGTGGAGTCCCTCCCCAACTCGGCCTTGGGAGGTGCGCCGGCTTGGAGAGGAGGGACTCCTCCCCCAAGTCGGTTTCAACCTTCTCCTCTTTTCCTCTTTCCGAAAACTGGCAGTTTGACTTTTCAAACTAGCCGTTTGACTTTTCAATTTAGGATTTGAATTAACCCTTTATTTCGGACAGCGAGAACACTTAGTACATGATGCAATCATTCCAACATGCAATGACACATTCATGTACCCTTCCCCCTCCGGAGTGCCGGACATTCCGGGACCTTCTAGAATGTTCCGGATGAAAACACCGGAACCATTCCCCAACTCCGAAACGGGACTTTCCTTATATGAATCTTATTCTCCGGACCATTCCGGATCACCTCGTGATATCCCGGATCCCATCCGAGACTCCGAACAACATTCGGTCTCTTTCTCATAATACCATAACTACTCAAACAACGTCGAATCCTTAAGTGTGTCTCCCTACGGTTCGTGAATTATGCGGACATGATCGAGACACTTCTCCGAACAATAACCAATAGAGGAATCTGGAAATTCATATGGCTCCCACATATTTCTACGATTACATTGCGATCGAATGAACCACTTACATACGATACCAATTTCCCTTTGTCTCACGATATGTTACTCATCCGAGGTTATGATCGTCGGTATCTCTGCATACCTAGTTCAACCTCGTTACTGACAAGTACTCTTTTCTCGTTACCGTGATATGTGATCCCTTGTGACCCAGTCACATGCTTGCAAGCTAATTGGATGACATTTCACCGAGAGGGCCCAGAGAATATCTATCCGTCATATGGATGGACAAATCCCACTCTTGATCCATGTGTTTCAACCAATACCTTCCGAACACTCAATGCCACCTTTATAGCCACCCTGTTACGGTGTGGTGTTTGATGATATCAAAGCATCCATCTGGTAAAGGTGATATGCATGATCTCATGGTCGAAGGAATTAGGTTACTATGTATCAGAAAGCATATAGCAATTGAACTATTGAAATGACTTGATCTTTATGCTACGCTTATCTATAGGAGTATGTCCACCATATCATTCTCCTAACGATATGATCTTGTTGTTAATAACATCTCAATGTTCATGATAGGGAAACCACAATCATCTATTAACCAACAAGCTAGTATTATATATAGAGGCTTTACTAGGGACTTCAAATTAAGTTTACAAATCACACAAGTATTAATGTTTCCTTGTTAATACTATTATAGCATGAATGCAAACATTTATCATAAACACAAACATATAATAATAACTACATTTATTATTGCCTCTAGGGCATATCTCCAACAGTCTCCCACTTGCACTAGAGTCATCTAATCTAGATTACATGGTAATATACCGAACACCCATGGCAGTTTGGTGTTGGTCATGTTTTGCCCTCGGGAGAGGTTTAGTCAACGGATCCGCCACATTCAGATCTGTGTGTACTTTGCAAATCTTTATATCCCCATCCTGGATATGTTCTCGAATAGCGTGAAAACGTAGCTTGATATGCTTCAGCTTCTTGTGTGACCTTGGTTCTTGCGCATTGGCTATGGCGCCCATGTTATCACAGTAGATAGACATTGGGTCCAGCGCACTAGGAACCACACCCAGCTCTGTAATGAACTCTTTCATCCATATCGCTTCTTGTGAAGCCTCCGAAGCAGCCATGTATTCCGATTCAGTTGAAGATCTCGCCACAACGCTTTGCTTTGCACTCCTCCAGCTAACTGCTGCACCATTCAAAATAAATACGTATCCAGATTGTGATTTAGAATCATCCGGATCGGTGTTCCAACTAGCATCGGTGTAACCATTAACAACGAGCTGTTCATCACCTCCATAAGAAAGAACCATATCCTTAGTTCTTCTCAAGTACTTAAGGATGTTTTTGACCGCTGTCCAATGATCCACTCCTGGATCACTTTGATATCTGCCAGTTAAACTAACAGCATATGCAATGTCGGGTCTAGTACATAGCATGGCATACATTAGAGATCCTATGGCTGAGGCATAGGGAGTCTTACTCATCCTTTCTCTATCTTCTGCCGATGTCGGACTTTGAGTTTTACTCAAGGTCGTATTGGGCAACATGGGCAAGAACCCTTTCTTGCTTTCTTCCATTCCAAACTTCTTTAGAACTTTGTCCAAATATGTACTCTGTGACAATGATATTTGGCGTTTCGATCTATCTCTATAAATCTTTATGCCTAATATGTAAGCTGCTTCGCCAAGATCCTTCATTGAAAAACTATTATTCAAATATTCTTTGACACTATTAAGAAGGTCTACATCATTCCCAATCAACAATATGTCATCCACATACAGTATTAAGAATGCTACAGAGCTCCCACTCACTTTCTTGTAAATACAAGCTTCTCCATAAGTTTGTATAAAACCAAAACTTTTGATTACCTTATCAAAACGTTGATTCCAACTTCGGGATGCTTGCTTCAATCCATAGATGGACCGTTGAAGTTTGCATACCTTGTTAGCATCTTTAGGATCTACAAAACCTTTGGGTTGCATCATATACAACTCTTCATCAATGTCTCCATTGAGGAATGCTGTTTTGACATCCATCTGCCATATCTCATAATCATAATATGCAGCGATTGCTAACATAATCCTCACAGACTTTAGCTTCGCTACTGGTGAGAAAGTCTCATCGTAGTCAACTCCTTGAATTTGTCGAAACCCTTTTGCGACAAGTCGAGCTTTATAGACAGTAACATTACCATCAGCATCTGTTTTCTTCTTGAAAATCCATTTGTTCTCGACAGCCTTTCGGCCATCTGGTAAGTCCATCAAAGTCCATACTTGATTTTCGTACATGGATCCAATCTCGGATTTCATGGCTTCTTGCCATTTATTGGAATCTGGGCTCATCATTGCTTCCTCATATGTCTCGGGGTCATCGGTGTTGTCCACCAACATGACATTCATAACGGAATCATACCAATCTGGAGTGGTACGAGTTCTCGTTGACCTCCGAGGCTCTGTAGCAACTTCGACCGAAGTTTCATGATCATCATCATTAGCTTCCTCTCTAATTTGTGCAGGCATCACAGGAACTTCTTCCGGTGCTGCGCTACTCGCAATTTCGAGAGAAGGTTCGACAACCTCGTCGAGTTCTACTTTCCTTCCAGTCACTTCTTTCAAGAGAAATTCCTTCTCTAGAAAGGATCCATTCTTGGCAACGAAGATTTTGCCTTCGGATCTATGATAGAAGGTATACCCAATAGTTTCCTTCGGGTATCCTATGAAGACGCATTTCTCCGCTTTGGGTTCAAGCTTGTCCGGTTGTAACTTCTTTACATAGGCTTCGCATCCCCAAACTTTAAGGAACGACAATTTAGGTTTCTTCCCAAACCATAATTCATACGGTGTCGTTTCAACGGATTTAGACGGTGCCCTATTTAAAGTGAATGCAGCTGTTTCTAATGCATAACCCCAAAATGATAGCGGTAAATCTGTAAGTGACATCATAGAACGAACCATATCTAAGAGAGTTCGATTACGACGTTCAGACACACCATTACGCTGTGGTGTTCCCGGCGGTGTCAACTGCGAAAGTATTCCGCATTTCTTCAAATGCTCGCCAAACTCGTAACTTAGATATTCACCTCCACGATCAGAACGTAGAAATTTAATCTTCTTGTTACGTTGATTCTCTACCTCACTTTGAAACTCCTTAAACTTCTCGAAAGTTTCGGACTTATGTTTCATGAAATAGATATACCCATATCTACTCAAGTCATCTGTGAAGGTAAGAACATAACGATAACCACTGCGCGATGCTACACTCATTGGACCACACACATCGGTATGTATGATTTCCAATAAGTCCGTAGCTCGCTCCATCATACCAGAAAATGGAGTCTTAGTCATTTTACCCATCAGACATGCTTCGCATATTTCAAGTGATTCAAAATCAAGTGATTCAAGAAGTCCATCGGAATGGAGTTTCTTCATACGTTTCACTCCGATGTGACCAAGATGACAGTGCCACATATAGGTCGAGTTATCGCTTGATTTCAATCGTTTAGCCTCAATGTTGTTGATATGTGTATTTCCACTATCGAGATTCAATAAGAATAGACCATCTATCAAAGGTGCATGTGCATAAAACAAATTACTCATATAAATCGAACAACCATTATTCTCGGATTTAAACAAGTAACCGTCTCGCAATAAACAAGATCCCGATATAATGTTCATGCTCAACGCAGGCACCAAATAACAATTATTTAAGTATAAAACCAATCCCGATGGTAGATGAAGAGGTAGCGTGCCGACCGCGATCACATCAACCTTTGATCCGTTTCCCACGCGCATCGTCACCTCGTTCTTCGCTAGCTTTCGTTTATTCTGCAGCTCCTGTTTCGAGTTACAAATATGAGCAACCGAACCAGTATCAAATACCCAGGCACTACTACGAATACTAGTGAAATACACATCAATAACATGTATATCAGATATACCTTTCTTCTTGATGTTGCCGTTCTTCAAATCCGCCAAGTACTTTGGGCAATTCCGCTTCCAGTGACCTTCTCCCTTGCAGTAAAAGCACTCAGTATCAGGCTTGGGTCCAGCCTTGGTCTTCTTCATCGGCATGGTAACTTTCTTACCACCCTTCTTGAAGTGTCCCTTCTGCTTAGACTTGCCTTTCTTGAATTTGGTGGTCTTATTGACCATCAACACTTGGTGCTCTTTCTTGATCTCCACTTCTGCAGATTTTAACATAGCAAATAGTTCTGGCAACTCTTTGTTCATGTTCTGCATGTTGTAGTTCATCACAAAGTTCTTGTAACTTGGTGGTAGTGATTGGAGGATGCGGTAAACCCCCAAAGTATTAGGAATCACTTATACCCAAGCTTTGAAGTTTATTTGCATGCCCAGACATCTTAAGCACATGCTCACTGACGGAGCTGCCCTCTTCCATCTTGCAGTTAAAGAACTTTTCAGAAGCTTCATAACTTTCAATTGCCGCATGAGTCTCAAAAATTAATTTGAGATCCTCGACAATATCATATGGGTCTGACTCTTCAAACCTTTTCTGAAGCTCCGATTCTAAACCATACAAGATAGCACACTGAACTATGGAGTACTGATTCTTCCGAGCAAGGTAAACATTCTTTACTTCATCGGTAGCATCAGCTGCAGGTGGGTCACCTAGCGGTGCATCCAGCACATAGGTCAAATTACCAGCTGTGAGGACAATCCTCAAATTGCGGAACCAATCCGCGAAGTTGCTTCCATTGTTTTTCAACTTTTCTTTCTCTAGGAACGCATTAAAATTGATGGTAGGGGCTGCCATTGATCTACAACATATTTGCAATAGTTTAGACTAAGTTTATGACAAATTGAGTTCAAATTAATTAATGAAATTAAACTAGGTGAACTCCCACTCAAAACAACATCCCTCACATTGTTTTAGTGATCACACGAACCAAATCCACTACATCAACACCGATCATCACGAGAGTTGATATAGTTTCAATGGCGAACAATCGACATGTTCATCATATCTTCTATATGATTCATGCTTTACCTTTCGGCGATCCGTGTTCCTGAGGCCATGTCTGTACATGCTAGGCTCGTCAAGATAAAACCTTAGCTACCGCATAAGCAAATCTGGCTTGCTTACGTTGTATTCACCCGTGGAATCAAAGACACCCGATCATCACGTGGTGCTTCGAAGCAACAAGCTTTAGCAACGGTGCTAACTAAGGGCGAACACTTTAGAACTTGAAATTTATGTGCATGAGGGATCATCTTATAATGCTACCGTCGTCTACTAAGCAATACAAGATGCATAAAGTATTAACATCACATGCAATTCATAATATGTGATATGATATGGCCTTTCTTCTTTGTGCTTCCGATCTCCATCTTCAAGCACGAACATGATCTACATCATCACCGGCATAGCATCAAGGTCAATGACGCTTCTTCATGGTTGTCGTCCACCAGCTTCAACTATTACAACTATTTTGAATAGACACGCAGGTCTTAACAGAAATTAAAGACAACCATATGGCTCCTGCCGGTTGCCAACTTACAATAAGGAACATTGCATACATCAAATATAATCACAATCATGGCCATATCACATCACTGCACACCCCTACAAAACAAAGTTAGACGCTTCTACTTTCTTTGCATATTTTACGTGGTTTGGGGCTTTCCATAAGTGTCGTTCTAACCTACGAACAAGAACCACAACATTGATACTAGCATTGTTGATTACCCGTTGTAAATTGGATCTTTACTATGCTAGGAGAAACAGGCACCCGCAAAGCCACTTATGCAATACAAGTTGCATGTCAAGCGTGGAGCAAGTCTCATGAACGATGTCATGTAAGGTTAGCCCGGGCCGCTTCATCCCAACATACCGCAAGATGCAAAGTACACAAAAAGCAATCTACAATAAAAGCATCAACGCCCACAATGACCATTGTGTTCTACTCGTGCAACAGATCTACATATAGACACGGCTCTGATACCACTGTAGGGTTTCGTAGCATGGAAAACAAAATTTTTCTATCGCATACAAACAAACAAGCCAAGATCTATCTACTAGATTGTAGCAACGAGTCGATGGAATAACTCACCCTCGAAGATTCCAAAGTGTTTAACGAGAGCAGATTCTCGTGGGTGATGTAGTCGTACTCTTTCCGATCTCAAGATCGCGTAGACGATCCTTCCAGCGCCACGTTCCGGCAGCGCTCCCGCAGTCGGTCACACGTTCGGTACTCGACGAAGACCTTCCTCTCCCTTGTTCCAGCAGGCAGCGGAGGTTGTAGTACTCTCCTCGCGATTCCGGCAGCACAACGGCGTGGTACCGGAAGTAGAGGGGAGATCCCGCAGGGCTTCGCCTTAAGCCGGTGCGAGTATGGTGGAGCTTATGAGAGAGGCTATTAGTGGTCTAGTAATTAGACACACCAATTAGAGGGCTCTAAACCAATTAGAAGGCTCTAAACCGAAATAGCTCTAAACCGGGGTTTAGATCTAGGGTTTAGTTTAGAGGATAGGAACTTGTGTGTCTAGAGAGGGGAGCCCTGCCCCTCCCTTTATAGGTGGGAGGGCCGGCGGCCAAGGGGAGGGAGTGGAGTCCCTCCCCAACTCGGCCTTGGGAGGTGCGCCGGCTTGGAGAGGAGGGACTCCTCCCCCAAGTCGGTTTCAACCTTCTCCTCTTTTCCTCTTTCCGAAAACTGGCAGTTTGACTTTTCAAACTAGCCGTTTGACTTTTCAATTTAGGATTTGAATTAACCCTTTATTTCGGACAGCGAGAACACTTAGTACATGATGCAATCATTCCAACATGCAATGACACATTCATGTACCCTTCCCCCTCCGGAGTGCCGGACATTCCGGGACCTTCTAGAATGTTCCCGATGAAAACACCGGAACCATTCCCCAACTCCGAAACGGGACTTTCCTTATATGAATCTTATTCTCCGGACCATTCCGGATCACCTCGTGATATCCCGGATCCCATCCGAGACTCCGAACAACATTCGGTCTCTTTCTCATAATACCATAACTACTCAAACAACGTCGAATCCTTAAGTGTGTCTCCCTACGGTTCGTGAATTATGCGGACATGATCGAGACACTTCTCCGAACAATAACCAATAGAGGAATCTGGAAATTCATATGGCTCCCACATATTTCTACGATTACATTGCGATCGAATGAACCACTTACATACGATACCAATTTCCCTTTGTCTCACGATATGTTACTCATCCGAGGTTATGATCGTCGGTATCTCTGCATACCTAGTTCAACCTCGTTACTGACAAGTACTCTTTTCTCTTTACCGTGATATGTGATCCCTTGTGACCCAGTCACATGCTTGCAAGCTAATTGGATGACATTTCACCGAGAGGGCCCAGAGAATATCTATCCGTCATATGGATGGACAAATCCCACTCTTGATCCATGTGTTTCAACCAATACCTTCCGAACACTCAATGCCACCTTTATAGCCACCCTGTTACGGTGTGGTGTTTGATAATATCAAAGCATCCATCTGGTAAAGGTGATATGCATGATCTCATGGTCGAAGGAATTAGGTTACTATGTATCAGAAAGCATATAGCAATTGAACTATTGAAATGACTTGATCTTTATGCTATGCTTATCTATAGGAGTATGTCCACCATATCATTCTCCTAACGATATGATCTTGTTGTTAATAACATCTCAATGTTCATGATAGGGAAACCACAATCATCTATTAACCAACAAGCTAGTATTATATATAGAGGCTTTACTAGGGACTTCAAATTAAGTTTACAAATCACACAAGTATTAATGTTTCCTTGTTAATACTATTATAGCATGAATGCAAACATTTATCATAAACACAAAGATATAATAATAACTACATTTATTATTGCCTCTAGGGCATATCTCCAACAGTTACATTCAAGCAGCCCCCTTGTCATGGTGGTGTCATGGCATATGCCTGTTATAGGCTAAAGTTGGGGCTGATGGACGATGGAGGAATCCGGGGAGGGATGATGAAGTCAAGACCTCATACGGAAGAACTCAGAGAGACATGATATACCCAGGTTCGAGGCTCTCCTAGTGAGATAACACCTCTACTCCTGCATCTAATCTCATATATCTTGCCATGCTTGTGGCTACAATGGTGCTCCTCGAGCTGTACTCTTATGCCTCTCATGGAGAGAGCAGAGGAAGAAGAAACCATGCTCCTAGTGAGCAGAGGGAGAGGATCCCTTCAGGGGGGGGCTCTCCTGTAACATTACCCCTGGTGCTCCTTATAAAGGGGAGCCCAGGGGACAAGGTATGTCATCTAAAGTACTCCTATGAGTTGTCTTGTGGGGGCTTGTTCAGTCACCTTGTCCTTTATTGAGTCACCGGTCTTATCCCTTCGGCATATTCCTTAACATCTTTATGAGATGCTCGGCATATTCCCTAGCATCTCCCAAGATGCACAGCATATTCCTTAGCATCTTGGACCAAAGGGGCCAGTCTGAGCCAGGGGCGTCCCAAGACTGGCACCTGACGTAGGCTTGACTTGATGTGGTAGCGTATCGATGTAGAGGTTGATGGTGGGTCCAGGTATGAGAAAAATGATGTCCGGGACGAAGTAATTCGGCCCGGGGAAGTGAAATTTGGCCATGGGTGGAAATAATTTGGTCTGGGGGTAAAACGGGGTCCACCCGGGTGATGAACAGTGCCCCAGCCGAATTATATTTGACCCAGCCGGATTAACTTGTAATTTGGCCCAGGTGGGTGAGCTAAAACTGGCCCAGCCGGGGTTGACGTAGATACGGCCTGGGGCGTCCCAGCCGAGGCTTCCTTGGTTCGTCCTGGTGGGAAGTGAAGGCCTAGCTGCCGACAGTTGCTGGAGGCAGAAGTTAACCCGGGGTGGGCCGGGATGTCTACCACATCGGCCCACCCGGAGTTACGTCGTCGGGGCGAGGGAGCGGTGAGACGGTCCCCACGGTGGGCCGGATTAGGCCCACCCGGGGGAAGCGAGCGGCGACGATGTGGAATGACGGCGGGGGTTCGGCGTAGAAGGTTGTCGGCCGGTGTGGGCCGGACTAGCGGTGTCTCGGCCCACCCGGGTTCGGTGATGAAGGCGACGAGGGAGCTTGGCGCGGTAGTTCGGTGGGATTTCGGTGAAGCGACGTGGCGAGAAGGAGTGCAGCGGTTGTTGGCGGGGCGAAGTGGAGATGGGCCGGCTAGGGGTACCTCGGCCCAGTCGGGGTCCAACCGGGATAAATGCACAGGTCGGGCCTGATTCGGCCTGCAGAATTTTCCTTTAGTCCGAGTTTAGTCTAACTCGGCCCAAAGACATTCTCCTCCTTTTCTTTATTCTTTGGGCTTTATTTCTCAACACTTCACTCCTTTTAAATCTCTTTTCTCTTCATATTTACTTCATAGAAGCTGTCCCATACATTATAGAGGTCTCACTTATCCTCAACTCTGGGGTACCTAGGGTCACATCCCCAACATTAGTCCCTGAGGCTATGTGGGATTTGTAGAATCGCGCATAGGCTTCATAAGAAGTATCTCCAGAGTTGTTTCCGACTAATAATCCCTTTTCTCCATTTGATATATCCTTGGAAAGAATTGATTCAAATTGACATATAGCCCTCATGGGCATTCATCATATGACCCTCTTCGGGTAAGTTTGTGGCTTCTGGCCTGATTTGGCTCCGCCTTCAACCCTTATGGGTAAGTCTTTCGGCTTCCGGCCCGATTTGGCTCTGGCCGCAACCCATTTGGGTGACTCTTTTGGCTTCTGGCCGAACTTGGCTCTGGCCTTAACCCAATTGGATAACTCTTTTGGCTTCTAGCCGAATTTGGCTCTGGCCTTAACCCATTTGAGTAACTCTTTTGGCTTCTGGCCTGATTCGGCTCTGGCCCTAACCCATTTGGGTAAGTTTTTTGGCTTCTGACCTGATTCGGCTCTGGCCTTAACCCATTTGGGTAAGTCTTTTGGCTTCTGGCCGAATTTGGCTCTGGCCTTAGCCCATTTGGGTAAGTCTTTTGGCTTCTGACCTGATTCGGCTCTGGCCTTAACCCATTTGGGTAAGTCTTTTGGCTTCTGGCCGAATTTGGCTCTGGCCTTAACCCATTTGGGTAAGTTTTTTCGCTTCTGGCTTGATTTGGCTCTGGCCTTAACCCATTTGGGTAAGTCTTTTGGCTTCTGGACTGATTCGGCTCTGACCTTAACCCATTTGGGTAACTCTTTTGGCTTCTGGCCGAATTCGGCTCTGGCCTTAACCCATTTGGGTAAGTCTTTTGACTTCTGGCCGAATTGGGCTCTGGACTTAACCCATTTGGGTAAGTCTTTTGGCTTCTGGCCTGATTCGGCTCTGGCCTTAACCCATTTGGGTAAGTCTTTTGGCTTCTGGCCGAATTTGGCTCTGGCCTTATGAATTGCAATCCGAGTTATCCCATCGGAGATATAATTGCTGAGTTATATGACTCAAAATTGATATGAGTCTCTGTTTTGAGTTACTCGACTCAGAATCCGAGTTACTTGACTTAAATCCGAGTTTACTTGACTCAAATCTGAGTTACCTGACTCAAATCTGAGTCACTGTTACTGAGGTATGATATGTCCTTTCGGTATGCTGGTAAGCTACCATAGATTTGGATCCGAGATATTGATCTGAGATATGATTTTGAATTATGATATGATTTTATGATACGATGGCATACTTCCATAGATATGGATCCGAGATTGAATATGATGAGTTATTGAGTAAAATCAAATATAATGGAGAAACAGTTGGCCTCATTAACAATCTAGATGCTAAAAGAGAGAGATCAACTCATTTTGCATTTATATGAATAATGCAATGATAGTGAAATTCATCATATTCAGCATAATTTACATCAATAGTTCCACGAGATTTGGACAAAAATCTTCATCGAGAATATAATCAACTGGATACCTGAGGAAGGACACATTATTTCTTACAAACAAAAGGAACGGTGACAAGCAGTTGGTACAAGACATCAGAGAACTAGCTTGTTGGTATCTTAGCTTGATGATTCGGTAGCAGCAGCAGCACCAACATCGTGATCCTCATCTTCCAGGCTGGATTTAGTCGGGTATACGCCGGCAGGGTACACGACGATGGCATACTCGCTGTCGCCCTTGTTGAGTCCACTCAAGTCGACGCCTTCCCACAGCTGTTTGCTCCGTTCCGCCGCGGCGGCGCCATCATCGTCGTCGAAGTCGGACTGGATTTCTCCGTTCTGCAGGGCGTCGTAGATGCTATCGAGGAGCGCCTGGTGCTGATAGTGAAGCTTCTTGTTGTCCTCGATCCACTCCGCCATCATCAGGTTCATCCTGCTCATCATGTTCAAGGTCCGGATTGCGGGGTCGTCCTCGTCGTCGGAGCACTCGTCGACGTCGTCGGCCGTTCGAGCCACCGCCTCGTCTGTTCCTGATCAGCGGCCGTTGGAGCCATCGTCTCGTCGGCCTTCTGATACGAAGCCTCCACAGAAGCAGAGTCTTCTTCCGGCTTCCGTTTAGAGGACGCGTCGTCTACCCTGGCAGCCATGGGTGGTTTAGCTCTCGAGCTCGAGGTATGGTCTGCTGAATATGTCAGCTGACCAGCTCCCTGCTCCCTGACCTTTGCAGTCAGGTCGAGCTCCAGGCGAAAGCCTTGCATTGACTTTGGTTCGTGCCAATGACGGTGGCGCCTTAGGTGTCGTTCTCCTTCTTGTTGGCGTCATTGTGGAGTTTCAATTCCGACTGACAGGAGTGCTGCCAAATTTTCCGGGTGAAAACCTAAGCTCCTTCAGAGCGGGCGATGGTGACGAACGCCTCACTTCCTTTTTGGAGGTGTCGCATTGGAGTTTTTTGGTCTCGTGGTGTGACGGTTTCATGGTTGCTGCGAGGGTTGGCTATGTCGTCTAGGGAGGCGGATCCCGGACGATTGTTGGGTGTCAACGCGGCGTCCTTGAACCTCTATGCAGCAATGGTCCTATGGGGTTTGGCGGTGGCCTTGCATAGAGCTTGGGTGGCAGCTTTGAGACCTGTGTGGGCAGCGAGTTTGTCGATACGGATGGTTCATCTTCGGGCGATGCGAAGGTCAATCTGCTTGCTACGTTGGGGTGGCGGCCCCAGTTTGGCGTGACGTTCAAGGTCTGTGGGCGGTTACTTGGGTAGCGAGGGCTACGAGACGACTGGGTCGCGCGACGTTGTGGCTCGAGTGCGGCTTTGGTGCCGAGTGGTGTAAGTCGGGGCGACAGCCCCGAAGTCGGTTGTGTGTGATTCTTGTGTCGTGTTGACGATGGGTCCCCTCGCTTGTGCGGTTTTCATCCTGGTTTTCATTATAAATCGGCAATGTATAGTTTGTATGGTCTTTGGATCCGGTTTTTCCTATAAACAAGATCAATTCTATTCTATCTAATCGAGCAGCAGATATGGACTGGCTTCAGCTAAAAAAAATGTGAGGCTTGTGCAGGAAACTGTTGTGTGCAGATTTCACATGTGAAAACCAAGTTAATTCCGGTGTTCATATTACACATGATATATGAGCTTTATATACAACCGGAACAGAGCAGAATATGCTGATCAACATAATGTAGATCAATAGTTCCATGGGATTTGGCCAAATAAAATCATCAGACTGAATAAATGAGGAAAGGACACATTATTTCTTACAAAACACAAGGAACGGTGACAAGCAGTTGGTACATCTTATTAGCTCGACGATTCCGCAGCACCAGCACCAACATCGTGGTCTTGTTCTTCCGGCGGGTACACGCCGGCAGGGTACACGGCGATTGCGTACTCGCCGTCGCCCTTGTTGAGGCCGCTCAAGTCGACGCCTTCCCAGAGCCCTTTGCTCCGTTCGGCCGAGGCGGCGCCGTCATCGTCGGAGTCGGACTCGATTTCTCCGTTCTGCAGTGCGTCGTAGATGCTGTCGAGGAGCGCCTGGTGCTGGTAGTGAAACCTCTTGTTCTCCTCGATCCACTCCGGCGTCTTCAGGTTCATCCTGCTCATCTCGTTCAGGGTCCGGATGGCGGGATCGTCCTCGTCGTCGGCCATTTCCTGATCCGCGGCCGTTGGAGCCATCGGCTCGTCGGCCTTCTTCTGATACGCAGAAGCAGAGTCTTCTTCCGGCTTCCGTTTGGAGGACGCGGCGTCGTCTACCCTGGCAGCCATGGCTCTCGAGCTCGAGCGAGGTATTTTCTGCTGAATTGGGGATTTTGGATTGCGATGAGGAGGAAGCGGCGTGCCCATGGATCTATATATATACACGGGTTGGAACCCTAGGCTAGGCTAGACAGAGTCGGAGATCGAGTCCGTCACGGGTTCCTTTGGCCCTCCTCTTTCTTGGGCCCCCACTGGAGAAACAAACTACAACTCCGCTTTCTAGGTCTTCCACCGGATCGGGCATTTATTGGTCTTTTATTCGAGAAGGAGTAATAACGATTCGTGTAATCTCCCGCCCGAAACAAATTAGGGAGCTGCTAGGAATCGGACGCCGATCCTAGCTTCCCATCGGACTAGTGCTACACCACACGATTGGTTTCATCTGAGACGTAGATTAGGCCAGTAAGAAGCACTCCTTCAGTTCGTATGCAACGCTTACAATACTGGCGATTTATTTTCTAATAACTACTCTCGTGATATATGCCAGATTGGGTTCGCGTCATGTGGCTGCTTCTATCTGAAGAATATTTTGTTTCCAACTAAAATTAACTTTATTTATAGTGCAACTTAAATTTTCTTATTACAAATATATTTTGATTTTCTAATACAGAATGATTGCTCCGAATTTTGGTCCAATTTGTTTCCAGCGCAAAACAAAGGTGCTTCGTAAGACAAAAGAATTATTTCCATGCAGCTTTTAAAAAAATTACATCAACATAGATTCCAATAAGAAGTTTCTTCGAAATTCTATACTATATATTTTTCAATTCTACTATACTTTTCTTGCGCATGCAATCAAAGGTTCTTCAAGCCCAAGGAAAAAATGTCTCCGGAAGTTTTAAACTACTGTATCTATCATGTAGTTTACTTCCTTAGGAATCACAATATATTTCCAAATATACTCCACTTTACTTCGTATGAAAGTAAAAATTTGCTTCAAACACATCAATTTTTTGTTGACGGTGAACAATGTGCTTCCATGTGAATGAAGTTTGCTTCAGATTACAGAATAAATCTATACAGTTTGCTTCCATAAGAAGCATATTTGTTTCCGATGCCACCGCACATGGCTTCCTATAGAAACTGATCTTTGCTTCTATGAAGACATATTATAATTGGTAATCACATATGTTACATTATTTGTATTACTTTCTTCATACATAGAGGAATAAAGTTTCCATATATGTTTATTACATTGCTGAAAGCTTCGACAACATGCTAAGTCGTCAGGGACGACACCAAC
Source organism: Avena sativa (assembly GCA_916181665.1). Lineage (NCBI taxonomy): Eukaryota > Viridiplantae > Streptophyta > Magnoliopsida > Poales > Poaceae > Avena > Avena sativa. The sequence continues at coordinate 73,879,316 of OV702291.1, read as the reverse complement.
ATGGCTGCGTAGTTTGTGGCTGCAACCTTCAGCATGCCCGGGATTGGATCATGGTCGATGACAACGCATATTGGGCCACTGGTTTCATCGACATGTCATGCGTTTGCTACACGATCAACATCGCCTCCTACACGAGAGAAACTTATTTGAGAAACAAAGAAGCATGGTCAACCTTGTTGGAAGCAAATATGGCTAGTGTCTTTCAAGCAAAGTAGCAATGTTGGTGTGTTTCTTACCAAATCCATCAAATAGACAGTAGATATGCGAGCTTTAATCTTGAAAATCCTAACAGTATATTCCTATTGAGAAACCATCGGATCTTGCACACACAAGTATCATTTTTTAGTAAACCAAACAAAATACAAAAAGGATATACATCTGATTTGGAGGAAGCATCCACTGGAATACCACCAACGCCTGCTATTGCCGCCGGCCGGTCACTTCGTCCGCGCCGACGTCTCCTCGCATCAGAGCTTCATCTGTGCCGGCGTGCTGTGGAAGATCCGTAGAGAGACATGAGAGGACAGTGCGTGGGGCTGCCGGAGGAAGCAGAGCAAGGCGGAGATGTGGATGGGAGTGACTGAATTAGGGGAGGCGTTTCCAGCATACCAGTCTACGCCTTAATTAGTGCAGGCGTTACATGGCAACATGCATACTAATTAAAAAAAACTGATGCAAAGGAAGCAACACCAAGCGTTGGATTGAGGAAGCGATCGACGCTGCTGAAATGGTCCGAAGAATCGTCTCCCGCCGGCCTCCGTTGTATAGTATTTACCAACAAATTATACCGCTACTCCCTTTTGTATGTTTTAGCTTTTGTAAAACAAATATATTCAAACATCTAGATATATATGTTTAAAAAAAGCTAAAACATCTTATATTATGAAAAGGAGGGAGTATATTAGAGCATCTTGACTATATTTCGGCACGCTAAAATTGTTTTGCCGTGCGCTACGCCAGGATAGAGTGTGCGGTGCTGGCGCGATCTCCACCGGAGGCGCCATTTTGCAGCGCGTGCTCTGTCGCCAAAAACAGCCCCACACGGCGAAAACATACACTTGCATACAATCAACAAGATCAAACAACCCAAAATAATTCAACAATAAATGGCTCTAAAATCTCCTCGTGGTCTTGAGATTCGGATTTTGGGCGCCCGTGGCCGGCAACGGGCGCTTGGCGACTTGCACCTTGCCCTTCTGCGCGCGGTTGGCGGCAGCTGCGGGGCGCCAGCGCTTGTGTTTGGCCGCGGCGGCACGAAGAGGACGTGTACACGGAGCTGCTGCTAACGGCGGTGGGGGCGATGCGCTAGGGTTTGGCACGGGCAGCGGCAAAACTGCTACACCGTCCGCGGCAGTCGAGGGACGGTGTATTGAGAGTTAGGTGGCATGCCGAACGTCCCGTCCATCGCCGGAATAGCGTCGGTGGCCGCGCGAAGGAGAGAAGTGGCGATGGAGGTCGCGCGGCCGGGGGGAATTTTCGGACGGTTGCCTGGTCGCGCGCGTGGCCAACGATAGCGCGTTGTAGCTGGAGCACCAAATATCCCGCACCGGATAGCGCAAGGTGCCACATCACGTTAAAATTTTACAGCAAGTGCTCGTATGCAGTACAACGCTAATTTATAGTCACTTCTATAAAACGATTCGTGACCCACCAACATGACAACGGCATCGCCCCCCCACACACAGCGGCAGACCTACTGGGTATGCCGGGTATGCCACGGCATACCATGGGAGTCATGCCACTACTGGTATTTGCATAGTATGGAAACAAGAGTCCTATGGATACAAAAAATTACTCTGCTTTAATCTGCAGCCTGGCCCTCAAACATATACCAGCTAGCAGAAAATTACCGATCTAAGAGCATCTCCACTCGTTGGCCGTTTCCAAGCCGAAATCCAGACCTAAATAGCGCCGGACAGACGAAGGTTTCGGCCTGGGACACTAGTGCACACCCCCCCTCTAACACCGGTTTGGAGGGCCCTCTAACAGCGGTTGTAGAACCGCTGTTGAGGGTTCGGTGTTAGAGGGGCCCCCCCTTTAACACCGGTTCTTATACGAACCGGTGTTAAAGGGTGGCGCACGTGGGGCTGCCGCAGGGCTCAGGCCCCTCCCCTTTAACACCGGTTCGTAACACGAACCGGTGTTAAAGGTTCTGTGCCGCGGCAGGAAAAGGAGATAAATCTCTGCCGCGGCAGGAAAACGGCCTAAATCTCTGTCGCGGCAGAGTTCTGCCCCTGCCCCGTTCTGGGCGTATTTCTGCGGCGCGGCGGGGACGGGGAGGGGGGGAGGGGGAATCGATCGGGAGCGGTATACACATACATCGTCATCGGTACATACGAGTACATGAATAATTAAGCAACTATTATTATACACAACATCGTCATTGTGTGGTATTCTCCGTAAACGTTGAAGCATCAAGTACAAGACAAACACGTTCAAGCATATATACAACGTTCATTTTGGTGGATATCTAAAGATTTCTCCGCCAGGCGTGACGACCTCATCAAGTAAGAACCCCGCCAATTCCTCTTGAATGGCTCATATGCGGTCAAATGGTAGGAGTTGGTCCCGCATCCGTTCGATCTGAATATATATGAAGAATGGGGTCAATATATATATATAAGAATAAAACTCAACACAATTGATGGTAATAAAATAATGTTGTGTACTTTGTTTACTTACTCTAAGTTGTTCTAGTGCGGCTTGGCCCGTCGCACATATCGTGTTGCGAATGAACTCGCAAACATAGTATCCACATAAGTTATTGCCGTGTCCCTGATGCATGCACTTTACGAGAATAGAGAGTTCAATCAAAATAATAATCAATAAAGCATGATATAATGGAATTGGAAGCAGAATCAAAGAGATACGCAGACCTAGCTAGCTAGTATTACTTATATTTTGGTCTAAAAATTTTAGTTCTTCTGACCATTCACCCACGGCCCTGCCCGTGAACCTTTTCCAAACCCTGTCCGGCAAAGAAAATGGATAAAGGAGTAATTAATTACTTGTTGTCACGAAAGTTGCCGATCTAGTGCGATAATATGATTGAAATTACCTCTGGAGCATCTCTCTAAAGTCTGCCCATCGCTCTTTTTCTTTTTGTAACGAGTCCATGACAAGGACTTTTCCTGAGTCAGGTTGAATGACTAGCAGAATAAAGTGAAACCTACGCACACATAACTCATCATCAGTTACACTTAACATCGAGTAAGCCGAAACAGAATGTGTACAAGAGAGGGTAACAGTACTCACGAGAAGTTGTAAGGCAATAGTATTTCCCTTTTGGTTTGTTGTCTCAGTAAAGACCTTAGCAATAAATCTTCTGTTTGCCCGGGTTTGGTTCTTACCACTTCTTCATGAACTCTATTTGGGTCAACGAACCCAATGTCAAAAGGTCCTCCTTTCATGCATTTTATAACCTTTTTCCTGCATAATAGTATATACATATATGGTGAGCATATATATATATACATGCAATTAATGAAGTGAATGAGATGAGATAGAAAATACAGAAATAGTACTTACACACAGTAAAGGCTGATGGCAGCTTTGTCGAGTTCCTTCTGATTGAATAGAAAATGCAAGTCTTTAATGTTGAAGGCGATCTCGTCGTCTCCGCACAAGAAAATCTGATCTCTTATATGCGCCTTGATCCATTCTTCCTTTCTCGTCTTGCAGAAATCAAGGTACCACTTGTGCAATCTTCGCATCTTTGTTGGTAGATTCTTGAGCTCCTCTTTCTTGACGAGATTCTTCCCATACTTCCATGGCTGTATGGGGTTGGTATCGCATTTGGGCAAGTTGTCTACCATGATGTTCAAGTATGCAATGTAAGTCATCCCCATCTCATTGGCCTTTCTTTGTAGCTCTGCCTCGTAATCATTTACGGGAGGAGCGTCCCGTGTGTCGAACACTTGGAGCGGGGCGCATGATTGGTTTTCCTGCTCTCCGAGCATGGGAACTGTTTTCTGGGGTGCCGCACGACTGCTACTTTCAGTCTCCCTACGGCGCCTTGCATCCGCCTTCAAAATCTGGCGCTCGTAGTCCGGCACAAGTGGGGTTTCAGGTTTCAAAAGATTTTTGTAAAACTTCTCCACCACCGCCGGATCTATTTTCTCCTTTGGCTCGGCCCGTCTAGGTGCAAAGAATTTCTTGACCTCTTCTTCCGAGATCCTATTGGTCTCCTCGTCGCTGCGATTCCACGGTAAAACCGGCAATGGCTTGGCGAAAGGCTGCGGGACGTAGTTTTTTGAACTCTTTGGTGTACGGTTTCCTGTGGATTTCTTTGTGGCAGTGCTAGTGATGCTCTTCGTGGCAGTGCTCTTCCGCTTACGCTGAGGAGATGGTTGAAGCGCCGGAGATGGCTGACGGGCAGGAGATGGCTGGCGCGCCGGAGATGGCTGGCGCGCCGGAGATGGCTGCCGCGCAGGAGATGGCTGAAGCGCCGGAGATGGCTGAAGCGGCTCAGACTGCTGACGCTGTGGAGACAGCGGGGGTGCCAGTGGCCTCCAATTTGGAAGCACGATGTGTTCCTTCTTCCAAAGAATGGTTGTTTTCACTGCAAATTTGAGTTGAGTTTCCCCTTCACCTGTAGCATGGTCAAGCTGTGCTTCCTCATATTCCTTCACAACCTCATCCACCCCAACAATAGCATAGCCATCTGGAATCGGTCGGCAGTGGTAAGTTCCACCAGCTACAGGAGGTAAGGCATAGCCGACAGCCACCTTAATGGATAAGCCCATTAATCTCACATGCAGCTCAGCGTGTTCACTCTCTGTGATCTTATCCATGGAGTATCGAGGACCCGCCATTTCAAGTGTGGGCTGCACGTTCTCCGTGGAAGCCACGCTGCTTTTCCGCGCAGAGTCTGGGCCGCCGGCAGCTTCCAATGCAGGCTCTTCGTGCTGCTGAGATGGGCCGATAGCTTGATGGCTCTGTTATGCATTCACTTGCGCCTTCAGCGCCACAAGTGCATGTTCTATCTGTGTCATCTGCTCTGTACGCTCTTTTTCTTTTCTGCCGCACCATCTGTAAGAGTCGCTCCACTCGGCAAACCCATCCTTCCACGTCATACCCCCTGTGCCTCGTGCATGTCCAGGGTGTTCTTTTTTACCGATGGCGCGTGTGAGCTGGTCATTCTCTCTGTCGGGATGGAAGGTCCTGGCGGCTGTTTCCTCGTATGCCGTGATGAGTTCAGTGACGGGTTTGGCAAGGAGGCAGGTTGGGAAGATACACAATCCTGTTTCTGGGTCCAACCTTGCCCCGATTCCGTAGAACCAATTCTTTGCACGTAGGTCCCACCCATGTGTCTGGGGTGTGATCCCTCTGTCGCGCAGGGCCTTCTCAGCTTCCTCCCACTTAGGCCTCTGAGATATGTAGCCACCTGACCCTGTCCTCTGGTGATATTCCTTCTTCTGGGCATTTAGCGTATTGGTTTCTGACCTCTTTGTAGCTATAGCACCTTCCTTGTATGCCACAAATTCGCGCCAGTGAGGTCTTATCTTCGCATAATATGCGTCTTTGAAATCTGGAGTCTCGCGAGCTTTGACAAATTTGTTCAATTTTGTCTTCTAGTTGCGGAAAGCATCAGCCATCTTCTTTAGAGTCCACTCTTTGACCTTTTCCTTTATAACCGGTTTGTTTTCATCCTCCTCTGGCGGAAGGGTGAAATTTACCAACAGCGAATTCCAAAGCGTTTCTTTGGATCTTTCATCGACAAAGGTACCGTCGCCCTTCTTTGGCTTATTCCAATATTCAATTATGATTGGGATTTGGCCCCTAACAACAACTCCAGCCTGACATACAAATTTGTCTGCGGCCTTCTTGGGCTCCATCGGCCTGCCATCAACACGGACTGCTTCGATCGTGAACTTTGCACGATCTTTCAACCGATGGCTCGCGCCTCGCTTGCTCTTTTTCGTAGAAGAAGATGGTTGCTGGTTGGTCGATCCAGAGGGCTAAAAGAAGAAAGAAGCGTTAATTAATACATGTAGAATAAGATTGTTGGTGGAAGTCAACAGAGGCTTAATCAATGCATATACCTCGCCGGACTTTGTAATCACTAAATTGCGTTCACCGGAGTCTTCATCTTCTCCATGACTACTTGAGTTGTCATCATGTCCCTCCAAGTCTAGATATTGTGAGGTGTCCTCATCGATAATGTTCTCCATTATTTCTTCTTCTTCAAGGTTTCTACTAAGTGGATCCATAGTTTCTAAAACAATAATATTATCTAGAGTAAGAGAGTAAACATTCAAGTGGACTTGGATTCATACACAAATATACATATTATTCATACAAAAATACACAAATAGGATAAAGTACATAAGATAAAGTACATTATTAATACATCACCGGAGAATAGCTCGGGTGCATTATAGGATAAAGTATAAGATAAAGTACATTATTAATACATCACCGGAGAATAGCTCGGGTGCATTATAGGATAAAGTATAATATAAAGTACATTATGAATACATCACCGGAGAATAGCTCAGGTGTATTATAGGATAAAGTATAAGATAAAGTACACTATTAAGATAAACTAGCGAACGCGGCTGCCGCGTTCTATGCTACGGGAGCTCTGCAGCCACAGAAGAGGAACCATCACCGGAGAATAGCTCGGGTGAGATCCGTGAACCTGCCAGATATTGGAGAACCTAGTCTCCAAAAGATACATGTATCGCCGTACATGCTCGTCCTCCTCCCTAATACGACGACGTACCACCTCCTCGGGGGCTGGCTCCCTCTGCACCGCTCCTGGACCTCGTGGACGCCACCAAAGAAGCTCCGGGTCGACGATGATACCCGGATTCTTCACCAAGGTACGAGTCCCGACAGGTAGCACCTGCCAGTGCCAACCCGGCGGAGCCCAGACTCGGACATCCCCGACAGAGTCCAGTAGGCTCGGACGAGATGGACGCGGCATAACTAAATAATAGCAATAAACAATCATAAAACATAAACAGTAACTAAATTACTAAGTATATATTGCCCTAATAACAATAACCCTAAACCTATCACTAACTAAACTAAACCTTATTAACTAAGTATTCTAACTAAACCTAATCCCTAATAAACCCCAATCCCTAATAAAACCCTAAGCCCTAATAATAAACTAACTAAAATCCCTAACTAAATCACTACTAAAATCCCTAATTAAATCACTAACTCAATCACTACTAAAATCCCTAACTAAAATCCCTAACTAAATCACTACTAAAATCCCTAACTAATTCACTAACTAAATCACTACTAAAAATACCTAACTAAAATCCCTAACTAAATCACTACTAAAATCCCTAATTAACTAAATCCCTAATTAACTAAACTCCATAACTAAAATCCCTAACTAAATCACTACTAAATCCCTAATTAACTAACAAAATCATATTACACTAGCTACTAAATAATATTACAACTATACACTACTATTACACTACTAAATAATATTACACACAAAATAATATTACACTACCAAATAAAATTACAACTATATACTACAAAACAAAAAAATGGAAAAAAAGAACTTGGACGGGCCGGGGGCGCCGGCCCGGCCGCATAGCCCGCACCGCCGCCGGCGTGCACGGCTGTCGCCGGCCCGCCTGCTCGCCCACAGTGGCCGGCGGCGCCACGCCGTCGCGTAGCCGGACGGGAGAGAGCGAAGGGGAGGGGCGGCGGGGTGAACCTCTGGCCGGGGGCACACGCGAGGCGGCTGGAGTGGCGGCGGCGGTTGGGAGCGGTGGCGGCTGGAGTGAGTGGCGGCGGCGGCTCCCGCGGGATGGCGACGACGACCGGCTGGCGGGGAAGAATCGATCGATCTGGCTGGGGGAAGAAGGAAGGGGTGGCGCGCGCATTATAACACCCGCCCCCTTTAACACTGGTTCGTGGCTGGAACCGGTGTTAAAGGGGGGGGTGTAACACCGGTTCGTGGCTGGAACCGGTGTTAAAGGGGGGGCATTTATTTTATGCATTAAAGGAGTGGGGGCATTTATAATTCAAAAAATAGGATATGAATTTAGAAAATTCATATCTTATTCATTTCAACTCAGAAAAAATATGAATAATATATCATAATTTTCAGAAAAATAATATCTATACATTCATGTAAAACATTTTATATTTACTTTAGATGAAAATTTTCAAAATGATTAAAACACTTACATATAAATTTTGATTATTCAATTCAAACAAAAATAAATTGTCAAATCCTAAAACTTTGAACATAAGAAATATTAAGCATCTAAAAAGGAATCTAACCCTATTTTATTAGAGCAAATCATATTTTATTTTGTATTAACATTTTTGAATTGATTGGATATTTAAATGCCGCATCTTTTGTATACACTTGAATCTGACAAAGCCTCGCTCAACTTGCATTGGATTTTTGATAAAATAGCATATTATGAACCTAAAAATGATTTTTGTAAAAAATAATGAGCATCGTATCATGTACCTATAGTTCATATCTAACCCACTTCCTGCCGATTCGGCAGAAATTTGTCTTTTTCACCAGAGGTGGACGGAAAGGTTTCAGATCCCCCTGTTTTTACATTGTCCATATAAGGTGGTCTAGTATTTTTGTAAAATGTGGTGGTGGTTTTTTGAATTACCATTTGGTGGTTGCTTCACAAAACCGTCCGTTTTTTATGACCGGAAAATGGAAAATGCCTTTTTGGTGCGATAAAAAGGAAAACTTCCTCTTGCAACATTGTTTGCCATGCCATGATGCACATGTATGCACAATATGGCCATATTATCACAAACTATGCCTTGATTCTAGCCATAACATTGGTCATTTGACCCGAAAGCCAAGAAACCTCGAATGAGATAGATCATTTTGTGAAGGAGATAGAACTGGAATTAAAATACAGAATGCAACTAATAGTAAGTTACATAAAGCACGACTGAAAATTAAGATACATAAAAGAACTGAAAATTAAGATACATGGCCAGATTAAGTAAGAATCAGCCGAACTTGTTTCGGAATGTTGGAGTGATTCAGTCATGCTCCTGCCTACACCTGTAATACTCGCCACTATAGTCGTCGTACTCGCCGCCGCCGTCATCGCTGTCGTCGTCGGGGTTGCCGTAATTGAACCTTGAAGGCTGAGTACGCGTGGGCTGGACTTGAGGGTAGCGCAGACGGGGGTTATAGTCGACGGCAGTGTCATAGGCCATGACGCTCTGGAGAGTCTGACCACGCCACCATAGCCGACGGCCGGCCTCGTTGAAGTTCGGAGGAGGTGGGCCGTCCTCCTCGTGCCTGGCGAGCGCCCTCTCACGCCGATCCACGAAGAAGGCTTCCCAAGTAGGGAAATAGTCGGGATGCCATCTGGGATTCCTCCGCTGCTCCGGCGTGAGCTCGAAGTAGTAGTGGTTCGTGATGGCCATCCGGCGCGCCACACCTAGAGGGACAGGAGGAACCGGCACTCCTCCGGCGCTCAGCATCCAGCCGACGGGGACACAGTAGCCCATCGGGCAGGGGTAGTTCGAGTCGCAAAGCGCCTCCGCCTCCCTGGGGGTTAGTGCTACGGTGGAAGCCATGGGAAAGAGTGATGAGGTTGCAGATATGAGTCTAGAGATGTGCAATGACAATGGAGGCCAACCCTACATATATATATAGTGAAGAACTGGCGGGAAGAACTGGAGGGAAGAACTGGCAGGAAGAACTGGCGGGAAGAAAAATGGCGGGAAAAATGGCGGGAAGAAAAATGGCGGGAAGAAAAATGGAGGGAAGAAATAGAAGGAATAAAAATGACTCATTTAATACATATACTGTTAACAGAACAAGACTTATATCTGCCGCCTCTCTCCACTCTATCCCATGGCTTTCACCATACCTCTAACCCCAGGGAGGCGGAGATGGAGTCTTTCATGGGCTAGCAGGAAAATATTTTCCGAGGCGGAACTTCCGAAGATGCCATAGGGCGTGTGCACCAAGGGCATCTTCGAGAAATTCCGCCACGGGAGATTTCCAAACCCTTTCCTCCATCCATGGGGATGAAACTCTCCATCCATGTTGGCTTGGTCGTTGCCATAGCACATCTACACTCATATCTGCCGCCTCTCTCCACTCTATCCCATGGCTTTCACCATACCTCTAACCCCAGGGAGGCGGAGATGGAGTCTTTCATGGGCTAGCAGGAAAATATTTTCCGAGGCGGAACTTCCGAAGATGCCATAGGGCGTGTGCACCAAGGGCATCTTCGAGAAGTTCCGCCACGGGAGATTTCCCAACCCTTTCCTCCATCCATGGGGATGAAACTCTCCATCCATGTTGGCTTGTTGAGTTGCTTGCCATGGCGTATCGATGCTCCTTTTATAGGCACGGCGCCGCTTCTAATTTGTCTTCTTCCTCCGACAGGGCGTCGTGCGCTACATCGAGCAGTGTAGTCCACCCACGCGTCCTTATCCTACCAACAGCTTTAGTCCCGGTTTGAGCCCCCACCCGGTACTAAAGGTTACCCACGCGTCCTTATCCCACCGACAGTTTTGTTAGATGACACAAAAACCACCTTTGGTCCCGGTTGCACCCACCAACTGGTACTAAAGGTTAGCCACCCCCCTTTTGTTAACAGAAGAAATATGACATTGATTTCCATGTTGAGATACATATGTGTGCCAAAAATGGCTCAATTAATACATATAGTCAATCTTATGATCACGTCGGCCGTAACCATAGAGTATCAACACCGTTTAATAGGATGGTTGGGTCAGTCTTCACTCTGAAGGGCGGAATTTCATCAAACTTATTATAATCTTCTGACATGTTTGTCTTGTCCTCCACTCCCACAATGTTTCTTTTCCCTGAAAGAACTATGTGACGCTTTGGCTCATCGTGTGATGTATCTGTTTGCTTATTTTTTCTTTTTTTCGGTTTGGTAGACATGTCCTTCACATAGAAAACCTGAGCCACATCATTGGCTAAGACGAATGGTTCGTCTAAGTTCTTGTCTACCTTCATAAGATTGTTGATATCCACCGTTGTCATTCCATACTTCTTGTCTACCTCAACCCTCCCTCTTGTTAGCTTGACCCATTTGCATCGAAACCCATAATACGTGGTCTTTTGCCCATTGTCTTCTGCTGCATCGAAGCGGACACCACTATTTTGGTTGGTGCTCTTTTTATCTTGGCCTATCGTGTAAAATGTATTCCCATTTATCTCGTACCCTTGGAAAGTACATACAGTCGAAGATGGTGTTCTGGCCAACAAGTACAGCTGATCCCCAATAGTGGTGTTATTCGTGAGAAGTCTTTGCAGCCAGCCGCCAAAACTCGCCATGTGTTCACTTATAATCCATTCATCAGACTGTCCTGGGAGTTTGAGGCGTATTAAATTCTTGTGTTCATTGATATACGGGGCAACCAAGATAGATCTTTGTAAAACTGTGTAGTGTGCTTGATTGAGAGAATGCTCGTCCCTACATATCATTGCTTTACATCCTAGGGTGTCTTTTCCACGCAGTCTCCCCTCATGTCGTGATTCTGGAACACCAATCGCCTTAAGGCCAAGAATAAAATCAACACAGAACTCAATGACCTCCTCTGTTACATAGCCCTTGGAGATGCTTCATTCTGGCCTAGCACGGTTATGAACATATTTCTTTAAGACTCCCATGTACCTCTCAAAGGGGGACATATTGTGTAGAAATACAGGACCGAGAATGGCAATCTCTTCTACTAGGTGAACTAGGAGATGCGTCATAATATTGAAGAAGGATGGTGGGAACACCAACTCAAAGCTGACAAGACATTGGGCCACATCTATCTGTAACCCTGGTAGGCTTTCTGGATCGATTACCTTCTGAGATATTGCATTGAGGAATGCACATAGCTTCACAATGGGTACTCGAACATTTTCAGGTAGAAGCCCCCTCAATGCAATCGGAAGCAATTGTGTCATAATCACGTGGCAGTCATGAGACTTCAGGTTTTGGAATTTTTTCTCTGCCATATTTATTATTCCCTTTATATTCGACGCGAAGCCAGACGGGACCTTGATACTGCTCAGGCATTCAAAAAAGATTTCCTTCTCTGCTTTAGTAAGAGCATAGCTGGCAGGAGTTAAGTGGCATCGTTTACCCTTCTCGTTCTCAGGATGCATAGGCTCTTCAGGGTCTTTCAGACGTTGCTGGTCCTGCCGTGCTTCCGGTGTATCTTTTGTCTTCCCATACACTCCTAGGAAGCCTAGCAGGTTCACGCAAACATTCTTCGTCACGTGCATCACGTCGATTGAAGAGCGGACTTTCCAATAGGGTAGGTCCCAAAATATAGATTGCTTCTTCCACATGGGCGCGTGTCTGGCATCGTCATTCGGAACAGATAGACTGCCAGGACCTTTTCCAAAGATCACTTCTAGGTTCTTGACCATACCAAATACCTCCTCACCGGTACGGAGGACAGGCTTCCTCCGGGGTTCTGCCAGACGTTTGAAATGCTTGCCTTTCTTTCTTACTGGATGCAGGTTCGGAAGAAATCGACGATACCCTAGGTACACAACCTTCTTACATTTATCCAAATATACACTTTCAGTCTCATCTAAACAGTGTGTGCATGCATTGTATCCCTTGTTTGTCTGCCCTGAAATGTTACTAAGAGCAGGCCAATCATTGATGGTTACGAAAAGCAATGCTCGTAGGTCAAATGGCTCCCTTTTGTGCTCATCCCACATACGTACACCTGGTTTGGCCCACAGCTGTAAAAGTTCTTCAACTAATGGCCTTAGGTACACATCAATGTCGTTGCCGGGTTGCCTCGGGCCTTGGATGAGCACTGGCATCATAATGAACTTCCTCTTCATACACAACCAAGGAGGAAGGTTATAGATACATAGAGTCACAGGCCAGGTGCTGTGACTGCAGCTCTGCTCACCAAAAGGATTCATGCCATCTGTACTTAGACCAAACCTTAAGTTCCTTGCATCACGTGCGAAGTTCGGGTACTCTCGCTCGACTTTTCTCCACTGTGACCCATCAGCGGGGTGTCTCAACATCGCGTCTTTCTTACGGTCTTCCATGTGCCATCACAACAACTTGGCATGCTCTTTATTTCTGAAGAGACGTTTTAACCGTCGTATTATAGGAGCATACCACATAACCTTGGCAGGAACCTTCTTCCTAGGGGCCTCGCCCTCAACATCGCCAGGATCGTCTCGTCTGATCTTATACCGCAGTGCAGTGCATACCGGGCATGCATCCAAATTCTCGTACTTCTCACCGCGGTAGAGGATGCAGTCATTAATGCAGGCATGTATCTTCTGCACGTCTAATCCTAGAGGGCAGACAACCTTCTTTGCTTGGTATGTACTGTCGGGCAACTCATTATTTCTTGGAAGAAGATTCTTCATTTTTACCAACAACTTTGAAAATACGCTGTCAGTCACACCGTTCTCTGCCTTCCATTGCAGCAAATCCAGTGTGGTACCTAGCTTTTTGTGGCCATCTTCGCAAGTTGGGTACAACAATGTTTTGTGATCCTTTAACATCTGCTCCAGCTTCTCCTTCTCCTTTTCAGTTTCACATTCTTCCTTTGCATCAGTAATGGCCCGACCAAGATCGTCATCAGCGGGCCCATCTGCTGCCTCTTGATCTTCATTATCTACCCCCTGCGCAGTATCATCATATTCAGGATACATATTATGATAGTTGTCATCATCCTCTTCTTCTTCGTTGTCTTCCATCACAACCCTTTTTTTCCGTGCTTGGTCCAACAATTATAGCTGGGCATGAAACCGGATTGAAGCAGGTGGGCGTGAATGGTTCTGGTATTTGAGTAGTCTTTCGTGTTCTGATAGTGAACACACAGACAGCACATAAAACCATTGTGACCACGGTTTGCATTAGCCACAACGATAAAATTTTGGAGGCCCGTAATGTACTCGGAAGTGCGGCGGTCACCGTACATCCATTGCCAGTGCATCTGCATTAATATATAGTATATATCAAAAAATAATAGGGAGATGACCATTTATATATATAGTACATCAATGACACATGAAAGGATAGTTGCCGACCTCGACCGAGAAGGAAAGAGCAACGAGAAAACTTATTTTGAGCTCTCGGGCATTTCACCGAACACCTCTTGTGCATACGAAAAAACATAAACTAGCACACTTCACACCCTCTTGCTAGGCTCCAAAATGAGATAGTGAAAAAATGGAAGAGTGGGGTGTGGGTTGCGGTGTCTTATATAGCCCCCCCCTTTAACACCGGTTCAAGCCACGAACCGGTGTTAAAGGGGGGGGGCTGCGCGGGCCACTGGTGCAGGGGACTTTAACACCGGTTCGTGCCACGAACCGGTGTTAAAGGGGGGGCTCCTTTTTGCTGCACGGGCCACGCTGGTACAGGCCCCCCTTTAACACCGGTTCGTAGAAGAACCGGTGTTAAAGCCCATTTCCAGGCTCAACCAAAGGCCTCGTTTCCACTAGTGGGAATGGCCGATTTTCCACTCGCGTTCCCAGGCCGAGTTCCCATGTCGGCGTATTTTCGCCCAAATTTGGCTCAAATTCGTCCACTTTTCGGCATATATCGGCATAATACGAATACAGAGCAATGTTCGGCATAGTTCTGGACGAAATTAACCACAGTTTGGCATAAAATTAAACATAGTTCGGCAAACAATAAAAATACAACATATTTCGGCCTTGTTCGGCCAGATTCATGTTGGGCATCTATGTGTTTCCCCTGCGTATCCATAGGTGCTCGACCAGATCATCTTGCAGTTGTTGATGCACTACCGGGTCTCGAATCTCCTGACGCATGGCGATGAAGGCAGCCCAGGTTGGCGACACCTGATGAAGGCAGCTCTTGTCGTCGGAGTCCATGGCCGAACGGGCCAATCGTCGAACACTTGACGGGCGAGGTGGTGGGAGCTAGAAGCGTGGGCGAGCTACGATGAAGGTGGGGGCGGCGAAAGTGACCTAGGCTGCGGGGGGAACTTGCGGCGGTGGCGGCAGACCTATCTACATGCGCGATTTCGGCTTGAATCGGAGGAGCTTCGCCGGCGCAAGCATGGCGGCGAGCCAGCTGGGGGGTGGAATCCTTCGCCGCGGGGGGAGGCAACTGGTGATGAGAAATGGTATGTCTCGCCGACAGGGCTGGCCCATCCACGTTTTCTCTCCATCCGGCGTTTCCAGGCCGTTCTCGACGCCTCGGGTTCGGCCTGGGAACGCCGGACCAATTTTGAGCCAAATCCGGACGAAACCGGCGTCCTGGAACACGACTGGGCGAAAAATCGCCATCCAGACCAAAAATACACCCTAGAAACGGCGTCCTGAGAACGCGAGTGGACATGCTCTAAGATCCAAACGCCCAGCGCATGCGCATCTACCAACCCACTACGCCGCTATCAACTCGATTGGAGACTGTAGTCTGCTGGACTGAACACCGCCGCGCGCAATGCCATAACCTAACTCACCCTTCGCCGGCCGTGTCCACGCCGACGGCCGGAAGCGCAGGACCACGAGACCTTCGTGATCTAGGCCGGTGATCGACGTCGCAAGCCACATCCTTCCCCACGGTAATGATTCAAGCATACGCTTTTATATTTTAATTCTAGAATCATATATATCCGCCTGAATAGTTAAATACAAATTAATTATGTAGTACTTCCTCCTCTCAACTAGTTGTCTTAGATAGGTCTATATTCATATTTTTTTAGTATATAAATACATACAAAATTTAGACAAATCTGACTTATATTATTTTTAGTATATAAAGAAACATTATCCTCTAACTTATATTTTCTATTGAATGACTTAGTTAGGAAGAAAGAACCAAAGACATTGCATCCTCTAGCAAAGCAGGTTGATGCTGCTACAGATCTTTGGTACAACTCAAGCGCTTTGCATCGTATTAAACCACATGCTCCACCGCTTGTGCGGGCCCCGTTAATTCCTTGGAGCCAACTTTATATTTAAATTGTATATTATTTATTGCTCATGTATTGTATTACAATGCAAATTTTCAAGTATTCGTTCAATAGGTAAATATAATTTATAAGAATAGTCGTTAAATTTTTAGCGCGGCATACCCATCGGTAAATTCCTAGATCCGCCACTGCACACACACACTTCCGCGCGTCCTGCCGCCTCACTCGCGTCCCTCTCTGCCATTAGGCAGATGCCAATCATTATTCATGAACCAGGTAAATCATTACTTCAACCAAACTAAGTCGTTCCCCGCAATAACAATAACCAAACTAGTACTATCTTTGTTTGGGATTATTGGTTATAAGAAATATTTTTTGAGATTATAAGGAATATATCATTTATTAGTCTCTCTCGTCCAATGCATGTTCTTTTTTTCCTCTCACTTCTCTTATCCATGTAAAACTATTGGTGCATGCATATATTAATGAGAGAGAGTTATGTAGTGTCTTGGTATTAGCAACTTGGTCGTTAGGACTAAGAGCAATGGCAATAGTAGAGTAAACTGCTGGCTATAAGACTAGCCCCAATCAGGATATCATAGGTAGTATCATGCATGCCGTGTTGGCAAAATTCTGACGTGGCATGCTAATTAATGATGAAAGAGGTTGTGTTGGTATCATATGTAGATACGGTATCATAGCACGTAGAACTAGAAAAACTAATCCCAAATGAATTTTATACACAATTTTGCATTGAGATTCTACAAAACAATAAATATACTAAGACTATGAGACTACTACATGATACTATGCATTATAGAGATGGTATCATATACTAGTATCATATATATGATACTACTATATGATACTCTCCATTGTGACTAGTCTAAGGCACGTCCATGTCATCTAGAGTCAACCTAATAGCCAACATATACAATAGATAGAGATAAAAGTATATACTTTATTAATGTATGACCCACTTTACACTCTCATATAGTGTCTAGGAGCATGTGCTGCAGTTGGCTATTAATTAAGAGCCCACTCCTCTTCTCTCTCATCTTCTCTCTCATCCAACTAAATATAAATATACTATTTTAAGTCATATAGCCTGCTGACTGGACCTTGTTGTACTTGCTCTAATAAGGCCTTTCACAATGGGTGTATCTTAGCTCTATATCCTAGGCAATTTGCTTATGTTGCACTATAGTTAATGATGAAAGAGAGTGATGTTATAAGCTAAGCTACACCTCCTACAGGCAACCATAGGCAGGAAAATTGGCTAGCCCAATCCTATACATGCATGAGCCCCAAATCATTAAATGCATGAACTCATAAGATACACTCTTAAGAAACGGTCCATTGTAGTGGCCGTTTCTTAGAATATGTCACTGCCTATGATAGCGTGCTAAGAAACAGTGCATTGTGAAAGGCCTAATCCCAAACATAGGTAGTACTAAATTACAGCTTTTAAGCCACATGGTCCCTCATGAAGACCATGTCTCTCTCGTCCATTCATGCGACCGCTCGCGCACACCGCTGCTCACCCCAGCCACCTCCCCTACCGCTCAATCCTTTCCCTCCACCGCCACCGGTGCCGCCAAATACTCCTAGTCCAGTCGCTCGTCCGCTGGCTGAAAAGGGACGGGACACAGGCGGAACTAAGGGATCTAGCTTGTTTCGGGAGAAGAGTGCAGGATAAGTTGGCGGCGGGTCAGATCCATTGGTGACGACCACCACATCAAGGTGGAAGGTAACATTCTCGCTGATTCCGGGGGATGGGATTCACAAGGTTCATCAATTCCGGGCAGGGATTCTGCTCGTTTACCCTAGGGTTCGTCGGTTTGTGCTTCGGGATTATAGTGGCCAGGTCTTGGATGCTCGCTCGTGGGTAAAGGAAGGTCAGGTGAAGTTGGGCGATGTGCTGGTTTTCCCAATTTTCTAGTTCGAATTTCCGATAGAACTCTTTCCCCTTCGATTCATGTGTTCAGAGATTCAAACTTGGTGAACTCGGCTTGGCCTGAATCACCGGAATCGATTCGATGGATATCCGATTATACGTGCAATAAATTTGTGAATCGTTTTTTGGGGATGGTCATCCTCCGATGTGCTGAATGGAGGTTGGTTCTTCTCGATGAGGAAGGGATTGCGGTATATGTTCGTCAACTCTGAGATGGGGAAGAGGTTCATTCTGACTCTACGGGTATGTTATTGATGAGGTTTCCTAGTCCTAGGGATATCGCTCGGCTCGCAAGCGAACAGCCAACCTCCAGGAAACTTCCCCCGTGCTTCCACCCCCTCCTTCCCTTACAATCCATTTCAGCGCCGCCGCGCGGCGCAGATTTTCCCCTCGGTACCAACCCCTCGGCGCCGCCACCGTTGTCGGTGCACGCGCACGCACGAAGTGTCCCCGGCCGATGCGCCCACCCCAGCGACCCCGGCCACCGCGCGGAGCGATTGGCGGCCACGTGGCGCTAGATTCAGTTGCGCTGTGCTGCCGCGGTGCCGATGTCTTTCTCGAGCCGGAAGGCAACTTCCCGCACACAACGTGTTTGTCAAAAGGTTTGTTCCGCCGCGCCCGTGCCCATTTTGTGTGCATTTTAGATGGTACAAGTTTTTCAATTATTTTGCATTTTTGTAGATGAGTTCATCCTATGATTCATCTCATGATGAATTCGACCTTGAGGAAGAAGAGACCTTTTGCATGCTTCTGTCTTGGCGCACCAACAAGAAGCCGAAGATTGGTGGCTTGGTTTTTGGTAGGCAGAGGTTGCGGAGGGCACAGATCGAAGGCCGCAACAAGCTGATGCGGATGTATTTCAATGACGATGTAGCATTTCCTGAGAGCTATTTTCGTCACCGTTTTCGGATGATCATCAATTTGTTCAAGCACGTCGCGATGGAGGTGGCCAAGTATGATACTTATTTTGTACGGAAGAGGAATTTCACCGAAGAGCTCGGGCATAGCACCTAATAGAAGGTGACCCCTGCTTTGAGGATGTTAGCATATGGTATACCGACGGATCTCATTGATGACCACTTGGCCATGGGTGAAAGCACCACTATCAAATGTGTCAAGCGGTTTGTTGTAGCCATTGTGTAAGTGTTTGGCGCCAAATATTTGAGAGCCCCTAATGCCGAAGACACAACTAGGCTTTTGGAGGTGAACAAGGCTCGGGGTTTTTCAGGAATGCTTGGGTCAATTGATTGCATGCATTGGAGTTGGAATAATTGTCCCAAGGTATGGCATGGACAATTCAAAGGGCACAAAATGGATTCTACTATAATCCTTGAAGCGGTGGGCGACCACGAGACTTGGATTTGGCATGCATTCTTTGGTATGCCTGGGTCTTGCAATGGCATCAATGTTCTTCAAAGGTCTCCACTTATGACAAGGATTGCATTGTGTGAAGGTCCATAAGTGGAGTTTGAAGCAGATGGCCACAAGTACAACTATGGGTACTATCTTGTCGACGGCATCTACCCAAGGTGGCAAATATTTGTGAAGCCGGTTAAAAAACCTAAAGGTAAGAAACAAACCAACTTTCACAATGCACAAGCGGCGGCTAGGAAAGATGTGGAGGGAGCATTTGGAATTTTACAAGCCCAATTTGCTATTGTTAGAGGACCGGCTAGATTTTGGGATAAATAGTGCCTTTGGTATATCATGAATGCTTGTGTCATCATGCATAACATGACCATAGAGAATGACCGTGGAAAAGATGTAGATCATGGTCACCACTATGAATTGATGGGGGTGCCTGTACAAGTTAGTAGATCACAACATAGGGTGGCACAGTTCATTACTTCTTATCATTCAATCCGGTCCAATGAAACACATGATGAGCTTCAACAAGATCTCATCGAGGAGTGGTGGAAATGATTTGGAACCCGCTAGTATCATACTTTATCATTTCTATGTTTGTTGTATTATTGTAAAACTATTTGTTGGTATATTATAAAACTATTTGTTGTATTGTTGATGTAAAGCTTGTTGTAATAAATTAACTAGATAATTTATTGTTAATTTTTCGGGATTTGTTTGATCTTGTTGAATGCATATATTTGTTAGTTTGGTGTTTATGCCGGTAGCGCGCTCTCCAGTTTACAGCTCCTAGCGAGGGCCAATCTGCGCTTGCAATTGATTTGGAGAGGAGAGAAACACTCTTGATCCCCCGCTTGCCATGGCCGATCCCCCCGAAATTGTTAGGGAACGGTTCACGCCGATGATGCTCCAGCTCACCTAGGTTGCTCTACTGAACATGACAACTCTGTTCAGCGTCGTACACACGACAGCAGATGATGTTGCAACCTCTCACACTCACTCGCAATTTTGGTGGTTAGAAATCAGAACGAGAGACACGGTACACAAGTGTTTGCGCTGCGTGCCCCGATTGCAGCTTTTCTGTTTTCCTTTTATTCACTCAGATCCACAAAGATCGGATCAAGCTAACTAACCGAGAGCAGAACGAGTCCTACAGACCATGCTATCCCATGAACGTCGATCGTGCTCCGGTCTTGCCGCACACGAGGATCTAGTCGTGCCATCCCACGACTCAATGTGTGTGCTAGCTGAGCTACCTGACGCTAAGGAGTAAGTACCAGACACGAACAAACTAGCGCTACAGGTCACTGTTATTCAGCCAAGTATAAAAACTCTGAACCTAACTGAAAAACCAACAACAGGATTATGATGAACAGTAGGATTCAGATACAACAGCAGACTAGTGCTACAGAGCGGCACTGACGCCCGAACACCCAGTTCAGAGGTAAGCCCAGGAATTAAACCTGAAAACGTGCACTCTTGTGTTACTCACAAAACGAGAACAGCATGCCCAGGGTCAGCCAATTCGTGGTAAAAAGGGACTGCAGAAAAACACAATCATCCCATAATCGTTGCTCATGCTAGAGCACCGTAGGCCTTATCCAAGTAATCTACCAACATCGTTGCTCATGCTAGAAACACAGCTAGCGCATGCCACAAGGAAACAAATAACCACACTAAAAAAACACCACCACCTGGTTTCCCATAGTACCAACAAAAAGAAAAACACCATTGCAAAATGGAAACATTTCGAATTACGAATTCATTTCGAATTAGGAATTCAACGCAGCACATAGAGGACAAAAAGAACACACTAAAAGTGAAACTATATGGTCAAGAACATGTATTACAACAGTAGCCCCAAATCGTACTCCATAACCATGTGACAGTTCACATAGTGCTGACCTTTACTTTTCCAGAGCAATGCATGGATTAACATTCGGACAAGGACAAATATCTATTTACAGGCTGAACGGAGTTAACAGAGCAGGATAGCCTCTTTTGACAGGATGGCAGAAGGCCCTTGTGATGCCGCTGGAGATCCTACTGGAGCAAGTATAGAGCCTCAGCTCTCCCAACCTGAAAAGAAGACAAATAACAATACCTCAACACAACTAACAAAAGACTGCCATAATTATTGAAGTAACGAGTACAAAAAAATGCCACACCTATTGCAGTTCGCAGGGCATAAGAAGGATATAGGGTATCTTTAATGATCGTCCTCCCAGACCCTCGACGTCTCCTTGAAGCTCCTGGACCTTGGCAGGCAAAACAGCCAGGCTATGTTGTAGCTCTTTGGCCTGAACAGAATCATTCTTCCCGCTGAGCTTCAAATCGAGGTGACTGCACAGAAAAGGAACACAATTATCAGAAATACATTTTCTTAGTTCACTACTCCATCAGTCCCAAAATAAGTGACATGAGTTTGTCAAGATCCACATGTATCTATATACTAAAACGTGTCTAGATACATGCGAATCTAGGACAAACCCAAGTAACTTATTTTGGGAGGGAGGGAGTACTATTATGCTAAGCAAAAGACAGGGCCAACACAACTCACGTCCGCCGTGAGTACACCATGTCGTTTGCAATATCCAAGATCCTATCGATCAGCCTGTGGATGGCATCAACGCCCTGTTGTAGAAGAGCTTCCGGTGCACGATACGAACAAAGTTCCTACAACATTGTAATAAGGTATGCACATACTTTCGCCAAATAACAAGAATAGAAAATGACCTGTCAGAATAGGAAAATGAAGGGTAACTTACAGCTGGATTAACCCTTCCCGAGTCCATAAGCTTCTGAATTAGCTTCGTATCTTTTTCAAACCGGGTCCCTTGACGAGATGGACCAGCGTGGTTGCCCCTCCATTGATTCAGGTGGTCTCTTTGGCGCTGAGGTAGCGCGCCCTGTTAGAACAAATACAATAACCCAGGGAGAAGTTCTGTTAATAACATCCAAATTCAATATAAGAACAAAATGCGGCTTTCAAATAGAACAAATAGTAGCATAGTTCGAATAACCAGTAAATAGCATCACAATTGATTTTATGAGCGAAAGGAGAGAGCCTTCAGTATCGTAGTTTACTCAGGTTATGAGAGGGCAAAACGTTAAACTAGAATAAGAGTCCAGCCTGGAAAGTTTAAAGCTTCTTACTAGTAGTCTAATTCCTAATGCAGGTGGTGCCGCCTCATCCAACATAAGTCGCATATTGAATTAAAGATGATACATAAAATAGTTGCTGGTCCAAATATAATCATGCAAGACGTATAGATGCACAAACAGGCATTGAACAAGAGAGCATGATGATAGAACGAGACTATTTCTCACGGTGGAGTAACTTTGTAGTGGTCATTCAGGAACTAACTGGTGGAGTAACATTACAATGAACCTTTCATGCAGCTGTTGACAAATTAAGAAACACTATCCGACAATTCATGGTTAATTACTGCCAGACAGCCCTCAAAATGAATATTATTGGAGTTTCACCTGCAAGCAGTAACTACACAACATTACAACAGGTTCCGAATGTCAGAGCACACTACCCCGTTGGTGCAAGCAGTAAATCAAAGTAATTTCAGAATTGTTATACAGGAATTGGTAATGATAATAAGCCACACTACCCCATTGGTGCAAATGTTAACAAACTAATTAGCGCTGGCTGGGAGAACTCATAGCCCAGTGCTGTCAAGCTCTCAAACTAGAAAGTATTGCTTCTCTTGCTCAAACTGCAAGCTGTAACTAGAGAACATTTCTGTGTGTGATATTCGGAGTATGAACTGGAGACCACACCGAAGAAGCGTGCCTCTAACCAGTGATAAATCAAACGACTTCTCACACTCTACCACTGCTAGTATGAAATCACAACCATAGAGGATCTAACAGGCAATCAGCATCTAAGAGGTAACCAGCATCTTGGATTCCACCAAGAAGACAGGAATGAATAATATGCTTCTACTTTACTAGTGGACAGGCAGCCAGTGTGGGGCAGAAGAAGTCCTAACTACAACAGGAGACAAGCATAGTCTCAACCCAATAAATAAACAGGATTCAAGGTTTTTCCAATAATACACTAGAACAGCAGGCTGAGAACCTGTAACAGCTCGCAGGTCAACATGGGCACCAGGTATGAACTTGTTTTCAAATCTCCAAATGAATCTGCCTCTCTTCGCGTCCTAACCCCCGTTACCCTCATTTCCGTCTTGATCCATCTGTTAGCCAACGGCTCGACGCTGCTATTGCATGGACACGCACGATGACAGGTGGGGCCTCCGGCCGGGTATATATACCCCGCCGGCGACGCCCGCCGCCCCTCCCGGCCCTCCCCTCCCCCACGATCAAAAATCCCTAACCGCCAGGTACTTCCCCAAATCTCACCCCGTCGTCTCCCCCTCTTCTTCCCCCTCCCCTCCCCTCCCCTCCCCCGACGTTGAATCATCTCAGATCTAGATCTTCGCTTTCGCAGGTCTTGACGGATCCAAGAGCGGGAGCGCCGCCGGGCATGGCCGCTAATCCAGATCCCACAGGTGCTCCCCTCCCCCAAGTCTCGCCCCCTCCCCTCTCGTCCCCTCGCTCGCGCCCTAACATGTCTGGATCTGATCCATCGCAGTTCGCGGGGATTCTCACGGGGAGCGACAGGCAGGCCAGCAGATCGAGGGTTTGCTTGCCACAAATCAGGTAACCCTCCCGAAACTTGTGGATTTACCACATCTACATTCCCGATTCAACCTATAGGGCGTTTCTCACATCTCACGATCCTCTTCTCTCAACTCGTGCAGATTCAATGGCCGAGGTGGTAGGACCAGTCCGCGGCCATGCAGGGCACCCCGATCTCCAGGACACTGCTATTGCCATCAGGGTGAGGATTTCGACCCCCCCTATCTCCATCTATTGCCGTGATCGCCAGGAAACGTTTACTATCGCATGCCTCTGTTACTCCTCTACCTGCGAGCCCACACGGGCGACCGGGCGAAACCCTAACCCCCCGCCACGTTCCCCGCCCCTCTCTCCTCCACCGCCGTCACCGGCGGCCGCTGCAGGGCAAAGGCCCTAGCACCTTGCGGTGCCACCGGCGGCGAGCCCTTCTTTCCCCGGCGTCAACCGGATCTGGCAGGAGGTCTGGGAGGCGGCGATGGATCTCGGTGGCAAGGCGAGCTCGACCGGTGGTGGCTAGGTGACGGCAGCGGAGGCACACTCCAACCCAACATGGTGCTG
The DNA here is from genome assembly GCA_916181665.1 of Avena sativa. Taxonomy (NCBI): domain Eukaryota; kingdom Viridiplantae; phylum Streptophyta; class Magnoliopsida; order Poales; family Poaceae; genus Avena; species Avena sativa. The sequence continues at coordinate 73,854,904 of OV702291.1, read as the reverse complement.
CAAAAGAGCCTCCCGCGCCGGTGTGTCCGGTGCAGGGTGCGAGACGGTGGCGGCACGACATGGTCCTGGGCGACGACGCGTGGCCTTGGGCGGGTTGTGATGGTGGAGGAGAAGCGGGGTCGGCACCTGCCGATGCTGGGACGGCGGCAGTGACCGAGATGCAGCAGTGTGGCGGTGGGACTGTGCAGGGCCCAATCTGGACTGGATCTGGGCCTACGAGGCCTACGGGCTGATCCGGACAAGATCTAGACTGATCGGCCCTGCTGCTACATCCGAACAGCCCGATCTAGACTGGATCTGGGCCTACGAGGCCTACGGGCTAATCCGGACAAGATCTAGACTGATCGGCCCTGCTGCTACATCCGGACAGCGACCACCTCGGGGTGGAAGGGGTAGTTCCCCCCAACTGGGTTGCTGCACGGCCTGACGGCTATAGCCTTGTGTGCCGACCCTCCTCAACCATTCTAACGGTCCCTCCGGGTGTGTTTGGTTGGGGCTTGTGCTTGAGTTCAGGGACGCTGGGGTGGCGGTCTCGGAAGGTGGACCGCACGGGTGGCTTTGGCAGGTGACGGGACAATGGTATTGGTCCTTCCTCTTGGTCACTTGGGTCACGAGGAGCGGACATCAGGTGACCTTGGTGATGGTGGCGCTTTGGCTTCGGCATCTCCCAAATCGTGCTCTGAAAATCGGACTCGGGGGTGGTGGGTGAACCAGTAATGGGCGTGTGTGTAGGTTTTTCCGGGCGAAAGCCCCGCGTTTTACGCCGACGGCGGCGGTGCCTGCGGGTATCGTAACCCTCTTGGGGACGTAGGCGTGGAGTTCCTTTCCCTTGGTTTCACTGCTGCCTCCGGTGGCGAGTCTTGTCTTCCCGTGCTTTTTTGTTTATCTATAATCTACTTTGTAAGAGGATTTGTTCAATACCTTGTATCGGTTCGGCCATGTGACTTTATTTATAAAGCAGAGCAAAAGTCTATTTCGAGAAAACCTACTGCCCATTATTACTAGTAGCTCATCGAAAACATTAGTATAGCTAATATGTCGAAATAGCGAGTGAGAGAGTAAGGCGGACTTTTGGTTCTCGGGTGTCCCCATACCTGGAAAAATTTAAAAATAATTTTAAAAGGTTTAAAAAATTCTAATTTTTTTTGAAATCAAAGATGATCAGGTATTGTACTCGTAAAAAAATATTTGGAAAGGAAATGATTCGCTTGGTCTTCAGGGCAAAAAAAACAAAAATATGACATATCAAAGGTTAATAGTACGTGGTCATGGGACGTTTTGAGTTTGTTTTTTTATCTAGGACATAATAAAAGTAATTCCCTAAAAAAATATTTTTATACAAGTATAATACCTGATCATCTTTGATTTAAAAAAGTTAGAATTTTTTAAACTTTTTTAATTATTTTTTAATTTTTTCAGGTATGGGGTGTGTGGCACCGGTAGCCACACTGTAATTCTCGTGAGAGATGGCCTATATCATCCTCCGAATGACCTAACATAATGTATCCATATCTACCGAAATAATGGCAGTATTTTGCGGATGCTTTAATGCTCATTGACGTGTTAATTGGTAGCCATCACATGTACTCGCCACGGCACCACCCACCTTTGAGGGCTTGTTTGATTAATAGGAATTGCATAGGAATTGTGTAGGATTTAAATCCTATGAAAAAAATTTCTATATAATTGTTTGATTCATTGGAACACATCCTATAGGAATTAATCCTATAGGAATCTTGTAGTGCAATTTCTATAGGAAAGAAACATTAGATCAAAACTTATGAAAAAATTCTTTTGCTACATTAAACATGATTCCTCCTCCCATAGGATTCAAGTTGGCATGACATCTTAATTCTATGTTTTTTCTATTTCTATACTTTTCCTATCTTATGAATCAAACAAGCCTTGAATAATTAGGCTGCCTTCATTTGTACATATGCAGCCTGGAGGGCATGCAGGGTTGATCCGGGGCTCTTCTTTCTACGCAAGTTACCAGCTAGCTGTAGCCCTGCAGTTCTTCACGGTCAACCAGTTTTTTCAGTTTGTATATTGTCATTCCAATTTTTATGTTTAAGTTTAACATAACTTTTTATTTACTGGAGAGGTTATGCTTGTATTGTACTAGAATGGATAATAATATAGCAGTTGAACTTGAAGCCCCGGAACGGGTATTGAGTGGTGCAAGGGTAGAGCCAGTAAATATCGCTTCAGTTTTGGCAAAAACATAACTACAACTCGAGTTCGAATGAAATCTTTATGGAAACTCCATTCTTGCACGCTGGAGAAGTGGACCGTTGCATGTGACTGTAGACCCATGGTTATAGCGAGTACTCTGCGTCCCTCGGACCGTCCTGGTCTTCCACACGTGTCTCCGTAAATAGCCTAAAATCCCGTTTTTCAGTAAATCGCCGGTTTTGCTACAAAACATTCTTTTTTGCTGCAGTAGCAAAACATGGTTCGGTCCAGAAAAAAGAAAACGTCGCAATCCCGCTTTTGCTGCGGTAACAAAAAAAATTACCTGCTTTTGCTGCCGTAGCAAAAAATAGTTTGGCCCAGAAACTCGACGGAGACGACGTAGCAAAAAATTTAACCTATTGTAGCAAATCCAGTAAATGATGGTAGCAGTTTTTTTTGCTAATGTAGCAAAAAAACCTACTTCGCCGGAGACCTCCCCGGAGACTTTTCTGAACATCTCGTCGGAGACCTCACCGGGAATGTCATAGCAAAAAATTTGTGCTATTGTAGCACAAAAGCTCCCATCGGTCGGCTCCGGTGACAGACCTCACCGGCATCGCCATGCTGGTAGCACCGCCGCTGACCGCTTGTAGCATCGCCGCCGGACTTTGGTAGCACCGCTGCCGGCCGCTTGTAGCATCTCCACCGGCCTTTGGTGGTAGCGCCGCCGTCCTCTCATAGCACCCCCGCTAGCCTCAGGTAGCATATGCCCACGCCTCTCGTAGCAGGGGCCGACGCCTATCGTAGCAGGGGTCGCTGCTGCTTCTAGCAAACGCCACCGTCTCCTGTAGCAAACACCCCCGCCGCTTGTAGAAAACATCGCCGCCTCCTGTAGCAAATGCCACCGCCGATTGTAGCAGTCGTCTATGCCACTTGAAGCAACCGCTGACGACCATCCTTCCAGAACTGCCCCCTCCTACCACAACAGAAGGTGAGTGAGATCGGAGGCAGTGTTGTCTAGAAGCAACAGGGCGACCGACTACACCAGCACCACCACGTCGCCAGGGGATGGCCTCCATGGCCCCTCCGCACCCTGTTCGCCACACACAAGGGAGACAGAGGAGTTCATGTAGCTTGGAGACGGAGGAGTTTGCCGCACCCTGTCCGCCTACTGTAGCTTGGACGCGCTTGATGATGCGGACGAGCAGCAACGCCAGTGTCGGAGCAGTTGAGTGGGGGACATAATCGAGTGAGTGGGGGAGTCGAGGGCTACGCCAACGACCGGTAACGAGCGTAGGTGACGCAGGCGTGCGTGGGCAACAGAAAAAGCGAAGGGGAAAAGGTGAGGAAAACTGGTGGAGAAGAACCATCCTGAAGAGGTAAGGTGTGGTGGGACCTCCAGCGATGTCGCCCCGCGTGCAAGGACATGGGTAGTGCGTACGAGGCGGACGACGCGAGCGACACCATCGTCGGGGGGAACCCATCATTTTTCCATGGTTATTCTCGCACCCACCCAACACTTCTCTCTATTAGTAAACGGGATTTTTTTTACCCGGAACACTGTCATTCCAGTAAACTTGTAAGGCTTTGGAGGGTAGTCACGCAAACTCCCACACGAGATCTGCCTTTCTTTTAAACAATAAGAACAGTATATTAGTATCATGAAGATACTAAATACACCCTGTCTCTGCAACAACGCAATGATCTAATGGCATTACGGATGCACACATCAAAAAACAAGAATTAAAAAAGTCCCGCTATATTGATTTATTCCAACTTCTTCAAAAATGACGTCTCAAAAAAAAAGTACATAAATGGCGTCGTAGCCTGATCGTAGATCATACCAAAGCTCCCTATCCTCTTCAGCGGTTTCCATTTCACACCCATGAGTCCATTCCTGGGTGCAATGGGACGATAAATAAGGAACAGATAAATATTTTTTAGTCATTACGTTCCATACAAAAACTTATTACGACTGTGACCTTAGTTCTCGTCAAATTTGTGACTGCCACTACGACTGGACGAATTATGGATTAACCTATGTTAGTCGTTAATCGTTTGGCCATTCCGCTAACTCTGTTATTACCGTTTTGTTGTCATTCATGTGAGAAGCAATTTGCCTAGATTTTTTGTGTCTATAATACAACGGATGTAAACAGGAAAAGGAAAACGATAGGTATCATCCGGGAGATCGCACGCGGCGCATCCCCGGCTCGTGCGAGCGACGCGTGTGCTACCAGGAAGCCCAACCACGTACGTATTCCTCCCTGCATCTCTCTGTGCCGCCCGTGTTCCTTCTCCCTTCTCTTCCCCATCGCTTCTCTATGGCCATGGTGTTCCTGCTCCCTCCCCCTACCGATCCCCACAGATTTCTCTCACGGCGACCCACGTTCCCCGCCGCCGCCGGCCACGCCCCTTTACTCCCACCAGCGGCCACACCCCGTTCGCCCCACCGCAGGCCGAGCTCCGTTCCCCACTCAGGTGCCGCCACGCGCCGCCCTGCCGCCGGCCTCCCGCACCTCGTCGTTCTTTCCTCCCCCGCGCCTCTATTTTTACTCGAAGGTGACCATGGCTGTTGGATGTAGGAGCAACTCCCCGTCCCCGATGCTACAAGCTGCGGGGGCTGCTCCTGCTACAAGCTGCGGCGGCTCCTGCTACAAGGGGCGACGACGCGCTTGCTACCACGACGGCAGTGGTTTGCTACCACGGCGGCGCGGCGGCAGTAAAATCACTAATAAAAAATCGCTCGTTTTTCTACTTTGTGTATCATCATGACATCATCATGCATGTTTGTTTATAAAAGTACTTTGCAAAAACCCTATTTTTGTTTTCTAATTAGTGTTTCTTTAATTTTAAATCATAAAACAGGTATTCCTGAATATTTTATTTGTCTAAAAACTATTTATAAAATATTTTAAAAGAATAAAAATAAAATATTTTCAGTGGGGGAGGCAGCCGCCGGCCAGGCCCAAAAGCCCAGCTACAGCCACCTACTACCCCAAAAGCAAACCCTAATCCTAACCGTCTAACCTAACCCCAAACCATCTCCACACCCCATCGCCACTCTCTCTCTCTCCCCTCCTGTCCACCCCACACCTGGCCGCACGCACGCTCCCACCGACGCGGACCACGCGTCCCACCCCACCCTGTAACCCACCTGACCCGATCGACCCAACACGCAACACACGGGCACCCTACACACCAGGACCTCACACCGACACGCTAATTACCTCGCCTCGGATCCCTAGCCCCGCACGGAACCCTTGGCCCGCTCCCGCCTGGCCCCACCCCAACCGCGCGTCGCCCGCACGCAATCCCCAATCCCCGCACTCCGTCGCTTTCTGTCCGCAGGCAGCCGCCACCAGCCGGCGCGCCGCTCGACCCCGCGCCTCTCGCGGTCCACCTCACCCCTGCCACCGCGCTCGTGTTGCTTGGCTCCGCCTCCGGCGCTTCCTCATCATGTCGCCGCTAGCGCAGCTCCCGTCGTCCGCCATCTCTAGCACCTCCCCGGACCCTAGCCGCCGTCGCCGGTGAGCCGTCGTGCTTGTCTCCGGCCAGGACCCTCCCTGTCGACCTCGCCGCAGCGAGCCCCGTGCCTCTCCACCGACCGACCCTCGCCCGCTCGCCTGCCTCTGCTTTGTGAGCACCGCCGCCGGCAGCGTCTCCTCCGGCGTCCTCGATCCCCGCGACTGACCGTCGTCCTTCTGTCGTGGCGCCTCACCACCTCTGTACAGCCCGCGTGTGACCTCTCCTGTCTGCGGCATTGACCGCCTCTCCTCCTCCTAGTGCTGCGCGCGTTGCGCCTCTTACTCCGGACCTTGCCGCACACGCGCCTTCGACCCCACGCGTCATGCTGCTTCCCTTAACGGCCACCCGAGCTTGTCGCCCTTCCGCTGCATCCTGATCACTAGGTGTTTTAGGTAATGTCCGAACGGAACAAGGCCTTCTATCGACCAAACTTTCTGTTAATGTGAAGTGGTGATGGTGGAGTATGTGTGTCGTGGTTTCGATGTTCAGATGTAGTTATGTTGTTGTTGCGAGAAGATGTGGTGATGTTGGCTCGGTTGTCCAAGACAATCGCGATTGACAAGATTGATGGGAATTCCAACAAGATCTTCTACATAGAACCGAAGAACTCCGAAGACCGATCCAGTCGAGCCCGAACCTCGTCGACCCCGCCGCGCCAAGTTCTCCGACCCCGAGACCGATCCAGAACGCCAAGGTCTTCTTCACGGATGCGGATCCGAAGACCCCGATACCCTAGATCCAAACCCCGGCATCGGCTTCATGCTCTCCTTCCCGGATGCCAAGTCCCGTTCCCGGAGGCGAAGGCCGATCTCGTCGACCCCTAGACCCTCGGAGCCCAAGTTCTCCGAACCCTAATGTGATCCCCTTTCCGAGACCCCTATTTTTATAATATGACATATACCTGTTGTTGGGTCCGCAACATAGAAAACAAAAAAATTCCTAAGATCTATCTACTAGATACAGAGCAACGGGTGGACATACATCCATGGAGAACTTACCCTCGAAGACAACGAGTTTTGTTAACGAGTAGGAACTCGTGGTTGATGTAGTCGTACGCTTGCCGATCTCAAGATCGTGTGGAAGTCCGAGCGCCGCAAATCAGCAGCGCATCCGTCCTCGCACACGTTCAAGCCACCGGACAACCTCCACCTCCTCGCTCCAGCGAATCAGCGGAAGCAGTAACTCCTTCCAGACGCAAGGCCACCGGGAACATGTATCTCGCTAATCCAAGACCATGGGTAAATATCTAGAGGGGGAGAGAGATCCTTCACGAGGAGGTGTAGTTTGTGAGAGGGGAGAGGGGGGCTTTATATAGGAGGGAGGGAGACCCCTCCCCTCCCATAGCCGGCGCATGAGGGGGGACTCCTCCCCTCCTTCATTCATGTGGTGAACCTCCACTCACATAAACATGGCCTCCACCCAAAATCCCACTCACATGTATTTAATTTCCACCAAATTAAATGCAACTCTCAATTTAATAAAACTCTTTTATTTATTTTATTCAGAATTTTGTTAATTATTTTAATTAACAAACATTCACATAAAACCCCTTGCAACATTTCAATATCACATGCATAACCACTTTCTGCAATTTCACCCGAAACAATTCTGGTTTCTATCGAAACAATTCATGTTTCTATCGAAACATTTCCTGCGCTTTGCAAACCTTTTGTATGAAACATATGTGCTCCTAAATGGTGTCTGACAACCCTTAAGTGTGTCACCCTATGGTTCACGAATAATGCAGACATGATTGCGACTCCTCTCAGATCAATAATCAGAAGCGGGACCTGGAGATCCATACTGACTCCTACACATTCAACGATGACTTCTGTGATCGTGAGAACCTTTAACGCTAGTAATTTAATCCCTTTGTATCATGATATAATACATGTCCGAGATTCGATCATCGGTATCCAAATACCTAGTTTGATCTCATTACCGACATGCACTCTTTTCTCGTTCCCGTGATATAACATTCTAGTGATCACATCACTTGCTTGCAAGCTATCTTAATGTGATATCACCGAGAGGGCCTAGAGTATATCTATCCATCATCGGGATTGACAAATTCCACTCTTGATCCATGAACCTCAACATAACACCTTCATAGCACTGAACCCACCTTTATAGTCACCCTGTTATGATGTGACGTTTGATGTTATCAAGATACTTTTCTGGTGTCAGCAATTAATATGATCTCATGGTCTAAGGACTAAGACTACTTCGTATAATGTTATAGCAATATAAACATAATGACTTGAACAATGCTTGTCCCAAAGATCCGTTCGTTCTGCCTAGGATTGATCAAGTTATCGATTCTATAGCAGGCTCGGAACTCCTATGTTTTCTCGACGCATATTCTGGTTATCACCAAATCCGTATGAAGGAATCTGACAAATCAAAAATTCATTCATAACCCCCTTCGAAACCTTCTGTTTCGTTACGATGCCCTTTGGGCTCAAAAACGCAGGAGCTACGTACCAACACATTATGCAACGTTGCCTCCACGACCAAATCGGACGCAATGTACATGCATATGTTGACGATATTGCGGTGATGTCCAAAAAGAATGAAACCTTGATTTCCGACTTGGAGGAAACGTTCGCCAATCTTGCTAATCCGAGACCATGGGGGAATATCTAGAGGGGGAGAGAGATCCTTCACGAGGAGGTGTGGTTTGTGAGAGGGGAGAGGGGGGCTTTATATAGGAGGGAGGGAGACCCCTCCCCTCCCATAGCCGGTGCATGAGGGGGGGGGGGGACTCCTCCCCTCCTTCATTCATGTGGTGAACCTCCACTCACATAAACATGGCCTCCACCCAAAATCCCACTCACATGTATTTAATTTCCACCAAATTAAATGCAACTCTCAATTAATAAAACTCTTTTATTTATTTTATTCAGAATTTTGTTAATTACTTTAATTAACAAACATTCACATAAAACCCCTTGCAACATTTCAATATCACATGTAGAACCACTTTCTGCAATTTCACCCGAAACAATTCCGGTTTCTATCGAAACAATTCCTGCGCTTTGCAAACCTTTTGTCTAGAACATATGTGCTCCTAAATGGTGTCCGGCAACCCTTAAGTGTGTCACCCTACGGTTCGCGAATAATGCAGACATGATTGAGACTCCTCTCAGATCAATAATCAGAAGCGGGACCTGGAGATCCATACTGACTCCTGCATATTCAACGATGACTTCTGTGATCGTGAGAACCTTTAACGTCAGCAATTTAATCCCTTTGTCTCATGATATAATACATGTCCGAGATTCGATCATCGGTATCCAAATACCTAGTTTGATCTCGTTACCGACATGCACTCTTTTCTCGTTTCCGTGATATAACATTCTAGTGATCACATCACTTGCTTGCAAGCTATCTTAATGTGATATCACCGAGAGGGCCCAGAGTATATCTATCCGTCATCGGGATTGACAAATTCCACTCTTGATCCATGAGCCTCAACATAACACCTTCATAGCACTGAACCCACCTTTATGGTCACCCTGTTACGGTGTGACGTTTGATGTTATCAAGATACTCTTCCGGTGTTAGCAATTAACATGATCTCATGGTCTAAGGACTAAGACTATTTTGTATGATGTTATAGCAATATAAACATAATGACTTGATCGTAATGCTATACTTCGGATGAATGTTCATCACATCATTTCACAAATGCTGTGACCTTGTTATTAACAACATCCAATGTCCATGATCAGGAAACCTTGATCATCTTGTTAATCAACAAGTTAGTCTATAAGAGAGGCATAACTAGGAACCCTTTTGTTTATTAAACACACATGTATTGATGTTTCCTATCAATACAATTATAGCATGCAAAATAAACATCTATCATATATAAGGAATACATAATAACAACTTTATTATTGCCTCTCAGGGCATATTTCCTTCAGTCTCCCACTTGCACTAAGACAATAATCTAGTTTATATAGTGATAAATCTAACACCCATGGAGTTCTAGTATTGATCATGTTTTGCCCTAGGGAGTACTTTAGTCAACGGATCTGCTACATTCAGGTCCGTGTACACTTTACAAATCTTTATATCTCCATCCTTGACATGCTCGCGGATGGAGTGAAACCAGCGCTTAATATGCTTGGAATTCTTGTGAGACCTTGATTCCTTGGCGTTGGCTATGGCTCCATTATTGTCATAATAGATCACCATTGGGTCCAACGCACTAGGAACCACACCTAGTTCCGTTATGAACTCCTTCATCCAAACCGTTTCCTGCGCTGCTTCTGAAGCAGCAACATATTCCGCCTCCGTCGTTGATCCATCCACCACAGGTTGTTTGGAGCTCCTCCAACTAACTGCTGCTCCGTTCAAGAGAAATACGTATCCAGATTGAGACTTAGAGTCATCCGGATTAGTGTCAAAGCTAGCATCGACATAACACTTAGCGACTAGCTCTTCTTCACCTCCGTATACAAGAAACATATCCTTAGTTCTTCTCAAGTATTTAAGGATATTCTTGACCGCTATCCAGTGTTCCGAACCTGGATCAGATTGGTACCTACTAGTCAAACTGATAGCATGTGCCACATCCGGTCTTGTACATAGCATGGCATACATTATAGAGCCTATGGCTGAGGCATAGGGGATCTTATCCATTATCTCTCTTTCTTCCGCTGTAGCCGGACTTTGAGTCTTACTCAATGTCTTGCCTTGCAACATAGGTACCCCTTCTTACTTCCGTCCATATTAAACTTCTTTAATATCTTATCAAGGTATGTACTCTGCGATAGCCCAATTAGGCGTCTTGATCTATCTCTATAGATTTTAATGCCTAATATATATGAAGCTTCACCAAGGTCCTTCATCGAAAATTTGCTGTTTAGATAACTTTTAACACTGTTTAAAAGATCTATATCATTTCCAATCAATAATATGTCATCCACATATAATATCAGGAATGCCACATTGCTCCCACTCACTTTCTTGTAAATATAAGCCTCTCCATAAGTTTGGACAAATTCAAACTCTTTGATCACCTCATCAAAGCGGAGATTCCAACTCTGGGATGCTTGCTTCAGTCCATAGATGGATCGCTGAAGTTTGCACACCTTATCAGCATCCTTAGGATCAACAAAACCCTTAGGTTGTATCATATACAACTCTTCTTCAATATTACCATTGAGGAACGCAGTTTTGACATCCATCTGCCATATTTCATAATCGAAATATGCAGCAATTGCTAACATAATCCTAACCGACTTAAGCATCGCTACGGGAGAGAAGGTCTGATCATAGTCAACTCCTTGAATTTGTCGAAACCCCTTTGCGAAAAGTCGAGCCTTATAGATGGTTACATTACCATCAGCATCCGTTTTTCTTTTGAAAATCCATTTATTCTCAACGGCCTTTCGATCGTGAGGTAAGTCCACCAAGGTCCAAACCTGGTTTTCGTACATGGATTCCATCTCGGATTTCATGGCTTCTAGCCATTTGTTGGAATCAGGGCTCATCATCGCTTCTTCATACGTCACAGGGTCATCTATTTCATCAATCATGAAATTCATAACAGGATTGCCGTACAGTTCAGGAGCTGCACGTGTCCTGCTTGACCTGCGAGGTTCGGTAGTGTCCTCTTTCAGAGTTTCATGATCAATATCATTAGCTCTCTCTTCATTAGGTGAAGTCAACTCCGAAACAACTTCCGGTGTTGCGCTACTCGCCATTTAATGAAGAGAAGGTTCAATAACCTCTTCGAGTTCTACCTTCCGACTACTCACACCTTTTGCGAGAAACTCCTTCTCAAGAAAGGATCCATTCTTGGCAACAAAGACCTTGCCCTCGGATCTGTGATAGAAGGTATACCCAATCGTTTCCTTAGGGTATCCTATGAAGACGCATTTTTCCGCTTTGGGTTCGAGTTTATCCGGTTGAAGTTTCTTCACATAAACATCGCATCCCCAAACTTTAAGAAATGACAGCTTAGGTTTGTTTCCAAACCATAATTCATACGGTGTCTTTTCAACGGATTTAGATGGTGCCCTATTTAAAGTGAATGCAGCGGTTTCCAGTGCATAACCCCAAAATGACAGTGGCAAGTTAGTCAGAGACATCATAGATCGAACCATATCCAATAAAGTACGATTACGACGTTCTGACACACCATTACGTTGTGGTGTTCTGGCAGGCGTGAGTTGTGAAACTATTCCACGGTCTTTCATATGTGTGCTAAACTCGTAACTAAGATACTCTCCTCCACGGTCGGACCGCAGAAATTTGATCTTTCTATTACGATGATTTTCCACTTCATTCTGAAATTCTTTGAACCTTTCAAAGGTTTCAGACTTATGTTTCATCAAATAGATATACCCGTATCTACCCAAATCATCCGTGAAAGTAACAAAACGATATCCACCTCGCGCCGACACACTCATTGGTCCACACACATCAGTATGTATGATTTCCAATAAATCTGTCACCCGTTCCATTGAACCGGAAAACGACGTTCTAGTCATCTTGCCCATAAGGCATGGCTCACATGTATCAAATGATTCAAAATCAAGTGATTCCAAAAGTCCATCAGAATGGAGTTTCTTCATGCGTTTAACGCCAATATGACCTAGACGACAGTGCCACATATATGCAGATATATCATTATCAAGTTTAATCCTTTTAGCATCAACATTATGAATATGCGTAATACTACTATTGAGATCCAACAGAAATAAACCATTCAACACAGGTGCATGACCATAAAAGATATTATTCATATAAATCGAACAACCATTGTTTTTCAGACTTAAACGAATAACCACTTTGCATCAAACACGATCCGGATACAATGTTCATGCTCAGTGCAGGCACCAAATGATAATTATTCAGGTTTATAACTAATCCCGACGGCATATGGAGAGGCAGCGTTCCGACAGCGATCACATCAACTCTTGATCCATTGCCGACCCGTATCGTGACCTCATCCCTTGCTAGTTGTCGCTTGTTCCGCAGCCCCTGAACCGAGTTACATATATTAGCAACCGATCCCGTATCAAATACCCAGGTGCTACTACGAGTACTAGTAAAGTACACATCAATAACATGTATATCATATATACCTTTGTTTGCCTTGCTGGCCTTCTTGTCCGCCAAATACTTGGGGCAGTTGCGCTTCCAATGGCCAGTCCCCTTGCAATAGTAGCACTCGGTGTCAGACTTAGGGCCAGCTCGGGGTTTCTTTTCAGGCGCGGCAACAGATTTGCTGCCCTTCTGCTTGCCTTTCTTTTCCTTCTTGAAACCGGTGGTCTTATTGATCATCAACACTTGATGTTCTTTCCTAATCTCCACTTCTGCAGTCTTAAGCATTGACAGAAGCTCGGGAAGAGACTTCTTCATGCCCTGCATATTATAGTTCATCACGAAGCTCTTGTAGCTAGGTGGCAGAGATTGGAGAACACGATGTATGCCTAAGTCAATGGGAATCGTTATTCCCAAGGACACAAGCTTATCGGCGTACCCAGACATTTTGAGTACCTGCTCACTAACGGAGCTGTTCTCTTCCATCATGCAACTAAAGAACTTTTCAGAAGCATTATAACTCTCTATGGCAGCATGGGTATCGAAAATCATTTTCAATTCTCCCATGGTATCAAAGGCATTGCCATTTTCGAAACGTTTTCGAAATTCTGGCTCTAGCCCATACAGTATGCCGCAATGAACTAAGTTGTGGTCCTCCTGACGAGTTATATAGACGTTCTTTTCCTTGTCAGGAGCATCAGGAGCTGGTCGGGGGCCTAGCGGCGCCTCTAGCACATATTGCTTTTCTGCAGCTGTGAGGAGAATCCTCAAATTCATAGCCCAGTTGGTGAAGTTGCTACCATTCGCAGCAAGCTTCTCTTTCTCCATGAACATATTGAAATTAAAAGCAGGTGGTGCCATCTACAACAGAATTTGTAAAATATATTTAGACTAAGTTTATGATAGATTGAGTTCAACTAATCCAAATTACTAATGAACTCCCACTCAAAAACGACATCCCTCGTGTCCTTTTGGTGATTACATGAACCAAATCCACTACACCAAGTCCGATCATCATGTGAGTCGATGTAGCTTCAAAGGCGAGCATCTATATGGGCATCATATCAACTATATGACTCATGCTTAACCTTTCGGTCCGTGTTCCGAGGCCATGTCTGTACATGCTAGGCTCGTCAAGTAAGAACCTTAGTATTCGCGTGTGTAAAACTGTCTTACACCCGTTGTATGAAAGCGTAGAGTCGAGAACACCCGATCATCACGTGATGCCTCAAAACACGATCCACAAAACGGTGCATACTTAAGGAAGAACACATTTTATCTTGATATCTAAATGAGGGATCATCTTATAATGCTACCAAAAGCGCCAAACTAGCAATATAAGATGCTAACATCTAATGTGTGAAGTGAGGTGATATGGTCCATGCATTTGATCTCTATCATTTGCATCGTGGTATGATCTCTATCATTTCTTTGTGTGTAAGGCCAAGGTCTATGAAACTTACACGTTAAGTGAGTTATAAGAGTATCTATCATACATCTACTTACAACAATACCATATCAAGACACTAGCCCAGCAACGATCTAAACTAGACGCCTCTAATTTATCAATTGCAAGTTTTACGTGGCTTAGGGCTTTTGGAGATAGAACCGGTCTTACCTACAAACATGAACCACAACAAGGATAACCAAGTTATTAGCAACTCGTTGTAAATAAGATATTGACTATAGTAGGAGAGACAGACACCCGCTAGCCACTTATGCAAAACTAGTTGCATGTCAGTCATGGAACCGGTATCATGTACGATGACATGTAAGGTTGGTCCGGGCCACTTCATCCCACTATGCCACCAATATCCAAAGTACATAGAAGATGCAATAACATGATCATCATCGCCCACATATAAACATATGTGTACTACCCGTGCAAAGCACCTACGCATAGACCTGGCTCTGATACCACTGTTGGGTCCGCAGCATAGAAAACAAAATTTTTCCTACGATGAGAACTATACGCCAAGATCTATCTACTAGATACAGAGCAACGGATGGACATACATCCATGGAGAACTTACCCTCGAAGACAACGAGTTTTGTTAACGAGTAGGAACTCGTGGTTGATGTAGTCGTACGCTTGCCGATCTCAAGATCGTGTGGAAGTCCGAGCGCCGCAAATCAGCAGCGCATCCGTCCTCGCACACATGTTCAAGCCACCGGACAACCTCCACCTCCTCGCTCCAGCGAATCAGCAGAAGCAGCAAGTCCTTCCAGACGCAAGGCCACCGGGAACATGTATCTCGCTAATCCGAGACCATGGGGGAATATCTAGAGGGGGTGAGGGATCCTTCACGAGGAGGTGTGGTTTGTGAGAGGGGAGAGGGGGGCTTTATATAGGAGGGAGGGAGACCCCTCCCCTCCCATAGCCGGTGCATGAGGGGGGGGGGACTCCTCCCCTCCTTCATTCATGTGGTGAACCTCCACTCACATAAACATGGCCTCCACCCAAAATCCCACTCACATGTATTTAATTTCCACCAAATTAAATGCAACTCTCAATTAATAAAACTCTTTTATTTATTTTATTCAGAATTTTGTTAATTACTTTAATTAACAAACATTCACATAAAACCCCTTGCAACATTTCAATATCACATGTAGAACCACTTTCTGCAATTTCACCCGAAACAATTCCGGTTTCTATCGAAACAATTCCTGCGCTTTGCAAACCTTTTGTCTAGAACATATGTGCTCCTAAATAGTGTCCGGCAACCCTTAAGTGTGTCACCCTACGGTTCGCGAATAATGCAGACATGATTGAGACTCCTCTCAGATCAATAATCAGAAGCGAGACCTAGAGATCCATACTGACTCCTGCATATTCAACGATGACTTCTGTGATCATGAGAACCTTTAACGTCAGCAATTTAATCCCTTTGTCTCATGATATAATACATGTCCGAGATTCGATCATCGGTATCCAAATACCTAGTTTGATCTCGTTACCGACATGCACTCTTTTCTCGTTCCCGTGATATAACATTCTAGTGATCACATCACTTGCTTGCAAGCTATCTTAATGTGATATCACCGAGAGGGCCCAGAGTATATCTATCCGTCATCGGGATTGACAAATTCCACTCTTGATCCATGAGCCTCAACATAACACCTTCATAGCACTGAACCCACCTTTATGGTCACCCTGTTACCGTGTGACGTTTGATGTTATCAAGATACTCTTCCGGTGTTAGCAATTAACATGATCTCATGGTCTAAGGACTAAGACTACTTTGTATGATGTTATAGCAATATAAACATAATGACTTGATCGTAATGCTATACTTCGGATGAATGTTCATCACATCATTTCACAAATGCTGTGACCTTGTTATTAACAACATCCAATGTCCATGATCAGGAAACCTTGATCATCTTGTTAATCAACAAGTTAGTCTATAAGAGAGGCATAACTAGGAACCCTTTTGTTTATTAAACACACATGTATTGATGTTTCCTATCAATACAATTATAGCATGCAAAATAAACATCTATCATATACAAGGAATACATAATAACAACTTTATTATTGCCTCTCAGGGCATATTTCCTTCAGTCTCCCACTTGCACTAAGACAATAATCTAGTTTATATAGTGATAAATCTAACACCCATGGAGTTCTAGTGTTGATCATGTTTTGCCCTAGGGAGTACTTTAGTCAACGGATCTGCTACATTCAGGTCCGTGTGCACTTTACAAATCTTTATATCTCCATCCTTGACATGCTCGCGGATGGAGTGAAACCAGCGCTTAATATGCTTGGAATTCTTGTGAGACCTTGATTCCTTGGCGTTGGCTATGGCTCCATTATTGTCACAATAGATCACCATTGGGTCCAACGCACTAGGAACCACACCTAGTTCCGTTATGAACTCCTTCATCCAAACCGCTTCCCGCGCTGCTTCTGAAGCAACAACATATTCCGCCTCCGTCGTTGATCCAGCCACCACAGGTTGTTTGGAGCTCCTCCAACTAACAGCTGCTCCGTTCAAGAGAAATACGTATCCGGATTGAGACTTAGAGTCATCCGGATCAGTGTCAAAGCTAGCATCGACATAACACTTAGCGACTAGCTCTTCTTCACCTCCGTATACAAGAAACATATCCTTAGTTCTTCTCAAGTACTTAAGGATATTCTTGACCGCTATCCAGTGTTCCGAACCTGGATCAGATTGGTACCTACTAGTCAAACTAATAGCATGTGCCACATCCGGTCTTGTACCCCGCTCACTTGTGTCCCGTAGGACCCCGAGTACTTGATACCTGTTCCTTGACTATCGCACTATCCGCACATGGGACCATGAATCCCCTTAGCCAGAGCTTGATTCATTTCTTATTTCTAGGGCCACAAAGTAATTTGGGGCTTTATTACTATCCTGTACTTATGCCATGTTTTACTGCTTTATTTAAGATTGTGCGTGGAGCTCCTGTACTGTTTTGGATCGTGCCACGTTTTCGCGGTATCGACAAGCTCAGTCACACTTTCGGGTTCCCAGTTGTTTACAACCGTCGTCACAAACCCTGGGTCCGTTCTGGAGCTGGCCAACTTCGTTGTGGGTAGCTTAGTGGGGTGGCCCCCTGAAATATTTTATGAATCTTGTGATCGCTTTGTCGTGAAAGCCTCGTTGGGTTTTGAGTTGGTTTTTCCGAGGTTGATCGTGTGTGTGTTGCTATTTGTGCACCCCTACAAGGTAAATCTTTCTGAAAGCCGTGTCCGCGGTTATGGACGACTTGGAGCACAGTATCTCGATCATAGACAAGCATAACTAAAGTAGTACTATAAATTTGACTTAATATGTGACTAGTAATTAGATTCAACTATAACGGAATGGATATTAAAAATGCCAACAGCTGGTGGATCTGGGTTGTTTCGTGTTCTGATATATCTGCCTAGTAAGTATTGCAACTCCAATGGAATGTGATAAAAGTGCCAACAACTGCTGGGTTTTGGGATTCCTCAGGACAATCATATCTGACTAGTAAATGTTCCAACTACAACGGAATGGTAATTAAAACGGCCCACTACTTATGCTTCAGAACGACTCATGCTAATTGTATTTGACTAGTAAGTGCTTCAACTATAATGGAATGAATAAAACTGCCAACTGTGTGAGTTCCTCGGTTTGACTTCCTCGTTTGGTCTCGAGGGGGAATACCAGGATGGGTATGTTTGGTGTTAGTATCAGGTTGGATCCGAATAGGTCTTTCTTATCCCTCTCTAATAGCTGCCAGTTTTACTGAGTCTCTATAGGTTGTTTAGTGCTGTTGCGTTGCCGTTTCAGTCAACCATACCTATGTAGGCGAGAACCGCCGAATTCTAGCCTTGTTGTGTACTGGCCTCAGTACTGACGCTCCTCTTTTTCTTCTGCCCTTTGTCGGCACCCCCTTTTGTTTTAGCAGGTTTGAGATCGACGTCGTTAGCAGGGTTACCCTTCCGGCTTGGCCTGGGCAGGGTTATGGACGCCATTGGTTATTCTTCAGGGCTCTTAGCCCCATTTGCATCTTGTCCATAGTCGGACGCTCTATCGTTTTCAAGGTGATTTGGATCTTTGTATATTATATCTATATTCTTGACTCATGGAGTCGTTGTTGTATATATATGTTCTGTGGGTTCCATCGTGGACTAATGTGTAATGGTATTACTTCGTTCTCCACCCGCACGCAAGTGCCTGGTGGGCGTCCTTGAATCGTTTCTATGCGGGTTTGGCGGGAAGCGCTAAAACTTGCATAGGGCCGATTCGAGGGTGTTATAGAGTGGTATCAGAGCTCAGCAGTTGCGATACCCCACAAGTCCGGCCTGTAGGATAACCTAGCTAACGGACAATCTAGAGTGTCAAAACTATTTTGCAAAATCGGTTGGATAGATCTGATTAGGTCTGATTTTACTCCTTACCCCTCTGTTGTTCTCCTCTTAACTCTGCGCGTTTTGAATCTGCTCTCTTATCTTTTCTTCGAGTCCAGGAATTCTCGTGGTTGGGTTTCCGTCGTACCTTCAAGGTTTCGCTTCCTCCTTTGGCAACGGTGTTTTACCTCCGGACTTCATGCTATCTGAGTGATCCTTTATCTGTGGTACCATGCTTTGTTCCTTGTTTGTGCCTTCTGGTGTTTTCCGACGCGACGACATCATCTACGCCAGATTCGGTGCAGAGTCTGCATCACCCCTTTGTTCCGAACCTTGCTTGTCGAGATCTTCAGTCTGATTCCGAGAATGGTTGCACGCTTTTCCACCGAATGTGCGGAGTAATAGTTTGGGTGCGTGATGGATTGGCCCCCATGCCGACTACTCACTCTATTTGCTCGTGTACATTGAAGTGGATGAGAATGCATCGGTTCTCTTTTTTATATCGAAGTTAGAGGTGGCTTTATTTGTGGGTACCTTTACCTTCGTCCTTTGTTTCCCGGAGTGTTCTCTCGACGATCACGGACAACGACCTCTTGTTAGTGGTGTCGCGAGCATCTACACGAAGAGAGAAGGTTCAGATCACCGACCTTCTTCCCCGGACCATGAGGCGGATCTCGAGGGCGAGATCCCTTGTTAGTGGTGTCGAATTGTGGCATCCCGCTAAAATCACTACTAGAAAATCGCTCGTTGTTTATACTTTGTGCATCATCATGACATCATCATGCATGTTTGTTCATAAAAGTACTTTGCAAAAACCCTATTTTTGTTTTCTAATTAGCCCTTCTTTAATTTCAAATCATAAAACCAGGTCTCCCTGGATATTTTATTTGTCTAAAAACTATTTATAAAATATTTTAAAAGTTAAATAAAAATAAAATATTTTCAGTGGGGGAGGCAGCCGCCGGCCAGGCCCAAAAGCCCAGCTACAACCACCTACTACCCCAAAAGCAAACCCTAATCCTAACCGGCTAACCTAACCCCAAACCATCTCCCCACCCCGCCGCCACTCTCTCTCTCTCTCTCTCTCTCTCTCTCTCTCTCTCTCTCTCTTTCCCCCCGCCTGTCCACCCCACACCTGGCCGCACGCACGCTCCCACCGACGCGGACCACGTGTCCCACCCCACCCTATAACCCACCTGACCCGATCGACCCAACACGCAACACACGAGCACCCTACACACCAGGACCTCACACCGACACGCTAATTACCTTGCCTCGGATCCCCAGCCCCGCACGGAACCCTTGGCCCGCTCCCGCCTGGCCCCACCCCAACCGCGTGTTGCCCGCACGCAATCCCCAATCCCCGCACTACGTCGCTTTCTGTCCGCGGGCAGCCACCACCGGCCGGTGCGCCGCTCGACCCCGCGCCTCTCGCGGTCCACCTCACTCGTGTTGCTTGGCTCCGCCTCCGGCGCTTCCTCATCCTGCCGCTGCTAGCGCAGCTCCCGTCGTCCGCCATCTCTAGCACCTCCCCGGACCCCAGCCGCCGTCATCGGTGAGCCGCCGTGCTTATCTCCGGCCAGGGCCCTCCCTGTCGACCTCGTCGCAGCGAGCCCCGCGCCTCTCCACCGACCGACCCTCGCCCGCTCGCCTGCCTCTGCTTTCTGAGCACCGCCGCCGGCAGCGTCTCCTCCGGCGTCCTCGATCCCCGCGACTAGCCGTCGTCCTTCTGCCGTGGCACCTCACCACCTCTGTACAGCCCGCGTGTGACCTCTCCTGTCTGCGGCATTGACCGCCTCGCCTCCTCCTAGTGCTGCGCGCATTGCGCCTCTTGCTCCGGACCTCGCCGCACACGCGCCTTCGACCCCGCGCGTCATGCTGCTTCCCTTAACGGCCACCCGAGCTCGTCGCCCTTCCGCTGCATCCTGATCACTAGGTGTTTTAAGTAATGTCCGAACGGAACAAGGCCTTCTATCGACCAAACTTTCTGTTAATGTGAAGTGGTGATGGTGGAGTATGTGTGTTGTGGTTTCGATGTTTAGATGTAGTTATGTTGTTGTTGCGAGAAGATGTGGTGATGTTGGCTCGGTTGTCCAAGACCCTCGCGATTGAAAAGATTGATGGGAATTCCAACAAGATCTTCTACATAGAACCGAAGAACTTCGAAGACCGATCCAGTCGAGCCCGAACCTCGTCGACCCCGACGCGCCAAGTTCTCTGACCCCGAGACCGATCCGGAACGCCAAGGTCTTCTTCATGGTTGCGGATCCGAAGATCCCGATACCCCAGATCCAAACCCCGGCATCGGCTTCATGCTCTCCTTCCCGGATGCCAAGTCCCGTTCCCGGAGGCGAAGGCCGATCTCGTTGACCCCTAGACCCTCGGAGCCCAAGTTCGCCGAACCCTAATGTGATCCCCTTTCCGAGACCCCTATTTTTATAATATGACATATACGTGTCGTATCATTAAATTATTCATGCATGCATACATATTTGGTGGGTCCGGGTTATTTCGTCGATTCATCTAATAATTAATATGGAGGCCATATGCGGGCTATTCTAGTCTTATGACGCCTCCATTTAAACTTGTGTAGCGAACCGATGCCCTGTTTCGCCTTGTTAATTCAGCATTTAATCTGCGGGTTACATAAATAACTTGAACCATATAATTAATTGTCGGGACCCCGGTTCCGCTTAATATTGCCTAATTGCATCGCATCTGTGCCATGCCATGCATCATATCATAAGCATGCCGGGTCTTCTGCCATAGTATTAAATATTGCATCCGGTGTTTCTTCTAGTGTTTGTCTCTTCATGGATTAGGCCGATGAGTTGATGCGAGTATCGACAAGTTCTCCGGATATAAACCTTCGACAGTGTTTTCCAGGCGAGCATTCTCCCCCTTCTACCTATTTTGCATTTATAGTCTTTATTTTCTCTTGTTGATCTATTGCTATCCTTGTCGCGATGCTTTAGTTTACGTGCACCAGTTATATCCCGTGTAGCCTCTATATTGCCATGGACACCTCCTAATACATGTTGTTTGGTAGATAGCTGGTCTTGCGAGTCATAGTTACTTGCTCAGGTGCGATCTCTGTTGGAGATATGCCCAAGAGGCAATAATAAAGTGGTTATTATTATATCTTTATGTTTATGATAAATGTTTACATCCCATGCTATAATTTTATTAACCGGAAACATTTATACTTATGTGTTTTGTAAACATAAAAGAGTCCCTAGTAAGCCTCTTGTTAAACTAGCTTGTTGATTAATGGATGATCATGGTTTCCTGATCATGGACATTGGATGTCGTTAATAACAAGATCATATCATTAGGAGAATGATGTGATGGACACACACCCATAGTAAGCATAGCATAAGATCAAGTCATTAAGTTCATTTTGCTATAAGCTTTCAAATGCATAGTAACCTAATCCTTCGACCATGAGGTTATGTTAATCACCATCACCGGATGGGTACTTTGATGACATCAAACACCGCTTCATAACTGGGTGGTTATAAAGGTGTCATTGGGTATTCTAAAAGTATGTGTTGAAGCGCATGGACCAAGATTGGGATTTATCCATCCATATGACGGATAGATATGCTCTGGGCCCTCTCGGTGAAATGTCATCTAATTAGTTTGCAAGCATGTGACTGGGTCACAAGGGATGACATGACATGGAACGAGTAAAGAGTACTTATCAGTAACGAGGTAGAACTAGGTATGGAGATACCGACGATCAAACCTCGGATAAGTAGAGTATCGCGTGACAAAGGGAATTGGTTTCGTATGTTATTGGTTCTATCGATCACGAAGTCATCGTTGAGTATGTGGGAGCCGTTATGGATCTCCAGATCCCGCTGATGGTTATTGATCAGAGAGGTGTCTTCATCATGTCTGCATATTCACGAACCGTAGGGTGACACACTTAAGGTTCGAAGTTGTTTTAAGTAGATATGGAATATGCGTTGGAGACCGAATGTTGTTCGGAGTCTCGGATTGGATCCGGGACATCACGAGGAGATCCGGAATTGTCCGGAGAATAAGATTCATATATTGGGGATCATTTTCTAAGTTAGGAAATGTTCCGGAGTGTTTGTATGGAGATTCTAGAAGGTTTCGGAATGTTCTGGAAGGTTCTAGAAGATTTCTTGGAGTTTGCTTGAAAACCAAGAAAGGATCAAGGAGTCTTTGTGGGGCAAGACACGGATTCGTGGGGGAGGAGGATTCCTTCCCCCCTCCCAATCCGCCGACCAAGGAGGGAGGGGAGTCCTACTAGGACTCCCCCTCCCATGGCGCCTCCCTCCTTTAAATAGAGGGGAGGGGGCGCCACCCCCTAGCTCTCTCCCATAACAAACCCTAGCCACCGCCTCTCTCCTCCTCCTTCGCTCTGCTCAGGCTTAGGCGAAGCCCTGCAGAAATCTCTACTCCACCACCACCACCACACCGTCGTGCTGCTGGGATTCCGTGGAGAAGATCTACTACCTCCGCTGCTCGCTAGAACGGGGAGAGGAAGGTCTGCTTCGACTCCGCACGTGTGACCGACTGCGGAAGCGCTGCCGGAACACGGCGCCGGAAGGATCGTCCACACGATCTTGAGATCAGCAAGTGATCGACTACATCAACCCTGAGATCTAATCTCGTAACGCTTTCGGATCTACGAGGGTTAGTACAGATCTATCTCGTTGCACATATCTAATAGATTAGATCTTGGCTTTTATCTAGATTAGATCTGGGTTTTGTTCGTTCTTTCGGTAGAAATTTTTTGATTTCCATGCTACGAACCCTTCAGTGGTATCAGAGCCGTGTCTATGCGTAGATCTGTTGCACGAGTAGAACACAATGGTTTTGTGGGCGTTGGTGCTCGTGCCGTCTTTTGTTTTGTGTACTTTGCATCTTGCGGTATGGTGGGATGAAGCGGCTCGGGATAACCTTACATGTCATTGCACATGAGACTTGCTCCACAATTGACGTGCAACTCGTATTGCACAAGTGGCTTTGCAGGTGTCTGTCTCTCCCATCATAGTATAGATCCAATCTACACTTTGCACTTGATAGCACTTGTATCAACGTTGTGGTTCAGTTTCGTAGGTAAGATCCGTTCTTATTCGAAAGCCCCAAACCACGTAAAACATGCAAAGAAAATTAGAGGCGTCTAACTTGTTTTTGCAGGGGTTTTGTGATGTGATATGGCCATCATGTGATTGTGATTATATTTGATGTATGCAATGATCCTTGTTGTAATATGGCAACCGGCAGGAGCCTAATGGTTATCTTTAATTCTGTTAAGACCTGCGTGTCTATTCATCTTGTAATAGCTTTATTCCAAGTAGTTGTAATAGTTGCTAGTGATGATGGACAACCATGAAGCGGCGCCACTGACCTTGACACAATGCTGGTGATGATGGAGATCATGTCCGTGCTTTGGAGATGGAGATCAAAGGCATCAGAAGAAAGGGCCATATCATATCACACTAATTATGAATTGCCTGTGATGTTAATCCTTTATGCATCTTGTATTGCTTAGATGGCGACGGTAGCATTATAAGATGATCCCTCTCACTAAATATCAAGTAATAAAGTGTTCGTCCTTAGTTGGCACCGTTGCTAAGACTCGTCGTTTCGAAGCATCTCGTGATGATCGGGTGTGATAGATTCTACGTGTGCATACAACGGGTGCAAGCCAGATTTGCACATGCGGAAACTAAGGTTAATCTTGACGAGCCTAGCATGTACAGACATGGTCTCGGAACACGGAATACCGAAAGGTAAAGCATGAGTCATATGGATGATATGATGAACATGTTGATTGTTCGCCTTTAAAGCTACATCATCTCACGTGATGATCGGACTTGGTGTAGTGGATTTGGTTCGTGTAATCACTAAAACAACTCGAGGGATGTTGTTTTGAGTGGGAGTTCATTTGTAATTTGGATTAGTCGAACTCAATTTATCATAAACACAATCAAAGTGAATTTGTATAATTTGTTGTAGTTATTGGCATCCGTTCACCACCTTACGCTTAGTTATAGTTGAGATAGTGGAACTATAAAATTCTGGATATTTTCTTTACGAACTGGTATCGTATTGTTTTGAGTGTCAATCTAAAGTTAAAAGTCCTGTTGCAAACTTTCAGCAAACTCCGTTTACTCTGTGAAGTTTAATAAACAGTATTAAATCAAGAGTAACAATTCCAGTGTTAGTATCTAATGTATCATGTTTGCCTCCATGATTCTTGATACTCAAAAGATTGTTTTTAATATCAAGTTTATCTAAGATCTGAAAGCAATGTTTTAGAAACCATCATATGTGAAAGGTATTGCGATATCTAAAACAATGTGTTGGTTATAACATGATAGAGTATATGTCCTCATATTTGATGAGAATTTGTGAAGGTTGGAGACGCTAGTCGTCCTAATCCTCCAAAAGGTTTTGGAAAAGAAACATTATACTCGCAATTCACCTTTATAAGCTATAGCAGCTTGATCATGAAAATTGTCATGATAAGGATGAATAGAAAATGTAAGTAAAATGTTTACTACACTAAAAGATTACTAAAGAATGGAATTTTGAAAGAATGCCAAACATTTGATGAAGGTGATCCACTTCAAAGTGCAAGTCCAAAGGTATTAGTATTTGACTATACACACTTTGTACTATGTGTCATGTGAATGACACCACTATTGATGTTGATAGATTCTTTTAAAAGAAAAGGAATTGTTGAAAGAGAATCTATAAAATATTTGGCAGAAAAGAAAAGATTGGAGATGTCCAACTTAGGTATATAGAAGATACATGTTATGGCTGTATTCCTTGCTTGTTAAACAATGTAGTTCTGCGGTATTGGATACCAAATTGGTTGGTATGAAGTGTCATACAGGACAACACAATTCATGAACTGCAATCGCCTAAGTAACTAGCAAGAGAATATGTGATGATGTTCATAGAAAACAAACAAAGGGTTGTTGTGTTGCTCGTTAACATCAAAGCTTACCTTCAAGATTTGTTTCAATAATTGTTATTTTGATCAGGTATTATGATGACAAAAGGTTGTTCAAATAATTACCGCATTCCATAATAGATGGATGATATACAAGTCTGGTTGGAGAAATAACGACCATAAAACTAATGCTAAAATGTCGCAAGACAAATGATTGAAAGATCACTTGCGAAGTGACATCGCCGTTTAAATTATATTGAAAGGGATACATGAAGGAACTCCATGTTTATGGATTTTTGGAGTCTTTGATTTTGATCAAATGACGCTTGTGATACTTTCCTGGAGATAATTAAAACTCCGTTAGTAGGCCAAAAGAGGAACGGGCGACTAACTGATTGGAATTTGTACATATTGATGTATATAGTCCATTATGTGTAGTCGTGGGCGATGGATTTCAACTTCATATGCTTTCTCCGAAGATTTGAGTGAGCATATGTATATACTTACTCAATAAGGAAGAAGTATGAAACATTTGAAAATGTTCAAAGACTTTCAAGATGAAGTGGAAAATTATTGTAACAAGAAAATAAAAGGTTTATGATTGGATCATAAAGATGTTTGCGTTACAAGTTTAGCAAAACACCTAAGATTTGAGGAATCGTTCCATGGATTTGCATTTCCCAAAACACCATAGGAGTATGGAGTGTTCAAGATATGTAATGAAACCTTGTTTGACATGGTAAGATCAAAGGTGTCATTTATAAAACTGCCATTATATTTTAAAGATTAAAGCTTTAGTGACTACCGCTTTTACACTGAAAAGAGCTCCATCGTGATCCGCTGAAATGACACCATATAAGTCATGGTTTGGGATAAAACCCAGGTTGTCCTTTCTTAAATTTTTGGTATGCTAGGCATAAGTAAAATGTTTACAACCAAAGTCGGATGCGCATGTCTTTGTAGGTTATTTCGAATAAACATTGGGTATTCCTCCATAACACCGAAGACAAGTGTTTGTCGCTTAGAATGTCGAGTTTCTTGAGAAGGAATTTTGGTGAAAAGTTAAGTGGGAGGACAATAGAACTTTGACAAGGTTGTTGAACCTTGGCTAATATGTGCTGAGTTGCGCAGCATCGGAAAGTGTCCCGGAGGTAGCAACAATGCTCATGGCTCACGTGCCTCAAAGGTTGTGGTCACGGAGATCTAAGTTACTATTGAACCAAGTAGGTCGGGTAAGTAATCAAATGCCAAGATTTGAGAGTTAAATCATTGTTGTTTGACAATGATGAACCGACTACATGCAAAGAAGCAATGATGGGCCCTGACTTCGTTAAGTGGCTTGAAGCCATAAAATCCGTGATAATTCCATAACACGAGAAATCAAGCTTTGAATTTGAAAGACCCTCTGGAAAGGTGCAAGACCTTACAGTCGTATATGGATCTATAAAGAAATAGACATGGATGTTTCACATCTATGAAATAGTCGACATGTCGGAAAGAGTTTACGACAATGTTCAAGGAATTGACTATGATAAGATTTGATCTTTCATAGCGATATTTAGTCTGGACGGATTAATGTAGCAACCACTACATATATTTTGGTATATGGTAGCTGAACAAACAAAACAAGTTCTTCTAATAGAATGGTTACCTAGGATGTGTCCATGACACGATCCAAAGGGTTTTGTTAATTCAAAGGATGCTAAAAGAGTATGCAAAGCTTCAATGGTTGAAGTGAGCATCGCGGAGTTGGAATCTTCACCATGATGAAACCGTTAAAAGGTTTAATTTCATCAGAGACGATGAAGATGTTTGCATTTTGCAAGAAATTAAGTGGGAGCGCTAAGACATGTTTCATAGAAATGATGTATCTTTTATTGACACAGGTTAAGAATTTCATTTCGATGAAAGACTTAGACATAACCCAAGAATTAGGCATCAATGTCTATATGGATAGATTGAGGCGCTAATATGGTTTTGCCAAATGTACATAGATAAGATGTTGAAAGAGTTCAATATGGAAACAACAAGAAAGGTTCTTGACGCACGGAAAGGACTGAATCAAGATTCAAGTGTGTTGACACGAGATTCAAGTATTTTGACACTTGGTGAAATCACAAGAATATTTTGATCAATCATTCTTTGAGATGTACACATCCAGATATGTCCTATGCTCTAAATGTTATGAGCATATACCAGAATGACTCATAAGATGATCATTGGACAATAGTAGGGATATTCCTATGATCTTTGGAAGAACTAAGAATATATTATTTATATAGTGGTGACAAATAGTTCATTGTAAATTATTGCATTGATACTAGTTTTGTCACAAATTAAGTTTATCTCAATTTAAACTATGGGTGGCACAATGTAATGGAAAGGAAGTTCCATAACGGATTTGGTTGAGTACCAAAGATAAAACATTGTGACAGATACTACAACAAAAGGCTAAGTATATGACTGCTATTGTAGCAGCAAATGAGGGCATTTGTGTCAAGTAGTTTGTTATCAAACTAGGTGTGGTTCATAGCGGGATAATACTATGAAGATACATTGTATGACAATTGTATCAACATGATTTAATCCCAAGGAACTAAAGGTCTCACCAAAGGACCAAATTTATACAATGCCATCTCATTGGAAGAATGAGTAATGCGTAGAGACGCAAGGACATGCAAATACACACGGACCTGGAAGTGTCAGATCCGAAGATTATGTTTACCACTAGCAATAGTGTCTATACAACACCAGAAAGCCATAGGTGTTGAATGCACAAGTTTTTAACTAGATTATTGACTCTAGTGCAAGTGGGAGACTGTTGGAGATATGCCCAAGAGGCAATAATAAAGTGGTTATTATTATATCTTTATGTTTATGATAAATGTTTACATCCCATGCTATAATTGTATTAACCGGAAACATTAATACTTGTGTGTTTTGTAAACATAAAAGAGTCCCTAGTAAGCCTCTTGTTAAACTAGCTTGTTGATTAATGGATGATCATGGTTTCCTGATCATGGACATTGGATGTCGTTAATAACAAGATCATATCATTAGGAGAATGATGTGATGGACACACACCCATAGTAAGCATAGCATAAGATCAAGTCATTAAGTTCGTTTTGCTATAAGCTTTCAAATGCATAGTAACCCAATCCTTCGACCATGAGGTGATGTTAATCACCATCATCGGATGGGTACTTTGATGACATCAAACACCGCTTCGTAACTGGGTGGTTATAAAGGTGTCATTGGGTATTCTAAAAGTATGTGTTGAAGCGCATGGACCAAGATTGGGATTTGTCCATCCATATGACGGATAGATATGCTCTGGGCCCTCTCAATGGAATGTCATCTAGTTAGCTTGCAAGCATGTGACTGGGTCACAAGGGATGACATAACATGGAACGAGTAAAGAGTACTTATCAGTAACGAGGTAGAACTAGGTATGGAGATACCGACGATCAAACCTCGGATAAGTAGAGTATCGCGTGACAAAGGGAATTGGTTTCGTATGTTATTGGTTCTATCGATCACGAAGTCATCGTTGAGTATGTGGGAGCCGTTGTGGATCTCCAGATCCCGCTGATGGTTATTGATCGGAGAGGTGTCTTCATCATGTCTGCATATTCACGAACCGTAGGGTGACACACTTAAGGTTCGAAGTTGTTTTAAGTAGATATGGAATATGCGTTAGAGACCGAATGTTGTTTAGAGTCTCGAATTGGATCCGAGACATCACGAGGAGATCCGGAATTGTCCGGAGAATAAGATTCATATATTGAGGATTATTTTCTAAGTTAGGAAATGTTCCAGAGTGTTTGTATGGAGATTCTAGAAGGTTTCGGAATGTTCTGGAAGGTTCTAGAAGATTTCTTGGAGTTTCCTTGAAAACCAAGAAAGGATCAAGGAGTCTTTGTGGGGCAAGACACGGATTCGTGGGGGAGGAGGATTCCTTCCCCCCTCCCAATCCGCCGGCCAAGGAGGGAGGGGAGTCCTACTAGGACTCCCCCTCCCATGGCGCCTCCCTCCTTTTAAATAGAGGGGAGGGGCGCCACCCCCTAGCTCTCTCCCATAACAAACCCTAGCCACCGCCTCTCTCCTCCTCCTTCGCTCTGCTCCGGCTTAGGCGAAGCCCTGCAGAAATCTCTACTCCACCACCACCACCACATCGTCGTGCTGCTGGGATTCCGTGGAGAATATCTACTACCTCTGCTGCTCGCTGGAACGGGGAGAGGAAGGTTTGCTTCGACTCCGCACGTGTGACCGACTGCGGAAGCGCTGCCGGAACGCGGTGCCGGAAGGATCGTCCACATGATCTTGAGATCGGCAAGTGATCGACTACATCAACCCCGAGATCTAATCTCGTAACGCTTTCGGATCTACGAGGGTTAGTACAGATCTATCTCGTTGCACATATCTAATAGATTATATCTTGGCTTTTATCTAGATTAGATCTGGGTTTTGTTTGTTCTTGCGGTAGAATTTTTTTGTTTTCCATGCTACGAACCCTTCAATCTCGTGTTGTCGAGTACCACAGTTGTTGGAATGCTAGCAGATGTTTATGGTGGAGTTGATCATGGCTTTAATTACAACTTGAAATTAAATTGTTAGATATAACTAATGCAGAGGTATCGGTGGGCAATAGATGTTATTTGGTTCTTCCACGCTCACTTGTGTCCCGTAGGACCTCGAGTACTTGATACATGTTCCTTGACTATCGCACTATCCGCACATGGGACCATGAATCCCCTTAGCCAGAGCTTGATTCATTTCTTATTTCTTGGGGCCACAAAGTAGTTTGGGGCTTTATTACTATCCTGTACTTATGCCATGTTTTACTGCTTTATTTGAGATTGTGTGTGGACCACCTGTACTGTTTTGGATCGTGCCAAATTTTCGCGGTATCGACAAGCCCAGTCACACTTTCAGGTTCCCAGTCGTTTACAACCGTCGTCACAAACCCTGGGTCCGTTCTGGATCCGGCCAACTTCATTGCGGGTAGCTTAGTGGGGTGGCCCCCTGAAATATTTTATGAATCTTGTGATCGCTTTGTCGTGAAAGCCTCGTTGGGTTTTGAGTTGGTTTTTCCGAGGTTGATCGTGTGTGTGTTGCTATTTGGGCACCCCTGCAGGATAAATCTTTCTGAAAGCCGTGTCCGCGGTTATGGATGACTTGGAGCACAGTATCTCGATCATAGACAAGCATAACTAAAGTAGTACTATAAATTTGACTTAATATGTGACTAGTAATTAGATTCAACTATAACGGAATGGATATTAAAAATGCCAATAGCTGGTGGATCTGGGTTGTTTCGTGTTCTGATATATCTGCCTAGTAAGTATTGCAACTCCAATGGAATGTGATAAAAGTGCCAACAACTGCTGGGTTTTGGGAATCCTCAGGACAATCATATCTGACTAGTAAAGGTTCCAACTACAACGGAATGGTAATTAAAACGGCCCACTACTTATGCTTCAGAATGACTCATGCTAATTGTATCTGACTAGTAAGTGCTTCAACTATAATGGAATGAATAAAACTGCCAAATGTGTGAGTTCCTCGGTTTGACTTCCTCGTTTGGTCTTGAGGGGGAATACCAGGATGGGTATGTTTGGTGTTAGTATCAGGTTGGATCCGAATAGGTCTTTCTTATCCCTCTCTAATAGCCGCCAGTTTTACTGAGTCTCTATAGGTTGTTTAGTGCTGATGTGCTGCCGCTTCAGTCCACCATACCTATGTAGGCGAGAGCCGCCGAATTCTAGCCTCGTCGTGTACTGGCCTCAGTACTGACGCTCCTCTTTTTCTTCTGCCCTTTGTCGGCACCCCCTTTTGTTTTAGCAGGTTTGAGATCAACGTCGTTAGCAGGGTTACCCTTCCGGCTTGGCCTGGGCAGGGTTATGGATGCCATTGGTTATTCTTCAGGGCTCTTAGTCCCATTTGCATCTTGTCTATAGTCGGACGCTCTATCGTTTTCAAGGTGATTTCGATCTTTGTATATTATATCTGTATTCTTGACTCATGGAGTCGTTGTTGTATATATATGTTCTGTGGGTTCCATCGTGGACTAATGTGTAATGGTATTACTTCATTCTCCACCCGCACGCAAGTGCCTGGTGTGCGTCCTTGAATCGTTTCTATGCGGGTTTGGCGGAAAGAGCTAAAACTTGCATAGGGCCGATTCGAGGGTGTTACAGTTTGCTACCACGACGAGAGTGGTTTGCTACCACGGCGGGAGTGGTTTGCTACCACGGCAGCGGGGAGTTGCTACCACAGCATCATGGTCTTGCTACCACGGTGGCGACGGTTTGCTACCACGGAGGCGGGGAGTTGCTACCACAACGTCATGGTCTTGCTACCACGGTGGCGACGGTTTGCTAGCACGGTGGCGGCGGGGATTTGCTACCACGGTGCCGGCAGTTTCCTACCACAGCGTCATGGTCTTGCTACCACGGCGGCGGCGGTTTGCTACCACGGAGTCATGGTCTTGCTACCACGGCAGCAGGGATTTGCTACAACAGTGTCCGGGCTTTGGTATGTGCGGCTGGCGCTGGTGCTAGTACTGGCCGATGCGGGCGCCTTTTGCTACGATGCGCAGCCGACGTTGCTCCCTAGGACAGACAAGCGGAGCCACCAGTAGTACGGCCAGCCACCGCGATGCTATGAGACACGACATGCAAAGTTGTGACTGCGTATTCTCCGGCGAGGGGCTCACGGAGGAGCGATGGGGGTTGGGAGCTTTTTGCAGGGGCTGCGTCTTCCCTAGCGGTGAAGGAGCGGAAGCCGACGGGCAGTTGTAGGGAGAGAGAGACGTGGAGACGAGGGAGACACAGCAGTGTGATTTTTTTCAGCTATGCGTTGACCGAGCGAGTTGTATCGGATAGCCCAAGACTACTTAATCATGCGGTTATGGATCCGGGGGACCGGGAGATCAAATCCCCTGAGGGACACCTAGCGCCCCCCATAGGAAAAAGTAAAATGTCCCGTGTTATCCGGCGACCCACATGGCCCACGTCTTCCTTGTTCTCCTTTTTTTAATGCTAATATGTGTCTCATTTATATCATAAATGTCATAGTACAAGCCACATAAACATCGACCTGACAAAACTGAAAAAATAGCAGAACGCAAGCCTTTGCGTAAATGACCACCAGCCAAGAAAGAAAATTACAATCCAGACCAAAGAATCCTCTGAGCTTGACGTCAATGCCCATCACATGCCTCTGGCGCCACAACAACAACCTCCAAAGGAAAAAAAATGACGGATCACCTCCTCACATGAGCTTGATGCGGCTCCATCGTTCATATGCAGCTTTGCGGACCTCCAAGGTGGCTCACACAAAGAGAAACCATTGTCGTTGAACGAATCAGACCGGGGCAACACCCCGGACACACCATCGAACTCCATATCTAGCACCCCCGCACGACTAAGACGTCGGAGGAGGAAACCACACCTGCCATCCATGAACCACGGACCCAGCACGCGATCCACCATCTTCCAGATGTCGTCGATGCAGACCACAATCTACATCCGTTCCTTGACTACCTCCTAGGTTCCACGTTGGCGCTGGAGCAAACATTGTCGCAACGGTGGAGTCTGAGGACACACATCCACCACAAGGATGCCGTCACCATTGCACCATCCATGCTTGAATAGGCTGGAACTCCAAATCCATTGGGGAAGGATCCGAAGAAAAATGTTCAGTGCCACCATCGCCGCCCCCGAAACCAAGACGATGAACAACCTAAAAATGAAGCTACTTTGGCCTAAAACTATCCACACGTGTGGATCCGGTGGCCCCCTCCACCACCGATGACCTAGGTCGTCGGCAGGGGGAGCCACCGGAGGCCGACATCGAAAGGTTGTGACCTAGGGAAACATCGCCTTTCCTCTCCTGGCAGCTACGCACGGGGGAAAGAAGAGGGCTTCCTCGTTCTCCTCCCTGGCCCCAATCTGTGCGCGAATAGCCCGACTACCAGGACCATGATGCCATGACAGCGGCAAGCACGACGCGTGACGACGGCGCTGCAGCCGGCCACGAGCTCGAGAATGATTGGACCCATACAAGGAACCCGTGCTGATTCTAAAGAGAAATTGATTATGAATCTATTGGAAATTGATGTCCGTGTGCTGATAAGCGGATTTGATTCTGAATGGATTGGACCCAATTGCTAGCTAAATTGACTTCCTCGTGTTGACTCTGGATCGATTGGACACAACTGCTAGCTAAATTGATGTCCTATATCAATATGCTAAAGAGGCAATAATAAGTGGCTATTATCCTATTTCAATTTTATAATACATGTTTATTTCTCATGCTATAATTGTGTTAACTGGAAACGTTAATATATGTGTGTTTAATAAACAAAGAAAAGGTTCCTAGTAATGCCTCTCATTACACTAGCCTATTGATTAACAGATGATCAAGGTTTCCTAATAATGAACATTGGATGTTGTTAATGACAAGGTCATGTCATTGGAGAATGATGTGATGAACATTCACCCACAGTAGGTTTAGCAATATGATCATGTCATCAAAGTTTATATTGCTATATCAATCTCACACGAAATAACACTAATCCTTAGACCATGAGATCACGTCAATCACTAACACTAGAAGAGTATTTTGATTCCATCAAACGTCACACCATAATAGGGTGATTATAAAGATGTCGTTGGTTACTTAGTGATGACCCACAAGTATAGGGGCTGTATCGCAGTATTTTCGAGGGAAGTGAAACCCAATTTATTGATTCGACACAAGGGGAGCCAAAGAATATTTATAAGCCCTAACAACTGAGTTGTCAATTCAGCTGCACCTGGAAATAATCTTGCTCACAGCAGTTTATCAGTAGCAACAGTTTTGTAGTTGGAATAGTAAAGTAGTGATGCACTCGACGATCGACGTAGAGCTCGTTGGGAACCCTAAGAGGAAGGTATGATGAGCACATCAGTAAGTTTTCCCTCAGTTATGAAACCAAGGTTTAATCGAACCAGTAGGAGCAAGGAAACACCCCAAAGGTGTTGCTAGCTGAGCTTTGGCAGGACGCACTACCGGTGCTAGTAGCAACGTGGAGACCTGCACAACACAACCACAGAACTTTGTCCCCAACTTGCGATGAGGTTGCCAATCTCACCGTGTTTTTCGGAAAACAAAGGATTAAACGTATCGAATGGAAAGAAGTAAAAGTTTGTAGAAAGTAAACACAAAGCAGAAACAGTTTATAGATTGTATGTAAAGAAAAAGGACCGGGATCCATAGTTCACTAGAGGTGGCTCTCCTTAGATAGATAACATGCTGGGTGAACAAATTACAGCGGGGCAATTGACAAACACCGAGAAAGCAATACATGCATATACTAATCATCTTGACTCCTCTGAGACTTGATTGGGCATTACAACATAATACATAGACCGCCATCTAACTGCATCTATGACTAATAATCCACCTTCAGGTTATCATCCGAACCCCCTCCAGTATTAAGTTGCAAGCAACAGATTATTGCTTTATAAACTGCGTGTAAAGTAAACAATACGATTGTTCTATGAACAAAGGATTGTTGTTTTCTCCCTAGTAGCAACAGCACATCTAGTACCTTAGAGATTTCTGTCACTTCCCCAGATTACCAGAGGCATGAACCCACTATCGAGCATAAATACTAACTCTTGGAGTTGCTAGCATCTACTTGGCCAAGACAGCTACTAACAACAGAAAGCATGCAAGATCACAAATAACAAAGACATGATAGAATCAATAATCAATCTGAAATAGCATCTCAATATCCATCGGATCCCCGCAAACACAACATGTATGAATTACAAATAGATGATCTTGATCATGAACGGAGCTCATAAGATCTAAACATGAAAGCACAAAGGAGGAGAACCAGCCATCTAGCTACTACATGGATCCGTAGTCCAAGGATGAACTACTCACGCATCACACCGGAGTCTTGCATGGTGATTAAGAAGGCCTCCAGGGTGAATTCCCCTCTCCGGTAGGGTGCCAGGAAGAGCTTTAGATCCCTCCCGATCTAGGGATGGAGATGACGGCGGCTACAGACTCTTTCGTGGATTTTTGGTCGGGTCCTTAGGGTTTTCGTCCCGAGGGCAATATATAAGCGGAAGGAGAGGCCGAGGGGGTGCCGGGAGCCACCACACCACCCCCTGGCACGGGCCAGGCCTGGCCGCGTGGCCAGGTGGTGTGGCCGGCCCCTAGCCCCTCTCTGTCTCGTATTCTGGTACTTGTTCCCTTTCGGAAAAATAGGCACTTTGGCTTTTGTCCCGTCCAATTCCGAGAATATTCATTTTCTGACTTTCCTGGAACCAAAAATAGTAGAAAACAGGCAGCTGGCACTATGGCTCTTGTTAATAGGTTAGTCCAAGAAATCATATGAAAAGTACTCCAAAGTTGGAACAAAACACAAGAAAGTGGATAAAACCAAGCATGGAACATCAAAAATTATAGATACATTTGCAATGTATCAACATCCCCAAGCTTAACTCCTGCTCGTCCTCGAGTAGGTAAGTGATAAAAAGAAAGAATAATTTTTGAGGTGACATGCACCATCAAAGATTTGATCAAAGTATTTGCAAAACACTCAAAGCTGGGATCATAGTACTTCAATCATAACATGAAAGACAAAGTTCTAGCAATAAGCAAAGAAACTATGATGCAACATGAAAAGGCACAAACAAAAGATTCATGAATAACAATGCTTTGCAAGACGTTTGTTTGTTTCACATAAAGAAAACATGGCATAACAGTATTCAGCTTGTCCCTCAATAGAGTAGCAAATATAAATGCATAGGACACCTTCAAAGTTCATAAGAGTGACTAGATACAATAGTTTCAAACAAGCAATAACAAGTTATGCATCAATCTACTAGTCTTGGGACAATGCACATAGAACTAAGAATGGCCACTATGCTCTCAAAGTAGGTGCATAAATATAGAAGGTGGAGACTCGATATAATGGTGGAATAAAGGCCTTTTGTAAAAGGAAGTAGGGATTCAAGTCTCATAAAGAGCTTACAAAAATTATGGTACTTGTAGTTTTCATCTCGCATTGCCCCTATCATAAGCATCTTTAAGGTGATTAAGGTTAAAGTGACACAACTAAGAGGATATGCTTGACAAGTTATAAACCGAAATCTCATGCGCCTTACTTACGAAGACCGATCCTCATGCTACTCAACTTCAGTCACGAGTAAGCTCTTATCATTGTAAGTATATGTGTATCATTAAGAACCGCCAACGGGGTACCCCTTGCACATGATACGGGAGCTTTCCCATAATCAAAATGACAAGGCAAGCAGACAATGAGCATCTCAGCGATCTTTTTATTTGCTATTTGCGTAGGTTTTTATTGAGGATGCTTCATAGAATGCTCATTATGGTGATGCTGCAAGTTCCCACCATGATTAGGCATGGCTTAGGCTAGCGGCCCAGGCGTTTCTCTAACACACATACAAACTTCATGATCTTACAAGTTCCACTTTTATTTCACACCGCCGGGATCCATAAGCAAAAGAACATGATATCAACGGGGTACAAAGTACAAGTGCAATGTTGAAAGCGTTCCCCATGAAACATGGTTCTGCTAATTTCAACTTATAAAGCACAAGCATATACGCAACAAAGAAGGACCCGATGGTTCAAGTTTATTAGAGGCAAAAAGTAAAGTGTGTCATCAAGTTCGTGAGAGCTTTAATCACTAGTTTTCTCATAAGAAGTGGAAGGTAAACAAAAGCATTAATATACTTGGAATAGCATAAGCTAGTAGATAGGTATGGTGGACTCTTTGGAATAACTTGGTTTAGGGAGTTGAATGCATGAGTGGAACTCATACTTGGTGGTGGAGGCTAGCAAAAGACTGGGAGCGACAAACTAAGAGAGCAATAATGGCCATAATCATGCAGAGCGACAAAACATCATTGATCAAAGCATAAAGTGATACTACAAGTTGAAAACTAAAGGATCATAAAGGCTATGGTGACTTTGGATAGTCATAACATGGTGTGAGCATGTGCCAAGTCAACCCAAATAAAGCATCAAAGGAGAATACCACTATACTATGCTTTAATATGCTAAAACAACGCATGATTCGTCCAAGGCACATTAAGCAATCTCAATTGTTTATAACAAGTCATGCTACAGCAAAGAATACTAAGCATAAAGCCAAAACAATATCAAGCATGACATGACAAAGCATAGGCCACAGTCAAAAAACAAGCTCTTTTTACCACATAAGTATGAACTTTCCTACTCTTTTCCAAACCAAACCAAACTATTTGCAAACCAATGTAAGAAAGAGGGGGTCCAACCAATTTATTCAGAAAACTAAGCGAACCAAGCAAACTAAAACCAATACGAAAACGAAAAAGAAGACGCTCCAAGAAAAACACAACTGTGCATGAAACAATAAAAATGAAGCGTTTGGAAGAAACCTGGGATTTTTATTGATGAAGAAGGGGATGCCTTGGGCATCCCCAAGCTTTGACGCTTGTACTTCTTGGATATTTCTTGGGGTGACACACGTGGCATCCCCAAGCTTGAGCTTTAGTCCATCCTTCATCTCATTACTCATTCCTTCCATACACCTGAAATTTTTCCTTCATACAAAACTTCACACAATCTCATTAGCAACATTAGTGCACTTAAGATAAATAAGTCTTAAGGTTCAGTTCTAACACCAAATAAACTTCCATTAAAAGACAAGCTACTGTAGCACTTCCCTCAAAAAGCTCCATTCTCCAAAAGAACTCAAAAAGAAACC
The DNA here is from genome assembly GCA_916181665.1 of Avena sativa. NCBI lineage: Eukaryota > Viridiplantae > Streptophyta > Magnoliopsida > Poales > Poaceae > Avena > Avena sativa. The sequence goes on along the minus strand of OV702291.1, from coordinate 73,816,561 downwards.
AACAAGAAGCAAATGCAGAAAATGGCAAAAATCTGTCAAAACAAACCAGCAGGTAAAGAAGAATTTTTTCGAAGACCTTATGTTGCTCAAATCAAAAAGTGTTGAACTAACAAAAGTTAGATAACGACCTGGGGCAGAAGCACAAAACATTACAGCTCAATCCGACAGACAGAGCTCTCTCAGGAATATTTACGGTGAAGCACAAAAATCTGTTTCGGGATAGCAACTTTCCCAATCATTACTTCACTCTCATTAGAGGTTACTCTTGGCACAAAAAGCAAATAAAAAGGATAAGGAGCGGTTATTACAGAGGTAATAACTTCCAAGACTCAACTAAAACTCTTGGGTTATCTCCCAACAAGTACTTTTCTTTAACGCCTTTAAGTTAGGCATAAAAAATTGAGAAGATATCTCATAGGAAATATGAATTGAAGTAAAAGAGAGCATCAAGAAGCAAATTCAAAACACATTTAAGTCTAACCCACTTCCTATGCATAGTAATCTTGTATGCAAATAAATGCACCAATAACAAAGTGACAGGAGATAAAAAAAAGTAACTTCAAAACTTTCAGCACATAGAGAGGTGTTTCATTACCATAAAAACTTCTACAACCATATTTTCCTCTCTCATAATAATTTTTAGTAGCCTCATGAATAAACTCAACAATATAACTATCACATAAGGCATGCTTTTCATGATCTACAAGCACTAGAGCTTTATTATAAACATTTTCAAAAGAATCCTCGGGAACATAACATTCACCCTCCTTTGATAAGCATGGGTGACAATCAAATAATGTAAGGGATAAAGAGTTACTCTCATTAGAAGGTAGGCATGGGTAGATCCATTCTTCCTCCTTTTGTCCATCACTCTCCTCCTCTTTTTCATCTAATGAGCTTTCAGGTTCAGCAATTTCTTCTTCCATGGAGGTTCTAGCAGGCGGTGGTTCATCTATTACCTTAGCAGTCATAAAACTGTTCCCAAATAGGAAACTGAGTGAGCTATCCATAATGAAATAGTTATTGGAGCAGAGCTAGTCATAAAGGCAACTTAAGAAAGGAACTAATTTTTTTTTGTTTTTTGAAGAACAAAACAAAAAGAAAACTAAGCAAAACAAAAACAACAAAGTAAAGAGATTGGTTATGAGGAACTCCCCTTGTGAAGATGTCCTTGACTCCCCGGCAACGGCGCCAGAAAAGATCTTGATGCACTCGATGATCGACGTAGAGCTCGTTGGGAACCCCAAGAGGAAGGTATGATGAGCACAGCAGTAAGTTTTCCCTCAGTTATGAAACCAAGGTTTAATCGAACCAGTAGGAGCAAGGAAACACCCCAAAGGTGTTGCTAGCTGAGCTTTGGCAGGGCGCACTACCGGTGCTAGTAGCAACATGGAGACCTGCACAACACAACCATAGAACTTTGTCCCCAACTTGCGATGAGGTTGTCAATCTCACCGTGTTTCGCGGAAAACAAAGGATTAAACGTATCGAATGGAAAGAAGTAAAAGTTTGCAGAAAGTAAACACAAAGCAGAAACAGTTTATAGATTGTACGTAAAGAAAAAGGACCAGGATCCATAGTTCACTAGAGGTGGCTCTCCTTAGATAGATAACATGCTGGGTGAACAAATTACAACGGGGCAATTGACAAACACCGAGAAAGCAATACATGCATATACTAATCATCTTGACTCCTCTCAGACTTGATTGGGCATTACAACATAATACATAGACCGCCACCCAACTGCATCTATGACTAATAATCCACCTTCAGGTTATTATGCGAACCCCCTCTAGTATTAAGTTGCAAGCAATAGATTATTGCTTTACGAACTGCGTGTAAAGTAAACAATACGATTGTTCTATGAACAAAGGATTGTTGTTTTCTCCCTAGTAGCAACAGCACATCTAGTACCTTAGAGATTTTTGTCACTTCCCAGATTACCAGAGGCATGAACCCTATCGAGCATAAATACTAACTCTTGGAGTTGCTAGCATCTACTTGGACAAGATAGCTACTAACAACGGAAAGCATGCAAGATCTCAAATAACAAAGACATGATAGAATCAATAATCAATCTGAAATAGCATCTCAATATCCATCGGATCCCCGCAAACACCACATTTATGAATTACAAATAGATGATCTTGATCATGAACGGAGCTCACAAGATCTAAACATGAAAGCACAAAGGAGGAGAAACAGCCATCTAGCTACTACATGGATCCGTAGTCCAAGGATGAACTACTCACGCATCACACCGGAGGCTTGCATGGTGATGAAGAAGGCCTCCAGGGTGAATTCCCTTCTCCGGTAGGGTGCCGGGAAGTGCTTCAGATCCCTCCCGATTTAGGGATGGAGATGACGGCGGCTACACTCTTTCGTGGATTTTTGATCGGGTCCTTAGGGTTTTCGTCCCGAGGGCAATATATAGGCGGAAGGAGAGGCCGAGGGGGTGCCGGGAGCCACCACACTACCCCCTGGCGTGGGCCAGGCCTGGCCGTGCGGCCAGGTCATGTGGCCGGCCCCTGGACCCTCTCCGTCTCGTATTCTGGCACTTGATCCCTTCCGTAAAAATAGGCACTTTGGCTTTTGTCCCGTCCAATTCCGAGAACATTCATTTTCTGACTTTCCTGGAACCAAAAACAGCAGAAAACAGGCAGCTGGCACTGTGGCTCTTGTTAATAGGTTAGTCCAAGAAATCATATGAAAAGTACTCCAAAGTTGGAACAAAACACAAGAAAGTGGATAAAACCAAGCATGGAACATCAAAAATTATAGATACATTTGCAATGTATCAAGTAGCAGCAGTAGTAAAGTAAAGACAACAGTAACAATAGCAGTAAACAGTAGGATTCGAGTGCGGTAGGCATAGGGATGAATGGACGGGCGTTGCTTGGACAAGACAATTCACATAGCAATCATAACATAGGGCAATTGCAGATAAAGAAGATAAAGCATCCAAGTACTAGATAATCCTAGGTATGTGTTCCATATATAGTCATACATGCTCGCAATGAGAACTTGCACAACATCTTTTGTCCTGCCAGCCCGTTTGTAGCGGGGCCTCAAGAAAACTACTGGCAATTAAGGTGCTCCTTTTAATAGAGCACCGAAGCAAAGCATTAACACTCCGTGAAAACATGTGATCCTCACATCAAAGCCATTCCCTCCGGTTATCCCGATTTCTGTCACTTCGGGGCTATTGGTTCCGGACAACAACATGTGTATACAACTTGCAGATAAGACCAAAAACAATACTATCATAATGAATCAATAACATGTTCAGATCTGAAATCATGGCACTCGGGCCCTAGTGACAAGCATTAAGCACAACAAGTCGCAACAAAGTCATAAAGCACTAATAGAAGATACTAGGCACCATGCCCTAACAATCTGATGCCATTACATGAACAATCTCATCCAATCCCTACCATCCCCATAGCCTACAGAAGTGGATTACTCACTCATAGATGGGGGAAACATGGATGGTCGATGGAGAAGCGATGGTGATGATGATGGCGATGATCTCCTCCAAGTGCCAGAACGGAGTTTCTGGTGCTGTTTCGTGGAATCTGGTGGTGGCAGCGGAGCGGAACTCCTTCTAGAAAAACGTCGAACCCCCCGAAGTTTTTAGGTTAGAAGGCTCCTTATAGGCGAAGAGGGAGACCGAGGGGGTGCCTGGGGGGCCCACACCACCCCCTGGCGCGGCCTGGCCTGGCCCATGCCAGCGGTGGTGTGGCCACCCCCTGTCTCTTCTTCGTCTTGTATTCTGGCTCCTGGAGTCTTCGGGTGAAATAGGATTTTTGGCATATTTTCCCGGATTTTTCCTGATAGTTGGTTTTCTGCACAAAAAGTAGACACCGAGGCAATTCTGCTGAAAACAGCGTCAGCCCGCATTAGTTGCATCCAAATCACACAAGTTTAGAGGAGAAACAATAGCAAAAGTGTTCGGGAAAGTAGATACGTTTTGGACGTATCAACTCCCCCCAAGCTTAGCTTATTGCTTGTCCTCAAGCAATTCAGTTGAAAACTGAGTGCGATAAAAGAACTTTCACGAACACTTTTGCTTCATATGATGTAAATATTCTCAGCAATATGATCAACTACTTAGACAATTCATAATAAAGAGTATGCAACTAAGCTTACTTAATAGGCATTGCAAACTATGAAGAGATTCCAACTCAAAAATAATTAGCATGAGGCACAAACATAAGCAACATTACAATGCTCATAGAAAGGTATGATAAAGTGGTATATCGCTTGCCTTTGATTATGAATATCAAGGCACCTCTGAAGTTCAAGTGATGACTAGAAGTAAAGATATCAAGGATACAAGCATCAAAGTCATAACACAAATAATCAAGCAATGGGACAAGCACAAAGAATGACAACTATGCTCTCAAGAAGGTGCTCGGAGAATGTGTGGAGACTCAACAAGTAAAGAAAAAGGTTTTGAATAATTTGAAAGGCTTCCAAATGCTGAAAGTATGGTACTCATTAGCTTTGAGCTCTCATTGCCCATATCATAAGCATCTTTAATTTGGTTAAGGTGAAAGTGAGGTCCAATCTGAGTTATATGCTTGACAGACTATAAACTGAAAATCCCAAGTCCCTTGAGTACGAGGGCCGCTCCTCATGCTACTCAACTTTAGTTACCGGTAAGTTCTTGTCATCGTAAGTATGTGCGTATCATTGAGAACCGCCAATGGGGTACCCCTTGCTCGATGATACGGAAGAATCCCCATATCAAAATGACAAGGCAAGCAGACAATGAGTATCTCAGCAATCTTCTTATTTACCATGGGAAAATGGTGCTTTTTTCTCTCTTTCCTCTTTTCATAAATCTCTTTTTTTTCTTTTTCTCAATAGCTATCTCTCTCTTTTTTTATAAGAAGAATGCTTCATAGATATCATTATGGTTATGCTGCAGGTTTCCACCATGTCAGCATGGATTAGACCAGCGGCCCAGGCATTTCTCTAGAACACATACATAACTCCATGGACTTACAAGCTTCCCTTTTATTTCACACCGATGACATCCGCAAACAAAAGAGCAAGGTATCAACTGGGTATATATTTACAAGTGTTGAAAGCGATCCCCGTGACAGCACGGTTCTGCTAATCCCCAGCCTATAATTAGCAAGCATATAACTTTCGTGGAGAGTTCACAATTGTTCAGGTTTATTAAGTGCAGGAAATAAAGTGTGCCATCAACTTCGTGAGAGCTTTACTAACTAACTTTCTCATAACAAGCAAACATTTTATTCGGAAGAAAACAAGGCATATTGAATATGCACGGAAGTAGCAAATGATGTTAATGGGTAGGTATGGTGGACACTTTGGAAATATTTGGTTTAGGGAGTTGGGAACTTGAGTAAGACATACTCAGTAAAAATGAAGGCTAGCAATAGTAAGGAAGCGACAAACGAGAGAGCAATAGCTGTCATTATCATGCTTGCAACAAAACAGGACTACTCATGGCATGAAAGTGATTCAAGATCCTCAAGGCAAAATAATTCATCGAGGCTCAACTGATTATTACAGTCATGTGCATGCGTGAGCATGTGCCAAGTCAATTCAAATGAAACATTCATAGGAGGATACCACGGTGTCATACCAATTTATGAATAGAGCAATGCAAGCAAACATTTATAAGACATGCTACAAACTATTAGCGAGCTGGAGCTAATCATAAGAAAGCAAGAACTACTAAGCATCCAAAGAAAACATACACTCTACATGAACAGACTAAGCATGCCCACAGTGATGAGTATATGTACAAAAATGAAAACAAATAGAGTTCGTTACCAGCCTCTTACCACGCCTCAAGTTGTCATTAATCCTCATTATTGCTCTTCACGTGTGTGGCTTGAATAATAATATGAAACCAATATTCCACTGAGTACTGCCCAACTCTGCAGCAAACTCACAAAAACCAAAGAAGAACGACAAATATTTTTGTTGTTTTTGATTTTTAAAACAAGAACCAAAGGAAAAACAAGCAAAGCAAAATCTTTTTGGGTTTTTCAAATAGTTCAAAAAAAGCAAAAAGGGAAAAACAAACCAAGGCAAAAAGAAGAATCAAACCAAAGAGAAACAACAGAAATATTTTTGGTCTTTTTGTGTTTTAGAAAGCAAAAGCAAAGAAGAACGAAAACTAAAAAGAGAACAAAACATGAATATACAAAGTACCGACGCAACATGATATGGAGATGAGTGCGGTGTCGGCGTACCTCCTCCCAAGCTTAGGCTTTTGGCCTAAGTGGGTATCAATCCATATACGAATAGGGGTTCCAAGCAGGCGGATCTTGATAAGAATGGTCGTAGTTGGGCCCGTGGGAAGAAGAAGAGGCTCCCCAATCATAAGCAGGCTGCTGATATGAAGACTCTCCCTCATTCGAGGGCTGGACCGAATCATCCGTGACCTCCCTTCTAGTGTCCTGCTCCTGTTGGGAGAGCTCTCCCAAGTACGTGTCAAGCTCCTCCTCAGTGAGGGACCATCCTTCCCTGTTATCAAGGTTAAACAAAACAGGTGCAGGCAAAAGAACAACACGCTCGGACTTGCTCTTTCTCTAACCAGCTTTGAAAAAGGTTATTTCATAAGATAACTCACTCATACTAGCCCACGAGGAAACAAATTTATGTTGTATCATGGAATTAAGATCAAGCCTTTTTATGGGAAACTGTAGGTCTAGATGATGAGGCACTAAACCATGCAAATCTAGTAAACGAGAAGCAATGAGGCCTCCACAAATTCCACCTTTCTCACGGTTAGTGGCAAGACGGAAAGCTATCAAAGCACCTGAGTTGTAAGACCTGTCTTGTTTTAGAGCAGCAGAGATAAATGCTAGATCATACAAAGATAACTTATTGGCAGTTTTCCTAGCAAGAACACACTTGGCAATAAAGTAGGCAAAGTAGCGAATGGAGGGAAGATGAATGTTACGGATTTTTCCACTCTCCTTCGAGAAGCTGCTCCCTTGGAAAATTTCTACGTATAAATCCATGAGTGGTCCAGGTCTCACCTTAATCTTTCTACATGATCCCCATTGAGGTACCTTAATAGCTGCACAAAAATCATCAAGAGAAAGGTCGACAGCGATATTGTAAATTTTGTAATGAACCATGGGGTTAGGCAAAGAGTGACTAAATTGGAAATCCTGCACCACAGACATGGTTAGCTTCACAAATTGACAAGGTTCATCTTCCAAAAAGTGCTCTAACCCTGCATTAGAAACCAAAGTGTGGAAATCTTGTAGAATTCCTACAGCTCTCATGAACTAAGAGCGTGGATAAATGGAGGGAAAGACTTCCTCCTCCCGGTGGACCTTCATGATCTCAGGCACCCATAATTCATGTTGGTTTAGGTGGTGTTCACTCATCTTCTATTCTGAAATTTAAACACCTATTAAACAAGTGATTGTAAAGTAAATATAATGAAGGATTCTACTCATATGGACTTGCAAGAGGCCTAAACATGCATAAAAACTATATCTCTAAGCATCAAACAAGCTTACAAGCTCTCATAACCAGTCACCTACAGCAGCAAAATACTCAATATATAATCCACTAAACACAAATCTACTTGGACAAGGGGAGGAGTCACATACCAGGGAACATATGCTCCAAATTTCAGCAAGAAAGATGGGTTGAGCAAGGAGATCGAAAAAATCGAGAGCAAGCACAGCAAGAACGTGATTTTGAGCAATGAACTGGAGCTTACTTGGGAGAGAGAAGAAAGTGGCAGGTGATAGAGTTAGTGGGAGGCCAGGGGTGGCCCACACTAGGGCATGGCGCCACCTAGGGCAGGCCGCGCCACCAGGTGGTGTGCCTGCCTGGTGGGTCCCCCTGGTACCTCCCAAGTACTCCTCTGCCCCTTTTTCACATAAAAATTTAATATGAATTTTCTGGAATTTTTCGAGACACTTTATTTTTGGGCATTTTTCAGAAATAGAAGAATGATTTTTCTGACAGACAGATTTTTTTTTCTTTTGGAAACATGATGCAAGGACAAAACAAAGCTAGAACTACAAAAGTTCTAAGACACTCTAACATGCAAGCAACTAACAACAAAAAGAAAACTAAACAAAAGCAAAAACTAAAATGCAAAGGATAGAAATAAACGGAGATAATCATAATGAAAACATTGTTTTGTTCAATGAAATCCTTTTGTTAACAAGGTTGATCAAGTCTTTCTACCAAAACAATTCCATATGAGACAAAACTTTGTATCCCGCTAATGATTATGTTACCTCAACCTTGATAGCAATGGTCCCAATCATAATAGTTTTAAATTTTTCTCTTGGTATGGGACAATATATTTCTCCAACTTGAATGCCTTCAACATGTTCAATTGAATTCAAACCATAAGTCCGTTCAATCTTCTTGGGGAAATAGACAGTATGTTCCTTGTCATTAACATTGAAGGTCACCTTTCCTTGATTACAATTGATAACAGCTCCTGCAGTATTAAGAAAAGGTCTCCCAAGAATAATAGACATATTATCATCTTCAGGCATTTCAAGCACAACAAAATCAGTTAATATCAAGCAATTGTGAGCCACCTGAACAGGTACATCCTCACATATACCCATAGGAATAGTGGTAGATTTATTAGCCATTTGCAAAGATATATCAGTTGGTATTAATTTTTCAAGTTGAAGCCTCTTATAAAGAGAGAAAGGCATAACACTAACTCTAGCTCCCAAATCACACAAAGCAGTTCTAACATAACTGTTCTTAATAGAGCAAGCGATAGTTGGAATCCCTGGATCTCCAAGTTTCTTAGGAACCTTACCATTGAAGGAATAATTAGCAAGCAAGTAGAAATTTCTTCATTAGGGATCTTCCTTTTATTCGAGACAATATCCTTCATATACTTTGAATAAGGAGGCAATTTAATAGCATCAATCAAAGGAATTTGCAGGAATAAAGGTTTCATCCACTCACAAAACTTATTATAATGTTCATCCTCCTTTGACTTGTGTTTCTTATCAGGGAAAGACATAGGTTTTTGGACCCAAGGTTCTCTTTCACTACCATGTTTCTTAGCAATAAAATCTTCTTTGGTGTATTTAGTATTCTTAGTGTGGTTTTCAGGTTCTTTTTCAACTTTTTCTTCATTAGGAACTTCATTTTCTTCATTACCACTTTCAGTTTCAGCATCAGAGATAGATATACTATTAGGATCTATAGCAGGTTCAGAGGGTTCTATAATAGTTTTATGTTTCTTTTTCCTTTTCTTACGAGTAGAACCACTATTTTCAGCTTGTTGAGCATCCTGCTCAATTCGTTTGGGATGCCCCTCAGGATAAAGAGGATCCGGGGTAGCAGCACCACTTCTAGTTCTAATTTCATAAGCAAGTTTTTCTTTAGCAGCATTAACTAGCAAGTCGTTTTGCACTTTAACGAGTTGATCTACTTGAGTTTGAACCATTTGAAAGTGTTTAACAATCATTTTAACATCATTAGAGGTTCTTTCCACAATATCTTTCAACTCAACAATAGCTCTAGTGTTTTCCATTAGATGATTTTGCACCCTTTTATTAAAGTTATCTTGCTTAACAGTAAATATATCAAATTCTTCTAAGCATTGAATAGGAGGTTTAGAGTAAGGGATATCACCTTCATCAAAGTGTTGGAGAGAGTGTACCTCAATAGTGGGTGAGTACGGAATAGGCTTACATAATTCTTCTATAGGAGGTAAATTCTTGACATCTGCAGCTTTAATTCCCTTCTCCTTAAGACATTTCTTAGCTTCCTTCATCACTTCATCATTTAATTCAATAACTCCCCTCTTCTTTGATGTTCGAATAGGCACCGGAATAGTAGGTTCAGGTATAATTACTTCAGGTATAGCTTGTTTAGGAGGAGTCCAATCTTCATAGTTCTTGCTTATTTTAGCCATTAATTCCTCAGCTTCCCTCGGAGTCCTATTCCTGAAAACACAATCAGCACAACTATCTAGGTATGTCCTAGATTCTTCGGTTAGTCCATTATAAAATATATCAAGAAGCTCATTCTTAGGTAATGGACTTTCAGCTTGTGCATGAATCAAAGCACAAAACCTTGCCCAAGATTCAGGCAATACCTCTTTTTCTCCCTGTTTAAAATCAAAAAGTTCCTGCAAAATAGCATGTCTAGCACTAGGAGGAAAATATTTCTGCAGGAAAGTACTAATCAAACACTCAGGGCTATCAATAGATCCAGGAGGTAAATTACTAAACCAGGTTTTAGCTTCTCCTTTCAGTGAAAAGGGGAATATCTTGGCAACAAAGTAAGTACGCATCTTAATATCATCAAAAAACAAGCCACTCATGGTAGAAAGTTCATTCATATGTGCTACCGCACTTTCATTCTTAGTCCCACAAAAAGGTTCTTTCTCGACAATAGCTATGTAAGATAGATCGAGAGAGAAATCATAATCTTTATCTATAATGTTTATGGGGGAAGCAGCAAACTTAGCAGTAGGAGCCAATTTGGGTCTAATAGTACGCCTCTCAAGGAGACTCTTAGCAGCGCTCCTATCATGGGTGTTTTTACATTCTTTAATAAATTCATCGGTCATCTCAACATAACCATCTTCAATATCATAACTTTCACTAGACTCAGGTGAACTAACAGGTGTAGTAGTGTCTTCATTAGGAGTTTTGGTATTTCTAGCTATAGTTCTAGCAATCGTAGCATCTAGGAAAGGACCTAATGAACCACTCTTATCAAGCACAGTAGAAGCAGCATCATAAGCATCAGAAGTTTCAGATTCAGCAATAGTAGTAGTGTGTGTAGCATGTGTATGTGGTGGTGTAAGGAACTTACTCATAACAGACGGTGAATTAAGAGCAGCAGAGGTGTTTAGAACCGTACCTCTTCTTGTAGTGGATGGTAAAATAGGAACCTTGCCATCACGAGACTTACCCATGATGGATGGATAGTAGCGAACAATAGAGAATCCAAGTGAACTTGATAAATAAAGCTATGTTCCCCGGCAACGGCGCCAGAAAATAGTCTTGATGACCCACAAGTATAGGAGGTGTATCGCAGTATTTTTGAGGGAAGTAAAACCCAATTTATTGATTCGACACAAGGGGACCCAAAGAATATTTATAAGCCTTAACAACTGAGTTGTCAATTCAGCTGCACCTGGAAACAATCTTGCTCACAGCAGTTTATCAGTAGCAACAGTTTTGTAGTTGGAACAGTAAAGTAGCAGCAGTAGTAAAGTAAAGACAGTAGGAACAATAGCAGTAAACAGTAGGATTCGAGTGTGGTAGGCATAGGGATGGATGGACGGGCGTTGCATGGACAAGACAATTCACATAGCAATCAGAACATAGGGCAATTGCAGATAAATAAGATAAATCATCCAAGTACTAGATAATCCTAGGTATGTGTTCCATATATAGTCATACGTGCTCGCAATGAGAACTTGCACAACATCTTTTGTCCTGCCAGCCTGTTTGCAGCGGGGCCTCAAGGAAACTACTGGCAATTAAGGTGCTCATTTTAATAGAGCACCGGATCAAAGCATTAACACTCCATGAACACATGTGATCCTCACATCAAAGCCATTCCCTCCGGTTATCCCGATTTCTGTCACTTCGGGGCCATTTGTTCTAGACAACAACGTGTGTATACAACTTGCAGATAAGACAAAAAACAATACTATCATAATGAATCAATAACATGTTCAGATCTGAAATCATGGCACTCGGGCCCTAGTGACAAGCATTAAGCACAACAAGTCGCAACAAAGTCATAAAGCACTAATAGAAGATACTAGGCACCATACCCTAACAATCTGATGCCATTACATGAATGATCTCATCCAATCTCCTACCATCCCCATAGCCTACAGCGGGGGATTACTCACTCATAGATGGGGAAACATGGATGGTCGATGGAGAAGCGATGGTGATGATGATGGCGATGATCTCCTCCAATTCCCCATCCCGGCAGGGTGCCAGAACAGAGTTTCTGGTGCTGTTTCGTGGAATCTGGTGGTGGCAGCGGAGCGGAACTCCTTCTGGAAAAACGTCGAACCCCCCGAAGTTTTTAGGTCAGAAGGCTCCTTATAGGCGAAGAGGGAGACCGAGGGGGTGCCTGGGGGGCCCACACCACCCCCTGGGGTGGCCTGGCCTGGCCCGCGCCAGCAGGTGGTGTGGCCACCCCTGGCTCTTCTCCGTCTCGTATTCTGGCTCCTGGAGTCTTCGGGTGAAATAGGATTTTTGGCATATTTTCCCAGATTTTTCCTGATAGTTGGTTTTCTGCACAAAAAGTAGACACCATGGCAATTCTGCTGAAAACAGCGTCAGTCCGCATTAGTTGCATCCAAATCACACAAGTTTAGAGGAGAAACAATAGCAAAAGTGTTCGGGAAAGTAGATACATTTTGGACGTATCACTTAGAAAGTTTTAGTTGAGGCTCGTGGATCAAGAGTAAGATTTGTTCATCCTAATGACGGATAGATATACTTTGGTCTGTCTCAGTGATATCACATTGACATCGCTTGCAAGCACGTGACTGGCTCACGAAACGAGTAAAAGAGTACTTGTCAGTAACGAGATCGAACTAGGTATGGATGATACCAAATGATCGAATCTCGAACAAATAAAATATCACGAGACAAAAGGAATTGATTACTACGAAAAAGGTTCATGCGGATAGCGAGAAAGTAGATACTTTGTGAGGGTACCCTGAATGGCTCTCCTCCCACCACCTTCGTAGCCGCCGGTGACATTCCGTAGCCGCCGGTGACCTTCGTCGCCGGTGATCTCACTGGTTCGCCTCCCAGATCTACTCCCTCCCCAACGTGGCGATGGAAGGTGACATATTCCATGTACCAAGACCAAGTCAAGGGCAGGATCAAGGTTTATGATGGTTCTCTTTGTATCTGGTCAAATTGGATTTCCCTTCAAAATGCCAAGGGTGTGGGAATTGCTGGTAGAGCTAAATGAATTAATCTCGCTTGGATCTGAGGTAAACTTTCATTCACATCTCATTAAGGTTGGTACGTGTACTATTTCGCCATCTAGCAATCACTCGCTGGTGTGGACCATGGCTTTGGGATCCGGGTCAATTTGCACTGTCTCGGGATCTGGATCTGCTGTTAGGAACGACAAGGAGTCGTTGGATGATCAGTTTGAGCCCGTCTTTACTTCTATGGTACACGATTCAATTGATTTGAGATTGAATTTTCCCCTAGTATGGATTTTGCTCGATGGATCAAGAGATCATTCTATTCAACGGTTCATCCAAATAAGGATTCTGGGCATTTCATTCTTGTCGTCTCCTTTGCTCGTGCTAATTTCCGTGTTTAACAGAAGACTCTGTTTTTTTTGAAACAAAATCATATATTGAGCAAGCAAGTCGCCTCATTAAAAACCTTTCAGTCCCCTTAGGTACCCTGGAAGGAAAAGAGTGCGTCTAAAACTTGCTGCTCCCAATCACAAAGTTACATCGTTAATTACAAGGGGAAGAATAAAATCTGGTGGATCACCATCCCAACATCTATATTGTTTAGAACTATAAGCATGATTAGCCAAAGCATGCGCCACTTGATTTGCCTCCCATGGACACCACTGGAAAGAGATATCATGAATCATTCCTGCTTTATAGAAACACTCTGCCAGAATCGCCGAGTACAGGCTCCAAATCTCCGTGATGCCATTGCATGCCTCAATAAGTTCCAGAGAATCTGATTCAACTGTCACACGGGACTAGGGGTGGGCATTCGGTTTTTCTGGTTAATTCGGTTCGGTTTTTCGGGTTTTTCTATAATTCGGTTTCTACAAAATAGGCACCGAAATTATTTCGGTTTTCTAATTAATCGATAGTTCGGTTAGTGGACAATTCGGTTCGGTGTTCGGTTTTTAACCAAACTTCTGGAAATAACAACATTGTGCCATAATTTATGTCAGATCCATACGAGCAAGCAACCTCCAGGTCGGCGAGTACCTGAAGCAATACATTGCTAGCTGATGTCTTAAACGCATGTGTAGAAAAAGAACATAATAAGCATGATTGCTTGTTCAGAAAAATAATGTCTATATTCCAAGCCGTATACATTCAAAAAATTGTATGTGTTGAGAGTTTAGCTAAAATACATAATTATATTCGAAACACGAAAACAATTAAAAGGCTTCCAACAAAATTCATAGACACAATTAACAGTTAAACTACGAACATGTACGTGCATGTGGAAGGAGACATACGTATATGCATGGGCTGCATGCTTGGCAGCTTTTGCATGCTTGTCTTTTTATGGCATGAGCTAGTATCTACGTACAGTAATAAACGCCTGGAACAGAATCACGAATATATTTAGCTCTATCACGTATAATTTTCGGTTTGTACGGTTATTTCGGTTAACAGAGAGTCAAAACCGAATTAATATTTATAAATTCGGTTAATCATATTTACTAACCGAAATTAGTTTCGGCTAATTCGGGTTCGGTGTATTCGGTTTCGGTTCCGGTTAATTTGGTTTCGGTGTTCGGTTTCGGTTTTTTATGCCCACCCCTACACGGGAGCACCCCAATTGTTCTATCAACTCCAGACCCTTAAGAAGGCATGTAGCTTCAGTAGTTGCAGCATCAAGGACATTCATAATTGGGCAGAAAGTACCTCCCACAACTTCTCCCTTGTGATCCCTAAGCACCACATTCACAGCATCAGTACCATCAGTATGAAAAGAAGCATCAATATTCAGTTTAAGATTACCTGACATAAGACTCTGTTGGTTTAGCACTGGAGGCAGCAATTGGTGGTCACTGTGGGGATTTAAAAGTATCAATATTACGTGACCGGGTGTTCTCTTTCAATGTGGCCAACAAACAAGTTGGTTTTTAGATAGTTAATCTGCATTCATTCGCTTGCCATCAATTCAAATGTTATTTTCATCTGTGGGGAGCTGGTGGCCCGAATTGGAAACGTGAGTTCAGCTTCTGGCAGAAAGAATGCAAAAATGAATGGGTTCTCGTCAGCCCTTCAAAAAAGAGAATTCAGTTGGCAATGTCTGCTCTGAAAAGGACACCTCCCAAGTCAATTATCCATGCAGGAAATAAACCACATAAGCGTCTTGAGTTTGTTGATCGTATAAGTTATACTGCTCGTAAAGGATATTCGGAGTCTGAACCGGAGCCACAACCTGAAATTCCTCAGGCTACTCATGTCACTTCTAGTACTCATGTGATCGCTTTGGGGTCTTTATTACAGTTCCCTTTTGCGCAATCAGAAATAAATAAAGATCCAGCTATAGATGATTTACCTAAAGCTCCTGAAAAGGCTATGTTACAAGATATGGACCGCTCCGATTCAGATGAGGAACCACAGCCAGAACCTACAGGACTAGAGGATGTTGTCAATGATATTGCTTTTTGATTTTGGGACTATCGCAAATGTTTGTAAATGGGCCACAAGATTGAAAATTGCACTCGGAAGATCAGGTGCAGGAAGTGTTTTCATCATGGCCACATTGAAAAGGCCTGTTTTAACAGATTTTCCGGAAAAGCCCAGCGGTGGGTGCCAAAAAAGGCAATGGCTTGCGACAAGGAGTTGGGCTCGGCGACGACTGCTACTCCCATCGTTACGGATTCCTCGAGATATACAGTGCCTTCCGCAAAAACCCCTACCCAGAACTCTCCGCCGCCCTCGCCTCCTAAACCTCCAGATCGATCGACGATAATGGAGAACTATGAAGGTGGACCCGTTCCCCTGGATCCCATGGGGTCACCACATCATTGATGGTGGTCAAACGAGGCTACCACGCACACACTACTGCCTGACGCATGACCCTCTGTAGAGCCATCAAGCATATTGTGTTGCCGTCGTGGAGCTGAGGCCACCTGTCCCCGCCACTGGTTTATGGAGAAATCTGGTACGTGAATTCCTAGAAGGTCCCCTAAATCGCAATGTTGTGAGCTCGCAGCCTAGTCATTTTGGGGTTGGCATGTTTCAGTTAAGTGGCCCCAATGCCTGTCATGCCTTAGTACAACATGGTCACTTCCAAGTTCAAGATTGTTTTGTTAGATTTGAATATGTAAGTAATACTGGAAACCACAGAGCATCGCAAGGGTTTAGGAACGGTTGGCTGATGTTCCTTAGTATTCTGCCTGACTATGGCAATGAGTATGACATAGCTAATGCTGTTTCAACATTTGGGAAATTTCACTTTTGGAATCATAATGTGATAATGATCCTATTTTAGAGCGTGCTCTCGTCTATGCCTCGTTTCCGTCCCCTGTTCTGGTGCCGAGGGATGTGGTCTTTGGCAAATTTGCCATAGTGGGAGGCGCAAGAAGACTGTGGTCTGCAGCAGTGTTCATTCTATCTGCGGATTTAGCCGATGATCTAACGGCAGATGAGGATCAGATGCCGCCTGATGGAAATCCCCATCCGATGCCTGGAAACCTTATGGTGAACGACAATCTTTTTTTAGGTCCACAATACCCTGAGATGGGTTGGGATGCGCCTCAGATGCATGGTGCTGATGTTGGTATGGAGGGAGAACAAGGGAATATGCAGCAAGACGAACATGAGCAGATGAACAATGATCAGGAATCAGTGGTTATTGAGGACGATATCCAGGTGGATTCCTCTGCTAATAATCAGCATGTACAGCAGCCTCATCTGAACCTTGACCTGAACCTGGGACCTGTCATTCAGGCAGGTGGAAATAACGCTGATTTCTTTGACTTTCTGCAAGTGGGACACGTTAGGCTATGCTTTGGCCCTGTTCTTCCACCAGAGATGATGTGGCGATGCCTATTTGAGAATATGATGTCGATGCTACTATCTAAGAGGCCCCCTCTTTCATTGCAAACCTCGCCTTTCCAATTGATAAAGCTAAAAAGGTCCTAGAATACTGCTTTCGATTGCCAGATTTCAGAGAGGTTTCAGGTGCAGATTCAGAGAAAGAACAGGGATAGAGTCTCAGTATTGCGCAGGCCTGTTGCTCGTGCATTGTCCTTCGACTCAGTGGAGATGCCCCAGGGTACCCCGCTCTTCTCGGCGACTCCTGACACGTTGGTGAAGAAACGGGCAACTAGAAACAAGAAACTTGTGGTCCAACCATCGGAACGTAGATTCACAAGAAGCAGTTTAAAGAATGATGGAATGAGGTCGTGTCTAGTTACTGAAACTCCTATTCGTCCAAAGAAGAAATGTCGGGCGAAGCTACTGATTGTCGAGAACGAGAAGGATACAGTGGCAAGGGATCAGGGGACACATGAGGCACGCGATGATGCAGAGGATGACGGTACATGGGAAGATAGCACGATCCCAGCAACTCCTATCAGGACAATGCAACATGTGGGGATAGAATTGGGTATTGAACCCTCTAAACTAACTAAGGAACGGCTTGCGGCTGATCCTGCTGCAAACAAGTCTGATGAAGGGGGAAATGATGAGTAAACCTATTAGTAAGGTAAAATTTGGTCTTAGTTCAAGTGTCTTTAGATATGCTAGTAGTGTGTGTAGTCAGTCAGTTGCATGCTTTCATCGTCTGGTCTTCGTAAGTCAGTGGTTGTTGCTTTTGTGGACTGGTATGTTTCACAAATGGTATGGTACCAAACTATGTTAGAGTGTGTGGAGCTTATGGTTTTTGCTTGAGCTGATATTATGTGTCAGGTCATGGTCAGTTTGGTCTGAACTTATTGTGTCTTTAAGTGAATCGTATTTCTAAAAGGAAATGGCGTGTGCTTTGTTGGAATGTCGTGGTATTAGTTCTGAGATTAGACAAAGGGAAGTGAATGTGATGTGATTTGCCTCCAGGAGACAAAATGTGAAAAAAATTGCTGGAAAACTATTAGAAAATTATGTCCGGAGCGTTTTGATAACTTCACATTCTCTCCTTCAGTGGGTGCTTCTGGAGGAATCATAGTACTTTGGAAATCTTCTATTTTCTCTGGAGTGCTTGTGGAAGCTCAGAGATTTGGTCTGATCATAAGATTCACTTCCTCACATAATAATGACATATGGTCGTTGGTTTGTGTTTATGGGTCGTGTGCTAGACCCGAGAGAGATCAGTTCGTTCACTGGTTGTATAACTTGCAAATACCAATATTTGAAAATTGGCTGTTGCTTGGTGATTTTAACTTCATAAGGTCTCAAGACAACCGCAACAGACCTGGTGGTAATCTCAATGACATGTTTCTGTTTAATGAGATTATTGGTCAATTGGGCTTACTAGAACTTCCTTTAAAAGGGAGAGAATTTACCTGGTCAAATATGCAATCGATACCATTATTGGAGCAACTTGACTAGTTTTTTACAAGCACAAACTGGATCTCTATCTATCCAAACTCTATGGTGCTTCCACTAGCTAATACTGGTTCTGACCATGTACCATGTGTAGTTAATATTGATACAAATATCCCGAAAACTAATCTTTTCCGGTTTGAAAACTATTGGGTAGACACGCCAGGTTTTGTAGATTGTGTGGCTACATATTGGAATAAACCTTCAAGAAAGACCCATAGCTCTGCGATTCTGATAGACAAGTTGAAGACTCTCAGATATGATCTAAAAAATTGGCAAGTAAATATTTCCAAGTTAAAGAGTTTAATCCAGAAGTGCAACAACGTAATATTATATATGGACACTTTGGAAGAAAATAGACCTCTATTTAGGTCTGAGTTTAATTTTAGAAAGATTGTGAAAACTCACCTTGATGATCTTTTGCTTGCTGAATGCAATTACTGGAGGAAAAGATGTAATATACATTGGATTAAACAAGGAGAGGATAATACTAAGTTCTTCCATACTATGACATCTGAAAGGTATCGTAGAATAACATTTCAATGATCCGTGATGAGCAAGGAAGTGAGCTATCTGACCATGATTCCATGGCTGGCTTGATCTGGAGTAGTTATAAGAAAAAAGTGGGTCACTCTGAAGGTATTGATATGAAATTTGATTTGGCTAATCTCCTGGTTAGGGTGGAAGGACTTGCTGAACTAACTAGGCCTTTTGAAAAAAAGAAATAGATGAGGTTGCAGCTGCAGTGCCTGGGGACCGTGCTCCTGGTCCAAACGGTTTTAATGGGCTTTTTATTAAAAGATGTTGGGGTATAATTAAGAATGAATTTTATAGATTAGCCGAAGACTTTCACAATGGATCAGTCAGCCTGGAGAATATTAATGGGCCTTTTATTACATTGGTACCTAAAAAGTCTGCACCAATTGAGGTTAATGATTTCCGACCCATATCACTTACCAATGTACTCCCTCCGTTCGGGATTATAAGTCCTGCGCGGATAACTAGGTTGTTAATTTGACTAATAAAATATAAGTTATATATTTTAAAAATTATACCATTAGAAAATATAACATCTAAACTTTCTAATGATATAATTTTTATAATATATTATTTATATTTTGTTAGTTAAATTTACAACCTAGCTATCCGTGCGGGACTTATAATCCCGAACGGAGGGAGTATGTTTGAAGTTCCTTACCAAATTAGTTGCCAACAGACTGCAAGGAAGAATTCTTGACTGTATACACAAAAACCAATATGGCTTCTTAAGGACAAGATCCATACAAGATTGTGTTGCATGGGCGTTTGAGTATTTATTCATCTGTCATGTTTCTAAAAAAACATAATTATTCTAAAGCTAGACTTTGCTAAGACTTTTGATATGGTGGAGCATGAATCTATCTTGCAAATTATGAAGCACAAGGGTTTTAATGAAACTTGGCTTGGTTGGATGAAAGAAATTATTTCCACAGGAACCTCTGCTGTCCTACTGAATGGGATCCCGGGAAAATAATTTCATTGTAAACGGGGTGTCTGACAGGGAGATCCACTATCACCTTTTATATACATTTGGATCAGACTTATTGCAATCTGCAGTTAACAATCTTGTTGCACTAGGGGAGTTATGCCATCCAATTACTACTGCTGATCAGGACTTCCCCATAATTCAATATTTAGACGATACATTGTTGATTATGCATGCTGATAAAGTGCAGTTGAGAGATCTCAAGAGATTGTTACAGATGTTCTCATTATCGACCGGTCTGAAAATCAACTATAACAAATCTCTGATGGTTTCAATCAATACCCCGGATGATCTAATGATAGAATTAGCTGATAATTTTGGGTGCCTGATTAGACAGATGCCATTCACGTATCTGGGTTACCTCTTGGCACTACTAGGTCAGTTACCTCTTGGCACTACTAGGTCAATAATGACTGCAAGTACATAGATCGTTTGTAGCTAGTTTCGAAATAAAGATATCGATCCCACAGGGAGCAGGAGTCTGAAGTATAATAATTCTTGAAATAAATATTGCGATAGAAATGCTAGATAAAGTTCTAAGTAACAAGATAAAATTCGAGTATTGTGTAAAAAGGTGTTTTGGGTATAAGAGCAATAATAAAGTAAACTAAACAACTGAGTACAGAAAGTAAGTATCACGTATGTAAGAGAGATTGGAACTGCGGTAGGAAAAAGGCGTTCTCACGGAGTAGCGGATACACCACTGGTATTGTAAAGATTTAAGATAAAGATTGTCATCATGAACATTCTCAACTATGTATGTGTGGGAGGAACTCTATATTTGGACAAATAGGCAACAACCGATGCTCACATCATCCTCATAACCACACCAGTCATCAATCGATATCAATCGAATTATTGCGCTATTAAGGGAAGTAATCCCGTAGGACGTATCCCATGATATGGAGAGTGTTTCATGAGTTTCCTCGCTTCCCACGTTGATACGTAAGGAGTGTCAACAGCTTTATAGTCACTATAAGTGCTAGCACGCCTCCGTGTACCAACAAGTAGTTCCCTCCATCAAGTCCCCATGAGAGGCAAATATTGAGAGGTCGACTTCCCTCAACATCAAGATGTAGAGAATCTAACACATGGTCACAGCGATGAATATCATAATAGACTTTATCTTATTTCAATCTCATACTAGGGTTTCTCCATCTCCCCAAGAACAAATGATCTACTCAGACATGGAGGCAATCAACATCATAGTAATGGTAATGGAAACAATCATAGATGAATAGTACTTGTATAAATCCACAACGAGTATAGGAATTACAACAAGATCTAGACAAGATGTAGAGGGATGGATGGAGATGGTGGTGATGCAGCGGTGGATGATGAAGATCGATGCCTTAGCCTCCCGGATCTGCGCAGGGCAAAGATGGATCCCTTGTGGATGAGTTCCCCCTCTAGATGCCTTCCGGATGTGAGGTTTCTGCGATTTCTGGGTGTTCTGTATGTCGTCTCCTCGAACCAATTGCACGGGGTGAAACTATTTGACGAGGCGGAGGCGACGCCAACTATACGGGCGGAAGAGTTGCTCCAGTCATATAGTTGATCGTTGGGCTCTCTGCCTCCCTTGTTCGCTTCTGGTTTTCTTCTGGTATTATTAATATTTTCCAAATAAACGAGTTACGTTGTTTTTGACTCCTTTTCTCCATAGTACAACTGCTTCAATAATTGTATCCATTGGATCCATCATATGTCCTGATCCTGGTGAAAACAGACATAAAATATGCGCGAGAGCGCCGTAAAATACCAAGATCCTACATCTACAATGCAAAATAATAATGTAAAACATGATGCAAATATGCACTGGTCAACTTCCCCAAGCTTAGACTCTTGCTCGTCTCGAGCAAGTTTTTAGCTTAATGGATGTGATCCTCATATTCATGAAGCTGAGTCAATAAAATAAATGAGGCAATTACAGCATGTGTTTATCATATACGATACAGGGGAATAAGTTCATGAATAGTACCTTACTTGAACCATATGAATAGTATTGGAAGGCTTCCACACCTTAGTTATCAACAGTTCATAAAAGATGAATCTCAACATAATATAAAAGTATCTGGTTCAATCGAATGAGTTAACGAGGTAGTCCCAAGTGTTTTAGGATCAACATATTCACTTGGTATTCAAAATCTCAAAAGTGTCTCTTTGTCATACTACAATACAGTGTTATATGCCTATTTGCTCTTTGCACATTCGCTCTTTTTCTTTTTTCTTTTTCTTTTCTTTTGCATATATGCTCACACTTTTGTTTTAAGTGATGTGCAAAGGAGCTAGCCATATATTCCACCTTATGTAGGAATTCAAAGTTCAACAATCTCAATTATCAAATTCCAACTATATATGAAGCATTCTTATGAGTTGAGATTCTACCACGACCTGTTCTCACTCTATTTGGATAGCACTTTCATTTTTTTTTGTTCAAGGTTTTCTTTTTCAACTTAATTGTATAGATATTTTTCTTTGTGAATCAAATCGTAACTTACAGCATATTAACCAAATTATCTTTATATGTTCCATTAATACCAATGGTGTGGAAGACTCCTATTGCTATCATCAAGTGCAAGTAAAATCATACTCAAGACATTCATATATCAATAAAGCAAACACAAACTCAATATTGCTCCATATATAATAAGAAACTCGGAATCTCATAAAATTCCTGAAGGGAATTCTAATGATGCAAACTTTATTTCTAGTTTGAACTAATGCAAAAATAATAATAAAAACTTATAAGATAGATTACAAGGTCTTAAAGATCTCCCCAAGCTTGGAATCAAGCCAGGAGGGATCAAATAATCCCTTGCGATTATTCGATACCGCGATTGTTGTAGATCATTGTGGCGCCATGGCATGTAACACCGTGGTCCGTATCTTCTTGTTGGTATCCTCCAGAGTAGTTATGCGGCTGTAGCACATGCGCAGATCAGATTGCAGAGTGTTCACTCTATCTGCGAGCTTGGTCACCAATGGAAGGAGGTCTTCCTTCTTCTCCATCTCATTGAGATGGTGACAGACTTTGACGCGATGGAGTAGCTCCTGTTTATGATATATCTCTAGTGCCCGCACGCGATCCTTGGTCCTAGGGACAACTTCTTCTTCCCCATCCATAATTGATGGATCAGGGAAGTGGAAACCGTACCTCCACTCTTCTTGAGGCTTAACCTTCATACGAGCACCAATGGTTGGCTTCAAGAGTGGAACCTCCCCTTCCTTGCTAGCACCTGCACCAATATTAGATAATTTCTTATGCTTGTGCGGCCTTGGATCTGTGGTGATGAACTTGACCGTCTCCACACGCCCTTTTCCATGTTGCGATCTTCTCTCTCTTGTTGAGCTTTCTTCGTCGCTGCCCAATTGATCTCTGGTGGATCATAGATGTCACGGCGGATGTAGACATCAACCACGTCATCATCATAATCATTGTTGAAGTAGCTTGGCTCGACGTACTCCTTGTACCTCGGGTTAAACCTCTCCACGTCCTCGTCATTGTCCTCCATGGATGGGCTGCTAGAGCGGTCCCTAGAAGGAGCAATGATCTCGATGGGTTTCCCACGGCCTGGGCGGGATAGCGCATTGCTAGATTAGTTTTTGTAGATTATGATTAGAGAGGGAGACAATGGCAGTATATAAGAGGGGTCAGAGGTCGGTAAAACTCGCGACAAACACCAAATTGTCGCCCAAGAAAAGAATCCAAACGAAATAGGGAAAGAAATCATAGATTTGGAAGTGTCCTGCCGTGTAACGACCAACTATACGGGCGCGGCCCGTATAGGTCCGGACGTACAGTTGGTTTCGGGCAGATATTTCCAAATATCTCAAGTCCAGGTCGATTAAATCACGACTCGGAACTGACAATAATGTTTTTTAGATGAATATAAAAGAAAAATCGAACAAAAAGTGTCTGAGAGTTTAACGACCAAATATACGGCCAGGATTTTTGCTCTGGTCATATAGTTGTGACCGTATAGATACAAACACAAAAATTAGAAGTGTCTGAGAGTTTAACGAGCAACTATACGGCTGGAATTTTTGCTCCGGACGTATAGTTGCGACCGTATAGATACATACACCGAAAAGCAAAACCATATGAGAGTTCAACGACCAACTATACGGCCAGAATTTTTGCTCCGGTTGTATAGTTGCAACCGTATAGGCTCAGATATCGAAAACAATTTCACAAAGATGATATAGAGAGTTTAACGACCAACTATACAACGGGAGCCCCCTCCTCCGGTCGTATAGCTCCGCCCATATAGTTGGTAAAACCCCTCTAAAACTTCAGAAAAACATGAGGAATTCGAAGACTGGATTTTCAAGAGTAAAAATTGTGAAAACAAATCACTTATTTGAGTAAGAACACTTACCTTGCACTTACCACTTGCTTAATCGGGGATGAAAAGTTCCTCCCACAACAAGGACTCCTTCTCTTTTGGAGGAATTGACTTTAGTTCATTAGATAATTCCTGTAAACGAAAATCACTAGGACTAAAGTTCCTCTCAATAAGATTGGTGTCTTCCTGGGCAAACATGGACACTGCATCTAACATCTTTATTTCCTGCCTTTGCATAATTTGCAACTCAAATTCTTGTGGTGAAAGAATCCAACAGATCAGTCGTGACTTATGTTCTTTCCTCTCAAGGAGTTCTTTTAAGCCATCACAATCCGTGTGAACTCTCAACTTTGCATCAACTATATAAGAACGAAATTTATCACAAGAGAAAAATACAGCAATCAGTTCCTTTTCTTCCTTTGGGTAATTCTTTTGAGCACCATTGAGAGTTCTACTAGCATGATGTATAATATTAAATCTACGATCAATATGTTGTCCAAGAGTTACTCCTACAACATCATCACTAGCTTCACATATTAAGTCAAAGGTTGTATCCTAGATAGGTGGTTTAATAATGGGAGCATGAGTTAAAGCATTTTTAAGTTTATCAAAGGCTTCAAGTCACTTATCATCAAAAATAAATCTCATTTCCTTTTGCAAGAGGTTAGTTAAAGGTTTAGATATCCCAGAGAAATTTATAAAGAACCTTCTGTAAAAATCCACATGACCAAGAAAACTTCTTATACCTTTAATATCCCTAGGTTGCGACATTCTCTCTATTGCTTCAACCTTAGCTCTATCAACTTCAATTCCCTTACCTGATACCTTGTGTCCGAGGACTATACCTTCTTTGACCATAAAGTGGATCTTCTCTCAGTTTAGAACAAGATCAGTTTCTTCACAACGCTGCAAAACTCTCTTGAGATTATCCAAGCAACTAGTAAATGAAGTTTCATAGACAAAAAAGTCATCCATAAATACTTCCATTGTAAGTTCTATAAAATCCACAAAAATAGTAGTCATACATCGTTAAAAAGTAGCTGGAGCATTATATAGACCAAAAGGCATACGTCGGTAAGCATGTAAACCGTAAGGACTTATGAAAGTTGTTTTAAGTTGGTCATCCGAATGAACAGCTATTTGAGAGAAACCAGAGTATCTGTCCAAATAACAAAAATAAGTATGGTTTGCTAACCTTTCTAAAGTTTGATCTATGAACGGTAATGGATAGTGATCTTTCCTAGTTTCTTTATTTAATTTCCTGAAGTCTATGCATAACATGTGCCCAACAATAGTTCTAGTAGGTATTAATTCATTGTTTTCATTAGGAACAACAGTAAAACCACCCTTCTTAGGGACATAATGAACACGACTTACCCAATCACTCTCTTTAACAGGATAAATTATACATGTGTCCAGTAGGCGTACAATCTCTTTTCTTACCACTTCTTTCATTTCAGGCTTTAATCTTCTATTAAATTTCGCAACTAGTTTAACACCTTCTTCCATGAATATTCGATGGACGGCTATCATGGGACTAATGCCCTTTAAGTCATCCATTGAGTACCCAAAGCCTTGGCGATGCTCCTTCAGCATCCTCATGAGTTCTTCTTCTTCTTCTCCTGAAAGTTTAGCACTAGTAATAATAGGGAATTTATTGGTATCATCTAAAAACATGTATTTAAGATTATCTGGTAGAGTCTTCAACTCTGGGGGTGGTAATTCCTCGTCCCCTATCTTTTCTAGCTCTTCAAAAGCCTCATCAGTTGGAGATCCCAAAATGGGAAGTCAATCGAATTCATCTTCTAGTTCTTCTAGGGACTTGTCCTCCATAACTATTTCTTCATAATTTTGGATCTTCATTAATTTCTTCTTATTGATTCCCAAAGAAAAGAGCCGCCATTTCCTCAATAGTTCTCGCTTCCTCTTCTTCTTGTATTTGTGGAGGTCTGTCTTTAAATTTGGAAAAATGGAATTTATTTTCCGTTCCCCTAAGCTTAAGTGACACAATCTCCTTATTGAAATTAAAATAGGCACCTATATCATCCAAAAAGTTTCTTCCAAATATAATAGGGCAAAGACTGTCAGCTGGCATATCAACAACTACAAAATCGATAGGAAAGTCTTTGTTGCCAATTGTGACAGTTGTATTGTCAACTACTCCCATTGGAATTCTAAGGTTTTTATTGGCTAACATAATTGTTATATCAGTATTTTCAATTGTAGCCGGTTCTATTTCTTCTTTTATTTCTAGGTAAAAATCATAAGATATAACATTAACTTCGATGCCAAGATCACATAAACTGTAATGAGAGGTTTCTTTAAATATGCAGGGAACAATATGCTTACCCACATCTTTTACCTTTGTTTTACCTTCAACCGATATGGAAGTCTCTACATCAAGTTCAACTATGTTACAGTGTGAGTACATAGCCATAATTCCTTCCTTGGTTACCTCTTCATCATTGTTTTCTTTCAGGTGTTCCGTGACTCCTAGCATGCTTTCCTCTTCCCTCTTTTTCTGTACTGCTTTGGCCTATTCATATTCAAAAATATGCTTTTGTGCAGTGTTAAGGCACTTCATATATATATGATGAGGACATAGTCGTAGTAAATCTTTAAATCTAATATAAGCTCTTACTAGTCCTTCATTAGAATGATTCTTCCAGGTCATTATAAGACGCCTGATTCCAAAAAAAATTGATAATGGATAATATTTTGATAGAAATTCACAGGCTAGATTATCCCAAGTAGTAGTGGCTTCAAGGAGTAGAAATCTATACCATGAGAGAGCGATACTTGTCAAAGTTTGACTAAAAAGTTTAACCCTTACCTCATCAGCAGTATATCCCGTCAATAGAAAAGTGCCACATATATCTTTAAAACATGCAATATGCTCATATGGATCAGGATCTTCTTCATCTCCAGTAAATTGCTTCTTATGTAGAATACTAAGTAGTAGAGGATTTATTTCAAACCTCCATTGTCTTCTCATTGGAGTTGTTTCTTTTATAAACTAGATGATTCCCCACGCGTTGCTGCGGGATTATTGGTTTAAGGGCGAACATTGTGTAATGGTCAAAAGAGATAGTGTCTAACAATGATAATTTTAATAACGGTAATTTTATTAGAGTCGTCTCATTCATTCTAAGGTTAGAATATTTTTGACCCGTGCACCCTCTATTCTTGTTGGTAAAATAAAATAAAATCATCAGGTTATGTTATTCACATGCAACGGATCAAAGCTACAGCTGTGTCACGATACAAAACTGGGGCACTTTGAGATAGTCAGAAAATCATCAACAATAATCTATATGTGAGCATAAACATTATGTAATATTTCAGAAAAAATATGACATATATGTAGTCTCAAGGTAAACATGGGAAAAGATACGTTCTACAAGCAAGAAAAGAAAATGACTTTTTAGTCTTTTGGATTCAGTTAACGTAAAGGTGCATGCTAACAAACTGAATATACTCTATTAATGAAAGCTCGTAAGTATACTTGAAATATTTTCCATTACATGACGTACTTTCCAAATGCATCAGATCCAGATTTGGCATAGAATGTGTTAATGGACATTCTCTATTTCTCCCATAGCTGAATGCCTCTTCCTCGTCGAGGGCAGATGAAGAACTCATCCTGGGCAATCAACAATCCTAGGAAAGCTGCATATATATATTCCTTGATGTTGACATAAGGCACTATACTCTCAGAGTGAGAAGTTTGTACAATAGAGCAGATTTTTTAACCTTAGCATTGCCTTGAAGGGATGCCAAACATACATTTTGGTTGAGCACCTGATCTGACGTGAAATTCTCAAAGACAATTGAAATCCTATGGACTTGAGAGTTGCCCATCTCGATGCAGTCTTTTCTCGGGTCAAAAGAGCATGCCATCTACGCACAAGTTCATTGAATTTTGATGCGAAGCAAGTTGATGATATCCCACTAACCTGAACCTGAATAAATTGTCGCAAAGCCAGAGCTGAGAAAGGTAGGTGGAATAGAGTCGAAAATCTTCAGTCATGCAATTTTGATGGGCATTAATATATCAAAAGCTAGGAATGTAGATCTGAGTTGGCTAGCTAGTCATTATCCAGTGATGTGGTCTGAACTTTTAGATAACCACGAGTGAGTAAGGCACACCATGGTACCAAGGAGTACCGCTAGATTATTAACAGTAGATGTTAGGGGAGAAAGCTCATAACTAACAGGCCTCATGGCAATGAGAACGCCATGCGTTGTATAGAATTTTATGAAGATTTGATGTTGCTCGTTGCCTACAGTAAAACGTGAATATGATGTCAGATCATTTAAAGCAAGAAAAAAGGGGAAAATAGAGCACCCACTGCATCGATCTATCAGTAAATATCAGGCAGTTCAAACATGCATGCAAGAAGCAACAAAGGATCAACCGATGGATTATACCCTGACCCTGGGCGAACCATGCGGGTCCAAATCGAGACAGCAAATCAAGTAGATACGGCGGATCATGGAAGCATGTCAAGCACAACCAGAAGCAGGGTCCGCTGCCAAGCGCCATTGGTGTGACAAATATAAGAGGGGAGAGGAGATTATATAAACCATGTGGAGATTAGAAAAGGCACATAAAAGAAGGTGAAGAGGAGGAGACGTAGCAGTAAAGAGGAAGATTTAACCAACGTAGACTTAAAGTGCAGTAACCTCTCATATGCCTTCATCAATTGGTTGTGTAACAATTTCTCATAGGAATCGCGCGGAAGAGTAAGAGAGGGGAAGGTCGTGGACATTGATTGGAGGAGGGGCTGCTCGGTTGACCTGGATGGATGGAGAAACGGCTCTTTTGTGGAGAAGATAAACAAATCTGGGCTGATTTCAATGAGCCAGAAGATTATATTAACTGTTTTGGGCTCTTTGGTTTACATTCCGCATATACCACGGGAACACGGGAAACAGAGTGGTCCTTCGGAGAAAAAGGAACGAAAATAAAAAGAAAAATCAGGACAAATTGCTGATGTGGTAGTCTGCTTAGGTGGATAGGCTGCATGTTTAGAGAAATAGGTAGTGGGGATGAACTATTTAGTTATTATAGATATCATAGGGCTTCCTAAAGTGGTTGAGTGGGTTAGCACTAGTCATATGCTCAAACTCCATTATATTTGTGGAAACCTGTAACTCAAAACAAAATTTAGCAAGACAAAAGTAAATAAGCAAAAACTAAAAGACCTACAGTGCTTAGCTCTCTGACAACGGCGACAAAAAATAGCTTGATGACTGCAACTGCACAGATCGTTTGTAGCTAGTTTCTAAATAAAGATATCGATCCCACAGGGAGCAGAAGTCTGAAGTCTAATAATTCTTGAAATAAATATTGCAATAGAAATGCTAGATAAAGTTCTAAGTAACAAGATAAAATGAGAGTATTGTGTAAAAAGGTGTTTTGGGGTTTTGGGTATAAGAGCAATAATAAAGTAAAGTAAACAACTGAGTATAGAAAGTAAGTATCGTGTATGTAAGAGAGATTGGAACTGCAGTAGGGAAAAGGCATTCTTAGAGAGTAGCGGATACACCACTAGTATTGTAAAGATTTAAGATAAAGATTATCATCATGAACATTCTCAACTATGTATGTGTGGGAGGAACTTCGTATTTGGACGAATAGGCAACAATCGCTGCTCACATCATCCTCATAACCACAGTAGTCAGCATTCGACATCAGTCGAATTACTGCGCTATTAAGGGACGTAATCCCGTAGAACATATCCCATGGTATGGATAGTGTTTCGTGAGTTTCCTCGATTTTCTAAGTTGATACGTAAGGAGTGACAACAACTTTATAGTCACTATAAGTGCTAGCACGCCTCCGTCTATCAACAAGTAGTTCCCTCCATCAAGTCCCCAGGAGAGGCAAATATTGAGAGGTCGACTTCTCTCAACATCGAGATGTAGAGAATCTAATACATGGTCACAGCGATGAATATCATAATAGACTTTATCTTATTTCAATCTCATACTAGGGTTTCTTCATTTTTCCATGAACTAATGATCTACTCAGACATGGAGGCAATCAACATCATAGTAATGGTAATGGAAACAATCATAGATGAATAGTACTTGTATAAATCCACAATGAGTATAGGAATTGCAACAAGATCTAGACAAGATGTAGATGGGATGGATGGAGATGGTGGTGATGCAGTGGTGGATGATGAAGATCGATGCCTTAGCCTCCCGGATCTACGCAGGGCGAAGATGGATCCCTTGTGGATGAATTCCCTCTCTAGATGCCTTCTGGAGGTGAGGTTTCTGCGATTTCTGGGTGTTCTGTATGTCGTCTCCTCAAACCAATTGCGGGGGGTGAAACTATTTGACGAGGCGGAGGTGACGCCAACTATACGGTCGGAGCTATACGGGCAAAAGAGTTGCTCTGGTCGTATAGTTGGTCGTTGGGCTCTCTGCCTCCCTTGTTCGCTTCTGGTTTTCTTCTGGTATTATTAATATTTCCCAAATAAGCGATTTACGTTGTTTTTGACTCCTTTTCTCCACAGTACAATTGCTTCAATAATTGTATCCATTGCATCATCTGTCCTGATCCTGATAAAAACAGACATAAAATATGCGCGAGAGCGCCGTAAAATACCAAGATCCTACATCTACAATGCAAAATAATAATATAAAACATGATGCAAATATGCACTCATCAGCCAACTATAGTTGAACTAATGCCAATTGTATGTCATTTAGAAAGAAAGTTAACGTCAAGATCGAGTTTTCTTTCTCAGGGAGCTAGATTATAGTTGATTAATTTGGCTTTGTCCTCCATGCCATTACACTGTCTATGCACCCTGCAGCTTCCAAAAGGACTTACAGTTCAGCTAGACAGAATCCTTAGACAATGCCTCCGGAGGGACAAGGTTGACGAACCGAAACAATCTTTGGCAGCATGGGAGTTGGTTTGTTTGCCAAAAACAAAGGTGGAGTAGGTGTGGTAGATTTCCAAAAGAAAAATATGGCCTTGCTCATTAAATTTTTGGATAAATTCTACAATAGAAAAGATGTCCCGTGGGTGAATCTGATTTGTAATGCCTATTATGATAATAACGTGCCACATGCTGAAAATTTATGCGGATCTTTTTGGTGGAAGGATGTACTAAAGCAAGTGGATAATTTTAAGGTTGTGGCAGCGGTGACTCTTGGCAAGGGTGACACCTTTCTCTTCTGGTCTGACAACTGGTCATTACAAGGTAGCATGCGGCCATTAAAATTTAGGTTCCCACGTATGTTTTCATATGTACTCAATGAAAATGTATCAGCTGCACATGTCTATGCTACGGAGGATATACATTATCTATTATATTTACCACTCTCTACTACCGCATATCAAGAATTGTTGAGTTTGCAAAATACAATGACCGAATACCCATGTTCTACTCAGAACAATGTCTGGTCATATAAGTGGGGGGACATTTACATGGCAGGCCAGTTTTACAAACAAATATATGATCACATTCAAGTACCAAAGATCTACTCTTGGATCTGGAGGTCTAGCTGCATGATGAAAGTAAAAGTGCTTGCTTGGTTATTATTGAGAGATAGACTGAATACAAGAGATCTTCTGCAAAGAAGGCACTGGCATGTCACCGATGATATTCACTGCGAGCTTTGCTCTTTGCATGTATATGAGGATAGAATACACATGTTCTTTGAGTGCAATTTTAGTGTAAGGATATGGAACTATTTGCAAATATCTTGGCAAGCACTCGATGACCTTCAAGAGATTATGGAGAAAGCCAAACAGGATTTTAGGCACCCGTTCTTCATGGAAGTATTGATCCTAGACTGCTGGAATATCTGGCTACTGTGGAATGACAAAATTTTCAATCAACAAAGGCCAACGTTTGCTCGCTAGAAAATGAGTTTTGTTCGTGATATCACCATTCTGCAGTATAGGATTAAGAGGAAGCATAAAAACTCACTTCTAGCATGGATAGTTGCGTTGCCATATATTTTGATTAATAGTTGTTGTACAGTTTTAGTATCCATGGCTGGTCTCTGATCTCCCTGTAAACTTGGTTCCCTCTTTTTTTAATAAATCACTGTGGGGCGGTTGCCTCACAGTTCTAGGTCAAAAAAAGGTTCACGCGATCACTAGTTCATCGTTAAGTAAGTGGGAGCCGTTGTGGATCTCCAGATCCCACTGATGATTATTGATCGGAGAGAGTCTCGATCATGTCCACTTAGTTCACGAACCATAGGGTGACACACTTAAGACTCGTCGACGCATTTGAGTGGATATAGAACATAGAAGAAAATACTGGACAGTACAAAAACTGTTTTGATAAAACTACCGGAATAGTTTCGGCGATCGAAATATTGCAAGGGAATAAATTGTTAATGTGTTCGTTAAATGAAGTGTTTATTAAATGAAGTACTCATTAAGTGTTTATTAAATGAGTGAAATTAAACCAAGTGAATTAAAAGTGTTTTAATGGAAAGACCTTTGGTTTTTGAGTGGAAATTTAATGGAAGAAAATGGTTGTTGATTATTTGTGAGTGGATACTCCACTAGTAATCATGTGTGGCGCACCATGTGTGGCGCAGGCCACCCCCTTGGTGTGCCCCCTATCCTATATAAGGAGGGGTGGGGACCATCTCCTCTCACTCTATTCCATTCTCTCTCATATGCCCTTTGGTTGGCATCTTCTTCCCCTTGCTAGCTGATCCACTATCATGAGTACGGTGCTTAGGTGACATACTTCTCAAGACCTTCTCCACCACCAACAACACCATGTCGTGGTGCTACTAGAGTTCCCGAGGATCCGCTAGAGCAAGGGACGGAGGTCGTTGTCGTGTTGGATGTGTGACCAATTACGGAGGCGCTGCCCGATTGTGGTGTTGATCGTCTTCACGACCTTTGAGGACAAATGAGTATATTCTAATCAACCACGTTTGTTTGCGGGAACGTTATCCCTTTTTTGTTCTTCGAGGGTGAGTCCTGAAACCGTTACAAATATCACTGTCGTTGTGTGGAACACGGCAGTGCCATCGGGGATGGCTTGAAGGGGACACTCAGGTTGCCATCGGTGGCTACACGCAACGGGTTGGGCATAGATACTGCGAACACAGCGATGTACCCAGGTTCGGAGCAATCTTAGCGAGGTAAAACTCCTACTCCTGCAAGGATCTACTATCAAAGGGGGCGAATGCCCAATACAAGTGCTCCTTGAGCTGTTTCCGTAGCTACTTCTTGCTAAGAATTCTCTAAGTCCTTCTTTTGGTGTCTATTTTCCTTCTGCTTGAGCTTACCTAGAACCCTAGCGCTACCCCCTTTATATACAGGTTGAGGAGGTAGCTTACAAGATGGGTTCTAGGGTTTACTGTTTGGATTTGGGCTTTACAAAGTGGGCCGGCTGGACAGGGTCAAACGGTAGGCCTGGGTCTAGCCAAGCCTCCAGTACAGGGGAGGGCCATGCTTTAGCTCTCAGCACCCCTGTTTTACTTGTCATCTGGCTCTTTATCCATCAGCCCGCTCTTTATGCGTAAGCTGGGGCTTTCCTCGTCAGCCCTTGCTTTGCTCGTCAGCCTCCAGCTTTGGTGTAGTTGTCTAGTAGCGCCGGCCAGGACAGCCAGCCTGTCCGGTCAAGGGTGCGCTCAGCAAGGAGCGTCATCTCCACCGTACAATGTCCAGCGGATCTGAGGCGGCCGGCTAGGAGCGGCCTCCCAGCCGGTTCTTCTGGCTACCCGGCTAGACGGGCCAGCCGGTGAAACTTGAGTATGGACCGGGTGGGAATTCCACCCGGCTGCGGTTCCTTGATCTAGGTCCAGGCGGCGTGCGCTCCTTGGAGCCAGCCGGTTGGTCCCGTCTTGGTCTACCCGGGGGTCATCCCCCCGACACTAGTCCCCGAGCGCGTTAGGACTTGGCCTTGTGGAGAAGTTCTTGCGTGCTCATTTGAAATGATTGATGACGCAGATGCCTCGTCTTTTTCGTTTGTCTTGTAGTCTTTGTCCTGTACCGGCTTTGGATTCTGTGTTGTTTTCTCGGCTGGAGTTCACCGGCTACGGAGCCAATGGACCCACCCACAGGGTGTGATGGGCGATCTTCTTGACTGGCTGCCCCAGCCGGCCGGGAGATGGATCGCCAGTCTGCTGTCGTTGGTGCTTGCGTAAGCCACGCCTGCCGTTTTTGGCGCGTGTCGTGTCAGTTTGACTTCTGGGTCTGCCGCTGCAGTTTTTGGTAACCGTGCGCACGCCTCCATCATTGTGTCTCCTTGGAGATCGTGGGAGCGTTTTACCTCCCGCAGTAACGCCTGCGGGATCTTCTGCGCACGCGCAGCGCTGGCGCACACGATCTGCCACGAACCGTCGCGGGGTAGTGGGGTAGTTGCTTTGCCACGTGGCATGGAGGCAGGGGAACCGGCGCGGTTACCCTTCGCCGATAAATACGTGTGCGAGGAGCGGTGGTTCCTCACTTCGTCTCCTTGCGCCTGCCATCCTTGCTTTTCCTTGCGCTCTAGCCTCCCTCTGCTCTTCTGCGCCACCGTTCTTTGGTCGTCGGTGTCGCTCCTCTTCTTCGACCACGGGACCCCGTGCCTCCATCACGGCTACCTTCCTAGGCAATATGATGCCCTAGGTTGCCGACGGATCCTACGTCATGGAGGAGCTCGTGAAGAAGTATCGGTGGGGGAAGTTCCTGCCGTCAGAGCGGGTGGTGAAGCATCGCCTCGGGCCGGAGGGAGAGCGGGTGCCACACCCCCAGCCAGGCGAACCCGTCATCTTCCTCGCCCACTTCACTCGCGGCCTCGGGCTACCGCTGAGCCGCTTCGTCCTGGAGTTGCTAGTCACATTTGATCTTTAGCTTCACCACCTCGGAGACAACACCGTGTCGATGTTGTCGCATCACGCGTCTTGCTGCAAGGCGTACCTCGGCGTCTGCCCCGACACCGCGAATTTCTTGAAGTTCTTCCACTTAAAGGTGCAGGTGGTGGGGAAGGGCGGCCCGTTGACAGAGACGGGCAGCTGTGCCATCTACCCGCGGCCGTCAGCGCCCATCCCCCGCTTGGAGCTCCCGAACACCGTCAAGCTCTGGCAGCGCTCGTACTTCTACGTGCGCAACAACACGGAGGTGGACTTCATCAAGGTCCCCACCTTCGCCAACGTCCCCTCCAGCCGGAAGGCCTAGACCGTCCAGCATCTGGGCGCCCAGGGTGACATCGACCGGATGGGCTCCCGGCTGGATGTCCTCGTGGACAAGGAGCGACTCACCGCCCGGGACATTCTGTTGTCCTGGATGGTGACCCGCATGCTCCCGCTGCAGCACCAGTCACACAAGATGTGCCACCTCTCCGGCCATCTAGATCCCACCCGGGTATCCCTACGCCGCCCTCCGCGAATGGCTCGCCACCATTTCGAAGGAGGCGCTGGAGGAGGAGTGGCAGTTCTCCTGCCGGTTGTACCACCGCAGCCGGCTGCCGAAGGTATGTGTTTTCTTGATTTTCGCCGGGTGGATTTTCCTGAGGGACTCCCGCTTCGTGCCACTTATCTTCCCTTGTTGAGTAGCTTTTCATGGTGCAGCTAGCGGAGGACGGTATGGGGGACACCGAGCTCCCCAACTTCGCCGCGGACTTCAAGCCGACGAAGGCTCCACCCACGGAGGCGGAGCGGTTCCCCATGCGGGCCGACAAGGGTTGCGAGTTCCCACCCGGTGAGAATTTGTTCCCTGCCTTTGTCATGCTTGCACTTGCCATACTTGTAGTTGTAATCTTGACTTTTTGCTTGTCCTTGGGATAGCTGCGCATGGCGAGGACGTGGAGCTGGAAGAGCTTGCCGCTCCCAGGGGCAGGGGGAAAGGCGTCGCCCTACCAACGTCGCGCCGGTTGCAAGTGGCAGCAAGAAGTCGCGCCGCCTCTGTGTCGCGCCTGTCATGCCGAGCGTTGCCGGGTAGGTGTTCTTGTCCTTTTGGTGCTGGTGTTGCCTTACATGTATTTGTGTTGCTCATTTCTTGTGTTTCTATAGCGAGGCTATGTCCTTGCCCGGCTCCGCGACTGTCACCACCGTGTCCACCCCTCCGCCTGCTGGCGACGACAGCGCGCCGACTTTGGCGTCCGAGGCTACGCCGGTTCCGGCCCTCGAGGCTGCGCCATCTCCGGCTCCGACGTCCAAGTCTGCTCTGGCTCCGGGCCCCGAGGCGGCAATGACGGATGTGGTGGCGCCATTTGAGCCCACGATGCTTCACCGGGTCGGGGCTGTCTCCCGGCTCGTGGGGGGTTTGTCGTTTGGGCGTGCCGATGCGGCCGTCCCTCCCACCGGCTCGGCAGTGGGTGCTGACTCCAGCGCCTACCGGGTGGAGGAGCCGGTGGAGGTGCCACCACCGGCTGCTCCTGTCCAGCCGGAGGTTGGGCCCTCCGCGGCTACGGTGAGCGATGATGACCTCTAGGTCACCGGATGGATGCCGGCACGCGCCACGCCGCCGCTGGATGCCCTTCTGGCACAGTTGTCGGAGGCAGTGCTGCTGGCCGTTGGCTAGATCCGCCAGCTGGTGGGGGCACTAGAGCAGGGGCTTGGCCAAGCCAGGACGTTGGGGGCTTCTATTGAGGTATGTGCTCTGTTGCCAGTCTTGTTGTTTTGTCACCGTCTCGCGACGTAGTTGTTTCCCTTGGTTCTTATCTCTCCTTTCTTGCACGGAGGGCTCTCACCAACACCACCAAGACCTCGCGAGACCTGGGCCGTAAGATCGCTCGCTCTACTGTATCTTCCCAATTGCGCGATTTCTTGCGCTTCTTGTTGAGTATTGGTTACCCTCCTGCAGCTCTGCTGGCGGACCGGGACCGCGAGGTGGCCCGGCTGAAGGACGAGATCACCCAGCTGGAGGAGGCCAACAAGACCCGCCAGGACCAGATCGCCAAGCTGACTGCGCAGTAGCAGCAGATGGAGATCAAGGCTGGTAGGGCCAAGAAGGCCACGAACGCCGAACCGAGGCGCTGAAGAACCTGGAGGGCTTTATGCCACCTAGGAGGACGCCCTCAAGTCCTCCAAGGCCAAGGAGGCGGCGACTCTGTCGGAGCTCTGCCAGATCGCTGAGATCGTTGTCAATAAGTGCTTTTGACTTGAGCCCCTTTTGCGGATTTGCCCTTTGTGGTCGATATTGATCGTTGCCCTCTTTTCTAGCTACAGCTCAGTATCCTGAGGCAACAGATCAGGCGCCGGGCCGGATTCCCGAGATGGATCCGGAACGGGATCTCCATCTGGGGGAGCTGGTGACGGTCATCAGCGAGGAGGCGAACAAGCTCCGCACTGCCGCCCTCGAGGTCTTTGACTATGTCTAGCCCGAGGCCGTCCCGCCTGCCACCATGGACGTCCTGGTTGAGCATCTCTGGGGTGCCCCGGAGCTCATGAACATGGCCCGGGAGTGGGCGGCTCGAGGTGGCGCGGAGATGGTGATGGTGCTGCTTAAGTCCTGGTACCCTGACGTGGATCTGCGGAGCCTTTCCCGTGGATTCCGCCAAGGGACCAGCGACAACCAGCTCCGCGCTGACGTCCCTGACATCCGCTCCTGTGTTGTGACGATCGGGAGCTACGTCACGCTGGACAGGGACTTCAGCGATCCAGCCAGCACGGAGCGGTACTTCCGCAGTCCGGATGCGGCATGCACCGAAGCTCCGGCTGCGCCGCAGACCGCCTCGACGGACGTCGCCTCCTGTAGCCACGCCCCAGCTGACGCCTCCGGCCCTTCTGCCCCTCAGTGAATCTGATCCCCGGTATGCCGGGAGTATTTGTGACTTTGAAAATTTTGCCTTTTTTGTGTGTCGTGTGAACAATTGTCCACCTGTGACATACTAAACTTCTGTGGGAGCATCGTCTCCCTTTATCTTATTTGCTCGTGCTCTCCTATTTGCACTTTCTGTTTTGCATCTTCTGCATGCCTTCTTCTTTGTGGGGGCGCGCAAGCGCACCCATAGGGTGTAGTCTCGAGGTTCGGGCCGACTGGAGAATACAGACGGGTCGAATCTCATTTATGCTCTTTGTTTTACACGTTTCTTTGTGGGGGCGCGCAAGCGCACCCACAGGGTGTAGTCCCCAAGGTTCGGGCTGGCTGGAGAATACAGCCGGGTCAAATCTCCTTGACCTGCTCTGCTACCGCCTGGAAGCTCTCTGCCTCCGCCTTGGCGGTGCTCGTCGTTGAACTTTGGCTCATGTAAACATAGAAACAAACAAGTTGTTTGCCTGGTTAAACATATGCAAGTCCAAATTGTAATCTTAGATGAACTAGTTTTCAGATTTTTGCTGTTTCACGCAAGTTCAATGTCTTTGCCCTTTTCTCAGTGAGCATTGGCCAATTTTAGTGATGTTCCCTTGCTGGATTTTAGCCGGAGTCGAAGGGGTAGCTTGGTAGGCGTACTGCACAATACTTCGGGTTTGGGTCATTGCCTTTGAGTCAGCGAGCGCATCCAGGTCGTCCAGACGTTTTTGTTTTCCTCGTGGCGTTTTCGTGTAAGGGCCTTTGAGCATTCTGCTCTTTTCGGATCTGTCAGCCGGCTTGCGGTCTGCAGCCGGAACCGAACAGGAAGCCTTAGGAACCGCGTACAGTACTTTGCCGCATGGATCGTGCGGCCGTCTGGGCTAACCGGCGAGTCCCCGAGGCGGATCGCCAGCTCCGGGGTTAGAGTAATGCAGCCAAAAAAGCCAACTTGTGCCGCATGACTTGCTTATTTTATTGCGGAGTCCGCGAGACTATGTCGAGGCTCCTATGCTTGTTCATTACATGAAAGTAAGGTACATACACTTCTTGTTCAAGTGTAAAAGGGGCAGAGCAGGCTCGCGTTCCATGGGCGTTCAGTTTCTTCGCCTGAGCGGTCCATCCTGTTCTTTTCCGGCTTGTGGGTGTCGATGAGGTAGTACGAGTTGTTATGTAGTGCCCGGATGATTATGAATGGGCCCTCCCAAGGTGGAGACAGCTTGTGCATCCCCTTGGTGTCTTGGACCAGCCTTAGCACCAGATCACCCTTGTGGAACGAAACGCTACGTATTCGGCTGGCGTGGTAGCGGCGCAGGTTCTGCTGGTAGATGGCTGACCTGGACAAGGCCAGTTCGCGGGCTTCCTCCAAGAGATCGACATTGTCTTCTCGTGCTTCTTTGGCATGTTGTTCTGTGTAGAGCAGTTTGCAGGGTGCGTCGAACTCGATGTCAGTGGACAGAACCGCCTCCACCCCGTAAATGAGGAAGAAGGGGGTGTAGCCGGTGGACCGGTTTGGCGTTGTGCGCAGGCTCCAGAGTACAGCCGGCAGCTCCTCAATCCAGCAGCCGGGAGATCTCATCAGTGGTTCAATCAGCCAGGGCTTGATTCCGGCTAGGACCAGACCGTTTGCTCGATCGCACTGCCTGTTGGACTAGGGGTGTGCCACAGATGCGAGGTCTAGGCGGATGCCCTTATCTCCACAGAACCGTGCGAAAGCTCCCTTGGCGAAATTTGTTCCGTTGTCGGTTATGATGTTGTTGGGGTAGCCAAAGCGTGTGATTATGTCTGTGAAGAACTTGACCAATGTTGGCCCATCCAGATTCTTTATTGGCTTTGCCTCTATCCACTTGGTGAACTTGTCCACCGCCACCAGCAAGTGGGTCATGCTGGATCTAGCCATTTTGAAAGGGCCAACCATGTCCAGTCCCCATACGGTGAACGCCCATGTGATTGGAATATTCTTGAGTGCTGTAGATGGAGTGTGTTTCTACTGGCTGAACCGCTGACAACCGTTGCATGCCTTGACAATCTGCTCAGCGTCTTCTAGTGCTGTGGGCTAGTAAAACCCGTGGCGGAAAGCCTTTGCCACTATGGCTCGTGACGATGCGTGATGTCCGCACTCACCCTGGTGGATGTCGACCAGCAGGCGGATTCCTTCCTCTTGGCCCACACATCATTGATAGATGCCGCCAACGTTGCGCTTGTAGAGCTCGTTGTTGATGATGGTGTATGCGCTGGCCCTGCGCTTGATCTGTCTTGCCTGCACCTCCTCTTCGGGTAGCTCTCTGATGGTTCAGTGCACGGCGCCAGGAAAGTGCTGGTGCAGCGTTGATGTAGAGCTCGTTGGGAACCCCAAGAGGAAGGTATGATGAGCACAGCAGCAAGTTTCCCTCAGTTATGAAACCAAGGTTTAATCGAACCAGTAGGAGCAAGGAAACACCCCAAAGGTGTTGCTAGCTAAGCCTTGGCAGGGCGCACTACCGGTGCTAGTAGCAACGTGGAGACCTGCACAACACAACCACAGAACTTTGTCCCCAACTTGCGATGAGGTTGTCAATCTCACTGTGTTTTGTGGAAAACAAAGGTTTAAACGTATCGAATGGAAAGAAGTAATAGTTTGCAGAAAGTAAACACAAAGCAGTAAACAGTTTGTAGATTGTATGTAAAAGACAAGGACCAGGATCCATAGTTCACTAGAGGTGGCTCTCCTTAGATAGATAACATGCTGGGTGAACAAATTACAGCGGGGCAATTGACAAACATCGAGAAAGCAATACATGCATATACTAATCATCTTGACTCCTTTGGAACTTGATTGGGCATTACAACATTATACATAGACCGCCATCCAACTGAACCTATGACTAATAATCCACCTTCAGGTTATCATCCGAACCCCCTCCAGTATTAAGTTGCAAGCAACAGATTATTGCTTTATGAACTGCGTGTAAAGTAAACAATACGATTGTTCTATGAACAAAGGATTGTTGTTTTCTCCCTAGTAGCAACAGCACATCTAGTACCTTAGAGATTTCTGTCACTTCCCCAGATTATCAGAGGCATGAACCCACTATCGAGCATAAATACTAACTCTTGGAGTTGCTAGCATCTACTTGGCCAAGATAGCTACTAACAACGGAAAGCATGCAAGATCACAAATAACAAAGACATGATAGAATCAATAATCAATCTGAAATAGCATCTCAATATCCATCGGATCCCTGCAAACACAACATACAGAATTACAAATAGATGATCTTGATCATGAACGGAGCTCACAAGATCTAAACATGAAAGCACAAAGGAGGAGAACCAGCCATCTAGCTACTGCATGGATCCGTAGTCCAAGGATGAACTACTCACGCATCACACCGGAGGCTTGAATGGTGATGAAGAAGGCCTCCAGGGTGAATTCCCCTCTTCGGCAGGGTGCCGAGAAGAGCTTCAGATCCCTCCCGATCTAGGGATGGAGATGACAGCGGCTACAGACTCTTTCGTGGATTTTTGATCGGGTACTTAGGGTTTTCGTCCCGAGGGCATCTTATAGGCGGAAGGGGAGTCTGAGGGGGTGCCTGGGGCCACCACACCTCCCCCTGGCACGGGCCAAGCCTGGCCGTGTGGCCAGGTGGTGTGGCCGGCCTCTGGCCCCTCTCTATCTCGTATTCTGGCATCCGATGACTTCCGGAAAATAGGCACTTTGGCTTTTGTCCCGTCCAATTCCGAGAATATTCATTTTTTGACTTTCCTGGAACCAAAAACAGTAGAAAACAGGCAGCTGGCACTGTGGCTCTTGTTAATAGGTTAGTCCAAGAAATCATATGAAAAGTACTCCAAAGTGTGGACAAAACACAAGAAAGTGGATAAAACCAAGCATGGAACATCAAAAATTATAGATACATTTGCAATGTATCAACATCCCCAAGCTTAACTCCTGCTCGTCCTCGAGTAGGTAAGTGATAAAAAGAAAGAATAATTTTTTAGGTGACATGCACCATCAAAGACTTGATCAAAGTATTTGTAAAACATTCAAAGCTGGGATCATAGTACTTCAATCATAACATGAAAGACAAAGTTCTAGCAATAAGACAAAGAAACTATGATGCAACATGAAAAGACACAAACAAAAGATTCATGAATAACAATGCTTTGCAAGACGTTTGTTTGTTTCACATAAAGAAAACATAGCATAATAGTATTCAGCTTGTCCCTCATAGAGTAGCAAATATAAATGCATAGGACACCTTCAAAGTTCATAAGAGTGACTAGATACAAATAGTTTAAAACAAGCAATATCAAGATATGCATGAATCAACTAGTCTTGGGACAATGCACATAGAACTAAGAATGGCCATTATGCTCTCAAAGTAGGTGCATAAAGGTAGAATATGGAGACTCAATATAATGGTGGAAGAAAGGCCTTTTTTTTAAAAGGAAGTAGGGATTCAAGTCTCATAAAGAGCTTCCAAAAATTATGGTACTTATAGCTTTCATCTCTCATTGCCCCTATCATAAGCATCTTGAAGTGATTAAGGTTAAAGTGAACAAACTATGGTGTACATGCTTTACGAAGTATAAGTTAGAAATCTCATGTCCCTTGTATACGAGGGTCGCTCCTCATGCTACTCAAGTTTAGTTACCGGTAAGTTCTTGTCATCGTAAGTATATGTGTATCATAGAGAACCGCCAACAGGGTACCCCTTGCCCGATGATACGGAAGAATCCCCATATCAAAATGACAAGGCAAGCAGACAACGAGCATCTCAGAATCTTCTTATTTACCATGGGAATATGGTGCTTTTTTCTCTCTTTCCTCTTTTCATAATATCTCTTTTTTCTTTTTCTCTTTTTTCTCAATATAGGACTCTTTTTTATAAGAAGAATGCTTCATAGACAGCTCATTATGGTTACGCTGCAGGTTTCCACCATGTCAGCATGGATTAGACCAGCGGCCCAGGCGTTTCTCTAACACATATACATAACTCCATGGACTTACAAGCTCCCCTTTCATTTCACACCGACGACATCCATATACAAAAGAGCATGATATCAACTAGGTACAAGTACCACGTGCAATGTTGAAAGCGTTCCCCATGAAAGCATGGTTCTGCTAATCCCCAACAAATAAGTGCAAGCATATACATCATAGACGACACAATGGTTCAAGTTTATTAAGGGCAAGAAAAGTAAAGTGTGCCATCAAGTTCGTGAGAGCTTTAATCACTAGTTTTCTCATAACAAGTTTAATTCGGAAGGTAAACAAAAGCATGAATATACTTGGAATAGCATAAGCTAGTAGGTAGGTATGGTGGAATCTTTGGAATAACTTGGTTTAAGGAGTTGGATGCATGAGTGGAACTCATACTTGGTTGTGGAGGCTAGCAAAAGACTGGGAGCGACAAACTAAGAGAGCAATAGTGGCCATAATCATGCAGAGCGACAAAACATCATTGATCAAAGCATAAAGTGATACTACAAGTTGAAAACTAAAGGATCATAAAGGCTATGGTGACTTGAGATAGTCATAACACGGTGTGAGCATGTGCCAAGTCAACCCAAATAAAGCATCAAAGGAGAATACCACTATACTATGCTTTAATATGCTAAAACGACGCATGATTCATCCAAGGCACATTAAGCAATCTCAATTGTTTATAACAAGTCATGCTACAACAAAGAATACTAAGCATGAAGCCAAAACAATATCAAGCATGGCATAACAAAGCATAGGCCACAGTAAAAAACGAGCTCTTTTTACCACATAAGCATGAACTTTCCTACTCTTTTCCAATCCAAACCAAACTATTTGCTAACCAATATATGAAAGAGGGGGTCCAACCAATTTATTCGGCAAACTAAGAAAACCAAAGCAAACAAAAAACCAAAACGAAAATGAAAAAGAAGACGCTCCATAAACAACACAACTGTGCATGAAACAATAAAAATGAAGCGTTTGGAAGAAACCTGGGATTTTTATTGATGAAGAAGGGGATGCCTAGGGCATCCCCAAGCTTTGACGCTTGTACTTCTTGGATATTTCTTGGGGTGACACGCATGGCATCCCCAAGCTTGAGCTTTAGTCCATCCTTCATCTCATTACTCATTCCTTCCACACACCTGAAATTTTCCTTCATACAAAACTTTACACAATCTTCATTAGCAACATTAGTGCACTCAAGATAAATAAGTCTTAAGGTTCAGTTCTAACACCAAATAAACTTCCATTAGAACACTAGCTACTGTAGCACTTCCCTCAAAAAGCTCAATTCCCCAAAAGAACTCAAAAAGGAACCAACAAGAAGCAAATGCAGAAAATGGCAGAAATCTATCAAAATAGACCAGCAGGTAAAGACGAATTTTTTCGAAGACATTCTGTTGCTCAAATCAAAAAGTGTTGAACTAACGAAAGTTAGATAACAACCTGGGGCAGAAACACAAACATTCACGCCTCAAAAAGACGTTCAGAGATTTTACACGAATTTTACGGTGAAGCACAGAAATCTGTTTCGGGATAGCAACTTTCCCAATCATTACTTCTCTCTCATTAGAGGTTACTCTTGGCACAAAAAGCAAATAAAAAAGATAAGGAGAGGTTATTACTGAAGTAATAACTTCCAAGACTCATCTAAAACTTTTGGGTTATCTCCCAATAAGTACTTTTCTTTAACGCCTTTAAGTTAGGCATAAGAAGCAAGAAAAATAATCAAGTGTTCTCAAATGAAGAATCATTAAGATCAATACCAGAAATATTTTCAACAAGGCAAGGTATATCATCCAAATAAGTTCTAGAGGATCCTCTCTCAATGCTCTTAGGTTCACTATTCTCATCAAAAGGGTTTGCAGGAACAATCCAATCAAGATTCTTTTCTATGGCATCATGTATTGGTACTAGTTTAAAGGGTATTGGTATCTTGGGTTCCTCCCCATTAGGTTTGGTTTTGTTCATCTTTTCTCGTGTACCAACAACATATACATATGAGCCTAGCATATTGAAACGTTCAAAGACTTTCCTACCTTCCTTGGCAACATCATAGAACTCCTTAAACAAA
Source organism: Avena sativa (assembly GCA_916181665.1). Taxonomy (NCBI): domain Eukaryota; kingdom Viridiplantae; phylum Streptophyta; class Magnoliopsida; order Poales; family Poaceae; genus Avena; species Avena sativa. The sequence continues at coordinate 73,771,671 of OV702291.1, read as the reverse complement.
GTTTCTAGAATAAAATCCCTCTTTTTAGGGTCCTCTATTTCTTTAAGCTTAAGAAACATTACTTGCATTAAGGGGTTGAGGTTAACAAACCTAGCTTCTAACATGTGAATTAAAGAAGCTGCAGCAATCTCATAGTTTGGAGCAAGTTCTGCAAGAGATCTATCTTCAATATCTTCATGCTTACTAACATGATTAAAGAATTCTTCAATATTATCTTTCCCAATTATAGAACCACTACCAATTGAAAGGTCTTTCAGGGTGAATTTAGGGATCAACATGGTGAGCTAAGGAAGAGGTGACAACTAAAGGAGACTTATTTTTTTGTATTCTGATAAATAAACAAGAAAACAAAGCAAAAAGAAACTAAGCAAAACAAAAATAACAAAGTAAAGAGATTGGTTATGAGGGACTCCCCTTGTGAAGATGTCCTTGACTCCCCGGCAACGGCGCCAGAAAAATGCTTGATGGCTCAATGCACGGCGCCAGGAAAGTGCTGGTGCGGCATTGATGTAGAGCTCGTTGGGAACCCCAAGAGGAAGGTATGATGAGCATAGCAGTAAGTTTCCCTCAGTTATGAAACCAAGGTTTAATCGAACTAGTAGGAGCAAGGAAACACCCCAAAGGTGTTGCTAGCTAAGCCTTGGCAGGGTGCACTACCGGTGCTAGTAGCAACGTGGAGACCTGCACAACACAACCACAGAACTTTGTCCCCAACTTGCGATGAGGTTGTCAATCTCACCGTGTTTTGCGGAAAACAAAGGATTAAACGTATCGAATGGAAAGAAGTAATAGTTTGCAGAAAGTAAACACAAAGCAGTAAACAGTTTGTAGATTGTATGTAAAAGACAAGGACCAGGATCCATAGTTCACTAGAGGTGGCTCTCCTTAGATAGATAACATGCTGGGTGAACAAATTACAGCGGGGCAATTGACAAACATCGAGAAAGCAATACATGCATATACTAATCATCTTGACTCCTTTGAGACTTGATTGGTCATTACAACATTATACACAGACCGCCATCCAACTGCATCTATGACTAATAATCCACCTTCAGGTTATCATACGAACCCCCTCCAATATTAAGTTGCAAGCAACAGATTATTGCTTTACGAATTGCGTGTAAAGTAAACAATACGATTGTTCTATGAACAGAGGATGAACTACTCACGCATCACACCGGAGGCTTGCATGATGATGAAGAAGGCCTCCAGGGTGAATTCCCCTCTCCGGCAGGGTGCCGAGAAGAGCTTCAGATCCCTCCCGATCTAGGGATGGAGATGACGGCGGCTACAGACTCTTTCGAGGATTTTTGATCGGACATTTAGGGTTTATGTCCCGAGGGCATCTTATAGGCGGAAGGGGAGGCCGAGGGGGTGCCGGAGGCGGCCACACCATCCCCTGGCGCGGCCAGGCTAGGCCGCGCGGCTAGGTGGTGTGGTGGCCCCTGGCCCCACTTCGTCTCATACTCTGGCATCTGATGACTTCCAGAAAAATAGGCACTTTGGCTTTTGTCCCGTCCAATTCCGAGAATATTCATTTTCTGACTTTCTTGGAACCAAAAACAGCAGAAAACAGGCAGCTGGCACTGTGGTTCTTGTTTAGTCCAAGAAATCATATGAAAAGTACTCCAAAGTGTGTACAAAACACAAGAAAGTGGATAAAACTAAGCATGGAACATCAAAAACTATAGATACATTTGCAATGTATCACTCTCCGTTGGCTAGGAAATCCATGAACGGCTTGGCCCACGTTGGTGTTTCCCGGATGGCGCATACCTCTTGCATTAGCATATTCACTTCTGCCTGGATGGCCGGGTCGGGCTCGTCCGGAGGTCGTCCGGGTCCTCTAGCGGAGCCGGCAGCTTCTACGCTGGAGGCAGCAGTCCCTGGGTGCGTAGGAGCAGTCCCCGGGTGCGGTGCAGCCGTCATGGAGGTCTTGGAGCCGGCAGTCCCCGGGTGTGCTACAGCCGTCGCGGAGGTCTTGGAGCCGGCAGTCCCCGGGCACGGCGAGGCAGTCCCCAGGTGTGCTGCAGCCGTCGCAGAGGTCTTGGAACCGGCAGTCCCTGGGCGCGGCGAGGCAGTCCCCAGGTGTGCTGCAGCCGTCAGGGAGGTCTTGGAGCCGGCAGTCCCCGGGTCCGCGTCCAATATGATGGAGTCGAATTCAGGAGACAGTGTGATTGATGGCTTGCGCAGGTGCTCAAGGGAAACTCTAGGCGGAATTGGTTGTCTTGTCGACCCGATGCGGGCGAGCGTGTCTGCGGCCTCGTTGTTTATTCTGGGAACATGGTGAAACTCGCATCCTTCGAAACAGGCACATAGCTGCTGCACGAAGAAACAGTATAGAGCCATGTTTGCATCTCTAGCGTCCCAGTCGCCTGACACTTGTCGCACCACCAGATCGGAACCGCCAAAGCATAGGATGCGTCGTATGCCTATTTCCTTTGCCATCTTGAGGCCATGGAAGAGCGCTTCATACTCAGCAACGTTGTTGGACGCACGGAAGTGGATCTGTAGCACGTATTCTAGCCGGTCTCCTTTTGGAGAGGTGATGACCACTCCGGCTCCGAGACCTCCATACATCTTGGAGCCGTCGAAATGTAGCTTCCAATGCGTGGAGTCAGGGCAAGGCGGCAGGTACTGTGTTTCTGCCCAATCGACGAGGAAATCCGCCAAGGCCTGAGACTTGATCACCGTTCTTGGCTCGTACTGTATGTTGTGGGTAGCAAGCTCTATGGCCCATTTCGCCACCCGGCTTGTGGCGTCTCTCTTGCCGATGATCTCCGCAAGTGGCACTAGCGCCACCACCCGGATGGAGTGTTCTTAGAAGTAGTGCTTCAATTTCTTGGCGGCCATGTACACGCCGTACACCAGCTTCTGGTAATGAGGGTAGTTCTGCTTCGAGAGCGAGAGTACCTCGCTTAGGTAGTACACTGGTCGTTGCATCGGTTGCGCCTTTCCTTCTTCCGGTCTCTCCACTACCAACACCACACTGATGACCCTGTTTGTCGCTGCGATGTACATCAACATGGGTTCCTTTGCTGCTGGTGTTGCCAGGATGGGTGGTGAGGTGAGCATGTGCTTGAGGTCGCGGAAAGCTTCATCCGCCTGCAATGTGCAGACGAACTTGTCCATTTTCTTCATGAGCTGGTACAGTGGGAGTGCTTCTCGCCCAGCCGGCTGATGAATCGGCTGAGGGAAGCCAAGCAGCCGGTGAACCTCTAGACATCTCTCAAGTTCTTGGGCGGCTGCATGCGCTCGATTGCACCGATCTTCTCCGGGTTCGCCTCGACTCCTTGCTCGGATACGAGAAAACCAAGTAGCTGACCGGATGGGACGCTGAACACGCACTTCTCCGGGTTCAGCTTCATCTAGAACCGGCGGAGGTTAGTGAATGTTTCCTTCAGGTCCTCAAGGAGTGTCTAGTGCTCCTTGGTGTTGACTACCACATCGTCGACGTAGGCATGTATGTTTCTGCCAATCTGAGTCTACAAGCACTTCTGCATGTAGCGCTGGTACGTTGCTCCAGTATTCTTCAATCCGAATGGCATTATGGTGTAGCAATAGGCTCCGTACGGAGTGATGAATGATGTCTTTATTTGATCAGCGGGGTTCAGCCAGATCTAGTGGTAGCCAGAGTATGCGTCCATAAATGACAACAGCTCGCAGCCGGCCGTGGAATCGATCACTTGGTCTATCCTTGGCAGGGTGAATGGATCCTTAGGGCATGCTTTGTTCAGACTGGTGTAGTCAACACACATGCGCCAAGTCTTGTTCTTCTTCACCACTAGTACTGGGTTTGCCAGCCATTCCGGTTGGAAAACTACCATGATGAATCCGGCTGCGAGCAGCCGGGTGATCTCTTCCCCAATTGTCCTTCTTTTTTTCCACGAAGCAGCATAGTGACTGTTTGACCGGTTTTGCATCTGGCCTGACATGTAAAGAGTGATTGGCAAGCTCCCTCGGAACACCTGGCATGTCCTTGGGGGACCATGCGAAGATATCCTGATTCTCATGGAGGAAGTCGATGAGCGCGCTTTCCTATTTGCTATCAAGGCCGTCTCCGACCAGGACGAACTTGTCCGGCTCGGCCTTGTTCAGCAGGATCTTCCTCGTGCCCTTGGATGGCTTGAATTGTGCCTCTCCGGACGGCTTGGGCTCGCCAGCCGGCATGTCCTTCTGCAGGGCCGCCACGTTCTGCATGATTATGCGTTTTTCTTCCGCGATGATCATGGCTTCAACTATCTTGGACCCATATGTGGCGCATTCCACAGACCGTCTGTAGCAGCCGGCCACGGTGATGTCCCCTTTGGGCCCCGGCAGCTTCATCTTGAGGTAGGCGTAACGTGGCACCGCCATGAACTTGGTGAGTGCTGGGCGCCCCAGTATTGCGTGGTACGCGCTGCAGAGGTTGACCACCTCGAACCAGATGGGCTCGCGGCGGAAGTTGTCCTCCGTGCTGAAGATGACGTCCAGCCGGATTTTTCCGATGGGGGAGTGCGAAGGGACAGGGACGGCTCCATGGAAGGAGGTGCTTGACGGCTCCAGCTGTGACTCACTGATACCGAGCCGGTCGAGCGAGCTGCGGTACAGGAGGTTGATGTTGCTCCCTCCATCAACGAGGATGCGGGAGAATCTGCAGGAATGCTTCTGGGAGACAATGATAGGATCCAGAACCATCGTGTAGGTGCCCGGGTGAGGCAGCTCAGCCGGCTGGTTCTTCTGGCTCCATGCAACTTCTTGCTCCGACCAGTTGAGGTACTCGGGGACGGGAAGAACGATTGCGTTCACTTCCGCATCGCGATGCCTTTTGTTGTGCTTGGTATCTGGCTCCATGGTGAAGATGTGGTAATTTCCCACCTGGCGAGGGTAGCTGTTGTCGTCGTCCTCCCTTTGATGTTAGTTGTTGTCATTGCCTGGCGGCTCGCCAGCTGGAGGAGGTGGCGCATGTCTATCCGGTGCGACAGCAATCTCTGCCATCTTCTTCGTCTAGGTGCACTGGTGTGTCGTGTGCATAGCTGGCTTGTTGCCTCCACTGTGGAACTTGCATGGCCTATCAAGCATGGACTCAATGGTGTACTTGGGCCTTGGAGGTCGGTCATCAGGCTTCTGTCTCCGGCTTCCGCCTGCAGCCGGATCCTCCTGCACTGTGATACATTGCAAATGTATCTATAATTTTTGATGTTCCATGCTTGGTTTTATCCACTTTCTTGTGTTTTGTCCACACTTTGGAGTACTTTTCATATGATTTCTTGGACTAACCTATTAACAAGAGCCACAGTGCCAGCTGCCTGTTTTCTGCTGTTTTTGGTTCCAGGAAAGTCAGAAAATGAATATTCTCGGAATTGGACGGGACAAAAGCCAAAGTGCCTATTTTTCCGGAAGTCATCAGATGCCAGAATACGAGAAGGAGAAGGGCTGGGGGCCGGCCACACCACCTAGCTGCGCGACCAGGCCTGGCCCGTGCCAGGGGGTGGTCTGGCCGATCCCAGCACCCCCTCGGCCTCTCCTTTCGCCTATAAGATGCCCTCAGGACGAAAACCCTAAGGACCCGATCAAAAATCCACGAAAGAGTATAGTCGCTGTCATCTCCATCCCTAGATCGGGAGGGATCTGAAGCTCTTCCCGGCACCCTGCTAGAGAGGGGAATTCACCCTGGAGGCCTTCTTCATCATCATGCAAGCCTCCGGTGTGATGCGTGAGTAGTTCATCTTTGGTCTACGAGTCCATGTAGTAGCTAGATGGCTAGTTCTCCTCCTTTGTGCTTTCATGTCTAGATCTTGTGAGCTCCGTTCATGATCAAGATCATCTATTTGTAATTCTGCATGTTGTGTTTGTGGGGATCCGATGGATATTGAGATGCTATTTCAGATTGATTATTGATTCTATCATGTCTTTGTTATTTGTGATCTTGCATGCTTTCCGTGGTTAGTAGCTATCTTGGCCAAGTAGATGCTAGCAACTCCAAGAGTTAGTATTTATGCTCGATAGTGGGTTCATGCCTCTGGTAATCTGGGGAAGTGACAGAAATCTCTAAGGTACTAGATGTGCTGTTGCTACTAGGGAGAAAACAACAATCCTTTGTTCATAGAACAATCGTATTGTTTACTTTACATGCAGTTCGTAAAGCAATAATCTGTTGCTTGCAACTTAATAGTGGAGGGGGTTCGGATAATAACCTGAAGGTGGATTATTAGTCATAGGTTCAGTTGGATGGCGGTCTATGTATAATGTTGTAATGCCCAATCAAGTTCCAAAGGAGTCAAGATGATTAGTATATGCATGTATTGCTTTCTCGATGTTTGTCAATTGCCTCGCTGTAATTTGTTCACCCAGCATGTTATCTATCTTAAGGAGAGCCACCTCTAGTGAACTATGGACCCCGGTCCTTTCTTTTACATTCAATCTACAATCAACTGTTACTGCTTTGTGTTTACTTTCTGCAAACTATTACTTCCTTCCATTCGATATGTTTAATCCTTTGTTTTCAGCAAAACCGGTGAGATTGACAACCTCATCGCAAGTTGGGGACAGAGTTATGTGGTTGTGTTGTGCAGGTCTCCACGTTGCTGCTGGCACCGGTAGTGCGCCCTGCCATCGTTCAGCTAGCTACACCTTTGGGGTGTTTCCTTGCTCCCACTGGATTGATAACCTTGGTTTCGTACTGAGGGAAAACTTGTTGATGTGCTCATCATACCTTCCTCTTGGGGTTCCCCAACGAGCTCGATATATTTTGGGCCATCACACTGATGCCACCTGCCTGGAGCCATATTGGTTATCAGGTTGGTTGTCCTTTCTCTTGTCGTGGTGGTTGTCGTGCCGCCTGGAATTGTGCCCATTCCCTTCCGACTGGCGCCGATCTACAGCAATGTCCACGATTATTTGCCCTTGGTCGTCCACCCGAACGGATCTTATCATCGATGTGTCGGCCGTGGCGTACTTGTCCACGATGGCCATGGTGTTGGAGATATGCCCTAGAGGTAATAATAAATGTAGTTATTATTATATATCTTTGTGTTTATGATAAATGTTTACATTCATGCTATAATAGTATTAACAAGGAAACCATTAATACTTGTGTGATTTGTAAACTTAATTTGAAGTCCCTAGTATGGCCTCTATACTTCACTAGCTTGTTGGTTGATTGATGATGTGGTTTCTTTGTCATGAACATTGAGATGTTATCAACAACAAGATCATATCGTTAGGAGAATGATATGGTGGACATACTCCTATAGACAAGCGTAGCATAAAGATCAAGTCATTTCAATAGTTCAATTGCTATATGCTTTCTGATACATAGTAACCTAATTCCTTCGACCATGAGATCATGCATATTGCCTTTACTGGATGGATGCTTTGATGTCATCAAACACCACACCGTAACAGGGTGGCTATAAAAGTGGCATTGGGTGTTCGGAAAGTATTGGTTGAAACACATGGATCAAGAGTGGGATTTGTCCATCCACATGACGGATAGATATTCTCTGGGCCCTCTCGGTGAAATGTCATCCAATTAGCTTGCAAGCATGTGACTTGGTCACAAGGGATCACATATCACGGGAACGAGAAAAGAGTACTTATCAGTAACGAGGTTGAACTAGGTATGCAGAGATACCGACGATCATGACCTCGGATAAGTAACATATCGTGAGACAAAGGGAAATTGGTATCGTATGTAAGTGGTTCATTCGATCGCAAAGTAATCGTAGAAATATGTGGGAGCCATATGAATTTCCAGATTCCTCTATTGGTTATTGTTCGGAGAAGTGTCTCGATCATGTCCGCATAATTCACGAACCGTAGGGAGACACACTTAAGGATTCGACGTTGTTTGAGTAGTTATGGTATTATGAGAAAGAGACCGAATGTTGTTCGGAGTCTCGGATGGGATCCGGGATATCACGAGGTGATCCGGAATGGTCCGGAGAATAAGATTCATATAAGGAAAGTCCCATTTCGGAGTTGGGGAATGGTTCCGGTGTTTTCATCGGGAACATTCTAGAAGGTCCCGGAATGTCCGGCACTCCGGGGGGGGAAGGGGTACATGAATGTGTCATTGCAAGATGGAATGATTGCATCATGTACTAAGTGTTCTCGCTGTCCAAAATAAAGGGTTTATTTAATTCCTAAATTGGAAAAGTCAAACGGCTAGTTTGAAAGTCAAACTGCCAGTTTTGGAAAGTGGGAAGAGGAGGAGAAGAGGAGACCGACTTGGGGAAGGAGTCCCCAAGCCGGCGGCCAGCCCTAGGCCGAGTTGGGGAGGGACTCCCTCCCTCCCCTAGCGCGCCAGCCCTCCCACCTATAAAGGGAGGGGCAGGGCTCCCCTCCCAACACACACAAGTTCCTATCCTCTAAACTAGAAACTAGACCTAGACCCCGGTTTAGAGCTGTTTCGGTTTAGAGCCTTCTAATTGGTTTAGAGCCCTCTAATTGGTGTGTCTAATTACTAGACCACTAATAGCCTCTCTCATAAGCTCCACCATACTCGCACCGGCTTAAGGCGAAGCCCTGCGGGATCTCCCCTCTACCTCCGGTACCACGCCGTTGTGCTGCCGGAATCGCGAGGAGAGTGCTACAACCTCCGCTGCCTGCTGGAACAAGGGAGAGGAAGGTCTTCGTCGAGTACCGAACGTGTGACCGACTGCGGGAGCGCTGCGGGAACGCGGCGCCGGAAGGATCGTCTACGCGATCTTGAGATCGGAAAGAGTACGACTACATCACCCACGAGAATCTGCTCTCGTTAAACACTTTGGAATCTTCGAGGGTGAGTTATTCCATCGACTCGTTGCTACAATCTAGTAGATAGATCTTGGCTTGTTTGTTTGTATGCGATAGAAAATTTTTGTTTTCCATGCTACGAACCCCTACAGTGGTATCAGAGCCGTGTCTATATGTAGATCTGTTGCACGAGTAGAACACAATGGTCATTGTGGGCGTTGATGCTTTTATTGTAGATTGCTTTTTGTGTACTTTGCATCTTGCGGTATGTTGGGATGAAGCGGCCCGGGCTAACCTTACATGACATCGTTCATGAGACTTGCTCCACGCTTGACATGCAACTCGTTTTGCATAAGTGGCTTTGCGGGTGCCTGTTTCTCCTAGCATAGTAAAGATCCAATTTACAACGGGTGATCAACAATGCTAGTATCAATGTTGTGGTTCTTGTTCGTAAGTTAGAACGACACTTATGGAAAGCCCCAAACCACGTAAAATATGCAAAGAAAGTAGAAGCGTCTAACTTTGTTTTGCAGGGGTGTGCAGTGATGTGATATGGCCATGATTGTGATTATATTTGATGTATGCAATGATCCTTATTGTAAGTTGGCAACCGGCAGGAGCCATATGGTTGTCTTTAATTTCTGTTAAGGCCTGCGTGTCTATTCAAAATAGTTGTAATAGTTGAAGTTGGCGGACGACAACCATGAAGAAGCGTCATTGACCTTGATGCTATGCCGGTGATGATGGAGATCATGTTCGTGCTTGAAGATGGAGATCGGAAGCACAAAGAAGAAAGGCCATATCATATCACATATTATGAATTGCATGTGATGTTAATCCTTTATGCATCTTGTATTGCTTAGTAGACGACGGTAGCATTATAAGATGATCCCTCATGCACATAAATTTCAAGTTCTAAAAGTGTTCACCCTTAGTATGCACCGTTGCCAAAGCTTGCTGCTTCGAAGCACCACGTGATGATCGGGTGTCTTTGATTCCGCGGGTGACTACAACGTAAGCAAGCCAGATTTGCTTATGCGGAAGCTAAGGTTTGATCTTGACGAGCCTAGCATGTACAGACATGGCCTCAGGAACACGGATCGCCGAAAGGCAAAGCATGAATCATATAGTAGATATGATGAACATGATGATTGTTCGCCATTAAAACTATATCAGCTCTCGTGATGATCGGTGTTGATGTAGTGGATTTGGTTCGTGTGATCACTAAAACAATGTGAGGGATGTTGTTTTGAGTGGGAGTTCACCTAGTTTAATTTCATTAATTAATTTGAACTCAATTTGTCATAAACTTAGTCTAAACTATTGCAAATATGTTGTAGATCAATGGCAGCCCCTACCATCAATTTTAATGCGTTCCTAGAGAAAGAAAAGTTGAAAAACAATGGAAGCAACTTCGCGGATTGGTTCCGCAATTTGAGGATTGTCCTCACAGCTGGTAATTTGACCTATGTGCTGGATGCACCGCTAGGTGACCCACCTGCAGCTGATGCTACCGATGAAGTAAAGAATGTTTACCTCGCTCGGAAGAATCAGTACTCCATAGTTCAGTGTGCTATCTTGTATGGTTTAGAATCGGAGCTTCAGAAAAGGTTTGAAGAGTCAGATCCATATGATATTGTCGAGGATCTCAAATTAATCTTTGAGACTCATGCGGCAATTGAAAGTTATGAAGCTTCTGAAAAGTTCTTTAACTGCAAGATGGAAGAGGGTAGCTCCGTCAGTGAGCATGTGCTTAAAATGTCTGGGCACGCAAATAAACTTCAAAGTTTGGGTATAGTGATTCCTAATACTTTGGGAGTTTACCGCATCCTCCAATCACTACCACCAAGTTACAAGAACTTTGTGATGAACTACAACATGCAGAACATGAACAAAGAGTTGCCAGAACTATTTGCTATGTTAAAATCTGCAGAAGTGGAGATCAAGAAAGAGCACCAAGTGTTGATGGTCAATAAGACCACCAAATTCAAGAAAGGCAAGTCTAAGCAGAAGGGACACTTCAAGAAGGGTGGTAAGAAAGTTACCACGCCGACGAAGAGGACCAAGGCTGGACCCAAGCCTGATACTGAGTGCTTTTACTGCAAGGGAGAAGGTCACTGGAAGCGGAATTGCCCAAGGTACTTGGCGGATTTGAAGAACGGCAACATCAAGAAGAAAGGTATATCTGATATACATGTTATTGATGTGTATCTCACTAGTACTCGTAGTAGTGCCTGGGTATTTGATACTGGTTCGGTTGCTCATATTTGTAACTCGAAACAGGAGCTGCAGAATAAACGGAAGCTAGTGAAGAACGAGGTGACGATGCGCGTGGGAAACGGATCAAAGGTTGATGTGATCGCGGTCGGCACACTACCTCTTCATCTACCATCGGGATTAGTTTTATACTTAAATAATTGTTATTTGGTGCCTGCGTTGAGCATGAACATTATATCGGGATCTTGTTTATTGCGAGACGGTTACTTGTTTAAATCCGAGAATAATGGTTGTTCGATTTATATGAGTAATATGTTTTATGCACATGCACCTTTGATAGATGGTCTATTCATATTGAATCTCGATAGTAGAAATACACATATTAATAACATTGAGGCTAAACGTTTGAAATCAAGCGATAATTTGACCTATATGTGGCACTGTCGTCTTGGTCACATTGGAGTGAAGCGTATGAAGAAACTCCATTCCGATGGACTTCTTGAATCACTTGATTTTGAATCACTTGAAAGATGCGAAGCATGTCTGATGGGTAAAATGACTAAGACTCCATTTTCTGGTATGATGGAGCGAGCTACAGACTTATTGGAAATCATACATACCGATGTGTGTGGTCCAATGAGTGTAGCATCACGCAGTGGTTATCGTTATGTTCTTACCTTCACGGATGACTTGAGTAGATATGGGTATATCTATTTTATGAAACATAAGTCCGAAACTTTCGAGAAGTTTAAGGAGTTTCAAAGTGAGGTAGAGAATCAACGTAACAAGAAGATTAAATTTCTACGATCTGATCGTGGAGGTGAATATCTAAGTTACGAGTTTGGCGAGCATTTGAAGAAATGTGGAATACTTTCGCAGTTGACACCGCCGGGAACACCACAGCGTAATGGTGTGTCTGAACGTCGTAATCGAACTCTCTTAGATATGGTTCGTTCTATGATGTCACTTACAGATTTGCCACTATCATTTTGGGGTTATGCATTAGAAACAGCCGCATTCACTTTAAATAGGGCACCGTCTAAATCCGTTGAAACGACACCGTATGAATTATGGTTTGGGAAGAAACCTAAATTGTCGTTCCTTAAAGTTTGGGGATGCGAAGCCTATGTAAAGAAGTTACAGCCGGACAAGCTTGAACCCAAAGCGGAAAAATGCGTCTTCATAGGATACCCGAAGGAAACTGTTGGGTATACCTTCTATCATAGATCCGAAGGCAAAATCTTCGTTGCTAAGAATGGATCCTTTCTAGAGAAGGAATTTCTCTCGAAAGAAGTGACTGGAAGGAAAGTAGAACTCGACGAGGTTGTCGAACCTTCTCTCGAAATTGCGAGTAGCGCAGCACCGGAAGAAGTTCCTGTGGTGCCTGCACCAATAAGAGAGGAAGCTAATGATGGTGATCATGAAACTTCGGTTGAAGTTACTACAGAGCCTCGGAGGTCAACGAGAACTCGTACCACTCCAGATTGGTATGATTCCGTTATGAATGTCATGTTGGTGGACAACACCGATAACCCCGAGACATATGAGGAAGCGATGATGAGCCCAGATTCCAATAAATGGCAAGAAGCCATGAAATCCGAGATTGGATCCATGTACGAAAACCAAGTATGGACTTTGGTGGACTTACCGGATGGCCGGAAGGCTGTCGAGAACAAATGGATTTTCAAGAAGAAAACAGATGCTGATGGTAATGTTACTGTCTATAAAGCTCGACTTGTCGCAAAAGGGTTTCGACAAATTCAAGGAGTTGACTACGATGAGATTTTCTCACCGGTAGCGAAGCTAAAGTCTGTGAGGATTATGTTAGCAATCGCTGCATATTATGATTATGAGATATGGCAGATGGATGTCAAAACAGCATTCCTCAATGGAGACATTGATGAAGAGTTGTATATGATACAACCCAAAGGTTTTGTCGATCCTAAAGATGCTAACAAGGTATGCAAGCTTCAACGGTCCATCTATGGATTGAAGCAAGCATCCCGAAGTTGGAATCAACGTTTTGATAAGGTAATCAAAAGTTTTGGTTTTATACAAACTTATGGAGAAGCTTGTATTTACAAGAAAGTGAGTGGGAGCTCTGTAGCATTCTTAATACTGTATGTGGATGACATATTGTTGATTGGGAATGATGTAGACCTTCTTAATAGTGTCAAGGAATATTTGAATAATAGTTTTTCAATGAAGGATCTTGGCGAAGCAGCTTACATATTAGGCATAAAGATTTATAGAGATAGATCGAAACGCCAAATATCATTGTCACAAAGTACATATTTGGACAAAGTTCTAAAGAGGTTTGGAATGGAAGATAGCAAGAAAGGGTTCTTGCCCATGTTGCCCAATACGACCTTGAGTAAAACTCAAAGTCCGACATCGGCAGAAGATAGAGAAAAGATGAGTAAGACTCCCTATGCCTCAGCCATAGGATCTCTAATGTATGCCATGCTATGTACTAGACCCGACATCGCATATGCTGTTAGTCTAACTAGCAGATATCAAAGTGATCCAGGAGTGGATCATTGGACAGCGGTCAAAAACATCCTTAAGTACTTGAGAAGAACTAAGGATATGGTTCTTTCTTATGGAGGTGATGAACAGCTCGTTGTTAATGGTTACACCGATGCTAGTTGGAACACCGATCCGGATGATTCTAAATCACAATCTGGATACGTATTTATTTTGAATGGTGCAGCAGTTAGCTGGAGGAGTGCAAAGCAAAGCGTTGTGGCGAGATCTTCAACTGAATCGGAATACATGGCTGCTTCGGAGGCTTCACAAGAAGCGATATGGATGAAAGAGTTCATTACAGAGCTGGGTGTGGTTCCAAGTGCGCTGGACCCAATGTCTATCTACTGTGATAACATGGGCGCCATAGCCAATGCGCAAGAACCAAGGTCACACAAGAAGCTGAAGCATATCAAGCTGCGTTTCCACGCTATTCGAGAACATATCCAGGATGGGGATATAAAGATTTGCAAAGTACACACAGATCTGAATGTGGCGGATCCGTTGACTAAACCTCTCCCGAGGGCAAAACATGACCAACACCAAACTGCCATGGGTGTTCGGTATATTACCATGTAATCTAGATTAGATGACTCTAGTGCAAGTGGGAGACTGTTGGAGATATGCCCTAGAGGTAATAATAAATGTAGTTATTATTATATATCTTTGTGTTTATGATAAATGTTTACATTCATGCTATAATAGTATTAACAAGGAAACCATTAATACTTGTGTGATTTGTAAACTTAATTTGAAGTCCCTAGTATGGCCTCTATACTTCACTAGCTTGTTGGTTGATTGATGATGTGGTTTCTTTGTCATGAACATTGAGATGTTATCAACAACAAGATCATATCGTTAGGAGAATGATATGGTGGACATACTCCTATAGACAAGCGTAGCATAAAGATCAAGTCATTTCAATAGTTCAATTGCTATATGCTTTCTGATACATAGTAACCTAATTCCTTCGACCATGAGATCATGCATATTGCCTTTACTGGATGGATGCTTTGATGTCATCAAACACCACACCGTAACAGGGTGGCTATAAAAGTGGCATTGGGTGTTCGGAAAGTATTGGTTGAAACACATGGATCAAGAGTGGGATTTGTCCATCCACATGACGGATAGATATTCTCTGGGCCCTCTCGGTGAAATGTCATCCAATTAGCTTGCAAGCATGTGACTTGGTCACAAGGGATCACATATCACGGGAACGAGAAAAGAGTACTTATCAGTAACGAGGTTGAACTAGGTATGCAGAGATACCGACGATCATGACCTCGGATAAGTAACATATCGTGAGACAAAGGGAAATTGGTATCGTATGTAAGTGGTTCATTCGATCGCAAAGTAATCGTAGAAATATGTGGGAGCCATATGAATTTCCAGATTCCTCTATTGGTTATTGTTCGGAGAAGTGTCTCGATCATGTCCGCATAATTCACGAACCGTAGGGAGACACACTTAAGGATTCGACGTTGTTTGAGTAGTTATGGTATTATGAGAAAGAGACCGAATGTTGTTCGGAGTCTCGGATGGGATCCGGGATATCACGAGGTGATCCGGAATGGTCCGGAGAATAAGATTCATATAAGGAAAGTCCCATTTCGGAGTTGGGGAATGGTTCCGGTGTTTTCATCGGGAACATTCTAGAAGGTCCCGGAATGTCCGGCACTCCGGGGGGGGAAGGGGTACATGAATGTGTCATTGCAAGATGGAATGATTGCATCATGTACTAAGTGTTCTCGCTGTCCAAAATAAAGGGTTTATTTAATTCCTAAATTGGAAAAGTCAAACGGCTAGTTTGAAAGTCAAACTGCCAGTTTTGGAAAGTGGGAAGAGGAGGAGAAGAGGAGACCGACTTGGGGAAGGAGTCCCCAAGCCGGCGGCCAGCCCTAGGCCGAGTTGGGGAGGGACTCCCTCCCTCCCCTAGCGCGCCAGCCCTCCCACCTATAAAGGGAGGGGCAGGGCTCCCCTCCCAACACACACAAGTTCCTATCCTCTAAACTAGAAACTAGACCTAGACCCCGGTTTAGAGCTGTTTCGGTTTAGAGCCTTCTAATTGGTTTAGAGCCCTCTAATTGGTGTGTCTAATTACTAGACCACTAATAGCCTCTCTCATAAGCTCCACCATACTCGCACCGGCTTAAGGCGAAGCCCTGCGGGATCTCCCCTCTACCTCCGGTACCACGCCGTTGTGCTGCCGGAATCGCGAGGAGAGTGCTACAACCTCCGCTGCCTGCTGGAACAAGGGAGAGGAAGGTCTTCGTCGAGTACCGAACGTGTGACCGACTGCGGGAGCGCTGCGGGAACGCGGCGCCGGAAGGATCGTCTACGCGATCTTGAGATCGGAAAGAGTACGACTACATCACCCACGAGAATCTGCTCTCGTTAAACACTTTGGAATCTTCGAGGGTGAGTTATTCCATCGACTCGTTGCTACAATCTAGTAGATAGATCTTGGCTTGTTTGTTTGTATGCGATAGAAAATTTTTGTTTTCCATGCTACGAACCCCTACACATGGTCTATGCCATGGTTGTGGGTTCCACCCGGCGAAGCTTATGCTTGAGCATACGGCCGTCTCTGTGGCTGTTGATGAAGAAATCAACCGCCTGGTGCTCGTGTACCCCCTCACAGGAGTTGTGCATGCTCATCCATCGAGTGATGTAGGAGAGATCAGATTCATCCGGGCCCTGCACACAGAGAGCAAGCTCGCCAGGCCGGCCTGGGCGCTTGTAGGTGTTGGTGAAGTTGTGAGCGAAAGCCTACTCGAAATCGATCCAAGCATTGATGTTGTTGTCGGGGAGACTGTTTAGCCATGTCCTGGCCGAGTCGAGGAGCATGAGAGGGGCATAGCGTACTACTACCCGGCGGTTGCCGTTGGCGATGCCCACGGCGGTGGTATAGTCCACCAGCCAGTCTTCCGGCTTGACCGAGCCGTTGTACTTTGGTGTATCCCTTGGGAGCGAAAATCCCTTTGGAAACGGTTCGTTCCGGATGCGCGATCCGAAACATCTTGGTCTGGCTGGACTTTCTTCCTCCAGCGCGCGTGATTGGACTAGCAGGTCAATTCGCGAAGGGCTTCTTGTTGTTCATCCGGCTCGAGCGGTCCCAGCCGGCCAGATAGGCGAGACTTGGGGAGCGCTTGGCCTTTTCTGGCTTCATCAGCCGACTCACGATTTTTGCTGGTAACAGCTGCCGCGTCGCGAGCGTTGTGCCCACGACCTGCAGATCCACCGCGTGGGCGGTTGCTTTGTCTTGCTCCGTTTGGGGAAGATGCTTTGCTGCTGCCCGCAGCCGGGTCCGCCATCCGGCGAGCCGACTGGGTTCTGCTGTTGCTGGCCATGCTGAGTTCTGCCTCGGCCTGCTGCTTGTTCGCCGTGACCACGAGGAGCTGGACGCAAGCTTGTTGACGGAGCAGTTCTTCGCCCTCCAGGTGGCTAAGTTCTGCAACTGCCGCCTCCGCGGCTCTCGTGTTTTTGGCGGGGGTGCTATAGACTGGCTACACCGCGGGTGTGCGCGGATCAGCAGCATGATCCATCTTCGAACCGAGGTTCCGGCCTGGCGGTTGAGCCAACCGGCTGGTGCCGGGTAGGCGCACGAAGCCATGCATGATTTTGTACCCCCGCATGGTGGCGTTCATCCGCCGCTGGGCGGCCGCCACCTTGTTGGCTTCCTCTAGAAGGTTCTGGTGTGTAGTTTCTAGGGCTGTCGCAACTGCAGATGGATCCGCCTCGATGGGGGTGATGGGGTTGTGGAGGTGCTCGATGGATGAGTTGATCAAGTCCAGGTTCGGGAGGCGTGAGTTGGTGGCGCGGCCATCCATGTTGCGCTCCAGAGGTGGGCGGCGGTTCTCCACCGAGCCTGCCATCATGACTTCAACGCTGCCACTGGCGATACGCGAGGCGGAGAAGCTAGGGGGTGCGCCAAAGATGGTGATGACCTCGCGAGGGAAGGCCTCAGGGATGGTGACAACATAGACGTGGTGCTCGCCGAAGCGCATGATGGAGCCTCCGCTTGGGAAAGTCCCCACAGCGAAGCAGGACGTGTTGTCGAGGACGCAGTCATAGGAGCCGAGAGTGAGGACGAGGCCAGAGGCTACTCGCTCACCGGCGACGAGTGGAAGTCCCGTGCGAAAGATGATCCCAGCCGAAGCGCTGTGCCCCACGGTGGGCGCCAACTGTCGTGGTGTGGAACACGGTAATGCCATCGGGGATGGCTTGAAGGGGACACTCAGGTTGCTATCGGTGGCTACACGCAACGGGTTGGGAACAGATACTGCGAACACAGCGATGTACCCAGGTTCGGAGCCCTCTTGGCGAGGTAAAACTCCTACTCCTGCAAGGATCTACTATCAAAGGGGGCAAATGCCCAATACAAGTGCTCCTTGAGCTGTTTCCTTAGCTACTTCTTGCTAAGAATTCTCTAAGTCCTTCTTCTGGTGTCTATTTTCCTTCTGCTTGAGCTTACCTAGAACCCTAGCGCTACCCCCTTTATATACAGGTTGAGGAGGTAGCTTACAAGATGGGTTCTAGGGTTTATTGTTTGGATTTGGGCTTTACAAAGTGGGCCGGCTGGACAGGGCCAAACGGTAGGCCCGGGTCCAGTCAAGCCTCTAGTACAGGGGAGGACCATGCTTTAGCGCTCAGCACCCCTGCTTTACTTGTCATCCGGCTCTTTATCCTTCAGACGACTCTTTATGTGTAAGCCGGGGCTTTCCTCGTCAGCCCTTGCTTTGCTCGTCAGCCTTCAGCTTTGGCGTAGTTGTCCAGTAGCGCCGGCCAGGCCAGCCAGCCTGTTCGGTCAAGGGTGCGCTCAGCAAGGAGCGTCATCCCCACTATACAATATCCAGCGGATCCAATGCGGCCGGCTAGGAGCAGCCTCCCAGCCGGTTCTTCTGGCTACCCGGCTAGACGGGCCAGTCGGTGAAACTTGAGTACGGACCGGGTGGGAATTCCACCCAGCTGTGGTTCCTTGATCTGGGTCCAGACGGCGTGCGCTCCTTGGAGCCAGCCTGTTGGTCTCGTCTTGGTCTACCCGGGGGTCACCCCCCCCCCCCCCCCCCCCCCCCCCCCCGCCGACAATCACCTAGATTTGCTTGGCAGTTGCAACCGTAGGAATTTTTTGTTTTCTATGCAACAAACTCATCGGAACACACATAGCAGAGGCGAGAAATATGTGTGTGAAGCGAGATATTTTCGCAAACGGTTGGCTTTGACAAAACATGTGCCCCTTCGCACATGGGAGAAAACTGTGTGCATACTAAATGCTCATCGCACGTCCTTCGATAGTGATGGTACGTTTCATTGTGTGTAAAGGGACATTTCCACCACGTGCAAATGACCTATTTATACTAGTGGCATAGGTTATAGGTGCAAATCTAAGGATGTCAATTTCACCCACGGATACCAGTACACGCGGGTACCGTATCCACATGGGCACGTATGGACACACTTTTATACCCACGGATAATGCCCATACCCTACTCATTAAGTCACGGGTACGAGCACGGGTATAGACTTGTACCCGTGGGTATACTCATATGCTGCCAATTTAGGCCTCGTTTAGTGCTGGGGTTTTTGTAGGGATTGGCGAGTATTATCCCGGCCCATCCCGGAATCCCCAACTTTCCCCGGAAGCCCGTTTGGCGCTAGAGTTTTGGGCCGATTTTATCCCCGCCCATCCCCGCGTATCCCCGTCCCCGATTCATTTTCCCCCTGCACACGATCCACTACCAGGACCTCGTGTTTTATCCCCCGTCCATGTCCCCGTCCAAAACCTAAGCTACTACAAGCCGCACGCACGGCAGGCAGCAAGGGAGGAGGCGAGCGGAGCAGCGTGAACTGCGGTACGGACAGGAACTGCGGGAGGGGCGGAACATCTGACTAGACGAAGACAAAGATGGATCCCGCCGAACTGCTCCGCATCGCCGCCGTTCTTGGAATTTGACCGGTGATGCCAGCTTCCATCATTCCCTTACTCCGGTCTGCCTCCTCTCAGGTAATCCCCCTTCTCTCTCCCTCTCTATTGCATTGCTAGGCAGTCACCGTCTTCCACGATATTGACCGGAGAAACCCCTCTGCCATCCCGTGCAGCCGCCAGTCTGTGTCGTATAGAGGGCCCGTGTGGTGGTTTAGGATTTGTTGCCCGTGTGGTTCAGGATCTGTTGCTCAGATTCTCCCGGGGAGATTCAGATGTCATGATGTCGGCTGTGTTAGCGAATAGATAAGATAGATAGAGGTTACGTATATTATTCTGTTTAGTCTGTTCCTATTTTGGTGTACGATGATCTAATCCGTTGTATAAGGATTAGATCGATCTCCTCGTGATGTTTATCTTCTGTAACCTCCGATGTAATCTCTGCCGGCATGTGCCTATATTAACACGTAACGAGCCTGGACTCAAGGGCCTCGTTCTCTCCAACTCTAGTAGTTTCTATATGGTATCATAGCCATCTTCTTCCTAAAACACATCTATGTGCTTAGCTCCCGCCTCCTCTGCCGCCATGACAAATCCTCTGGCCGGCGCAAGTGTGGGGGAGAAACTCACTCAAACCAACTACCTCCTATGGCAATCCCAGATCCTCCCACCCATTCACGGAGCAAGACTGATGCGCTTCCTCGATCCTGAGACGGAAGCGCCGCCCGAGACCCATGAGGTTGAGAAGGACGACAAGAAGGTCGAGGAGGAAAATCTCGCGTATGATGCGTGGGTAGCGACAGATCAGCAGGTACTGTCGTTTCTGCTAAATAGTCTCACACCTGATGTCTCTGTCTCTGTTATCGGCATGGACACAGCTACAGAAGTATGGGTGGCGCTCAAAACTATGTTCGTCACCCAATCCAAGATGTGAGTCTCCAATCTGCGTGTCGCCCTCGCCAAGACGAGGAAGGAGAATCTGACTCCGGCCCAATTCTTCAACAAGATGAAGGGCTTTGCTGATGAACTCGTAGCAGCGGATCGGCCAATCGAGGACGAGGAACTCGTCGAGTACCTCCTCACCGTCCTAGATGACACCTACAATCCCCTCTTCACCGCCATTGGGGTTAACGGTGGGGCCAACCTCATCGTGGGAGATCTGTACTCCTAGGTCATCGCATATGACAACCGCATCGAACTCGTCTCCGACACCGGTGGCTCCATCAACTCTGCATCACGAGGCCGAGGTGGACACCGTGGGCGTGGCCACTATGGTGGGCACTGAGGTGGAGGCCGCGGCAATGGAGGCCGTGGCAACGGCGGTCGTCACCATGGCAATGGAGGCCGTGGTGGTTGTCGTGGAGGCGGCAGAAGCCGCAACGGCAGGGGCGGCAACAAGGACCACGACAGCATCACCTGCCAGATCTGCAGCAAGCCAGGACACGAGGCATGGAACTGTTGGCACCGCTACTCCGACGATGAAGAAGAAGAGGAGGAGAAGGGCGCCAATGCCGCCTATGGGGTGGACACCAATTTGTACGGAGATACCGGTGCCACCGACCACATCACGGGTGAGCTCAACAAGCTCACCATGAAGGAAAAATACATGGGCCATGATCAAATTCATGCGGCCAATGCACAAGGTATGAGTATTAGCCATGTTGGTTATGCAATTGTTAATACCCCATCTCAAAAATTGCATCTTAAAAATGTTCTTCATATTCCAAATGCCATAAAAAATATTGTCTCTATTCATCGTCTTACTCGTGACAACGATGTTTATATTGAATTTCGTCCTTGGTATTTTTATGTTAAGGATCGGGCAACGGGGAAAGTTCTTAAAGGACGGTGCATCCATGGTCTCTATCCCTTGATATCGTCTTCATCTCTCCACAAGAATAAACAAGTCTTTAGTGCCAGCAAGCCTTCAGCATCACGGTGGCATAGCCGTTTAGGGCATCCTTCATTTCGAGTTGTTCAACAAGTCCTTAGCAAGCATGAGCTTCCGTTTCTTAAAGAATCTAGAATTGAGTCTGTGTGTGATTCGTGTCAAAAAGCTAAAAGTCACCAACTTCCTTATGAGAGATCATCTAGTGTATCCACTGCCCCCTTACAGCTTGTGTTCTCAGATGTTTGGGGCCATGCACCTACTTCAGTAGGAAAATACACTTATTATGTAAGTTTTATCGATGACTATAGCAAATTTGTTTGGATTTATCTCCTTAAAAAGAAATCCGATGTGTTCCAAATTTTCCACAATTTTCAGCAACTTGTTGAACGACAATTCGATAGAAAAATCCTTGCCCTCCAATCCGATTGGGGTGGGGAATATGAAAAACTTAACTCCTTCTTTCAAAAAATTGGCATTGAACATCATGTTTCTTGCCCTCATGCACACCAACAAAACGGTTCAGCAGAGCACAAGCACCGTCACATTGTAGAAGTAGGCCTTGCCCTCCTTGCAAATGCATCTATGCCCTTAAAATTCTGGGATGAAGCTTTTCTAATTGCAGCACACCTCATCAATATGTTGCCCTAAAAAATTATCGATAATGATACACCCATGGAGCGACTTCTTAATAAAACTCCTGATTATGCATCGCTTCACGTCTTTGGGTGTGCCTGCTGGCCCAATCTTAGGCCCTACAACAAACACAAGCTTGCCTATAGATCCAAGCAATGTGTATTTCTTGGCTATAGTCATATGCACAAAGGGGTCAAATGTCTTGATATTAAGTCTGGCCGAGTCTATATCTCCAGAGATGTTGTTTTTGACGAGAGTGTGTTTGCCTTTTCCAACCTTCATCCCAATCCTGGTTCCCTGCTAAGTAGAGAAATTCTACTTCTCCCGGAGCATCTCCAAAACCCGTCCGTTCCATCTCACGAAGGGGAAAAACATTGCATTGATCTAACAGCTAATGACTCTGTAAACCCTGGTGTATTAAGTTCCTTGCCGCAGCAGGAGTCTGCAGAAGAAAATTTTGCGTCAATCGGTGCCAGAACGGGAGAAAACGGCGCTAATCCACAGTTGTTATCACATGCACCAAGGACACAACATCACGGCACGGCGGACGAGGCGAATCCGCCTTGAATCACGCCTACCTCGGACGCCAGGCGCCTTTTCGCGTCAGGATCAGCACCGCATCAACCTCGGTCGGGCGCGCACCACTCCGGTGCAGCCGCGTCATCCAACCCCACGACAGCGATGTCGTGCGACAGTGATCTGTCCCCGTCGTCCTCCGTGCCACGCGCCTCCTGCGACTCCCGCATCGACATGTCGCCCGAACCTAGCTCGGCGCCAGACACGAGGGTTCCGCGGGGCCTAGAAACCTCGTCGCCCCTCGTGTCGCGATCCGTCTCATCTCTGACCGTATCAGCCTCGGGATCTGCACCGAATTTGTCGCTAGGGGAGGGAGGATCCTCTGCGACTTCTTCGACTGATGACCAACCTGCACCTGCCGTTTACAGAACCAGATCAAAAACTGGTAACGCCAAGCCTAAAACTTATACCGACGGTACAATGCGGTATGGTCTATCTTGCTCCACTACTAAACCTGCTACTTTGCAACTTGCCTTAGCTGATTCAAATTGGAAAAATGCTATGGATGACGAGTATAGGGCATTAATGGAAAATAAAACGTGGCACCTAGTACCATTTAAGAAAAGTAGTAATCTTATAGATTGCAAGTGGGTATATAGAATTAAAAGAAAATCTGATGGCACCATTGATAGATATAAAGCTAGACTAGTAGCAAAGGGCTTTAAACAACGATATGGCATAGATTATGAGGATACTTTTAGTCTTGTCGTAAAAGCTGCTACTATCAGACTCGTTTTAGCTGTTTCAGTTTCAAAGGGCTGGAGCCTAAGGCAACTAGATGTGAAGAATGCGTTTCTCCACGGTATTCTAGAAGAAGAGGTGTACATGAAGCAGCCACCTGGTTATGAAAATCCAAATGCTCCTCATCATGTGTGTAAACTTGAAAAATCACTCTATGGGCTCAAACAAGCACCAAGAGCATGGTTTGCAAAGTTAAGTTCCAAGCTACAAGAGCTTGGGTTTCTAGCATCCAAAGCAGATACATCACTATTCATTCTCAACAAGTCAGGTATCACCATGTTTGTACTTGTACATGTTGATGATATAATTGTTACTAGCTCCTCCAACAAAGCAATTGCATCACTCCTTCAAGATCTCAGTTCATCTTTTGCATTAAAAGATCTCGGTGATTTGCACTACTTCTTGGGAATTGAGGTTAAGAAATTTTCTCAAGGAATAACTCTAACCCAAGAGAAATATGCATTAGATTTGCTTGGCAGAGTTGGGATGAAGAAATGTAAGACATCACCAACACCACTGTCAGCTTCCGAGAAACTTTCAGTGAAGGAGAGCTTCTAGGACCAGAAGATAGTACAAGGTACAGAAGCATAGTTGGAGCACTTCAATACCTCACATTGACACGACCAGATATTGCCTTTTCTATCAATAAGGTATGCCAATATCTTCATGCTCCCACTACTGTATATTGGACAGCTGTTAAGAGAATCTTGAGATATGTCAGTGGTACAGCAAGTGATGGATTAACCTTCAGAAAATCATCTTCTACTCTTGTAAGTGCCTTTTCAGATGCTGATTGGACTGGATGTGTAGATGACAGGAGATCTACAGGAGGTTTTGCAGTATATTTTGGTCCTAACATTATTTCTTGGAGTGCTAGAAAGCAGGAAACTGTATGAAGATCAAGTACAGAAGCAGAATACAAATCTCTAGCAAATGCCACTGCTGAAATTATTTGGATTGAGTCCCTTCTAGGAGAACTTGGGATCCAACAAAGCCAAACGTCGTGTTTATGGTGTGATAATATGGGTGCAACTTATTTGTCAGTTAATCCTATCTTTCATGCTAGAACAAAACATATCGAAATAGACTTTCATTCTGTAAGAGAAAGAGTAGCAAGTAAACAGCTAGATATCAGATTTATTCCATCCAAAGACCAGGTGGAGGATGGCTTCACAAAGGCTTTACCAGTCCGGCAGTTTGAAGAATTCAAACACAATATCAACCTCAAGAAGGCTGTGATTGAGGATGGGTGTTAGCGAATAGATAAGATAGATAGAGGTTACATATATTATTCTGTTTAGTCTGTTCCTATTTTGGTGTACGACGATCTAATCCGTTGTATAAGGATTAGATCGATCTCCTCGTGATGTTTATCTTTTGTAACCTCCGATGTAATCTCTGTCGGCATGTGTCTATATTAACACGTAACGAGCCTGGACTCAAGGGCATCGTTCTCTCCAACTCTAGTAGTTTCTATAGGAGTGTTAAGAATATAATACACGCCTAGCCTTTTCCATCAGTTCAGACTTTTGGTTCAGATGACTAGTGGATCAATTCAATATGGTATCAGAGCCAAGAGGTCTCAAGTTCAAGACCCTGCTCACGCAGTATTAAAAAAAAGATTCTGCGGTCTGCACCGAATCCACGCTAAGGACTAAAATAGCTAGACGTGAGGGGGTGTTAATAATATAATACACGCCTAACCTATTTTATCAGTACGGACTTTTGGTTCAAATAACTAGTGCATGCAATTCAATAGGCTGCTCTGAATCTTCTACTGTACTACCACCGTTCACCTCACAGGCTGTCAACACACATGCTGCCTTTGCTTGTTTGTTGCTTTTGGTAGAATGATGTGCATGTCGATTCCTCTTGTGCATATGTACTCATTTTTAAAAGACAGCACTTGCCAGCTAGAATCAAGGGCTATAAAACTAAAATATATACTACGCTACATTACACAAAAAATGGTTAAATATGATAATCCAGTACAGAGGATTATGGAGTTGTCTCCCTCATTTTTTGTTATCATTCGGGATTTTAAATAGGTTAATATCACTAGTGCTACTAAGACTAGTATCCTTTCTATGTATGCACACGTATTAAATTAGAACGGTGCTACCCGGCAACCCGTCTACAGAAAACGAAATCTGGCGGGCGTTTGGACAAAGCCACCACGGTCCACGGACAACATCAGAGCATATACATACGTGAGACATTGTGTGCGATGTATGAGCCATGATCTAATAAAAACCCATTTAGTTATTAATCACAAAACGACAAAATAGCTGATATCCGATTTAAATTCGAAAATTCGAAAATTTGAAAATTCAAAATGACTTATAGGTCAAACCGTATATCCGATTTTAGATCTGTTTTCACCGTTAGACTAGTCACGACGAGATCTTTGAAACTAGATCTCATGTCAATATGTTTCGAAAACTTTTTTTTGACCGAAAAGTTATGCACCCGTAACACAAATGTTATCCATGCTAAACTATATAGGTTATCCA
The DNA here is from genome assembly GCA_916181665.1 of Avena sativa. NCBI lineage: Eukaryota > Viridiplantae > Streptophyta > Magnoliopsida > Poales > Poaceae > Avena > Avena sativa. Next base: position 73,745,927 of record OV702291.1, on the reverse strand, counting down.
CCTGGTATTATAGTAAGTTATCCATCTATGAATAGGTAATGTGTTTGAGTTTTTTATATAAGCGAAAACATAAATGCGATTTAAGATTCGTTTTCACCACGCCGACGATGACGAAGACTCGGTACCCTAACACATCGACGATGAGTAAGCCTCGGTACCCTAACACCTAGCCTACCATGTCTCAATTAAACTATGTTATAGCTCATATTTAATTAACAAAACGAAAAATACATGGGGTAACCGAGATTTTATGATGCAAAAAATACAAAAGTTACCCATATGATAACTACGAGAACGTCTCCACCTAAACCATTTATACGGTGGGTAACTTATATGTATCAGGATGGATAACTTGACTACTATGACATGGATAAGTCACGTGTTATGGGTGGGTAAAATAATTTTGTTTGCACCAAAAGTTACCCACCCGTAATACGAGATTTATCTAGACTTCAACATATAAGTTACCACCAATAACATGTAAGTTATCCATCACTATAAAAATTTACCCATCGATAGAATATAAAAGTTATTCTAACGGCATGGCGTCGTCGCCCATCGCCGCTCTCGCGGCGTACGCGCGACTCAACCTCGAAAGGCTAACGCGTCAAACATCAAGCATAAAAATTTTCAGAAATTAAATCTAAACTTCTTTTGCATACGATATAATAAACGGGGTCTTATGACCTACCATCCACCATGCTAAGTCGTATTGAACAACGTAACACGCAAGCAGTAGTCTAGCAGTTCGGCTTCATCGTCCGTCGTGCTACCACGGCGTACGGGTGATGAAGCCTCGAAGGGTGTAAGGTACCTCGACGACGGAGGTAAAGTCTCAGTACTCTAACACCTACGCTACCGCATTCCAATTGAACTTACTCAACACATATGCGAGAACGTCTATACCCAACACGCTTATATGTGGGTAAGTTATGTGTTACAGGGTGGATAACTTACATATTATGACATGGATAACTCACGTGTTAGGGATGGATAACTTTTTTGTCTGATTTTTTTTCATTGAAACATATCAACATGGGATCTAGTTTTGAAGATCTCGTCACGATTAGTTCAATGGTGAAAACGGATCCTAAATAGGATAAACGGTTTGATCTACAAGATATTTTAAATTTTTGATTGGATCCTAAACTAGCTCAAAGCGCGTGTTCACACTTCCCGCCAGCTTTGAACAACCACCGACCGGTCTGAAAATAAATTTCCCGTTAAATTATGCTATGCAAATGGAATCCTTCCATTGCAAGGACACTTCTCTGTCTGCCCATTTGGATTGTTCTAGCAGATGAAAACGAATTAGGCATGTGTTGTCATGAGTTCATCTGCTCATTATTTCTTATTCATTCGTTATTGACATGAATAGTTTGGCATTCTCTCCGGTAAATTCATTCAGTGACGAGCTCCCACCTTCTTGGGATCGTGTAACAACACCAATATTCAGTATGTACCTTCTTATCACCGAGGGAAAAATGGTTGGAGTGGCAAGACATGGACTGCAATGGTGGACATTTTCCACGAGAGAAATCAACATGTGAAGTTTGCCAAGTCTCAAGTACATGACAAAGAAAAGGAGCTAAAGAGGGACTACCGAATGCTGAAAGATGATCGCCAACAAAGTGGAGTTGGGTGGATTGAGAGCGAGTTCAAGTTGGAGGCAGGACCTCATCTGTGGGAAAATTTGGCAATTGTAAGTTATCTACTTTTGTCATTGTAGTTATCAGCGATCATTTTTTGCCATTTTGGACCAAGAATCCTGAATCCTAAAGTTTATTACACTCTTGTAGACTTTTGGTCCAAGAATCCTAAAGTTTAAGAGAAAAAAGTTTCCTCTTTATGAGAAACTTGGAAATCTGTACCACATTATGTTTATCTACTTGTCTAAATTAAACTAATATGCTTTTGGTCCACGAATCTTGCTTATCTACCTACCTAAACTAACATGCTTTATGCAGGGCACACCGCCGAGGGAAACTTCAACTTCACTTCTACCGCAGAACAAAAACCCCATGTGGATATTGAAAGTGATGATGATGATGATGATGAAGAAGGGGAGAGGGATGCTGATTTGGAAATCTTGGATCAACACGAGGTGGAGCATGTAGAGGTCAATCAAAGACAGGCTAGGGTGGAGCATGCAGGGGTGAATCAGAGACATGTTGGGGTGGGGTCATGGACGATTTTACCAGGTGGGCTTCGTTAGGCTTCAGCCTACCCTCCAATTTTGCCAAAAAAATCAAATATATATACTCCAATTATTTATCCATGGACGGGAGCTTCTCCTGATGTTAGCTCGTCCGTTCTAGACAAGAAGAAGCAACGAACAGTTTTTTTGGGCCTTAGTGCATGAAGTTTAGCCCATAACTCGTCCTCCCAATCAGGGCCCAAGAGGATCAGGGACACGAGTACATCAGGCGTACAGGTACATCAGCCAAAATTGATCGCTCTTCGTCTCTTCCGCAAGGTCGCACGGCGCGGCGGCAGCGTCTCGTGATCTGTCGGACTCCGTGAAATACAAAGAAGCAGAGAGGATCAGCCGGGATCAGGTTTTCAAGGATCTGAAGGAAGGGCGAGTGGGCGACCGTCGAGTGTCGATCCATCCATGCTCGGTTGCAGCCAGGTTCCAGACTTGCAGTTGCATCCTGTGTACTCACTGAAACCGGCAAGACGGAAAGTGCCCGTAATTTACTGGCCTCAAGTCAACTATATAGTCTAAATAATTGAGATGTTTTGGTGTTTGTATTAACCATTAAGTAATCGTCTAAATTGGCCAGTAATGCCACGTATTTGTTGTCAACGTATTTGTAAATGAAGAAACAATCAGTCTCATCGCGTGACAAAAATCCACCTGATTTGCATCGTTATTATCCACCTAAATCCAGTGCTCCTTCGACTGATGGAAGGACAATTGTTGTGTTTTATTTTAGAGACTTAGCAAGGTACATTATCATGTTTCCTATTTTGGTTGTTGATTTTACATTGTCCTGCATTGATATAAGAATTTAAGTGCACAAGACCATATTACTTTGTTTAAATTATTCTAGTTGAGTGATCTTTTATTTCGAGCCTACCCTCCAATTTCGTTTTAGAATCGCCACTGGTGGGGCATGTAGAGGTCAACCAAAGAAATGATGTTGGTCTGTCAACAAACAAACCTACAAAGCGTAAGAGAAGCCCCAAGATCAAACCTAAGAGTAGTGGAGAGGCATTAGTTGGAGTGATGGACAGGTTTGTAATATCAAAGAAAAAGAAGCAAACAATGAAGCCGCACAACAGTTCTCAATAACCAAATGCATTGCTGCATTGAGAACCTTGGAAGGGCTTGATCCTACTGAAAAAGCAAGAGCATTTGGGGTCTTCAAAAGTATCGACAACTGTGAGATTTTCCTCAACGCCATCGAAGACAAAGATGGCAGTGCGCTTATTTGGCTTCGTAGTGAGATGGCCAATTTAGCATGAGGTAAGCCTAGTTTTAGTTAACTATTTTCTTCTACAGTAAGGATCCATTATATTTCATGTGTTTGTAACCTTCTAGAATTGCTTCCTGTGACATTTTGCATATCGGAATATAGTAGCAATGATTGCTCTTAATCATCTTCTAGTGTTGATTGTTGCATTGTCTTTTCTGTCAAAGTACATTGGGTGTCTCCACTTGTGATGTTGCCACGCTAGTATATTCACTCCTTTTTCTCTTGAATTAGTGCTTGGTTACATTTTTGGCTATGGTCACCCTGAGCACATCTCTCTTTGCATGGTGTGTCAGTCACCAGTCCAAGTTTGTACTTTCTGTTTGGTTACATTCTGTTTGATTACAACCAAGCACACCTCTCTTGGTTACATTATGTGTTTTCGGTTTGGATGCGAAAATAATGCCCAAGTTTGTACATACAACAGTCCACCTATATGCTTGGTTGTAATCCTACAATATAGATGGTTAATTCGTTAGTATATTTATAACTTGAGTATATCTATATGCTTTTAGTTATCCATACTTGAACATGATTATGCATCAACATTTTCTAACATCTTTGCTTATGATTACAGGGAATCATAAGGCCCAAATTGTGCTTCTTCAAAATCAAGTGAAGCAAATCAACTGAGTTTCGAAGAGTCCTTTTTTGTCACAACAAAAAAATTGTTGTGAATAGTTGTATGGAATATGTAATTTATGCCGAAATATTGCGAATTATGTGACTGAGACTCTTGCGTTTTAAATGCTGACAACTGTTGGATATTGACTTTACATACGTGCGTTCATCTTTTGCCATAAAAATTGAATCTTTTGTAATTTATGCCGATTTGTCTTCATTGTTGCTTGTTGTTGGTGTTATCCCCACTAAATCCTTAGTACCAAATAGTGTTGGTTTGAAAGCAGCAGATTAGGGATTGGCAGAGGTGAGTTTTTGTGGGGATCGGGTGATGGGAGGGGATTCACCCAATCCCTGTGGGGATTATCCCCACTAATCCCCACAAAAACCTCAGTACCAAACAAGTCCTTAAACTGACATGTCAAACTTACCTGTAGAGTTTCAACCTATGCAGCCGAGAAGCTTAGAGAAAAGTATGCGATTGCGACTTGATACTTTCATGTACTCATGTACCTATTACTAAGTATAGATAATTGTCTTTTTTTTCAAATATGCTATTGTAAAGGTAAAATTGTGAATAACTTATGTACTATTGGATCTACCCGCCGGGTACCCAATGGGTTTTGGTACCGCCGGTTATGTGGGTAATTTTTTATTCCCGTAGGTACGGGTATGTGTAAAATTTTGTACCCATTGACTACACGGGTATAAGTATGGTATTGCTCTACCCTGTCCATACCCTGCCATTAACATCCTTACCTAAATCACAATGTCATTTCTACTAAGCCTAATAAACTGAGAAACATGGAGTATTAATTGAAGTCAAAACTAGCATGTGCAAATTATGGAGTTGTTGCAGTCGCACACACATTTTTCCAAGTCCTACATAATAAATGGATACTAAATCATGTAGATATCGTTATAGACCTGATATTAATCCGTGGTGATATAGATATCTCGATATAAATGATCTTCTTAAATGCATTGTCAAAATAATATCTTTAAATTAGCTAGACATGTAGATATGGTTACAGACCCGATAATATTAATTTATACCTATTAACTATAAACATATATATGGCAATATAGGTATATGGATACACATAATTTGCAGTTAAATAAACAAACCAAGTACAAAAGAAAATCCACAAAGTTGTGGGATATAGATGGTGAGCGACTTCAAGCTAGATATGCTAGATATAGTTAATGGTTGAATCCATAATTTCTTACTACGAGAAGGAGGTCTTAGGTGATGGGTGGTATGTCTCGTAAGACTAGTCATAGTAGGGTAACTTCAGTAGTAAGTAGTAACTAAGGGTCCAACTCTGCATTTTTGCTTATGTGACAATAAGTTAATGAAGACAGAGATAAATAGAGTAACTTGCTATGTTGCTAAAACATAGCACATATGAAGACAAAGTGAGTCTACAACTTAATTAACGTGACATTGCATATTACCACATATAAGTTATTTTTCACTATAGGGGTAGTAATCTATACTAGTAATAAATGCATGTTACTAGTCTAAGTTACTTTTCACTATGACCATATTCCATCTAGCTAAGTCCACAAATTAATTTCCACTCCCTGCGTTCCATAATATAAAATGTTTTAACTTTTGTGAAACTAATGTATCTAGACACCTTTAGTGTGTGGTTTATTCCGAACCTAGACACTAAAAGATGACTAAGTACATTTGTTTTAAAAAAACTAAAACATCTTATATTTTAAAACGGAGGGAGTAGTCACTATGTACAGGGAAAGTGAGTACTATTCAGGATGTTACTCGAACATGATTAATTATTTTCTCTTCCTAGCTAAAATAATCCCGCTACTTTCCTTAATATTGTCCCTCTTGGGAAATCTGTGTGTGTGAGAGAGGGGGCAAGTGCGGAGGGGAGATGGAAGCAGACGGGGGATAAAACATGGGCAAATATAGATTTGGCATTTGAGTCGAGAGGGTATCTATTGGCATATAAAAGGTTTTTGTACCCCCCTTGGTTCCATAATATAAGATGTTTTAGATTTTGTGAAACGAATGTATCTAGACAACACTAAAATGTGTCTAGATACATTCGTTTCACCAAAGTTAAAACATCTTATATTTTGGAACGAGGGAGTAGTTAGTTTTGCCGATGTTATCCTTGCAACGAACCCTCTTAGTCCATGTGCAAACATTTTGGGAAAGGGGGGTAGTATCTTGTGTCTCTTTTGCTTGCAATTTTTTCCAAGGTGATGCTAGACTCCAACAGAGAAATGTTGGGATTTTGCTAGCACATGGAGGAGCTCCTATTTGCTAGCAATGTTGGAGGGGCGTGTACCACTAGCAAAATAGATCACCGAATTTGTTGCATGTGTTCACTCATGTTCTTGCCGCGAGTTACTTCTACACATGGCGTATGATGAAATACAAAACAATCAGAAATACTCTATATCTGAGATGACTCTCTACCAACTCACCACACCCACAATCAGCATGTATGCTAGTGGCCTTCGGGCCCCACCACCCCCATCTCTTGTCGTAATCCTTTCAAGCATTATATGTCCCCATTAGTCTCTACTCTCTCGACCACCTCTCACTTTTAATCTCTTGTTTTCTTTCTCACCACGGCCATGGTAGATCCTCTCTGTCCCTCTCCCCCTATCTCTCTTTATCGCCCCTAAACTGAGGCATAGTCAAGCCTGACATGGCTATCCACAGTGGAGCTAGCAATGGTGAGCCGGGACCGAGCCAGAGGCAAAGGCGGCATAGCTAGCCGCGATAGCACGGACATTGGCGAGGAATAAATTTAAGGTTGGGAGGGTGCAGGTCGCTAGCGATGAACTTAGGGGTCGGGGTGCATGTCACCATCACCAAAGAAGATGTTGAGCGGTAGGAGGGCTTGTACGGAGGACGGAGGTAGTGAACAGATGGAGGAGGTACTCGGGCAGGGCGGGGAGGGGGGGCAAGGTGTTGCGACAACGCGGCTGTGGGTGGCAGGATGGGGCAAGTCAAAATCGCCCGAGGGGGAAAGGGGGATGGGATGGCGGTTTTGTTGCCAAAAGCGACATATTCCTACTTAGTCGTATATGGTATTTGTGTACCAACAAAAAAGCGCATCCGTTACGCGTAACAGTGGTCAGAGGAGAGGGGCCCCTAACACCCAAAATTTTGTACTAGGTCCCTACTTATTTACCCTAAAATCTACTGCAACACTCCCTCGTACATCTAGGTTATCAATTTGATCTATGTTATTTAAATTATATAATATAAAAATTATATCATTGAAAAATACAAAGTCTAAAGTTCCTGGTGATATATATTTTTGTAATATACACCTCATAGTAGCTTGTTCAATATATCTCATTGGAGTACGCAATTTTCTGCTCCACACCCACCCACACACACACCAAATATAATAAATGATACTATACCATGTAACATTAATTTGTAGTGATATGGATATCTTGATATAAATAATCTCTTTAAATGCACCGCAAGAATATCTCTTCGAATTAGCTAGTCATGTAGATATATGGTTGTGAGGCCAATATACTCATTAAATGCACTACCGAAATATTTCCCCTTATAAATGATCCAGTCAGTCCTCACTCTCCTCGCATCATCTGAGAGATTTTTCAAACTCGATCGACTTCAAGGCAGGACATAGCCGCCGCCTAGCAACCATGATGAGGATGAGCCTCCTACTCTTTCTCCTCGTCGCCGGAGCGACCGTCCTTGACGCCGCTGCCACGCCCAACGAAGGGATTGTCGGGAAATGGCTACCGATCACGAACATCACCGACCCGCACGTCCAGGACCTCGGCAGGTGGGCGGTGGTGAAGCACACATGGGTATCCAACGACGGGCTCAGGTTCAGCAAGGTGGTGAGCGGCGAGAGGCAGATCATTGACTACGGCAGCAACTACCAGCTCAAAGTCCAGACGCTGCTGTTCAACGGCAAGTACGCCATGAACACGACGGAGGTGTTTGAGCAGGACATGCCGACCATCACCACTCGAAAGCTTCTATCTTTCGGCCCGGCCAACTGAGCCATTATTGGTGCTTTTCTGTTGTTGTAATAAGGTTCTCGAGGACCAGGTGCCCTTTTTTGCATAAGACTTTAGAAATTCGGTTCTAGAATATTGGAGTACTATATGGTCTTGAGCAACTCCTGCTAGTGTGGGGGCAAAATGTTTCTCATGATCATTCTCCTGCTGTTCGAAGAAAGCTTGTTGTTTCTTCACCTGATCTTGTTGAGTTCTTATTAATCCCTCTCTCTACCCCGTCAAGATTTACAAGTTCCTTCACCAGATCTTGTGTACTAAGATGAAACAAAGAGAGAGATCTTTGTGTTCCTCAGTCTAGTACTAACATATTGCTGCGCGCGTGCTACCATTGCTGGTGTACCGAATCCGGCAAGATCCCAAGGCCAGGGCCACTATAGAAGGACCTGATAAGAGGCAAATCCTCTTCTTCATGAGTTGTTAGCATAAAATTACCATTTTACATGTCAAATTTCCTAAATGGTACCAGTCGACCTCTAAATCGCAAAAAACTACCAGATCAGAAACGAGTTGTCGCAGAATGCACCGTTTCGTGTTTAATCACGAATTGAGACCGTTTCTGATAGATGGGATCCACTTTCTAGGATCAAATTGATGACCTGACCTGGGACCCACATGTCAGATGAATTAAAAAAATCAATTTTTTTTTCTTTCTCTCTCCCACCATGTTTTTGATGCTTACTGTAGGTGGAGGCCGGCAGCCGCGCGCACAGCTGGTGGAGGGCGGCGGCCGGCGGGAAGCAGGGGTAGGCCAGCGGGTGCGCAGGGTGGCCGGCGAACGGCGAGCTGACGCACATCAGCAGGAGGCCGGCGGGCACGTGTGCAGCAGGGAGGGCGGCGAGCGGTTGCGCGACAGGGAAGGCCTACGATCGGCGAGCGGGTGCGTGGCAGGGAAGGCATGCGGCCAGCGCGGGACGTTGGTGGCCGGCCGGCGGGTGCGCAACAGGGGGAGACCAACGGACGTGCACAATAGGGACGCTAGAGGCCGGAGGGCGCACAATAGGGCCCGCAGCAGCCCGTGCCGCAGAATCAAACACAGCCATGGCAGGACCCACAGCAGCCTAGGCCCGCGTCACCCCTGCTCCTGCTCCTGCCGCACCCTGCGCCCGCCGTCCTGCTCGCCGGCGAGCAACCGTCAAGCCGCGATGCTCCTGGCGCACCTTCGCACCCTGCCCTCGAGCACACATGTCGCCATGGCTGCGTGCGGCGGTCTTCGTCCTCGAGCAAGGGCACCAAGGTGGCGCCGGTGAAGGCAGGCATGGCGGCACGACACTGGAGGGGATGCGGGAGAGGGAGGCAGATGGACCGGGAGGTAGGTCACCGTTGACGGAGGGGAACGGAGTAACGCTAGCTAGCAGAGAGATATTGGGTAAAACATATATTTTGATTTTTTTAATTCGGCTGACAAGTGGGTCCCAAGCCACATCATCAATTTAGCCCTAACAAATAAATCCCACTTGTCAGAAACGGTGTTAATTCGTGATTAAACGATAATCAGTGCATTTTGCGATAACTGGTTTTCGATCTGATAGTTTTTTGCGATTTCGAGATTGACTGGTACTATTTAAAAAATTTGACATGTAAAGTGGTAGTTTTCCGCTAACAACTCCTTCTTCAGCGGTGAACCACCGAAATGGGGTATCAATTTTTGGTATTGTGCCACTATGCCGCCAAAATAACTTACTGCTATTGCGGAGGATCAAAGCAGGTACGCATCCATCAATTAACTAGCACTAAATCAAAAATGAAATATATATATATATATATATGACATATTTTCACACCATGTAGGTAGTATCTATCATACCGAAGAGTATGTACGCGTAGTATGAAGTATTATAAAACTATTTAGTAGTATATATACTACTTTTGAGGTAGTATGTATAGTTTTTCACATACTCTTATTTTACGTACAAATATGAAGGGTATTTTGGAAACATAGTGCAAACTATGGCTCCGTTTGCATTTTTTCCATGTAACTTAATTTGAAGTATCTTAGATGTAGTATATGAATATACTCAAACTGATAAAGTATCACGTATACTTTCGTATGAGAGTATATAAGACATGGGTGTAACTACACCGGGAGTAAGAAAGATTTTTCATATATATATATATATATATATATATATATATATATATATATATAACCAAAGAAGTGCTGTGTTTTTCAGCAACAACTATTTTTTTATACTCCGTATTTAATAGTTTATGGTTTTCTTTTAAAACATAGGATGTAATTTGTCTGTCTAAATTAATATGAATTTTGATAGGTATGTTGTATAATTTTTTTTAATAGTCACATGCCATGACCTCATGTCTCTTTGGATCCTCTCATTGTTCGGTGGCACGTCTTCGGGTCGGTCTGTCTAGTTGAACCGTTTGTATGACCGTCACAGCCAGTTTATGCAGCCTTAGTCTGTACAAGTCATAGGTTCTCCCGACTTGTACCCTAGGTCAATCCAATGGATTGTGCTTGCAATCGATTTCGTCTCGAGTGATCGCTTGTCCCAAAGGCAGGTTTCCAGCTACACTGTAGGTCAATCCAACTAAAGGTACTTGATCGGATCGATTTCGTCTGATCACCTGCAATCATCCTTGTTCCAAAGGCCGGTTTGGGTCACCCATCGGGACTGACCGCCTCGTGCACCTCTATCTATGCCATTGGTTGTCGACATTGTTCTGTTACCGCTAGCCACTCTTACGGCCGTGGATACTAATTTGTCCTTTCCTACCTCTCAGGCGTCGCAGTGCTTCAGCAGAAGTTTGCCTCTCTTCTGGACCATCATCACCCAATTGTCCTTGTTTATGTTGGGATATCCTTTTCGTGTGGGTTATGAGGAGATGGCCAAATAAAACCTCTTAGACAACCCAAATAGGTGCAAGAGGCCACCACTCATTAGTGTTTAATAGCTAAATGGCCTAGCATTGCAACAAATCAAGAGATATGTTGTATTTATTATTATTTTATTTTATTTCATTTTATTTTGTGAACAAAAGTGTCAAGACGATTAAGCACCCGGGCTCACTTCCCATCTCCATCTTCTCTCCCCTCCTCTTTGAGAGTATAGAGTGTGCATCGCCTCGGTTCCCTGCTCCCCTAGAGGCGTTGTCGTCTCGCGTGGACATGGGAGGTCGACGTGGGTTGTACCGAGTAGTTGTACGGTTTACAACAATCTGCAGGTAGCTAGGAGTAGGGCACCGGTGTTTTCCCGTCGGATCTAGTGCAACCTTTTGTGGTGATGTGATGGCTGGAGCCGGCGGTGGCAGCTCCAACCTAGGGAACTCCGACTATAAGGCCAAGGTTTGAGTTTGTTGCTACCTCTCGATCTGGGCGTTGTTGTGTTGTTGTTTCTTCTTTTGGCCGGCTGTGGAGGCGAGAGGGAGAAAGGTGCAGTAGGGCTGCCGACATATCTAGAGGCTACGAGGGTTTTCTTCTATTTCGGTGCGTTGGTCCAGTGTCGGTGATCGTCGTTAATGCCCTCTGTTGTGCTTCTGAGGCGAAAGACGACATAGTGCGCTTTCAAAGCAGACCCCTTCCATAAGCGCCGCCATCACCTCCCTAGTGTTCTTCGTGCTCCTCACTTTTCTCTCGGCCGTCCTTGGCGTCAAGGGAGAAGAAAGGGGACAACCTTGATGTTGCTAGTCCTTGACGATGGCACCGGGTGCTTCTAGAATTTGCGTCCTGCGGCGGTTCCCGAGCGACAGAGTTGTTTGGCCGCAACTATTTTTATCCAGAGGGCTGGCTCCGTCATGCGGGACAATAGGTGCTGCTCGAGTGTGATCTTCCTCCATTGGAGGATCTTCCCCAACCTAGGTGCGACTTCTAAACCTTTACCCGTTAAAAGAGATGATTAAGCGCAATTTACATCCTTCTTTGCCATGAGCGGATCCAGAGTGTTGGCAATGGGGACAGCTGCCCCCACTCAATTGTTTTGGCTCCTTGTAATAGAAGGCTTAATGAGTCATTTGTCCCCACTTAGAAAGAGATTTTCACCTGATTAGCAAATTTTTGCCCCCTCTAAATTATGATCCTCGATCCGCCCATGTTCTTTGCTCTTTTCCTTGTGTCAAGAGTGTTAAGCTCAATCCGCGGCCCTCTCTTCTTTTGAACTGATTTGGAATAGTGCACCACAGATAAAAAAAAATCGCCGAAGAAAGATAAATTTGGTGGCCTCTGTTTTTTTAGGAGGAAATTGGTGACCTCGATTAAAAAACACTAATCTAGCTCTCAAAAAGTTTTGTATATCCGGTGCATTTCACTCTTTTCTTAAGGCATAACCCAATCTATCAGGCAACAGCCTGCCTTTTGGTCCAAACATTCCGGTCCAGCCCAGGAACTTCTAATCTTCCGCCGTACGCTTCATTTCCTGACTCCTGAGTCCTGACTCGATCTGCCATCGACCCTTTCCCGCCCATTCCCGCCGCCGCCTCCGCCCAAACGGCCAAAAAAATTCCCCACACGGCTCCGCTCCGACCACCCGCCCACGGCGATGGAGGCCGCCGCCGATGACCTCCTCGCCGCCCTCTCCTCCCCGTCCTCTCGCCCCGGCCTCCACTCCCGCTTCGCCGCCTACCTCCAGCCGTTCTCCCCCCACCTGCCCGCCGCGAACCCTAACCCCACAAAGCCACCGCCGAAGAGGACGACGAAGCAGCCCAAGCAGCAGCCGCCGCCCCCCGACGCGGCCGCCGTGCGCCCTCTCGCGAAGCGGTTCCTCCCGTTCCTCTGCCGCGCGCTCCAGCTGCTCCCGCCGCTCGTCCGCCCGAACCCTAGCTCGGTCGACGCCGACGAGCTGCTCGAGATCTACGGCCTCGTCCTCGACTGCCTGGCGGCCATCTCGACGTGCCTCGCCGGGAAGCCCTATTCCGTGCTGCTCCAGCGCGGCCGCTTCGTCGTTTGCCTCGAGTCGAGCGGTCACTACGCGCGCGCCGAGGCGGAGGCCGCCGCCACCCTCGACGCCCTCCGCTGGGCGCTCTCGCCGACGCCGACGGACGCCAAGCTTAGCCGTGGCGCAGCGAGTGCTGCTCCACTCCTCCCCGAGCCTGTCGCTGCAGGGGAGGCTGGCGCCGACCCTGAAATCACCACACTGGCGGTTGAGCTAACTGTGTGCCTTGCTAATTGTGCCAGCAAGGGCAAGGTGAAGGAAGCCGCCCCGTACGAACGGGTCCTCGTCCTTGTGGATCAGCTCCGGCCATGGCTCCGGTGAGATTATAGGACCTGCTAACTCTGCATTTTTGTTTTACTAAAGAAGGCAGATACGGTGTGTGACTATGAGATTTGACCGTTTGCAGGATTCTCACTGAGGATTCCAGCAGGAAGTATCTCAGTCCGCTTGTGAATGCGTTGAGCCGCTGTGCCATTTTCCTTGCCGCTGAGTCTGAATTTTTCAACCCTAACCTTGTGCGTGATTTCTGTGCTGCAACATTAGGGGAGTGTGAGAAGGCGCAAATGATTGAACGCTTGCTCACTGTACGTGTTACTAGCAAATTGATTGCCATTGGAACTCAACAAATATAACTTAATTATATCATTTGCCTAATGGTTTTACCACTTATTCTGGTTGAAGGTTGCACGCAAGATCTGTTCCTCTGTAGATTTGAGTTGCGGAGGGAGCACACAGCTTTTGCATGATGTGTTGAAGACTGCTGTTCAATGTATTTTACGTGTCAAGGTAACATCCTGCTGGAACATGTTCTATTTCACTAAAATTCAGAAGAACATTAAACTGCAAGAAGTTCAGCAGTAAAAGTCGCCACTTGACTATACCACATGACTGTGAAGCTAGAAGTATGGTTCCTAAATTTTCAAAATTCAAATTATCAGTGGGACTACTTGCTTTGGAGATGTCTGTGTGATTAAAAGTGGAATAAGGCTTGCCAATAGTTGACTTCGTATATCTCTCTTACTAAACATTGTTTCCTAGTTATGGTTTACACTTCTCTGGACACCACATTTGTTCTTTAGTTTAGACTGGATTATCAGACCGTGCTCAAGAAACTTTTTCTCTGCGTCAAGTATAGTAAATTTCATGCAAGGTACTTAATGTTTTGGTTGGTTAAATCATCTAGAGCTCCACCTCCCTGTGACTGAGCAATTTCATGCAGATAAAGTGCGCCGTCTTTCACCAAATCCAGAAGCACATTAATCTGCACTAAGGCTCAGTTGCGGGTGCTGAACTGTGCTGTGCTGTGTTTATTCAATAATATGCTGTGGGAAATCTGACACACAAGTTGGCAAAAGCAGGTCAAACAAATACTAAAATGAACAAAAGCGTTTTCAAACAGTATTATGATAATCCACTGCAGTACCAAACACAACTTAAGTTTAGCAGTAAAAAAGTAGTGACTTGACAAAATCACATGAACATGTAGCTGAAGTATAGTTTATATATTTTTTCAAAATTTTATTATTAGTGTGATTCCTTGTTTTGGAGATGCTTGGGTTTGATTCAAAGTGAATAATGCTTGTAAATAGCTTAACTTTGTAAATCTATCTTAGTAAACATTGTTATTATTGCTTACCTACGGTTTACATTTCTCTGTTGACAGAAAGAGTGCCCTAGTTCATAATGTAAACCCGTTAGACTTGCACCACATGAATACCTTACTGTGAGCTTGTGGTACTATTTTAGTGGTGATACTGAATGTGCTAGACGCCTTGGAACAGCTGATGCTGTTTAAGAATCCCGATTTAGTTTGTTGTTCTATCTTGAAGCATTCTACCTCATTGTGATTACTGATGGCCCAAGACATCTGACTCATTTGGAAGAATGCCAATTAAGTCATGCAAAGCAGATTTTTGGTGCACTTTAGGCCTCATATAATATTTGCACTGGGTGTACAAATTTCATACTGCCCATCTCCATCTTATGAAAACTACAGTACAATGAGTTCTTTTTTACCGAAAATACATCCTTAACTGTTGTAATATCATGTAAATTTTTTCAGGCTGACTTACCTAAATATGTAAACGAGTTCCTGGAATTTTTAGCATGTTTTTCTCGGAGCTTTCTTTCTTCAAATAGGAATGCACATTCTGGTGTTTCAGAACTACTTTATGGACAAGGTGGTTACTTTTCTGAGGTACATTCTGCACTGTTTTGCTTAGCATTGCTTGATGTTATAATTCATACCATACAGTGCATTATTATTTTTGATTATTTTTTTCTTGCAAATTATAGATTTCCTCGCCCATCACCTCAGTTCTCCATCTGTACGCTACCGGATTACACTTCAGTGCACAGCAAATAGAAAGCGAAGATCACCCCACTGTGTCAGTAGATTTTCTCAAGAAGAATGAAAAGAATCTACAAACTTTGAACACTGCACTTGGCACACTAGCACGGATTTTCTGTTTCACTGATGGCAAATCTAATCAACGCGATAGTTTGGCGAAATATTCAAGTCGACCAACAGATGCTGGACATCCCATTAAGAAACACAATTGTAGTTACTGTCAGTCTCATGAGCATATTTATTTTGTGGCATATTTTGATTCTTTGGAGTTCGTTTGCAAGATACTAGTGCAGCATGCAAATTTATTTTGGAAGAATTTCTCTGAAGGAAAAACAGTCCCCAATTCGGGAAACATGACTTGTGCCTTAATGGCACTGGATCAATTCATTGATTCCTGCCTTGTTGCTTATAGGTAAAGTCCATAAAATCAGAAGTACTAACGCTGCAATAAGTTTGTGATTTCTGATTATGCAAACTGTTTTTTTTTGCGCTGTAACAGCTGTACCAAAAGGTCTGAAGAAGAGAAGGAGCAATTGCATGAACAACGTGGAACCTTAATGAGATCCCTAGTTTCAGCAATCAAAATTTCCTTTGTGACCAACGAGGCTATCCAGGTAATTAAGTCGCTTGTCCTATACTTGTATTGATATTTATTAGTTTGAACAGAGACCATTTAGTCATTTATAGCTGGTAATCTGGCATTATGACATGCATTACAGAACCTCTTGATTCAGCCTGTTATTGTAGAGTGTCATCATTTTGTTGCATGTATAAATTATTAAATTATCATGAATAAACATATTTGTGTATTCTCCTATACCAGTGCCATTTGTGAAGAATTGCTGTTAAATTACTGATTTACTATTTTCTAATACTATCCTTATTATTAATGCATTTTGCTTTCATAGTCCAGAAGAGCTTGTTTTCTATCTGCCATTTCAAGTACATGGATAAAGCTCGATGAGCTCAATTTTTTGATCTCTTCT
Source organism: Avena sativa (assembly GCA_916181665.1). NCBI lineage: Eukaryota > Viridiplantae > Streptophyta > Magnoliopsida > Poales > Poaceae > Avena > Avena sativa. The sequence goes on along the minus strand of OV702291.1, from coordinate 73,729,558 downwards.
ACCGGTAACGTTGGTGTAACACTTTATAATGTTGGACATCTTGAAGAGGTACCCTTCTGAGGTGTTGGTTTATTACTTAAATTTGCTTTTAACTATTGACATATACGATTGACCATTGTAACTGCTTCAGGCACCGAAGGCATTAGAACTATGCTGTCAAGCAACATGGGCACACACCAAACTTTTTTACTGTAGACTATCAGGAAGAATGGAAGGTCACATCATTACCGAGGATCTTCCAAAGGATACACTGAAGAATATCATTACGGATGCTTTTGCAAGGATAGCAAAGATGGTTGACATTCTACATAGATGTGGCTCAAAAGTGATACGTGATGTTGTTGTGAAGAGCCTGTCGGAATTGTTGTCTTATGGTGACACATCTGATTATCACAAGAGCTATTTGATTCTGATCAAGTTATGGGTGAAGGTATTGACATAAAAAACTATAGAAACAATTGCGCTTAAAACACTTTGTTGATATGGTTTCATTTATTTTCTTATGCAAACTTTAGATAACAATTAAAGATTTTGAGAATGAACAACTTGTGGATAGTGCTCCTCTTCTTTATCACTCTCTTATGGGCTACCCGTCTCCCTTGCCAAAGAAGTTAATTGGCTTAATCTTAGAGCAGGTATAAGATTATATTTTGTTAAGATCAATAACAATGGTGTATCTGTATTTTGATCTCATTCTGATGCAAAGTGCTTTGGACGTGCATTGTTTTTTGCAGGAATTATTAGCATATGGAGCAATGGAGTCTCGTGCCGCCATGCTCTGTGCAAATATGCAAAATAGGATTATAGATATTCTCTTGAATGAGATATATTGTTCAAAAGAATATTATCTGGACAGATCAAAGATTTTAGTTAGGAAGGCACATACACTCCGTGCATCTGGGGTGCAAAACATAAGCAGCTGTCTCAAATCCTTGTCTGAAGCAGTATCTTTACTGGTGAGCCCCCCACTCCCCTTCCTGTCACGTTTTCTTATGTATTACAGAAGGGAGATCTAAGATCCATTTTCATCCCTCGAACTAGCGAGACATCTTATTGGATTCATCTCAAGGCAATGCGATTGTGATCCATGAATTGACTATTGCGTACTGCTTGCATGCACATTGTGCCCAAGAAGCCAATCATGACGACAAGGTAATTGCTTCATATGAATTGCTTGTGTAGTCACTTGTGTATTAGCTATAGCATGCCTTCACTTTGATTTCTCATGGTTATTTGTTTCTTCAAACAGGTAATCTTTGAGAATAGGAGTGCTGAACAAGTAATCTTTGAGAATGCTAGGAGTGTTGTTGGCTTGTGGTCAAAGATGGGTACTTTGCATCATTGTTCTCCTGGTATGATCTTTCAGCAGCCATCAGAAACCCTTGTACCACTTCTTTGTTCTCTGGTTGATTTGCTGGCGATGAAGGTAAGACTTATGCTAAAACTTATTAGGTCCGATAAGATGCAGCTGCTGGCCTTTAGCAAGATAATCATGTGTTTTTTACTTTATACTAGGGCTGCTTTGAGCTTCAGTTTGAGCTGTGCAAGCTTATGATAATGATATGGAAGCAAGAAAACCTATCCCTAGAAAAGTTACTCTCCATGTTATTTATCAATGGGCGCCTTAATCATGCATGCTGTCATCTCCCAATGGACCAGCAACTTGTTTCTTACGTGGCACAGCATCTTGGTGTTGATTGCCACAATATGATATTTTGGAGAAACTGTTTCAAAGAAGATTATCCTTCCCTTACTATCTTTCTTCAGCGGTTGTGGCCTGTTGATTTCTTTTCTCAATCATGCGAACACTCCATTGGAAATGAGTTTAGTTTCAGTGCTAGTGTTGATGAGATTGATAAAGTTGCATCATCTCTGGCTTCTGAAGTAAGCTCTTTTACTTGCATGGTGGTAACGTAGTATGCATTGTCTTTTTGTTTTTTATGCATCTTGTATTGTTTGATTTTGCAGGTTCCTTCGAATAGTCAATCAACATATCTGGCTGGCTGTATATACTATGATTTGTCAGAAAGACTTCTGTCAAGTGGACAAGTTCCCCAAGTAATAGGCTTCTATCATCAGTTTACCTTGGTGGAAAATCTCCATTTATTATGAAACTTGTTTGACTGGAGCTGCTTTATAGTTTAGCCTCACTCTAATTGAAACACCCTTTGTTTTTATTTTTGCAGGCCATTTCATATGGAAGAGAAGCCCTCCAATTGCGCAAGAAACTACTAAAAAAGAAGTTCAAATTTAATTTGGGCAAGTTTGTAGGCCGGGAAAGCCAATGTTCTGGTGGGCAAGGCTTTGTTTCACTTGAAGCATGGGGACCAACGATGGCTGAAATCTGGCCAGATTGCACCAGGCCAAGCAGCATGGGAGATTCTTTCCTTACCCCATGGAATGTACTTAGATGTTATCTTGAAAGCATATTACAGGTATGCCAGTAGTGTGGCATGGGTTAATTTCAGTACCAGCAAAATGATTGAAAGAGTTAGTGGAATATGCGTACCACCATAGCCATCTATCACGTGGTAATATGAGTCCAACCTACCTATGAGTGATGACTTGTGTTTACACTGCTCTGTCTGTTGGCAGTATCGCAATAATTTCCATAGTGTAAACCTGGCTTCAAGTAGGCTACAGTCATTCTCATATTTTTCATGTTTTTCATTATGTAATCAGGTTGCTGTGATGCATGAATTGATTGGCGATGGTGCTGAAGCAGAAATTTTATTACAGACAGGAAAGGAGATATCATGTTCCCAAGGATTACCAATTTTTGCTGTTAATTTTACATCAGTATTAGGTTCGTACATCTATTGATGATCTATCTATTACTTGATTGTTTGTTTGTTCATGTGTCCATTCGGTCTAATGTTTTAGGTCAACTATATTGCAAGAGACAGCTATGGGATGCCGCAGATGGTGAACTTAAACATGCTAGGAAACTCCTTGCAGATAATAATGAATTCATTTCATGCAAGACATGCATGCTGAGTCTAGAGATATCAGTTGATGTCCAAGCAGGAGATTTGTTTTGGAATCTCTTTGAGAAAGACTTGAAGAAACAGTCAACCCGCAATTTGTCTAGTGCTTTAGGCATGTACCAGTCTTCGATGGAGAAATTCAATAACACCGGTTTCGAATTTTCTGCTGGATACTGTGATAAACTTAATACTAGTTGTATCTTGTGCAGCAAAGATTGTATTGCAGAAACCAAGTGCGGAACTTGTAATCAAGGGAAAGAACCTTTAGTAACCAATGATGTAGTATTACCTCCATGTACTCCTTGTTTGTTGTTCAATCAGGCACCTACTGACCAGTACAATGAACTTGTGGGATTACAATCTGAAAGGGAGAAGTTGAAGGATGCCAAAAGTGCTCCACCATTGGATGTTAAAGTTAAGAGGACATCCAGAACTTCATCACGTTTAGCCAAAGAACAGAATGTGGCAGCTCATGCAAAGACTAGAACCACCCGATCTAGTAAGCGAACTGCACATGTGAAAAGTGAAAAGGATTTAGCTGAACTGAATAGCAAAAATGAGATATCTTGCAGTAATGAATTGTCCACAGAGGCTTTGGTCTATGGGAAGGTAAACTGTTCTCTTGATGGTGTTGACCGCAGCAGAGATGACATATGCAATATGTTTGGGTGTTGGAACTGCCTTTTTGTTAATTCACTCAAATTTGAGTGCATTGAGAATATATTGCAGTTCAGAAAAGACTGCATGCGTCGACGCCATCTTGTGTCGCTTCTGTTAAAAACAGGTATAATTTTTGTTCATGATCTGTTATGTGCCAAATCAATCCGTGTTATACTGCAGTTATGAGACACACAATTGGGTGTTTTACATGGCTATTGAGGTTAATGGACTTCATTGTTTGCTGACATGGTGCTTACCTATGTCAAAACTAAGGTAGCCAAATTGTGCCTTGCCACAAAAGATGTGGCCAACACAGTGGGTGCCACAAGTGTGACGAGGTTAGCTGAATTATTAGTCCATGAACGTGGTCCATGGAGTTAGAGAAGTGTTACGAGCCACAACTGTGCCAGTGAAATAAACAGCATATGCAAATTGTACAAGTAGGCATCATCTGAAAGCTCTTACAACACAGTAGCATATGCAAATTGTACAAGTAGGCACTACCTGAAAGTTCTTAGATCACAAAAATAACACTCCGTCTTTGTACATGTGATACTTGGAAATTGTATATATCCTTTAGCTTAAGTAGTTTGATCTAATATCTTACTTTTGTGATTGAGGTACCTGCTGATTATTACTTGGTTAGTTTCTTAATTCTTTTATATTGTTCAGTCCTGAAGTGTTGCCTTTTGCAGCAAGAGCCTTGGGAGCTCAGGGTGGAAAGCATGGAGCTCATGAAGTTCATAATATTTACTTGCAGTGCATATCATTGTTGTATTTCAGATCTCTTCCTCAAGGTTGTTATAAAACCTATGGGTCTAATTTAATTGGACTAATCACGAAAGAAAATACTGGTGATTTTCTTTCTTTAGAGCGTGCAGAAATACTATGTAGCATGAGTTTCTTTTCGCTGAAGGGTTTCCTTTCAGAACAGTCGAGGTTTGTCGCATCAACTCCCAATCGTTCATCAGTCACATGGATAACATTCTGATAGCAGCATTTCACTACCCTTGCTAAACTGTCATCATCTGATCACTATCTGCAGGGATGGTTGCTGCATCTTCTCTAGTTTACAAATGTCTGATGTTGTTTCGTGGTTGCTGAAAGCTTTTGTGCTATCTGGAGAGAGTCCTTCACTACTTCAGGAGGTCTGTGATGCCATTCAGTCATGTGTTTTTTGTAATTTTAAATGCTTAGTGCGTATGTACATTCTCCCTTTTTGTGAGTGGCCGCTAAAATAAGGCTATTTTTCCTTTTGTGGCTCCTGTGCTGAAATGCAACCCCCCTGTTGCAGGTTTGCAGGCTACTTACATGCATATTCTTACTCTCAACAATAGATTCCACGGTCCAATTACCTCTGTATTCCAAGGGATCTCTCTCTTTGAATCATTGGGCCGCATACTTTCACCAAACTTCTGTCGGAACTCATCTCAATTGCCATTACCTTGCAAGCTTACAAGCAGTGCCCAGAAAAACAGATAAGAAGGTTTGTATCATTCCATCTTCTCAACTGGATTAAAAACAGTCGCATACTTCATTTTTCTAATAATTCCCCCTTTGCGTTAATAGGTAGTCGCTGGAGATTCCACAGACGAGGTTCCGAAGCTTATAAGGTTTAAATTTTAAATATTTAATTTGCTAATTTATTGTTTCATACGGTGCATGTACATATATAATTTAACTATAATTTCTATATCAGGTTTTCATCGGCAGACATGGAACATCTTGAAAAGCATGTAACAAAATTCTTCCATGAGCTTCCTGATGTACCGATTGTGTGCATTAGTATGCTTGGAGGTGATTTTGTGAATGTTCTTGGGGAAACACTTCTTCTCCCTGCCCTTTTTCGTGCTTGGATGTTGATCTCAAGGTTTGATTCAACAAACAAGCCTATAACGATGCTTCTACCAGTGGATCCTATTTCCAAAGGTGTGTAGATTTCTTGCTGTGATCGCATACTGTACTATAAGTTGATATTGGATCTCTTGCACTTTTTATGCACATGTTTATTGTTTGATAGAAGCACAGAATGGAGACTCTCCTATCAAAGAACTGGATAATCCAACCGGAGGATCAGATAAGAAATGGAAGTGCCCTTGGAGCTACACTATTATAGACTATGTGGCTCCAACTTTCAAAAAGTTACTTGAGGATAACTTTAGATCCCTCTCGGGTGCAACCCACATTGCAAAGGATGGACAAGCAAATACCAGAAGGTGGTGGTCAGATAGAATGAAGCTCAACGACGACCTTGATGAGATACTTGAGTAAGATTTCTTCTGTCTATTATGCCTAAACTGTAAATGTTTGACGACGATACTCTAGATATATCTTTCTCAAATATATTATTCAAATTTTGAGTTGTGATAATAGAAATCCCATTTTATAACCATTATTCCTTTGTTCTTATATATTGTTCGCTGTTTTGAACAGAGACATGGAAAAATTGTGGCTAGGACCCTGGAAATGCCTTCTCCTGGGCCACCAATTAGCTGACCACCTTAGCGAGGCAGTGCTGGGAAATCTAATCACCGGTCTGGAGTCAGAATTTCAACTTGAAGTAGATCCAGCGCTTATCAAGGCCATCCTTGGTGGGGTTGCATCAGTAGATGAATTGAACGAAGGTGTTTCTCAACTTATATCATATAAAGGTTACTTTGGCAGGGGAGGGTGTTGCGGAAGAGATAGACTTAGAGCCTTCTGTTGCCAGATTGATGCTGAAGGTCTGGTGACCCTCGAGCATTTATGCAATGGTCTAGTGAATGAGCTGTCTGAGCCAGTTGATAGAAATCCGGTTATTTTAGTCCTGGATACTGATGTGCAGGTGAGCAACATGACATCCTTAGTTGGCTATTTATTCTGTTACTATAAGTCTTTTTAGCTTTGCTTTATAAGTTTTGATAGATGTGCTTTACTGATTAGCTGCTGGAAGGGACAAGTATCGTGAATGCTGCATCATTTGCATCTAGCCTGACGTGGTCTACTATAATTCATTTTTGTGATAAGTAATTAATAATGGATGCAATTAGCATCATAAGCCTAGATTTTTCATGGGTAAAGTTTAGTCATATTAGCATATATGTTGCTTGTCTACAACCCTATACTGTCTTCTTGAAGTTACTACATCATTCTCAAAAGGATAGGTTCTACTTCTAGCTTTCTAGTATTGTTTGTCTAGCAATATTGCCAATAACAGTTTTTTTATCCCCATCATATATTTTCTTTAAACTCTGCTTATAATGGCTGAATGCAGATGCTTCCTTGGGAAAACTTGCCTGCGTTAAGGAATCAAGAAATATACCGCATGCCATCAATACGAAGCATCTTTCTAGCATTGACTAGAAGCACTAATCATCATGAAGATGCCAGTACCATAGCCCCTCCTTTTCCTGTTATTGACCCTTTCGATGCATTCTATCTTTTGAATCCTAGTGGTGATTTGGTAAGCACACAAGAAGAATTTGATCAGTTGTTCAAAAACTACGAGTGGAAGGTAATGATGATCTGTTAACTAGTTAGAAATATTGAGTGCTTCTTATTCAAACAACCTTTGTCTCACTGAATATTGCAAAAGAATAATAATTCTACTACTCCCTCCGACCCATATTAGTTGACTTGGATTTATCTAGATTCGGATGTATCTAGTACTAAAACATGTCTAGATACATCCGAATCTAGACAAATTCGAGTCAACTAATATGGGTCGGAGGGAGTACATGTGTTGTATAAACAAATACATGGTTTGGCATGCAAAAGTGGTACCTTACTGGTTTTTTACATTCTAGAAATGGTAAATATAAATAGCTGGAAATCTGGTGTAGCGTCCATCTCAGTGTATTGTCGGTTTTTCATGGCTCAGATGTGTATTAAGTTAGCATGTTACGTATACTCCCTCTGTTTGGGATTGTTAGTCCGGAGAGCCAATTTGGCAATACCAAGACGTGGGCTTGCAAAACCGGAGTTATCTCGGGGAAGTTTTAGATTCTTATTAATTGCACCTTAAAACTCTCCGGGTAATCAGGCCAGCCGATCTCCTCTTCGTTCTTTCCTTTTGCATCGCACGGCTGAAACAGAGCGTGATCCGCGAGAACAGTAACTCACCAATCCAAGGCGAGAAAAAAGGACATGCATTGGGCCGTCCTCTGCATGCTCCACCTACTTTGCTCGCACGAGAATTTACTCACACGGGAATTAAGGAAAATTAACTCTAAACAGGAATAAAGGAAAATTAATGGCTAAGCATATAATCTGGAAAATATCTGAAAACCCTCTCCAGACTAGCAATCCCAAACAGAGGGAGTAGATGATACTACCTGCTAAAAAGCTTTTAGGTTCTGTTTGGTTTGGTGCCCCAACTAGCCTTGCCAAAAGTTTATGTCTGCCTATCAATTTTTGGTCATTGTTTGATTTGTAGCCAATATTTTGGTTGACAATGGATGTCCACCCCTTCCTCTCACATATTCTTGCCAAATAGTTGGCCAAATGAGGGTATAGGATTCCTTGGCGAAAAATTTGGCAAGCCAACCCTTGCCAAAGTAAGGGTAGTATGGGCACCAACTAAACACACACTTAACATCTGTCACGAGTAAATAGGCCATGAATCCAAGAATCCACGAGTGAAGGATAATTTTGATTTTTCTAAAACAATCACCAGCATATAATTGTGATGCTTTGATGGTATGCAGGGAAGTGCTGGGAATGCTCCAACAGCTGAAGAGCTTGTCTTGGCCCTGAGGAATCATGATCTTTTTCTCTACTTTGGACATGGAAGTGGTAATGCACTATGCATATGGATATTGATTGTTTTGTCATTTCGTTGACTTTTGCATTTACTATGCTTGTGTCGCAGTCATTAGAACTTCCATGGCTTCAGCCTTTGAAACTATCTGTGTGTAGTGCACTACTACCATAATATCCACCTTACAGGATACAAGTAATTAGCACTTGCTAACAAACACTGTCTGATACCCCATTGTCTATTACAATCTGCTATCAGCATAGCTACCCATGTGAATTTGTTTTGTACGAAATACTCACCCATCTTTACTGAAAGCTTCCACAGGAACATTAACTAGATGGCACCATAATTTTAGGCTATAAAACTTATTGCTTACAGTAGTAGTGGCATATGTATCAGTAGAAACTACTGCTTGTGATGCTAGTGCCAACTAATGTCTCAAGTATATGCTATTACTGTCTAGGAATATGAACTCCAACCACCAAGAACTGTCCAGTATCCAGATACTGCTCAGGTAGCTGTTGTACTAACACAGTGTTCTAACTAGTCTTGAAAAAAATGTTGCAGGAAGTCAGTATGTATCTGGAAAGGAAATTGAGAAGTTAGATAATTGTGCAGCTGCTCTTCTTATGGGCTGCAGCAGTGGGACACTTCATTGCAAAGGAGGTTATGCTCCTCAAGGGGCACCTTTGTCTTATTTATTTGCTGGTTCGCCTTCTGTCATTGCAAATCTCTGGGACGTCTCAGATAAAGATATCGATCGATTTAGTAAAGCATTGCTCAATTCATGGTTGCAAGAAAATTTTGCAGCCGCCAAGAATTGCTCTAAATGTTGTCCGCTCACACAAGAATTTGAGTCCATGACCATTGCCATGAAGGATAATGGCAGGTCAAGACGAAAAGGCACACGAGGTCAGAAGCAGAAACAGACAGTAGGGATAGATGACAGTAGTAACTGCTGTAATTGCGGGCACAGGCGAATAGCTTCACATATAAGTGAAGCTAGGCGTGCTTGTAGGCTTCCGCTTATGATCGGCGCATCTCCTGTTTGTTATGGCGTGCCTACTGTCATCAAGAAGAAGTAAATGGTTTTCTGCTTTAATGGGAAATAATTGGTGATTGGGTGCTGCAGCTCTGGTCTTTGAGCCATTGATTACAGTTGCATGTCACCGACGGAAGTGCCATGATAGGCATGTCATTGCACAGGCTCAAATGTGCTCATGACATGTTTATGCTGTTGTTTGTACTTAGCAGCAAATGCAGAACTAACAAGATGATGCTGAGTGGCACATGCCCTGGATCTGTTCGTTTTACTCGAGGACTGGCCCTGTGATTCCGTCCATTCTTATGAGATTCAGTGTTTTGCCACACAAAGGTAGATACGAGTAGAAGTTATTATTGTTATACATGGGCTTCAAATTGTAATTCTGAGCACAGATGTAATCTTATGTTCTGGGAAATCAGTAGCATGTAGAGCAAATGAGCCTTCCCAAAGACAATTGGTAATTGTTTGTATTGTTTTGTACACACTACAGTTCTGATTCTTCTTATTATATACTGGTTCATTTGTGTATCAATTCCTTTTCTAAAACATGTTCTACATGTTGGGGCATGTAATAAATATATTTAATTCTGCAAGTATTGTTTGGAAACAACTAGACTCTACTGAGAGTTCAGTGTTGTATTTATGGGGCTTTTGGTTCCAGCCATTCATAATGCTAGGCTTTGCTACAAATTTCTAGGTGTGGGTTTGGTTTTTGTCATAGTTGTGGCTTGCCACGTTTTATTGTTTTGCTGGTCCATGCGTCATAGACAACCTTTTGCCAAATGGCCACACTTCGTAAGGTTAGTTGTGGCAAAGTTAGTTACGAACCAAATATGTCCTTAGAACTGAACATTGCATGACAAATGGAATAGCTGAACAAGACGGTAACTAAACACAGCATCTAATTAATTGCCCAGAAACAATCGAAAAACTAAACAAACGACAATACCCAATAAGCATCTGATTAATTGCCCAGAAACAATTGAAAAACTACACAAACCGCACGAGATGGTTGCGGCATTTCCCTTTTCAACAAAGAATGTGAGATGATACATTGATGGAAAGCAATGGGCTGAGGTTAAGACAACTACTTTGGTACATGATCATGAACAAGTAAATTTAGGTTTGAAATCGATGAATGCTAAGGCACCGGGGAATCAGCTGTGCATGTGCCTCCTCTGGTGGCCAAGCCCCTGCCATCTTAATTAGAGTCTAAAAACAGCCTTCCGCGGTTCCTACGGCGTCGCCGGCGACGCCTATCTGGTCTCAGCATGCCTGCGCCTCTCCCTTCCACCAGATCCATATCATCCTCATCGTCACCTTCCGAGGGGTAAGGGTAAGGGGTGCTTCCATTGGCACCACCACTAACCGCATAGTCTTCCTCAGCATTTCCAGGCACGCCGCTTGGACTCTGGAGCCTTTGGGTTCGATGCCGCTGAGTAACCTGACGCATCATAAATATTATCAACCTTCGGGCATTGTCCGCCTCCCGGCCATTGTCATGATCATCATCGTCACTCTCCTCATCATCCAAGTCCACTCCATCTTCTAAGTCCAACACATAGTCACCCCAGACCACAGCCCTCCCCATTTGTGAAGTAACCGTGCTGAGTGCGTCTTCCCTCTCTCTTTCAAACTCAAGCGATCTCCACTTCTGTTCAACGGCAGGATCGACTTCCCTTGGCTGTACAAGAGGGTGCTCCGACTTCACATGCTTGCGGAGTTCCTTGTACGTCCCCACAAACGAGCAGCCATCCTGCATGCATGTTCTCCTTTTTCCATTCAGATAACCTCGAGCTGGTTCTACCACAGTCCACCCCTTCACTTTGCCACGACATAATGGACATGCGAGGTCAACGGACCCAGTCTTTTCACCTGCAGCCAATGGTACAAACTCCAAGTTACTGCCAACAGAGCTTGCAGGCAGTTCCTCGAGCAATGCCCCCTTGGTGTAGGCCTTCTTGAACTGATCAAGGCAATTCGAGTGCCGGTAGCTAGTTCCACACATGTAAGGGCGACAGCCCTTGTCATGAGATGAACAAAGGAGAAGCACAGCATTGTGTGGGTATTCCATGCACACTGAGCAGTTGGCATCTTCCCAGTCCATCTTCGGCACAGCTGGCAAAGCTTTCTTCCGGTTGGCTTCTTTCATTGCCTTCCAGCGGTACGAGGGAATGGGGTATGGCGCGGCCCTGAGACGACGAGCCACATGCCTCCTTGCCCTTGCAGTTCTTGCCATTTTCCTCGGAAACCTGTTTACAAATCAATCATTACTTGACCATCTCAAAACAGTGTAACTTATATAAACAGGAGGATTAATCAAACAGAAAGGAGGTGACAGATCAGAAGCACACTAGAAACATGAACAACAAACAAACGAAAGTCCCTTCCAATTATAGTGACAATAGTAATACGAAGGGAAAAACAGGCAAGGGGGGCTTGACAGCATGAAAGAGAAACACAATCACAAGTGGCCTCATGATCTAAAAGTGGCAATTTCTTTAGGTTCTGGGTACTGGGATCCTACACTGCCAAGACCATCAGGAAACGGTGTCTACTCTGAAGAGAAAAATGAATACGCGATGCCAGGATGACCTGAAAAATCCTTGACCTGTATCATTCATGATGTCCCAAGCAATGAAGGACATCATAGATCAGAGTCCAGAGACAATGTAGAAGGTTGTGAATTGTGACAAAGGCACACAAGTAACAAAGAGGTATCTACAGAATTCCTGTCTCCGCAAGTCATAAGCTGAAGCATATTATTGATGAAAGTGTAGCAACAGATTGTCAATATATAACCAAAGGAGCGCAACAACCAACGCAAATGAGAATTTTCTTTCCTAAACAAAACGACCTTTCCTTCCCCAGAATCATATTAATGATAGGAAAAACTCTCGAGCAACATTACCACCCAATTGCAGCAGTTTTCCTTCTTATACAGGCTACCAAACTTCAGATCCACAACAATGGCTAAGAAGCAAAGGCCAAAGGCACCAGAAGTCAGAAATAGACTTTCTGGATCCAATCACAGATGGGCAGGCACATAAAGAAACAAGGAGCTGGAACAACCAGGAGCATTAAACAATCAAACGAAATTAGATGTGATCTACATTCCCCATTAAAAAAGTCACACCTAAGAGGCAGATAAGACTCGCTAGAGGGAGAAGTAGCGACTCACATGGAGCATCTCAGCTCATCTCAGATCTGCCAGATTAGATTGGGAAAAAACAAGGAACAAGACATACTTTTTTTAATCGGGGAGAATCATTTGATACGGGACTTGGGCCAAAGATTCCATCCTTTGAGGACATGCTAAGGCTACCAGCACACGGAATGGATTTGAAGCAAAGGTAGCTCTTTGAGTTTCACTTTGGTCCTGGTCCTGCTTCCATGATAAATACAGACTGCAAGCACATGGAAGGAGGTTGGGAAATTATCTTTTGCCGCAACTTGGCGTCTTGGACCCAAATTCACCATTTTCAAACCAACATTAGTGGCACAAAAGGGTGTATGTATTTTTTTCCCTCCATCTAAAAGAAACATATCCACTAAACGGTGCGCTAACAACTAAGTAAGATCTCTCTTCCTGCAGTTGAGGCAAAGTAGCATACAGCCTTTAACCTGAACTGTCCTGCCAGAATGCTGATCTTCCTATAGTATTTACGATCCAAGCAATTACCAACAAAGATGACGTGTGGAAAATGGAGCTCTGCTGCTCCACTCATATAAGATTCCTAAGTATTTAATCCTAGGGAAATGAGCCAAAACAGACTATATACTACTAGTCTTTTTATTCCCCTCTTTTGAGTCGATGATTTCCTATAACAGGAGAAACATCCTAGACACAAGAGCTGTTGCAAGCACACCAAATTGACGGACACTTATCTTGCTTACTACGCCACTGCGGCACACAGTTCCAATCTAGTACACGCGGAGAAAATTACCCTGCTCGCTCCAGTGACTCGCAGTCGGTGGAAAAGAAGCATCCTTTTGGTGAGGTAACTTCAAATTCAGGCCAAAGAAGCAAGCAATTGTAACCACGAGCACGCGAATCCTCACTGTCCCGGGCGAAATTCGCACGGATAGTAGGATCGGTTATGGCCTCGCCCCGAGAGATCCCTGCCCACCCAGACCTTTCCCCGCCCGGATCGCCGCCTGGACTGACTAAATACTGCTCCAAGCCGCCGAGACAAGCGACGTAACACTCAAATCGGCACCGGAGCACCCGGAATTCCGCGGAACCGAGCAATTCCCAGCGCAAGACGCGAGCGTGGCAGAGAGGGAGCTCGCCCCCCTACCATTCCACGACCGGGGCCTCGCCCACTCTACCCTCCCCAAACGAAACAGGCAAATCAAGCAGGTGACCAAATCAGAGGCGCCCCAATCAGGGGAAGGCGGGGACGGGTATGTGTAGACACGCACCTAGACCGCGGCGGGGTCGCCGAGGAGCGCGGGTCAGGACGGGCGGTGCCCGGCGGTGTGCGCGAGGGCCGCGACGGAGCTGCAGACGACGACGACGGGGACGGGGACGACGGGAGCAATGGAGCGCGAGGGTGGGGGAAGAGACAAGGACGCAAGTTATGGCGAGCGCTCGGAGGAAAAAAAGAAAAGAAAAGTGGCGCAAAAGGAATAAGATAAGGGGAAAGAGAGGAGAGAGGGGAAGGGAAGTTGGGAAATGGGCGCGAGGATGGTTGCGGAGACTGGCCGGCGGGCCCGGAGCCGACGGGTAGGGGGCGGCCACGTTGTGGCCGTGGTAGTGCCGGTGCGGGGTTCCCGTGGCAATTACGGCTGTTTTGGTCCGGTGCGGAGGGGGAGCCGTGGTCCGTGGGGATGGTCCGTGGACCAGGCGACTCGCGGGCGGACACGTGAGGAAGGCCACGGCGACGAGGCGAGGCGGCGTGCGTGGGCGTGGTTCAGGTAGTAGAGTTTGGCGCGCGGCTGCTAGGGGTGGCGCCACTGTGACGCAACCGACGGGATCGGGAGGGTGGTGGCTTTTTACGGGAGGGACGTGCCGCGCTCGCCGTACATGTGCTGTGCTGCGTTGAGACGACGAGAAAGAATATTCTCCACGCGATCGATCAGATCGATCTATACCGCGGGAGCGGCCCACCTTTTTTATCCCGTGTTTAAACGGATTCTGATCCCCTCGCGCGTAAAAATATGTTGTGTGTGTGGTTTTACGTGTCATTTCTTGAGCGGTTAATAAAGTGCCACTCTAATTTGGTGCAGAAACCAAATTTGCAGATTTAAAATCCTCAACAAATAAAACGTACAAATACATAAGCACAGTGTATCAGATCAAACAAACTGACACAAGAACGAACATACAAAGATCAGTGTAAAACTAAACGTTATACATCGATATCCTCCGAACTCACCATCTCGAGCTTGAACGTCTATCATTACACCGGCGGAAGGTAATACTACAAAAGACCATAAATGGACAAGGTTTAGGTCTAGTTTGGCAACAAAGTTTTCACAAAACTACTTCAAAAAAAAAGTTTTCACAAAACTGAAGTATTACAAGACTATAGTATTTACTTGCCTAGGCTAGCAATACTTCAGTTTTAGAAAAAGAGATCCGGAGTTGTTTTTTCAATACTTCAAAAATAGCACATTTTGAGACATAATGATGTATTAATAGCACGGTATTTAATCATAGCCAAACACATCAAAGTATTTTGAGAAACTAAAGTATTGCTAAAATACTTCAAAAATACTTTGCTACCAAACACAGACTTACTAACCTTGGTTTTGAAAAAGCCGGATGAGCCACCCACTCCAATAGGTGGGAGCCTAGTCACGTTGAAAATGCTCTCACCACGACACACTCCTTGCAAGGCAAGTTGTCCAGACTCAACTCCTATCGTCATATTGCTAGGGGAGAAGGACGGGAACATAAATCATTGAAATTGGAGAATAACCCGCCAAACTGAATTTGACACAATCATCGTGAGACTGCCAAGACATGTCGAAGCGTCGGGCGACACACCGTGAGATCGAGGGCCATTTATCAGTGAGACGGAAACAACCTATGCTCTCTCATATCAGCCTTGTGCATGGACATATTTTATCACTAGAAACTTTAGGAACACGGAATAGATAGAGTGGATCAAAAAGAATGGAACTATGGAACTAGTCTGTGAGCCTATGAAAAGAAGGGCATAGACATCAACCGCATACATTAAAATCTTCTTCGACCACATACTTATAATCAGCTTTCACCGTTGGTTTGTGCTCCAGAGAATGGAATTAGATAATAGTTAGTAGAGCTCGTGGAGGCGCGTAACACTAAGTAATCCAAGCCAACCCACATTACTAACTAATCAGTGGATAATCATCTTTCTCCATATAAAGTGGCTTACTTATAGTACTAACAATCCCTATTGGATGACCAGAGGTGGAGCCCGAACTGAGGGAACAGTACCCTCATAGGGACGCTCTGCAAGTAGGTCTTTATGAACATCCAATCCTCTTTCCAATTTTTGCAGGATGAAAACCCGACCACCAATAAGCCAATGTTCGCCTTTGAGCACTTTTGAACCACTCAACAGGAATTGAAAGAGGAAAAAGCCACATTCCACCTATCTGATTATTGATTGATGTGTTGGTTGGTATTGAACTACTTAAGTAGTATAGTTACCGATTCTATTGACTGAAGGATTGCTAATTCTCCCTTCATCTCAAAATATATGTCGAGACTTGTCTAAATTTGGATATATCTAGACACTATTAGTATATAGATACATCTAATTTTATTAGAAATCTCGACATCTATTTTTAGATGGAGGCACTACAAACCAATTTGCATCCATTTTCGAAGTAAAGAGTTCTATTCAGCTCAACCTCTTAAGAAAGTCCCTATGGCTTATGACCATTTTTTATAGGATGTAGGCAAAACACAACTCAATGTTAATTTCGTTCGCAAAAAACTCAATGTTAATTTACTTGTATTTAGATTTATAAAATAACTAGAAGATTTTCAATCTAGTTGGCTACAAGAAGGTCATTGTAGTATTGCACTTATCTTTAGTTTGTGAAATCCCCCTAATCAAGGTGGTCTTCAACGAACTGTAGTCAGAAGCATTAAGAGTTGGGTTTTTATTGCTAATGAACAAGTAGCAAGTTAGTGCATGTTTGGTGTCTAATTATCACCCGACACATTTATGTCCAAGTAAAAATGTGCTAAACCAAAAGATCTCCAAACTATCTGGTTATTGTTTGATGTGTTGGTTGGTATTGAACTATGCAAGTAGTATAGTTACTAACTCTATTGACCGAAAGATTGCTAATTATCCATCCATCTCAAAATAGATGTTGCAGACTTGTCTAAATTTAGATATATTTAGACACTATTTAGTATATAGACACATTCAATTTTTTTTAAAAAATCTCGACATCTATTTTGAGACGGAGGGTGACATGGGTATACCCTACAGGCACTCGACTACAGCCTACCTGGTGCGGCTCGACGGGAGGCCCACTCGACGAATTGCCAAGGTCACGCATATGACGGTTCAAGTGGTATGAAGCCCATATGGACATGGACTCCCAAACGTACAAGACAAGGAAAGCTCAAGACTAGAGTTCTAATCTAACTTGTAACCAACTCATATTGGTACCTGAGACCTAGTCTCCCCATATATAAAGGCTAGGAGGGTCCAACGAGAAGCTCAACCTCTCTCAACCTCTCAATCGCAACACGCAACCCTAGTTTCCACAACCCTTGCCAGATTGCATCTGCGCACCATTGTAACTTTCGACTCCTTCGATAATTTCACGAGCAGACAAGCAGGAGTAGGGACCTCTACGAGGCCTGAACCTGGGTAAATCCTTTGTCCCCTGTGTGCTTGTTTGCTAGCCGTACCGAGATTTCCAGCGCTCCTCAATTCCTGAACCTAAGTCCATAACAATGGGCATTGATGAGTTAAACCCTCGTCAATTGGCGCCGTCTGTGGGAATCGGGAGCGCTGATGTTGCGATCTCGATGGCCCCATCAGCAGGAATCTACGATTCGTTGACTACTGGAGGCCAGATTTTCCTTAGCTCTATCGTCACCAAGCGGTGGTCGGATCACATCCGATCGTCTCGTCTGTGTTGGCACGCTCAACATCTTCATCAATAACTCAGTCACGCCGCGTTTCTTCTTCACAACGAGTGCGCAACTGACTCATGACCATCAGGGCGTCTTGCAATCAGGCGAAGGACGTAATGTTCATCAAGCACCAAGAAGATCAAGTGCTGCATGGTTCTTCACGCCAGATTGTTTCGAATTACAGTACGAAAAAGCTAGTACATGAGTTCATCAGGTATCCGTTTCCAAATATAGACAAAATAATCAAGTCCTACTCCACCACGGCACGGGTTTCCCGAGGAGACAATCCAAACTGACTACGAGGCCAGGATGGAGATTTCCAGCGCTCCTCAATTCCTGAACCTAAGTCCATAACAATGGGCATTGATGAGTTAAACCCTCATCAAGATTTAGAGACAGGAGTCGCACATTCCAACCCTTGGAACGTCGCACAACTGCGACGCTTCTATCCTTAGTCGTTTTTCTTTACTTTTGCATCGCAAATAAGGCTATTCAACCAAGGCTACTTAGCCACACATTGTACTTCGTACTGTTCTTCGAGTAAATAAAAGCTAAGTGCCCCAAAACTCCGTGTTCTCCTTTACTTTGTCAATTTTCATACTCGGGGGCTACGTCACCCTATATACATATGTTCTTCGAACAAAAACGCGACATCCTGAGTAGCTGGCACATCAATCGAACCCCTTAACACAAACTCAACACAGCTGCAACGCACCTGATAGGTTGACAAGGGAACGATACAAAGATGGCCAGACTAACGAAAAGGACTCGCATAAGTGCAACGCACCCCACGCTTATAAAGCTATTTGTATACATTCAACACTAAATTATCTACAAATATATATGAGTTTTACAATACCAGTACACTTATGTGCAGGATACATATTTGGCTACCCTTGCAACAGAAGAACATTAGTCTGTTCCTCGAAGAAGTCGACGATCTCCTCAGCTAGACGATCCACCGCCTGATAGTGCGACACCATGTTCCAGGAAGACCCTGCTGGTGGCACCGGTGGCCCAGAGGCAATGGCGGCAGCATCCACGTCAGGCCTGTGCAAACGCACCACGGAGAGGGAAGCCTTGGCACCAGCCACCAATTGCTGCCTCATGCACTCGCGAACCACGGACATATCTTGAAATTTGGTCAGAAGAGCCAGCAGGCTTGATGGAGCATCATCCAGCGGGAACATCGCCCGGTAGATGTTCTTCAAACACGACTGCGACTTCTTCAGAAAGAGCAGCACTCGCGAGGCGCACTCCTGCAGGGTCGCTAACGCAGTCACACGATCATGATCTACCCAGAAGTATCCACTCTCCTGAAGTTGCTCCTGGGTGAGATCATGAAGGCGGATGGCAATCCTATCCCTCTCCTCCTGCGGACGGCGTGCGCTAACAACTACACGAAGCAGCATCAACAGCATGAGTACAACGTACCACTGCGATTAACTACAAAGAAAAAGACGAGGATAAGCAAACTAACATTTAAACTGGTCGCCTAGTCGCGTCACCTCGCCAAACAGATATTGCTCACGGGCGGCGGCTTTTTCAGCCTTTGACTTCCACACGTCCGCGCTACCGCGGATCACGGGCAATTCATGCTCCAGTTGCTTCACGCGATCACGAAGTCGCGAAAGCAAGGACATCTCCTCTACCCTGGAGCATGGTGGTGCCATTGCATCCTCAAGAGATGGCGAGTACGGGGTTCCCCCCACAGGACCACTTGATGTACCCTACCAAAAATCAAGCCAGAGGCAAAATAAGGCGACCAACTCAAAAGTCAAAAGTAACAGATGCATTCAGGATCAATAAAAGTATCTACAAACACATTCGCCAACAGGCATGTTTTCCAATCAAAAGAGCAAGTTCATCAGCTATTACAAGAAACTAACTACGGAGCAGCTGGGTTCTTCGACTTCGATGACCTCGGGGGCTTCATCAAGTCCGTGGCAGTATCAGATGCCACTGACTTTCCGCCGGCCCCTGAGGCCGAAGTTTTCGCCGCTTTCTTTGTGCGATTGAGCTCCTCCGAATACTTGGCAACAGTGTTTATCAAGGAATGGCCATATTTGGCACAGGCACTCGCAAAGGGAGCGAATACTACCTCCTGACCATCCGCGCCAACAAGCATCGTCTTCGACACCGCAGAGGGATCCACTTCGACTCCGTGGGCTTGCACCATGGCAAGCGACATGGTTGCGCCAGCTGCGCGGAGGGAGTTCTTGTACGTGGCAGGCACACCCCCAGCGAGCGACTCCACCAGCTCTTCCACATTGTCGACCAGCTCCGCCTTTGGCATCAGCTCCTCCCAGAGGCGACTCAGGGTGGCCTTGGCTTTGGACAGCGTATTTTGGACAGCGGCGCTACGATCTTCGACCGCAGATACCGCGCCCCCAGAACGTCATCGCGACCAAGGGCTTGTGGATCAAAACTCAAGCCGCCAGCATCTACACCAAAATACACACATGGATCAAACTTCTAATGCCACCGGCACTACAGAGGAAGAGAAGAACATCAATAAAATATCTACCAAGAAAAGGTACCTGAGAGGGCACTGAGAACAGTTTCTCTTCGAATAACTTCTCCCTGGCCGCAAAGGAGGTACGCAGATCCTCTTCGCGCTTCTGGGCTTCATCACGAGCCGCGATTGCCTCGTCGCGCCCCTTCACAGCTGCGGCTAGCGTCTTCTCCAACGTGGCGACATCACGCAGTAAAGCATTATGCTCAGCTACATGGCAGTCAAAAATTTGGCTGTCAGTCGATTATACCAAAATACAGAGAAGACGAAAAGAATAACTATAGAACACTCACTCTCAACCACGCGGTAGCGCGTCTCCAGCATCGCATACTGGCGACCCATCGCCATCACCTGCTCCGCCACCTGCGCGGCTTCCCTTACAAGGAGCTGTCGCACAATACAAGGAGTCAGCAGAGGGCAACAAAGGGCGTTGACTGCCAAATTATAAAAGAAAGAAAGATATACTTACATGGTCCTCCAGCGACTCCGAAGAAGATTGCTGAACCGTCATCCGAGCAACTACTCGATGCTCCCCTATGTGAGGAGAGCTCGAAGAATTGTGCCCGGAGTGGGCCGCCGTCGGAGGAGAAGGAGCGCGCTCGACCTCTATCTTGGCCTTTGAGGTCGCGACTCCTGATTCCTTCAAAAATTCGATGTCGCCAGAAGATGACGACGCCTCTTGACTGCAAGACAAAATCCGCACTCAGAAAAGGCAAACTCCAGGGCAAAGCCAACAAAGAAGAAAACAAGAGAAGAATGAATGCACTAGCAAACTTACCAGTCAAATCTGTCAAAATCAAATGTGGCCTCCGCCGACTCTGACGAAGACTCCTTGGGCAGTCGCATCTTCTTGCGAGAAGACGGTGCCACAGCCCTCACAGGAACAGCTAAAATTGGTGACTCCACGTCAACAGCCGTGCCTCCTGGAGATGAAGGAGTCGACGCGTCGGAATCCCCGCTACGTGAACGCTTGCGAGTATCCGGACTCTCGGACTCGAGGGCTTCCTCTTCCACATCGGAAGGGACAGTCGACTCAGACTCGTCCTCTTCCAAATCTTCACGAGGAATAATCCCCTCAGGGAGGGGAGGCATGCAAGGTGACACCGCCCACTCCTGCATACAAAAAGTAAAGATCAGCAAACACAATAGGAAACACAATCGAGAAAATAAGCTACTACGTAGCGCAACTGTACCTCGGGAGGAGGATTCGAAGCATCGAAGGGAGGAACGACTGGCTCGTTCGGCAGCACATCCTTGAGGGTGTACTTCATGACCAGTCACACCCTCTTATCTACCTCACTCGCGGACATGCCATTAGCAGACACGCGAGTGGGATCATCAGCGCCACCCCATTGGAACATGGGATGGACCCTGGTCTGGCGAGGCTGGACGCAACGACGCAGCCAAGTCCTGACAAGGGCGCGGCCTCCCTCTTCTGCGCCTATGTGATTCTCGAGGTCGCAGACGCGCTGATATAACACGTCTGTCTCCGCGAGTTCGGAAGGCATGATCACGTTCTTCCAAGAACGCATCTTCTTGCAGGGAGTCGCGGGATCGAAAGGCGCGAGTCCAAAGTGCTCGTCCTTGGCCTTCTGGTCGCGCACATAGAACCATTTGTCCCTCCATCCCTGGACGGACTTGGTAAGCTTGATATCGAAGTAGATGGCGGATGGGTCGACGTGGATTCCGCAACCACCTACGTCATAAACTAAAGAGCCAGATGCGGACTGACGCTTCAATTTAAAGATGCGCTTGAAAAGACCAAAGTGTGGCTCAATTCCGAGCCAGCACTTGTAGAGAGTGATGAAACAAGTGATGTGGAGGAGCGAATTTGGGGACAACTGATGGAGCTGGAGCCCATAGAAACAAAGAAGACCCCAAAGAAAGGGGTGAAGAGGCAAGGAAAGACCGCAAATGATGAATGCAAGAAACATCACTCGAAAACCAGCGGGAGGAGCAGGAATGGTCTCACCGCTGGGGACGCGCGCATCGGCGACTGCCGCAGAGATAACTCCATCTTGGCGAAGAAGACGGAGATCTGACGCCTTGATGATAGAGGGGCGCCATGCGCCATTGGTCACGCGGGTGCCCGCAACCTTCTTCTTCCCGCCGGCGGCGGTGCTGGTGCCCGCAGCAGCGGAGCCACCTTTCTTCTTCGCCACAGCAACGGTGGCCACGGAATCAGCGGCAGCGCCTCCCTTCTTCTTCCCCATTGCGCGGTGGTGATGAGAGCGAAGGAAGTAGCTTGGGAACGAACGGAGCTGGTCCAGCGTCGTGGAGAAGATGGGCGCAGAGGAAAGCAGAAAAGCAAACGGCAATGGCGACGACAGCAAGGAAGAAAGAGCACAGATGGGAAATTACCGCCGTAGCATCGCTACTTAACCCCTGGGAGATGCAATCCAACGGCTGACAAAAACCCTATTGGACGCGTGGCACGCATCGCGTTGGACACGTGGAGAAGAGGAAGCGCGAACCGTCCCCCCCACTTCTACCATTACGCGCGGAAATCGAGGAGGCGCAGTTAAAAATAAGATTACGCACGCCCAGTCAAATCAAAGTCAGAAAGTGGGACCCACCGCTCGTCACGTCCCGTCAAACTCGCTCACACGGGCAACCAAGGTCATACAAAGCGTCAGCACTGACGTCACCAAGGCTACGCAGTGGAAAACTTCGACTATTTTTAGTCCTTGCGGGAGTCTTCGACTCCACCAAGCACTCGGGGGCTACTCCCATAGGGAGCGCTGGCCGCGCACCCTATGACTTTTCTTTTTCTTGTTGCAGGAACATGGACAATCACAAAAGCAAACCCAATCACTCGAAACACAGTTCGATTATGGACATGTGTTAATCCCATAGGGAGCGCCGGAAACAAGCAGGCAAAAGACGACAACCGTCGCAAAAAATATTTTAGCACCTGCCTGAGTCATCGACTGAAACAAGCAGGCAAAAGACGACAGCAGTCGCAAAAAATATTTTAGCACCTGCCTGAGTCATCGACTAAAACAAGCAGGCAAAAGACGACAGCAGTCGCAAAAAGTGTTTTAGTACCTGCTCGAGTCATCGACTGAAACAAGCAAGCGAAAGTCGACAGCAGTCGCAAAAGTTCTTTAGTCCCTGCCTGAGTCTTCGACTCAACCAGACACTCGGGGGCTACTCCCATAGGGAGCGCTGGTCGCGCATCCTATGATTATTTGTACAAAAAACTGTGTGTTGATAACATCCACACTCGAAGCTCATGGCGACACCGCCTCATAATTTTTCCCCTACAAAGAGACTGCGTCTCCTGGGTTACCCGAATCGTCTCCGCGATGATAAAATTCGGATGCCACGCCTACGGCGTGAAGGTAAGACCTGAATAAGGCCTGGCAACGCATTTAACTGCGCACTACCAGAAACATATCCATACCTACAGGCGCGATGAACATGCCTTGACAGACGCGTCAAGTGCTCACACCCATATAACTGGAATTCGACTCCTGTAAGACCTCTGCGGCCCGAGTCGAATTACACCAGCACTTTTCCGGATTCGAGTCCGGGGACTCGAATTTGAGTAGATTGCGTTGTTTCACCCTAAGGTGGTTAACTGATACCGATACTTCAGTTATATCAGGCACGTATATCAACAATCCCTATGACACAAATAAAAGCAATCGAAATGTACTCATTTAGACACTCGAAGGCTTCAAAAAGTCCCCAGTCGAATCTGCGATTCCACTGGACACTCGGGGGATACTGACATGGGTATACCCTACAGGTACTCGAGCTTGGTATATACGGTCCAAATACATACAGGCTCACGGTGTCGCCAAGGCCCGGATGGAGGGACTCGAGTAACCTACGGACTCTCGATTGCTTGAAGGACAAGAAGAAGCTAAAGATAGAAAGTTTGAAGGGGAAAACCCTAACTTGTAACCGACTCGACCTGCTACCTGAGACCTAGCCTATCTATATAAAGGCTAGGAGGGGGCAGCGAGAAGGACACACGCAGCCCTAGTTTCCACAACCCTTGCCAGATTGCATCTGCGCACATTGTAACTTTCGACTCCTTAGATAATTCCACGAGCAGACAAGCAGGAGTAGGGACCTCTACGAGGCCTAAACCTGGGTAAATCCTTTGTCCCCTGTGTGCTTGTTTGCTAGCCGATAGATGTCTCCAGCGCTCCCTCCTTCTCCAAAATCCAAGTCCATAACAATGGACATTGACGAGTTAAACCCTCGTCAGAGGGAGTACAAACAAATTTGCATCCATTTTCAAAGTAAAGAGTTCTATTCATATCAACCTCTTAAGAAAGTTCCTATGGCTTATGAGCATTTTTTATAGGATGTAGGAAAACACAACTCATTGTTAATTCCCTAATCAAGGTGGTCTTTAATGAATTGTAGCCAGAAGCATTAAGAGCGGGGTTTTTATTGCTGATGAACAAGTTGCAAGTTAGTGCATGTTTGGTGTCTAATTATCGCCCGACACATTGATGTCCAAGTAAAAATGTGCTAAACCAAAAGACCTCCAAACTATAATGTTAGATTTGTGTTGATCTTTTTTATTGAAATACCCCTCAATCCCATCGAGATCAGTATTGGCTTATTAGTGTCATACTGGCTATCCCTAGTAACCATTGCATTGATAACACAATGTCCCGCCATTCTCTAGAGCCACGCAAATTGACCATTTTGATTCAACCACCTACTGGATCTATGATATGATCATCCCCTACACTGAGCAATCCTCATCCTTGTCGAGGGACATGTCTACTAGTCACCCTCCATATCGACCTGGACGATATGAGGGTTGGCCTTCTGATCTTCTGGAGCACATGCTAGGTCTTGTTCACTTCTCTCATCCCTCCCACTCCTTGACTACCACAATCAAGAGGAAAGAGTTTCTTTTTCTTCGAGAGGAGTCTGGAGAGAGCTGACCGTAGGCCCAAGGGAAGCATCAACATGCCTAGCTAACCACTGATGCAACTATCGCATCCGAGATCGAAACCCCTTTGTGATTTAAAAAAAATACTAACATACATATGCATTGTTGTAAAAATAGTGTTTCAGATTCGATTCAGAACTCGAGAAACATAAAAAAGTACGAGTCGTGCCACCTACAACAGTTAAATTTAAATTGGGCTATGAACAGGACCCGTTAGCTAGCATCACCAAAACTAAATTAATTATTTTTGTTTGTACCGTTGCGATTCGAATTTGGGTTTCAAATTTGTTGACATGATAGATGTATATTGTGTCCATGTCCTTATATTTTCTAGTAAATTTGTTGACATGGTAGTTGTAATTTTCTTTTGACAAGTTGATGTGATACATTTTGTCTAATAAAATAGAAGTGTACTACTATATGAGCCGTGCGTATTTTTTGTTAGTCTTTCTTCAATGTGGTTTAGTACCATAAGAAAAGGTCACGGTCCTCTGGTTGACTACACAGACTTTCACAGGAACAAGTAACAAGAATACCGAAAACAACCGCAACCAGAGGTTTCTTGCGCGATCTGGCCACTGATCGCGGTGGGACATCAAGGGAGACTAAGCTGGAAGATTCATGTAAATTATGAGCACATGTGGCTGATAGTAGAGAATAATAAGCAAGGGGTGCGTCCGGATCAAATCTGGATTGGGGATAGGGTCTGGATGGGGCTCGTGCCGTTCGGATGGACCGCGAAGCGCGGCACGCGCGCACGGGATTTGGGGTTGGCTGGCGTCGGTCGCGACCACGCACGCGGGTCTCTTCTTGTGCTCCGCCTGAAAACTTCGTTGGAAAATAACTAGTGTTCGGTGGCAGTGGCACATCACATGACCGATGCTGCGTGGTGGTGGTCCTCCGTTCTCTCGCTTGGTGAGAACCGTGAAGTTCTTTTTTTTTTTTGAGTTTTTGTGAATTGTTTTGTCCCAAAGCTTCAATTTTGTTGGTGGTGGTTTGCCCTTTTTGGAGAAAGCATTTTTTTATACTAGATGGTGGACTCAAGAAGAGGAGGAAATTGCGAAAACCACCACCTATTGCTGTTGTAGTTGCGCAAAACATCACTTTTACTTGTTTTTTTACATACCACCAACTATTGGTGTAATTCGTTGCACGTAGGTCCAAATCACATATCACGACGAGACCAGGATCAACAAGGTAGTGATAGTGTGGCGTCAACGCAATGTGTTGTTTTCAAATTCTTAAAATAAATAAAAAACTTAAACTAACTGAAACAATATAAATTACCCTATAAACTAACTAATCAAGAAATGTTTGAATTTTTTTTGTTTTAATTATTGATTTTTTTATATATTTTTGTATAAAGTTTGAAAAACACACTAGATAATGACACATGGATGCCACATCCTCACATCGTGGGGCCTAGTCATCAGCGGTTAATCCACTTAATATGAATTTGGACCTGTGTGCAACCTGTTACACCAATAGTTGGTGGTTTGTGCAAAAAAACAGGTAAAGTTGATATTTTGTGCAACTATGACAGCAATTTTTTTTTCCGAAATAGGGATGTACCCGGCCTCTGCATCCAAGGATGCACACAGCCCTTTTATTACTTCAAAGTCTGTAGTACCAAAATTACAATTCAAGCATCAAGAAGATTGAAATAAACAACCCTCCAAGAAGAGCGTAGCTTTTTTTTTGCAGGTAGGAAGAGCGTAGCTTTTTCTATATCTATACCTAATAATAAAGTACGAAGTGTTTTTTACAGGTTCCGCTTTTTTTAGACTGTTTTGCTCCTTAAAATTGCAAACAATTATCCACTATGCCACACTTAAGTCACAGGTAACTATGCCAAAGGTAAAAAAAAAAGGTAAGTCGCATGTACCTGAGTCGAGAACATGTACCCGGTACGTATTAGGTCTGCTTACGGGCCAGTTCAAGGGTTTGCTTACCGGCCTCGCTACGAAAAAGAGTCTGTAAAATCCAGGTCGATATGCACGTACTTCTTTATGTGAACTCCTCTATATACACTACCCGATCGAGGTATATACATCGACCAACTCGACCGGCCTGCCGCCGCCGCTCGCGGTTCCAACCTGTCCGCCGCCACCTGCCCGTGCGTGGGATGGTCGCCGGCCTGTTCACCGCCGCTCGCATACTCCCTCCTATCCGCTGCCGACCCAAGCGTTGGACGGGAGTTGGCCTGTCCGCCACCGCTCGATCGCACGCTGCCTAGCTGTTTGGCTCAGGTTATTGATCAAGTGCAACTTAGTGATGATCTATATCAGCGTCTCTGGTGATGGACGTGATCGAGCAATATTCATGTCACCTTCCTCATCAGTCAGGTGGAGCACTCTCAAATTTGGGACTGCTGGGCACGATTGAAGATAAAAAATTCTCTTGGCTACCATCGGCCAATTGGTTCTGGACTGCGGACCTCTTTGCCCGCCATCGTTTGCTGCATATATACACATTCTTCATAGGTGTCCTCTTTGCATTCAAGATAATGAATCGATCTACCGTCTCCTGTTTTTGTGCCCTTTCTTGACTGAGGTCTGGCTAAGGATGTACAGTGACAGATGATATCAATGCTTCTCTCTCCCTCTAAATCAAATAACAGCCTACGTGCCACCGCTAAGTGGTAAAGAACGTTTCATTATCGTAGACTGTTTCTGTTCCTAATGTGATCGGATGCCAAATGTCCATCATGAGTCTGTCGCAGTTTCGCCGACCTCGCCGGAACCCGGCCGTCTTGTTGACCTTGCAGAAAATAGCAAAAACCAGCAGATAAAATTCAGAGTTGCCATGCGATGGAGGCATTGTGGCTCGAGAGGTATGGCCGTGGCGGGGAGAAGCAGCCGTTAGCAGAAGCAAGCAAACTACCAAGAGGGCCAGGTCACCTTGCATGCTATATTCCATGGAATTGTTCGTTGCCCATGGAGTCCCTGATTCAACATCAACCACGAGAAGTAGCAGATCTTGCCGGTATTTATATGAATTGTTTCTCTATATTTTTTTTAGTATTCAAAATGTACATTTATTTATTTTTGTATCTCAATGTAGTCAGCTGATCGTCCATCAAGTTGCCTAAGCCGGACATCTGACGAGCCGAGGAGCGGGTGCGGCGCCCTCTCCTCCCCCCGCGCCGCCGCCCCGAGCGCGGCGGCCGGGCTCTCCCACCGGCCCACCTCTCTAGCCTCCCCCGCCCCGTCCTCCTCTCCCGCCGCCGCGGTGGACACCGTCCGGGCGGCGCGCGTGGTGTGCTGGCGGCGGCGGTTCCTTTCCCGCGCGCGAGCGCTTCCGCCGGAGGTGGCGGCTGGCGGCGGTGCTGGTCGGCCGACGGCGATCTCGACAGGGGCTGGGGCGACATGGTGGCGGGGCTGCTTCCCTTGGCGGCGGGGCAGCCGCGGTGGCCGGCGTTCGGCCCAGATCTAGGCCCTTTGGGCCCGACCTGGGTCTGAGCGAGCTGGTTCAGGCCGGTGTGTCTCTGGTGGACTCAGGAGCGCCTTGGGCAGGGGCTTGCGGTGCTGATGCCAAGTCTTCTGCAGCGCGGCGGTGGTAGCTTCACGGGCCCTTCGGGTCCGGCCGGACCTATGGCTTCTTCGAGGGTAGCGGCGGCGGTGCCCTTCGTGCTGCAGCGCAGCGGCGAGGACTTTACAAGCCCCTCCACGGCTCGGCCAGGCCTTTCGGCCCGGTGTGTCCTTGCGGCTGCGTTCGGTCGGCACCCGCCATTGGCGGTGGAGGAAGTCCTCCGGGTGGCTAAGCTTCTTCCGCCCTCCAGTTGCTTGTGGTTTGGTGTGCTCAGACCGCGGCGTCCGGCTGGTTACCGTTTCTGACGATGGAGGTTGCTCCCTCCCGCGTGGTGATGGTTCCGCCAACCCTTACCCTCAGTTGTTTCCTTTTGGTCCGTCCGACCTCGCAGCGGGTGTCGTGGTGAGACGGCGATGATGCTGACCAGACCGTGGTGGCACATGTTGGTGGGCGGCGTGGTTGGTGGTGTGCTCCGGCTTGCCGGGGGTTATGGTCTTGGGGTCGGGCGAAATCCCTGTCGGCCCTGCCGGCCCCAACATGGCGACGCCTGCGGGTGCCACCATCCTTCCTGAAGGGCGTCGGGTGTTCCCTTTCCCTACTTCTGTAGCGTACCGGGGGAAACCCTAGGATTAGTCCGGGCAACAGCGTCGGCATCGTCGCTTTCCTTCTTGGAGGTGTTCCTTGGTACGAGGCGTGTCGCAGTGTGAGGAGCGTGGTGGTCATCCTTCGGTGGGTGCAGCTGTTGCGCGACATTGTCGTTTTCATCAAGCCGTCGTTGTTGGTATTGTTTTCTTTTCTTCTTTCTTTTGTTTTTCTTTTGGGCTTGCCTTGTGCTGTTCGCCCCAGCAGTGATCTCTTTTGTATCGGTGATTTGCTATATTAATATAGCGGGGCGAAAGCCTGATTCGAGGAGCTGATCGTCCATTGACGAAAATAGTCCTAGATGGTAATTGCTAATTATCTGAATTTTTCGTTTTGAATAAACATATCGTGTCTTTGAATTATTTGTAAGTTTAAGATTAACATACAATGCATAGGGTTTGTGCTTCAATACCACACCATTATCTTCCGGTGCAACGCACGGGCACGTTTTCTAGTATATTCCCTATGTCGCAATATATAGACGTTTTGGAAAGCTGTTTTTTAGCTTCTTATATTTAGCACCAGAGGTTCACACATATTACGGACATGATGCAGGCAAAGGGGCACATGTGCCGCCAAACAAGATGTCCCCAAACACAATCAGAAAAGCTACAAACAGGAATAAAAAAGCTAGTCTCGGACCGAGGCACGTAGAGTTTGAATTCTGCCGATCACCAACTCCGTTTACTCCCTATGTTGTCGCTTATTAGCCAGGAGATTCCATACCTGTAAATTTGTGCACATTTTGAACAAGCCATCAGTTGGGTGCGATGGGAAGATGCTATCTATCGTGAGTTTGTCCCCAATGGTCCAAAGTGTATGCATAGAGCCACACAACTGATCCATAACAACCTTCTAGCTTGACCCACGGACCTACGGATTAGGTGATACACATCTGCATACCATGCGGGGTTTCACGAACCGAGGAGCAATTTTCGAACTGCACTCCACATGAATTTTGCTACAGTACATCAAAAGAAGATGTGTTTTGTATCTTTACGCTCTCCACACAAGACACACGATAGCAATTTTCAAATTAATTGTCACGAGAACACCCTAATTTTTAGGGGGAGGAGGGGACGCGGGGGGGGGGGGGGGGGGGGGGGGGGGGGTGTCATCATTGTTCCTTGGCTTAGCTTGCGGCACAAGGATCGAATAGAAAATTTGCCCGAGGGCTCTAGAGCCCAGGAGAAATTCTCTGGTTCCAGGGTAAGTTGAAGGGTATCAATATTCCGGAGAAGGTTGCAAAACTCGATTTTGTCAGCTACCCCTAGTTCATGGCGAAGGGGAATCCTCGATGTGCTATTGTGCATTGCATGCGTGGCAGTAGCCTCGGGCTTAGCAACAATAGCAAACAACGACGTGAATTATTCCTCAAGGGTGGACCGTTTACATTTTGGTGACCAAGTTGGAGAGCCCGCTTTCTAAGGGGACCAAGTGGAGCGTTAGGGCATGTACAATGCGGTGACATCAGCCTTTCCTTATGCTTGCCACGTTGGATTTTTGCCTAGTTGGAGGAGAGAGAAACGAGAAAAAGAAGGTTGTCTTCCCTTAGCTAAGGGATGATCTCTTAAAAATAAGAGAAGCCTATTTTCCATATGTCTTCCCTTAGCCAACCAATTTCTTACTAAAAATAGTTAATTCTCATTAATTGCTAGAGATATCAATAAGAGATAATGCATTGTACAAGTTATATCTTGTGTCTTCTCTAAATGATGTGGAGAGCTAAGAGAAGACATGCCTTCTCTAGCATTGAACATGCCCTTATCACTTAGACTAGCCGGAACTAGCTGGGCCAATTGTCTAGAGAGATATTTTTCGGTGTGAATTCAATCAAACACAAATCCTAGTGTTTGGACTCACGGAAAAACAGTTAAACGTCTCGTTATCTTTTGTTTGACCCACCTTGTTAGTATTTTCATTGTTCTTTGTCGATGTAGACTAGTTGACCCGTTTGGACCAGATCTACTTCCCACTTCAGAATGCCTGTGTGGAAAGAAACAAAACAAGCCCTCTAAAGCCCCGTTTGTTTAAGCCCTTGGAGGCTTGGATTGGTATGGATTGTGGCACGATCCCGGTTTTCCAGCCCAGCCATATAATTTTTCAAGGCCGTCAAATTTCAGTATTCGTTTGGTCCCAAGCCATCCAGACAATGGATTTCGGCCCAAACCATTCAGGCCATCATCCTATGACTTGGGTGGGAAAGAAATATCCGCACCTGACCGTGGAAGAATTTCCAAGATAATCTGGACGAACGCATCGAGCAGAAAGATGGTAAACACAGCGGCGAAGAAGGAGCATATACGAATAGTCTTCAGGATAACCGGGAATCAATCCAAGCGTGGATTTATCTAGGTTTGGATTGGATGTACCATGGGGTTTCACCAAATCCAATCCTGGTTCAGATACAGATCGGGATTCAATCCCTAGCAAACGAACAAGGCCTAAGTAAATTTCCAGGTTGAATATATTGAGCATTGACATCATGCGCAATATCCCTCATTCCAAATTGAAGGAGAACTTCGACCACACTTCTGCATTTTTTATGTTAATAAAAAAATGGGTCTGGTTAGCATTTTCTCCTGCCGGGAAAAGAAGAGATTCCGCTTTTGGTTGCCTAGTTATCTGCTGCAGGATAGTTCCATTGGAATATACTTGAATCGTCACTGAACTTCAGAAGAACTGTGCAGTGAACTATCCCAGGCACCAATTAAGCTAACACGGGACACGGTGGCCAGCTGATGCACGCGCAAGACATAGTCGAACGGTAAGACCGTGCTTGCTTGCGCTCAGAGTATAGCTAGGTAATAATCCCAACCACGATTTCCCGCGAGCCACACGGACCAAACCGATCGATGGAAGAAGGCAGGGTGGATGTAGATTACCAAAGGCAATGAAGGGGTGACTGCTGGGATTTGGGCTTATGGCTGCCAAATTTGTTCCATAGTTGTTAAAGTTTTGTTTCTCGGGAACTAAAATTTTATTCCCGAGGAACTCGGTGCGCCAAATTTGTTCCATAGTTGTTAAAAGTTTTGTTTCTTCCCGAGGAACTCGGGATGCCAAATTTGTAGTTGTTAAAGTTTTATTCCTCGGGAACTAAAATTTGTCAAGAATGGCGACCAAAAGCAAGAATGAGCAGTCGATGCCGTCTGTGGTGGTGAGCAAGACGCACGTGTAAGCATGTGAGGTATGGTTCTTGTCAAGACCTGGCAGGCCAGATAGGAAGGTATGGTTCTTGTCAATACCTGGCGAGATAGGAAGGTATGGTTCTTGTCAATACCTGGCGGGCCAGATAGGAAGGTGCGGTGGCCGGTGATTAGATCATACACGCACAAGTCCGGGAGGTAACTTTTGGGGGCCTGATTAAGGAGGAGAATCAGGCCACAACGGGACGTCATGGGATAGTACTCGCCAAGGAGGTAATCGGTGAAGCGGAACAATTGAGTGGACAGGTGGTGGTCCAAAAACGACACCGCCGCGGGCATGGCCGGATGGACCAAGGAGAGTGTTGGAGGCGGATCCATGTTTTCATGGTCGGTGTCGATGTGGAGGCAGGCTAGGATGCGCGGAGGCACGATTCCTCCTGGTCGGGTCACGCACGCGGGTGAGGAAGGGCGCGCTGAGGATTTCGAGGCGGAGGAGTTTGGAGGAGGCGGCGCCGCTGACGAGGGTGAGGATGTCAGAGCATGCCACAATCTCAAGGAGCAGATCCAGAGGGAGAGTCCACTCCATCACCACCGGTGCTGACGACGGAGAAGGGTCGTTCATGTAAGTATTTTCTGGTGGAAGTTTCGACGCTGCCATTGCCATTGTTGGAATTCTGATCACATCAAATTAGACAAACAAACACGCTCGAAAAAGTCTGATTGCCAAGGGCTAGTATTATCGTGTCCTTCTTCTTTTTATTTTCTCAATATCTCAGTAGAACTGGCACAGAACGTGTGCACGTACCACCACCCGACTCAAAGAATCTAAACCTACCCGTATACAATTTCCTAGCACTACACGGACACCGGCGATGGAACCTTCCTAATTGACTCCTGACATGACTAGAACTCCTAATGTTACTCATAACCTAACTCGGTTTGGCATGCAAGCCAATCACAACACGACTAACACAACTAAGGAAAGATTATTTCCAACAGCCGCGTGCCTTCCGCGTGTTTTCCGGACGAGGCATTGTATTAATCTGAACCAGTGATTTCCTGGATATGTTTGCTGTTTTAACCGGAGTACATAGGAAGGAAACGACTCTGCCAACGGACGGGACTAGTTTCATGGATACGTTCGTTTCCAGTTGGCAATACGTCGAGTCGTGGTAGTATAGGATACGTTTGCTGTTTTATATGTAGGAAGGGAACTCTCCTCTCCTCACTGTCGCCAAAATCCAAATTCACAAGTCACGCGATAACACACGCGGCTCCCGTGATCCGGCCTTGTATTTATAGAGGAGGAACCAAGCAAGGTCTCAGAAGTACTCTGACCATTTGAATTTTCAAGGGAGGGAAAAGAGGTATGTGTTGCCTGGCGGGAAGGATAAAATTAAGGGTGTCTCTTTGATGATCCTCCTACTCTCACGCCATAGGATCTGTCTTCTCTCCAGAGATGGTAAATTCATGGGATTTGCGAGTCCTTAAATCACACAGAAAGGAAAGAAGCGCCATGCACGGTTTTCTCTCAGTGATTGGCGCTTGCTGCTGGGAAGAGGCACGAGACGGGTCAGATCGAGAGGATGGGCGGCTGAAATTCACCGACGTCCCCTATTCTCATTTAGAGTGTCTAGATACATTCAAATTTAAACAAATCCACGCCATCGTAGTATATTCCACCTTGTATATTCATCACTCATAGACTATTACACTCAGTCCGATTAGTAGTGTGTTTCATGATCTAGCATAATGAGTAACGATGAGCATGATGGTCGCGAGTTGCTCCCTTGACCAGCTCTTTTGCTATGGTGACCAGGACGGACAGAGGCAATCCCCCCTGCGAAACCACCCCTACGCTGCCAAAGAATACTCTGTAACTCTCCACCTTGGAAGGGGTTTTTTCTACTTGGGACAGTGCGTCCATCATGCCATGCTCTCTAAAGTTGTCTGCATGGCTAGGGCACGATTCTGCCATGCATATTGTGATCTCAACCAGCAACCTTCTGATGCTCGGAAATTCAGGATTCGGTTTCTTGTGGGCATTGAGTTCTCCCACCATTTTCTTAACAAATGCATCAACATTTGTACATGATCCCAGAGCAGGGGTGACGTTTTCGGACAGGGTTTTATTGATTTCTAAGGCCAGACCGAGAAGAGCCTCCATTAGTTTGCCCCTCGCATCCATTATTTTTTCAAGAACCTGCACGCACTCCAAACGTCAGGATTAGTTCACGATTAATTATTCTACTATGGGAGTGGAAGTAGCACAATCAGATGACTCACCACTTTCAACGTGGACGACAAGTTGTTGCTTTGACCTCGATGGCGCAGCTCGTGTCCATAGTTCGCACACAAACTCTGAAGTAGACTCGCCGCGGGGTATAGGCACTCGTCAAGCATGGCCTGGAGATTGTTCATAAGATTGTATTCCGGCCCGTCCTGGACCAGGATAGCACAACAGTTGTCCACGCTCTCCATGGCCAACATTGCAAGTGCTTCCCCAGCGGCTGTGCGGAGTGTCTTGAACGATTCATCTCGCCGAAGAAATTCTTGAACCAACTTGTGCATGATCACTTGGATTCTCCCGATCTCCTGCCTTGTTTTTCTATCCACAGCGAGCATGGCAATGATATCCATGGCGGGCTTCAATTGTTCTAGGCCACTGGAGCTGTCCTCCATGGTCGAAGCGAGATAGCAAAGCAGGAAAGGATTCTCGCACAGCTCTTGCCGGAGCACTATACCAGCTTTCCCTTTGACGATTGCAAGCTTTGCAACTAGCGTCAATGATGCAGTGGTAACTATCTGTTTCTGCTTAGGCGTCATGGTGGTGTTAGTACTGCAACTCATGGACCCTATGATCTTCGGAATGAGTTCTGTGGTTTCAATGCAGTTGTCAGGATTATGAGCAAGGCCTTGAAGAATTAGCATGCCCAGTGCAGGGAGCGAGTCGTCAACACCCTTGAGGCCATCATGTGGAATTGACCGAAGTATGTCGAGGTGTTGGCAGATTCTGCGTATCTGGGAGCTGATGATGCTTGCAGTTGCAGCCCAGGTTGAGGGGTCATATTCCTCTGCTTCCTCAATGTCAATATCTAGCCTTGAATAAGTTGAAACACCATGATTCCCTGCATCTGTGTCCATTATCTGGGCTTGTTGGGTTTCTCTATCAAGAAGTGTAGACACCATCTGCATGGTGCCCGGGATCTGAACGACCTGTAGATATGGAGCGAGATGAGCCGTGACCTTTGCGGCTAACAGTCTGGTCTCTGCAACTTCTGGAACTGTCCATCCCAGCATGCTGATCAAGGAGGTTACCGCCTTGGTAGAGGTGGTGATATACGAGATGAGCTTCGTCTTCTTGGGGTCGTGGGCCTCCTGCTGCTGGAGAAAGGAATGCAAGATTCTGAGCGCCGCAAGCTTCTTGTCGCGGGAGACATCGCAGCTGAGGGAGTGCACAGCAAAGGTGGAAAGGTTGATTTCCGTCGCGTCAAACACACTCTCTTGCAAGAACTTGTCATAAGCATGCTGATAGTATAGATTGACGGACTTCCACCCCAAGGTATCCACGAGTCCACAACGAAGGGCCACTGATCTCCGAAGCAATGTGGAGCATGACTCCAAAATGCACGCCGTCATGTACAGGATCCCTTGGAACAGCACCATTATGTACAAGACCCGCAATGCTGCCAACACATGTGTGTTTTCTGTGTTGGAAGAATCAACAAGTTCAGTCCGTTTGAAAAGGCCCCTGCACGACAGCACAATCCGTGCCAATGCCACTAGAGTCTGCAAGTTGCCTAGCACCGGTGCACCTAGGAGTCCAAGCAAGAGCAGAGGGTACCAAGTGGAAACTCTTTGCGAAAACGACACCTTTGCGAGCCAGAGCCACCAGACCGACAGTGTAAAAATTATTGAAGCAAGAAATATCACACGCAAAACCTCTACTGCCATTGTAAGCTTTTTGCGTAAACGATGAGCCGCAGCTCCTGGATAATGGACCCTCGCCGCTAAGAGGTAGACAATGAACCATTGTGGGATAATTAAGTAAGCCCTCCAGCTAAGGGCTTTAACTGGGGAATAAAATAAAGAGAGTAGTACATATACTGCTAGGAGAGCAGCAATGGGGCTAAATTGCAAGAGTTTGGGGCTTCCGGGCTTGCTGAGGAACATGATAAAATGGTAAAACCTCAGGCTGGATACTAAGGCCAGTAACACCAAGAAAAAGAAAGAATGGTAATTCCTAAGGAGATGAATGTAGCGATCGATGATGAGGTACCCTGGGATTAAGCACATGCATAGCGTCATTATAACTGCATTCACGTAAAACAGATATCCACCGCGAAGCGAAACCATTTTGAGCTTTATGCCTCCTGTAGTCTTGAATAACAGTTGGTCATCTGGCATGCTTTGCCGGCTAAACGCTCTGCATTATTTATCGAATAACAAGGGAAAGATGAGTACTAAACAGTACATCATGCATACTATATATGGAGACGAGTCAAATATACAATACATGCATCATTTCATCAGGTATGAAGTTTGCTGTGCCATAGCAGATTTAAGAAACATATCGTTAGATTTTAACTAGGACACAAATTACCAGTTTCTTTTGTTTTTCCCCACCTTTTCCATTATTCATTTAATGGCTAGTTTGATCTAGTTCTAGCAAATGAGATCCGTGGCCTATATCGCATGGTAGAAAAGATGCCTTACTTTTTTTATTAGATCTTCACCATAATAGATAGATAGTAACAAGTAATTTGTGAGATATGTGGATCTATTGGCATTCTTTCCCAAACAACGTAATAACGCGTATGCGTGTTGACAAAAATTATGATCGGACGGACAAAAAGAAACTAGTTAGCAAATAAGCGATATAATCTACAGTTTTGTTCGATTAACTTGATTCAGAATTTGGCCATTAGTCGGTCTGAAATGCATGCATGTAGCTAGTTCTCATGAATACCTGAAAGCCTCGAGGAAGACTATAGCCGTTGCGAACCCGAAATCCTTGCGCGTGAGGTTGGTGATGAAGCCGCCGAGCACAACCACGGTGGCCCAGATGAAGGCTAGCGTGCCGAGGGCGTTGCCCACCCTCTCCAGGAAAGCGACGAAGCGGACGAAGGCGTTGAGCCATTTCTGAGCCTCCATCGATCGATGCTTGGTTTTTGGTGTGGTTTTAGCAGCAGGCTCTGGGCGCTCTCTATATCTGGCCAAAGGAAGCTATGGTCGAGCTGCACGGACCTCACACCAACCTTTCATGCCTTGGTAGCAATCGCATCCACAAGAAGCTTCGTGTCTAATCGTATTCCACGGTCCTTGTTCCGGACCAGACATCGTTTCGTTTTCAGCTGCCGCTGAGCTATCATTGACGCGACTTGACCCTGGCAGATAGCAAAGTCACCGTACGTCACTGTCCTGCCCCGTTTCGAGGTGAACTGGCCTTTGACATTGTCATTGGGATGTTTATTGAGTAGCAACACCAATAATGCAAGTCAAACAAGACTCGTCAAGTCGCCATTTGGATGCAAAACAACACTTAGTACGTTCCCTTTTAGCCAAAAAAAAGGCAATAACTACTTCTATAGCTAATATGTAGTACTGTACAATAGTTAGCTATAAAGTTTTTTTTTTTGCGAAATTCTACCGATCGATTAATAATCATCGACAGCAGTACAAAGAGACCTAAAAGTAACAAAAATTACAAATAGGTCACTAGACCACCTAGCGACGACTACAAACACTAGCGCGAGCCGAAGGCGCGCCGCCGTCCTTGCCCCTCCATCACCGGAGCCGGACAAAGCTTGGCGTACTAGAGCTTGTTGTAGTAGACATACGGGAAATCGTCGTGCTAAGGCCACAATGAACCAGCGCACTAGAACAACAACTATCGCCAATGATGACATCCGTAGAACGGAAGAGGCTGACATGAAAACAAACTGACGAACATGAAAACGGACAGAATCCCATGACATTCGCCGGATAAACGACTTCACGCACCCTCCATTAGCGCTAGATGCACCACCGGAGCAAGGATAGAGCGGAGAGGACCTTATTCTGACTTCAGGACGTAGCCATCGCCTCAACATCCTAAATAAGACACCAAAAAACAGACCAAACAAATAACGGATTACCTCACGCTAACGAGAGGCCGTGGTCCCACTAGTAGAAACCAGGCTATTAGCCCCGGTTCGTAAGGACCTTTAGTCCCGGAATGTGACCCGGGACTGCCAAAGCGGGACTAAAGGTCCTGCCTTTAGTCCTGGTTCTGTTACGAACCGGGACTAGAGGTCCAACCACATGGCCCGCGAGCCGCGCTAGGCTGGAGCATATTTAGTCCCGGTTCGTAACACGAACCTGGACTAAAGGTTTCCTACCGCGGCAGCGTTTTGGGCCATTTGGTTGCCGCGGCAGGAGATGGGGTTTTAGGGTTTTGTGTTTTTCTTTTCATTTTGTGTTTTGTGTTTAATTATTTTTTATTCTGTGTTTTCATTAGAAACAAGTTTTCGTATACATACAGAACGCTACTACACAGTACTTGTACATATTGATGCAATATATAATATAATTTCTCTTACAAGCATACATGGAGTCCCAATCGGATCCAGAGCCTGTCTATTTGATTACATGAAGATCATTACATGGATGCTTTAGGGTCTATCTAAAGAGAATTCTCCGGGTGAGTCTATGACCTCGTCGACAAAAAATCCAGCAAATTCCTCTTGGATTGCTATTAGGCGGTCCTCTGGTAGGAGCTTGTCTCGCATCGCGTCCAACTATAAAGAAGGAGATCGTATGAACTAGACTCAACACAACTTTTTGTAATAAAAATAAAGGGTGAATATATCGTTTACTTACTCGAACATTTTCCAAGGGCTTCTCAGTAGTGATGCGAATGAACTCGTACACGTAGAATTCACATAGGTTAGTCCCCCATGGCTGCCTCGCGCACTTTACAAGAATATAATTCAATCAAATAATAACTCTAGCATGATAAATGCACATAAACTAGAATTAAACAGATGCGCGGACTTAGCTCGTACTACTTACTGAGACCGATTAAAAAAATATCTCCTCACGCCATTGACCGCGGACCTTGTTCTTGAACCGTGTCCAAACCCTACCCGATAAAGAAAATGAATGTATGCGTTAATAACTACTTGATATCCTAGAAAATGAACGAAAGAAATCGATATAGTGCGATAATGGTTGAAATTACCTCTGGAGCATATCGATAATGCTGCGATAGTCTTCAATGTCTTTATTTAGTGAGTCCATGATGTGAACTCTTCTCAAGTCAACTGAAATGCTTAGAAGAATCCAGTGGTACCTACGCAAGGTTTACATACATCAGTAACTCATCATTTACACTGAACATCGAGTAAGAAAAAGTTAATGTGTACAAGAACTCACTTGCCATCGTGGTAAGGAAATAGTATTTCATTACAGAAATACTGGTTCGTGATAAACCGGAGCAAGTTTTGCTCGGTCTCTAGTGGCTTATCCTTTAGCATAGCTCCATTAACTCGATGTGGGTCAATGAACCCAAATCCATTGATAACCTTTCTTTTACATTCGAGAATCTTTATTCTGCATCATCATATATAGCTGATACATTGCAAATGTATCTATAATTTTTGATGTTCCATGCTTGGTTTTATCTACTTTCTTGTGTTTTGTTCCAACTTTGGAGTACTTTTCATATGATTTCTTGGACTAATCTATTAACAAGTGCCATAGTGCCAGTTGCCTGTTTTCTGCTGTTTTTGGTTTCAGGAAAGTCAGAAAATGAATATTCTCGGAATTGGACGGGACAAAAGCCAAAGTTCATATTTTTCCGAAAGACTCACGGAGCTAGAATACGAGACGGAGGAGGGCCAAGGCCAGGCCACACCATATGGTGGCGCGGGCTAGCCCTGGACGCCCATCGACCTTGCCTCTTTGCCTATAAGAAGCCCCTCGATGCATAAACCCTAAATCATCAAACCTCTAGCCACGAAAAGTTCCGTAGCGCCGCCGCCACTGAAGGGGAGATTCGGGGGACAAAAAGTCTCTGTTCCGGCACCCTGCCAGGACGGGGAAGCGCCCCCGGAGCCATCTCCATCGATCTCCACCACCATCTCCATCACCATTGCTGATTCCCATGATGAGGAGGGAGTAGTTCTGTCTCAAGGCTAAGGGTTCTACCGGTAGCTATGTGTTCATCTCTCTCTCTATGCATGTTCTTATTGAGATCATGAGCTTGTAATCTATAGATCTACCTTGCTACTCAAGTGCTTTAATAGATCTCTGCTCTCCCCATGTGTGTGAAAGTGACAGCGTGCACACCATGGTGGCAC
Organism: Avena sativa; assembly: GCA_916181665.1. Taxonomy (NCBI): domain Eukaryota; kingdom Viridiplantae; phylum Streptophyta; class Magnoliopsida; order Poales; family Poaceae; genus Avena; species Avena sativa. Next base: position 73,688,930 of record OV702291.1, on the reverse strand, counting down.
TTAGGCTAGAGATTACAAATACTTGTTATGAGTTATATTTGGAGTTGGATCTTTCTATGAAATTGTGGTGTTTGTTGGAACCATCTAGTACTCAAGGTGACAGTGTGGGGTTTCTAGATGGGAAAGATGAAATTTGAGGTGTGCTGTTATAACCCTACCATCGATTAGAGTGTTCAACCGGAGAGTAGTTTAGAGTAGTATCATAAAGAGAATATATTTATATGAGTGTTCACTAGTGAAAGTATGATCCCTAGGCCTTGTTTCAAAGCACTGAAACACCATTTGCTACTAGATCTGTTACATGTTTGGTTGCTTCATCTTTATTTCAGTTTGCCTTTAGTCTCTTCCACGCCAGCAAGCTATTTTCTGGCACCGTTACCACTTATAATTATCCATACCACTTGTATTTCACTATCTCTTCGCCGAACTAGTGCACCTATACACCTGACAAGTGTATTGGGTGTGTTGGGGACACAAGAGACTTCTTGTATCTTGATTGCAGGGTTGCTTGAGAGGGAATACCTTTGACCACTTCCTCCCTGAGTTCGATAAACCTTGGGTGATCCACTTAAGGGAAAACTTGCTGCTGTTCTACAAACCTCTGCACTTGGAGGCCCAACAACTGTCTACAAGAATAGAAGTGCGTAGACATCAAGCTATTTTCTGGCGCCATTGCCGGGGAGGTAAGGTAAAAGGTACTCACATCCTCCGGTGTGAGTGCTCGAAGTTATTTCCTTTATATTCTGCAATTTTGTCTTTTTGTTTCTTGTTTTCACTAGTTAGTCTTAATGGAAAACAACAACAAAATTGGAGACCTTTATAGTATTTATCTTGAGTTAGGACATGAAGTGTTTGAAGAGAAAATTAAAAAACCTATGGAACTTTATTTGCATGCTAATAGCAATGTTGTTAGTATGAATTCTTTGGAAACCATTATTGCTAATGCTATGGAAAAGTCTAAGCTTGGGGGAGCTAGTTTTTATGAAAAGGATCTTTTTAGTTACCCAGCTTTGGAAGATAGCTATTCTATTGCTTATGATGATACCAAACCTCCAATATATGATGATTACAATGATGAATATGATATTTTTAGTCCACCTACTATTGAGGAGGAAATTAATTATGATTACAATATGCCTCCTATATTCGATGATTATGGTGATGAAAATAATAATGATAGCTATTTTGTTGAATTTGCTCCCACTACAATCAATAAGAATGACTATGTTTATGTGGGGAGTATTAATTCTTTTATGCATGTGGCTCATGATAAGAATGTTTCTTGTGATAGTTATATTGTTACTTTTATTCATGATGCTACTGAAAGTTATTATGAGAGAGGGAAACATGGTTTTATGTGTTTTAACAATATTAAGTTTCCCCTCTTTATGTTAAATTTTTTGAAGTTGCACTTGTTTTGCTTTCCTATGCTTGTTGCTTTGTGCTTTCATGACTTGTTTCTTTACAAGATTCCTATGCATAAGAAGTGGGTTAGACTTAAATGTGTTTTGAATTTGCTTCTTGATGCTCTCTTTTACTTCAATTCATATTTCTTATGTGAGCATCTTCTCAAACTATCATGCCTAACTTAAAGGCGTTAAAGAAAAGTACTTATTGGGAGATAAACCAAAAGTTTTAGATGAGTCTTGGAAGTTATTACTTCAGTAATAACCGCTCTTTATCCTTTTTATTTGCTTTTTGTGCCAAGAGTAACCTCTAATGAGAGAGAAGTAATGATTGGGAAAGTTGCTGTCCCGAAACAGATTTCTGTGCTTCACCGTAAAAAATTGTGTAAAATCTCTGAACGTCTTTTTGATGCGTGAAGTTTTGTGCTTCTCCCCTATGTTGTTATCTAATTTTCGTTAGTTCAACACTTTTTGATTTGAGCAACAGAATATCTTCGAAAAAATTCGTCTTTACCTGCTGGTCTGTTTTGTCAGATTTCTGCCAATATTCTGCATTTGCTTCTTATTGGTTCCTTTTTGAGTTCTTTTGGGGAATTGAGCTTTTTGAGGGAAGTGCTATAGTAGCTAGTGTTTTAATGGAAGTTTATTGGTGTTAGAACTGAACCTAAAGACTTATTATCTTGAGTGCATTAATGTTGCTAACAAAGATTGTGTGAAGTTTTGTGTGAAGGAAAAATTTCAGGTGTATGGAAGGAATGAGTAATGAGATGAAGGATGGACTAAAGCTCAAGCTTGGGGATGCCACGCATGTCACCCCAAGAAATATCCAAGAAGTACAAGCGTCAAAGCTTGGGGATGCCCAAGGCATCCCCTTCTTCATTAATAAAAATTCTAGGTTTCTTCCAAACGCTTCATTTTTTATTGTTTTATGCACAGTTGTGTTGTTCTTGGAGCGTCTTCTTTTTCGTTTTCGTTTTGTTTTTTCGTTTGCTTGGTTTCCTTAGTTTTCTGAATAAATTGGTTGGACCCCCTCTTTCATACATTGATTTGCAAATAATTTGGTTTGGTTTGGAAAAGAGTAGGAAAGTTCATGTTTATGTGGTAAAAAGAGCTCGTTTTGACTGTGGCCTATGCTTTGTCATGCCATGCTTGATATTGTTTTGGCTTTATGCTTAGTATTCTTTGATGTAGCATGACTTGTTATAAACAATTGACATTGGTTAATGTGCTTTGGATGAATCATGCGTTGTTTTAGCATATTAAAGCATAGTATAGTGGTATTCTCCTTTGATGCTTTATTTGGGTTGACTTGGCGCATGCTCACACCATGTTATGACTATCCCAAGTCACCATAGACTTTATGATCCTTTAGTTTTCAACTTTTAGTATCACTTTATGCTTTGATCAATGATGTTTTGTCGCTCTGCATGATTATGGCCATTATTGCTCTCTTAGTTTGTCGCTCCCAGTCTTTTGCTAACCTCCACAACCAAGTATGAGTTCCACTCATGCATCCAACTCCCTAAACCAAGTTATTCCAAAGAGTCCACCATACCTACCTACTAGCTTATGCTATTCCAAGTATATTCATGCTTTTGTTTACCTTCCAAATTAAACTTGTTATGAGGAAACTAGTGATTAAAGCTCTCACGAACTTGATGGCACACTTTACTTTTCTTTCCCTTAATAAACTTGAACCATTGTGTCGTCTATGTTGTATATGCTTGCACTTATTTGTTGGGAATTAGCAGAACCATGCTTTCATGGGGAACGCTTTCAACATTGCACTTGGTACTTGTACCTAGTTGATATCATGCTCTTTTGTATATGGATGTCGTCGGTGTGAAATGAAAGGGGAGCTTGTAAGTCCATGGAGTTATGTATATGTGTTAGATAAACGCCTGGGCCGCTGGTCTAATCCATGCTGACATGGTGGAAACCTGCAGCGTAACCATAATGAGTTGTCTATGAAGCATTCTTCTTATAAAAAAGAGTTCTATTGAGAAAAAAGACAAAAAGAAAAAAAAGAGATATTATGAAAAGAGGAAAGAGAGAAAAAAAAGCACCATATTCCCATGGTAAATAAGAAGATTGCTGAGATGCTCGTTGTCTGCTTGCCTTGTCATTTTGATATGGGGATTCTTCCGTATCATCGGGCAAGGGGTACCCCGTTGGCGGTTCTCTATGATACACATGTACTTACGATGACAAGAACTTACCGGTGACTAAACTTGAGTAGCATGAGGAGCAGCCCTCGTATACAAGGGACATGAGATTTCTAACTTATACTTCGTCAAGCATGTACACTATAGTTTGTTCACTTTAACCTTAATCACTTCAAGATTCTTATGATAGGGGCAATGAGAGTTGAAAGCTATAAGTACCATAATTTTTGGAAGCTCTTTATGAGACTTGAATCCCTACTTCCTTTTATAAAAAGGCCTTTCTTCCACCATTATATTGAGTCTTCACCTTCTACCTTTTATGCACCTACTTTGAGAGCATAGTGGCCATTATTAGTTCTATGTGCATTGTCCCAAGGCTAGTTGATTGATGCATACCTTGATATTGCTTGTTTTAAACTATTTATATCTAGTCACTCTTATGAACTTTGAAGGTGTCCTATGCATTTATGTTTGCTACTCTATGAGGGACAAGCTGAATGCTACTATGCTATGTTTTCTTTATGTGAAACAAACAAATGTCTTGCAAAGTATTGTTATTCATTAATCTTTTGTTTGTGCCTTTTCATGTTGCAACATAGTTGCTATGTATTATTGTTAGAACTTTGTCTTTCATGCTATGTTGAAGTACTATGATCCCAGCTATCAATGTTTTACAAATACTTTGATCAAGTTTATGATGGTGCATGTCACCTCAAAAATTATTCTTTCTTTTTATCACTTACCTACTCGAGGACGAGCATGAGTTAAGCTTGGGGATGTTGATACATTGCAAATGTATCTATAATTTTTGATGTTCCATGCTTGGTTTTATCTACTTTCTTGTGTTTTGTTCTAACTTTGGAGTACTTTTCATATGATTTCTCGGACTAACCTATTAACAAGTGCCACAGTGCCAGTTGCCTGCTTTCTGCTGTTTTTGGTTCCAGGAAAGTTAGAAAATGAATATTCTTGAAATTGGACGGGACAAAAGCCAAAGTTCATATTTTTCCGGAAGACTCACGGAGCTAGAATACGAGACGGAGGAGGGCCAAGGCCTGGCCACACCATATGGTGGCGCGGGCTAGCCCTGTCCATGCCACCAGGTGGTGTGGGCCCCCTGGCCGCCCACCGACCTTTCCTCTTCGCCTATAAGAAGCCCCCCGATGCATAAACCCTAAATCATTAAGCCTCCAGCCACGAAAAGTTCCGCAGCGCCGCCGCCACCGAAGGGGAGATTTAGGGGACAGAAAGTCTCTGTTCCGGCACCCTGCCGGGACGGGGAAGTGCCCCCGGAGCCATCTCCATCGATCTCCACCACCATCTCCATCACCATTGCTGATTCCCATGATGAGGAGGGAGTAGTTCTCTCTCGAGGCTAAGGGTTCTACCGATAGCTATGTGTCCATCTTTCTCTCTATGCATGATCTTATTGAGATCATGAGCTTGTAATCTATAGATCTACCTTGCTACTCAAGTGCTTTAATAGATCTCTTCTCTCCTCATGTGTGTGAAAGTGATAGCGTGCACACCATGGTGGCACTTAGGATCGAGATTACAAATACTTGTTATGAGTTATATTTGGAGTTGGATCTTTCTATGAAATTGTGGTGTTTGTTGGAACCATCTAGTACTCAAGGTGACAGTGTGGGGTTTCTAGATGGGAAAGATGAACTTTGAGGTGTGCTGTTATAGCCCTACCATCGATTAGAGTGTTCAACCGGAGAGTAGTTTAGAGTAGTATCATAAAGAGAATATATTTATATGAGAGTGTTCACTAGTGAAAGTATGATCCCTAGGCCTTGTTTCTAAGCACTAAAACACCGTTTGCTACTAGATCTGTTACATGTTTGCTTGTTTCATCTTTATTTCAGTTTGCCTTTAGTCTCTTCCGCGCCAGCAAGCTATTTTCTGGCACCGTTACCACTTATAATTATCCATACCACTTGTATTTCACTATCTCTTCTCCGAACTAGTGCACCTATACACCTGACAAGTGTATTGGGTGTGTTGGGGACACAAGAGACTTCTTGTATCTTGATTGCAGGGTTGCTTGAGAGGGAATACCTTTGACCACTTCCTCCCTGAGTTCGATAAACCTTGGGTGATCCACTTAAGGGAAAACTTGCTGCTATTCTACAAACCTCTGCACTTGGAGGCCCAACAACTGTCTACAAGAATAGAAGTGCGTAGACATCAATAGCATACAAAAGAATATAATGAGTATACTTACCAGCAATGAATTGAACAAGCTGAGATAGAGACTTAATTACATAAATAAAGTAATCACATATAGACAATAGCAACTGAGGATAGATTTGTCGAGTTTTTTAGATTGAATAACTGAAATAATTATGTAAATTCAATAGGAACCTCGTCTTCAACGAAGTAATGCGATTTTCGAACTTTCAGTATGAGCCAATATCGCTCTTCTTTTGATGCTTTCATGTACCATTCATGGAATCGTCGCATTTTTGTTGGCATATCCCGAAGCCTCTCAGAACTGACCAGAGGCTCCCCGTGAACAAATTTAGGTGCTACCTCAGCCTTGGGCATATCGCCGTGAATAATGTCATGAATAGACATATTACATTGCTTGTCCAATATCTTAGCCGTTTCCGGATCCATAGGTTCTCCCTCATATATTTGAGGTTCGGGTATGTGCACCTGGAGCGGGGGGAGCGATTGATTTGATTGTTTCCCCAGCTGGGGAACGTCTCTTTTGGTTCTTCGTCTACCACTAAGATTGTTTTGCTTGTTTCCCCAGTTGGGGGACGCCCGTTCTGATGCTTTCGCTACCACTCGATTGTTTTGCTTGTTCCCCCTGCTGGGGAACCTCTTTTGTGACGCTTCCTCTATTGCTTGATCTCCTCTGTTTCAGTGTCTTGGTTTCTGGTTTTATTTGGACCTCTAGCGCAGGTTGTTTCTTTTTAAAATGAGCATCCACTTCGGCCCGTACGACCGCATCGGTCTCCTCATCGGTCAGGTCGTAAGCCCTCTTGGGAGGAACCGGCGGTACTCTTGGGAGGGGCGACAACTGTCGCTTTGGGCGTCGGTTATCGCTCGATGGAGTGGTGCTATTCTTCCGCTTTTGTCCCTTAGTGGGTGGAGGCGGCTGCGTAGATTGAGATGGACTCGTGTTGGGGTCATGGATTGGACTTGGAGGTGGTGGACTTTTACTGGGAGGAGACGGTGACCTTGGAGGTGGACTTTTACTGGGAGGAGACGGTGGCCTTGGAGGTGATGGATTGTTTCTCGGTGGAGAAGGTGGCCTTGGTGTCGAGCCTAGAAACTTGATGTATTCTTTTTTCCAAATAATGAAGCCACTCGTGACTTCTCCCAGTGTCGTCTCCCCTTCACCTCCAGGGATGTCAAGCTGTAGTGACTGACACATCGGTTGAACTTCATCCACACCGACACGAGCATAGCTAGCTGGAATTGGATTGCACTGGTAGGTCGCTCCTGGTGCAGAAGGTAAAGCAAAGCCGACCGCCACCTTCATGGATATGTTCTTCAGTTCAACATGTAGCTCACAACTAGTCTTCTCCTTAATTGCATCCACGGTGTACACATCCATCATTGCATCATTACTGTGGCCCTCCGTGGGAGCCATGCTGCTTTTCCGTTGCGATGGGCCGACCGTACTGTCTGGTGCAGGATCTTGCTGTCGGAGTCCTTTAAGTTCATTAAGCTCCTGGCGATGCTCCTGTAGCATGGCTTCAAACCTCGCGAACCGCTCCGCATCCTCCTCTTTTTGCCGCTTTGTTTTTCTCGACCGGCTTCTGTACGTGTCAAGGTCCTCGGGAAACTCGATAACCCATGGACAAGAAGGTCCGAACCCTCTTGTTCGTCCAGCCTTTTCAGGATTCCCGAGAGCCTTTGTCAGCTCATCGTTCTCTCTGTCGGGAACAAACTTTCCCTCTTCAACCTCTTTTATCACTTTAATAAGTTCATTCTTGGGTGAAGAAACTTCTTTGGCTGCAACAATCTCGCCCTGTTTCTGGATCATACGGTGCCCCATGCCCGAGTACCCAATTTCTTGACCTCCTGGGCCAACGAGACATAGCTGGAGTGACCCCTTTAGCCTCCAGGCCAGCCTCAGCTTTATCCCACTTAGGCATGGCACTCCTGTAGCCACCTGTGCCCATATGATGGTGATATTTCTTTTTGGCTGCATTTATCTTATTCTTTTTGACATTGCCACAACTGGTGTCGAGTTCTTGTATTCTACAAATGCGGCCCAGTTATCCTTCTGCTTCTCTAGTGGGCCAGTGAATGGAGGAGTTTTTTCTTCAAGACATACTTGTGGTACAATCTTTTCTTCCATTCCTTGAATAGTTCGCCCATCTTCTTAAGAGCAAAGTGCTTGACTTTCCTCGTCATTTGTTGTGTGACGTCATCAGTCTCCAAGACTGGTAGGGTGAAATGTGTCATGAGAGAATTTCACATCGCATCTCTCGCTCTGTCATCTACAAAACTAGCCCCAGCTGGATCCCTTTTCTTTCCTGGCATATTCCAATTTCGCGTGGTGATCGGGACGGTGTCTCTAACAATCACTCCACATTGAGTTATAAATGCATTCACAGATTCTTTGGCCTCCAATGGTTGACCTAGCGGAGAGACTAAGTCAATGCTGAAATGGACATCAGCGGGCACCTTTTGTGCCGGGCCTCTTGTCCTTGTAGAAGATTGGCCGGAAGCGGAGGTCTAAGCGAAGAACCATTCGTCAGTACATATATACGAATCAATTAGTGCATCTATACTAGTGATCGATTGGTAGAGGCTTTATATATCTCAACGGAGTTTATTATTATTATGGTGTCTTCACCATGGTCTCCACCATGGTCAGCACCCTCGTCTCCACTATCGTCTCCACCCTCGTCTCCTCCAGACAAATTAAGATACTCGGAGCCATCGTAATAAGAACCCTAATACCCTCATCTATCATGTTGAGAAGATCCTCTTCATTCTGTCTACCGTCCATAGCTTAACTAATACAGAAAAAGAATATTGCATTAAGTAAAAGAATATTACAATTGCGACAACTCGGATACAGAAAAAAGATTACGTACTAATAATGGAACAATTTTGCATTAAGATATATAAAGTACAATAATATAAGATAAAGTACATTATTAATACATGTCGCTCATATCTCACTCATAAGATAAAGTACAATAATCAAACTAGTGAACTCGGCTGCCGCGTTTTGTGCCACGGCAGCTCTGCACCGAGAGAAGAGGAACCATCACCGGAGAATAGCTCGGGTGATCAGATCTGTGAACCTGACAGATATTGGAGAACCTGGTCTCCAAAAGATACATATATCGCTGTACGTGTTCATCCTCCTGCCTGATATGACGACATACCACCTCCTCAGAGACCGGCTCCCTCTACACGGCTCCTGGACCTCGTGGACGCCACTAAAGAAGCTCCAGGTCGATGATGATACCCAGATTCCTCACCAAGGTACGAGTCCTGACAGGTAGCACCTCCTAGTGCCAACCCGGCGGAGCCCAGGCTCAGACATCCCCGGAACTGACGGAGTCCAGTAGGCTCGGACGAGGAGGACGCGATAAACCTAAATAATAGCAATAAACAATCATAAAACATAAACAATAACTAAATCACTAAGTATTGCCCTAATAACACTAACCCTAAACCTAACACTAACTAAACTAACCCTAATTAACTAAGTATTCTAACTAACCCTAAATAAATGCTAATACTAATACTACTAACACTAACCCTAAACCTAACACTAACTAAACTAAACCTAATTAACTAAGTATTCTAACTAACCCTAACTAACCCTAGATAAATACTAATACTAATACTAACTAAATACTAATACTACTAACACTAACACTATGTACTATTGCGCTGGACGGGCGGCGGCGCGGGGGGACGAACGACACGGAGACGATGTTCCATATAAACTAAACTAAACTAAACTAAGGCCCTATTTTCACGCGGATGCCCGAACATCAAAAGAATTTTCACCTAAACTAAACATACCCTAAACTAAACTAACCATAAACTAAACTAACCCTAAACTAACCGTAAACAAAAATTAACCCTAAACTAACCCTAAACTAAACTAATCCTAAACTAAACTAACCCTAAACTAAACTAACCCTAAACTAACCCTAAACCAAAATTAACTAACCCTAAACCAAAATTAACTAACCCTAACCAAAATTAATTGGCTGCACAGCGATCACCTGAAGACGGGGGGGCGGCGTAGGGCGGAGACGGTACGGCGCGGGGCAGCACGGCGTGGAGACGGTGTGGGCGGCGAGCTCCACGGGCGCGGGCGGCGGCGGGACGGACGACGCGGAGATGGTGGCGAGATCCTCTCCACGGGCGCGGGCGGCGGCGGGGCGGATGGCGTGGGCGGTGAGCTGCTCTGGGAAGGTGAAAACAGGCTCTCCGGGTCGTGGCATGACCCGGGGTGGGGTGGGGTATTTATACCCCAGAACCTTTAGCCACGGGTTGTAATACAAACCGGGACTAAAGGTTCCCCTTTAGCCCCGATTTGTATTACAACCCGGGGCTAAAGGTGTTTTCGCCCGCCGCTCTTCCCGCGCGCGTACACCCTTTAGCCCCGGTTTGTAATACAAACGGGGGCTAAAGGGGGTCCTTTAGTCCCGGTTTGTATTACAACCTGGTGCTAAAGGTGGTTTTTGGTGCTAAAAAGAAAAATGGTTTATAGTTTTCAGAAAATTATGTATTATATATCAATTTTTTTAGAAAAAGAAGATCTATAGTTTAAATCTATTATCATACTTTATTATACAACTTAAATGGAATTATCTATTGTTTAACAAGTATTATATTTAGTACAAATGTTGGAAAAATATAGTTTATTATATAAAAACAGAAAAATACATATAATATACCAAAATATTCACAAAAAATAATATACTCATTAGAAATATAATATTTAATACTAAAACTAGTAACTAGGACTAAAACATATTTCCCGCCATTTCCCCCGCTTCCCGCCATGTTTTCCCGCTATTCCCCCGCTTCCCGCCATATTTTCCCGCCATTTCCCCCGCTTCCCGCCATGATCTCCCGCCATTTCCCTCTATATCTAGGCCGACCGCCATGTCCATCCATACATCCACACCTTCTCTCTCACAACAATGGACACCGCTTACTAGGCCTTTCTGACGCTCGAGGAGACCGAGGCGTTGTGCGCCTCCAGCTACCCATGCTCGCCGGGGTAACGGCTGCCTGCCGGCTGGATGCTAAGCACTGGAGGGGTTCCTGTTCCTCCTGTGCCTCAAGGTTCGGCCCGCCAGGCGGCCATCATGAACCACTTCTACCTCGAGCTCACGCCGGAGCAGCGGATGGATCCCCATTGGGATCCCGACAACCTCGACACCTGGAATGCCTTCTTCGCAAACCGGTGGGAAAGGGAGCTCGCCAGGTACGAGGGTGACGGCCCGCCCCCAGTGAACCACAACGAGGCCGGTCGCCGCCTATGGTGGGCGAACCGGACTATCACCGGCGTGATGCGCTACATCGCCATGTGAGACCATCCTCGCCTGAGGTACCCGCACTTTCACCAGCCGCATAGCCACAAGAATGGTGGTGGTGGTGAAGGCCTAGGGCGTACTGGGGTCGTCATCTGGGAGCTCCCTCCCTCGCGCGTCGTGAATCCGAGGCCGGAGTGGCAGGTGCCCCCTCCCTCGTTCCCCCGTGCACAAGCTAGGGAAGGGCTGAGGATCCAGCCGCGTGCTACGAGCGACGACGATGACGATGACGATTCCGAAGACGACCCTGAAGCTGTGTACTACAGGGTTAGATATGATTATGACTAATTTTTACGTTTTAATATTAATAAATGTCTGGCCACAACAAGTTGCAATACTACCTATTGAGATCGAGATAGTTCATATCCATATATATAAGCAGATCATTAAAAATAAAAGTTTAATAATATTGTACATCATCAACATCCACACATCTCTATTGTTAGGATTTTTTTCTAATCCGTAACCATGGAGCATCTTCCTTACTTAATGGGATGCTTGGGTCATCCTTCACAGCGAATGGCAGAATTTCATGAAACTTATCATAATCTTCTACATGCCTGTCTTATCCTCCACCCCCATGATGTTTCTTTTTCCTGAAAGAACTATGTGGTACTTTGGCTCATCGTATGCTGTATTCTTTTGCTTATCTTTCCTTTTTCTCGGTTTGGTAGAAATGTCCTTCGCATAAAAAACCTGAGCCACATCATTGGCCAGGACAAATGGTTCATTTTTAAACGCAAGGTTGTTGAGATCCACTGTTGTCATTCCATATTTCTTGTCTACCTCAACCCCGCCTCCTGTCAGTTTGACCCATTTGCACCGAAACAAAGGGACCTTAAAATAAGGTCCATAGTCAAGTTCCCATATCTCCTCTATGTAACCATAATATGTGTCCTTTTGCCCATTCTCGTCTGTTGCATCAAATCGGACACCACTGTTTTGATTGGTGCTCTTTTTATCTTGGGCGATCGTGTAAAATGTATTCCCATTTATCTCGTACCCTTGGAAAGTCAATATAGTCAAAGATGGTGACCTAGCCAACAAGTACAACTGCTCTCCAATATTTGTGTCATTCATGAGATGTGTCTGCAACCAACCGCCAAAAGTCCTCATGTGTTCATCTCTAATCCAGGAGCCAGGCTTCCCCGGGTTGTTAGAGTGTGCAATATTCTTGTGTTCCTCGATATACGGAGCCACCAAGGTGGAACTTTGTAGAAATGTGTAGTGTGATTTAGTGAGAGAATGTCCTTCCATACATATCCTTACTTTCTTTCCTAGCGTGCCTTTTCCACTAAGTCTACCCTCATGCCATGATTCAGGAACACCGATGGGCTTAAGGTCAGGAATAAAGTCAACACAAAACTCAATGACCTCCTCTGTTCCATATCCCTTTGAGATGCTTCCTTCTGGCCTAGCACGGTTATGGACATATTTCTTTAACACTCCCATGAACCTCTCAAAGGGGAACATATTGTGTAGAAATACAAAACCGAGAATGTTAATCTCTTCGACTAGGTGAACTAGGAGGTGCGTCATAATATTGAAGAAGGATGGTGGGAACACCAACTCGAAGCTGACAAGACATTGGACCACATCTTTCTGTAACCTTGGTAGACTATCTAGACTGATTACCTTCTGAGAAATTGCATTGAGAAATGCACATAACTTCACAATGGGTACTCGAACATTTTCTGACAGGAGTTCCCTCAATGCAATCGGAAGCAGCTGGGTCATAAGCACGTGGCAGTCATGAGACTTTATGTTTTGAATTTTTTTCTCTGCCATATTTATTATTCCCTTTATGTTCGACGAGAAACCAGACGGGACCTTGATACTATAAAGGAGTTCAAAAAATATTTCCTTCTCTCCTTTGGTAAGAGTGTAGCTAGCAGTACCTTCAAACAACTCTAGATGCATGCCGTCTCGATCTTTCATACGTTGTTGGTCCTGCCGTCCTTCAGGTGTATCTTTGCTCTTCCCATACACGCCCAAGAAGCCTAGCAACATCACACAAAGATTTTTCGTCACGTGCATCACGTTAATTGCAGAGCGGACTTCTAGGACTTTCCAATAGGGTAGCTCCCAAAATATAGATTTCTTTTTCCACATGGGTGCGTGATCGACATCGTCCTTTGGAACAGATTGTCTACCAGGACCCTTTCCAAAGATTACTTTTAAATCCTTCACCATATCAAATACATCATCACCAGTACGGCGGATAGGCTTACACCGGCTGTCTGCCTCACCATTGAAATGCTTACCTTTCTTTCTTAGGGTATGCGTGGGCGAAAGAAAACGACGATTCCCCAGGTACACATTCTTCTTACATTTATCCAAATATATACTTTCAGTCTCATTTAAACAGTGTGTACATGCATTGTATCCCTTGTTTGTCTGTCCTGAAATGTTACTAAGAGCAGGACAATCATTGATTGTTATGAACAACAACGCTCGTAGGTCAAATTCCTCCTGCTTGTTCTCATCCCACATACGTACACCTTGTCTGTGCCACAACTGTAAGAGTTCTTCAACTAATGGCCTTAGGTACACATCAATGTCGTTGCCGGGTTGCTTCGGGCCTTGGATGAGCACTGACATCATAATGAACTTCCCGCTTCATGCACAGCCAAGGAGGAAGGTTATAGATACACAGAGTCACATGCCAGGTGCTATGACTGCAGCTCTACTCCCCAAAAGGGTTCATGTCATCTGTACTTAGACCAAACTATAAGTTCCTCGCATCACCTATAAAGTCCGGAAACTCTCTCTCGATTTTTCTCCACTACGACCCATCAGCGGGGTGTCTCAACATCTCGTCTTCCTTACGGTCTTCCATGTGCCATCGCAACAACTTGGCATGCTCTTTGTTCCTGAACAAACATTTTAACCGTGGTATTATAGGAGCACCACATCACCTTGGCAGGAACCCTCTTTATGCGACGCTCGCCCTCAACATCACCAGGGTCATCTCGTCTTATCTTATACCGCAATGCAGTGCATACTGGGCATGCATCCAAATTCTCGTACTCCTCGCCGCGGTAGAGGATACAGTTATTAATGCATGCATGCATGTATCTTCTGCACCTCTAATCCTAGAGGACAGACAACCTTCTTTGCTTTGTAGGTACTAGCGGACAGTTCGTTATCCTTTGAAAGCAACTTCTTCATTATTTTCAGGAACTTTTCAAATCCTTTGTCAGTCACACCGTTCTCTGCCTTCCATTGCAGCAATTCCAGTGTGCTACCCATTTTTTTGTGCCCATCTTCACAATTTGGGTACAACAATTTGTTGTGATCCTCTAACATCTGCTTGAACTTCAACCTCTCCCTTTCAGTTACGCATTCTTCCTGGGCATCAGCAATGGCCCGACTAAGATCATCATCGGGCAGATCTGATCCCGTTCTTCATCAATGTCTTCCATTGTAGTACCATCGTATTTAGGGGATATAGTAGGGTAGTCGTTATCATTCTCTTCTTCTTCGTTGTCTTCCATCATAACCCCTCTTTCTCCATGCTTGGTCCAACAATTATAGACGGTCATAAAACCGGACCGAAACAGGTGGCCGTGAAGGACTCTTGAGGAAGAGTATTCCTTATGATTCTGACAGACACCACATGGACAAGACATAAAACCATTCCGCCCGTTTGCCTTGGCCACAAGGAGAAAAGAATGAACGCCTTTAATGAACTCGCTAGAGAGTCGGTCAACGTACATCCATTGCTGGCTCATCTGCATTATATAATTAATTAAGTAAACATAATCATAATTAATTAGTACTAATCTAAAAAACAAAACTAAAGCCAGCAACCGGGACTAAAGATATGATGAACCTTTAGTCCCGGTTGGAGGCACCAATCGGGACTAAATGTGGATGTGGCGACAACATGTCGACACTATGTCCTCAGTGGGAAGCACTAAGCCAGTAAATGATGACACTATTTTGGGTGGGTGGCAGCACTATGCCAGGGGTGAGTGTGTCGACATTATGTCATCAGTGTCCGACACTATATTGTGTTGCTTAATCTATAAATAGGTATGCATTCTTGTGAAGAACTGCAAGATGGTGTGCGACACCACTACGGCAGAGCTTCTCGAAGATGTCTTAGGATCCCGTCCTCAGACATCTTCGAGGAGCTCGCCATAGAGGCACTCCCTAATATGTGAATTATTTTAGTTACCCGGCGTATTAATCTATAGCTAGAGAAGTTATTAACTCCATGATGGTGCGAGAGGGACACCACTTTGGCGGAGCTTCTCTCGAAGATGTCTTAGCCATTTCAAGCTTCTCGAAGATGTCTTCTTATCAAGCTTTTATGAATTAATCCTATCTTTGTTATAATTTTTTCAGTTTGTTGAACGCATGTAGACGAAGAAGGATATTTTGCCCAGCTAGTTAGAATGATGAACTCACGCATGTGTGTGCTTCTAAAATCAAATTTCGAGACTATGTGCCAAAACAAGATATATAGATAGAATCCACATATTGTGATATTTACCTTAGAGTTCCTTACATTAATACAAAATAGATAGAATCTAAACATCAATCTCATGTTATCATTGCAAAAATTACTACCAAACAAAATCCACAAATCCATCTACAAGATAGAGCATGAAATGAGCTAATATAGCAATGAGAGTTCAAAGGATGAAGTTGCTCACCTTTTAGAACCTTTGGATAGATGGAGCACCACAAAATATAGACAAATCTTGAAAGAAAATTGGGCATGAACTCGAGCTTGAAGCAAGAAAGAGAGAGAGGAGCCACCAGCTTGAAATGGTGGCTCGGGCAGGTGGGGGAAGAAGATATAGCCAGACCTTTAGTCCCGATTCGTGTCTAGAACCGGGACTAAAGGTCGTATAACAAACCGGGACTAAAGGGTCTGGCGCCCGACCCAGCCTGCCTGAAACCCTTTAGTCCTGGTTCGTGTAAGGTCCCGTTTGAACCGGGGCTAGTGCCTGCCACCCCCTGGGGCCAGATCTAGCCGTTGGGACCGGGACATTAGTCCCAGTTTTTAGCAAAACCGGGACTAATACCTCTGGACCAAAGGTCCGTTTTCTACTAGTGTCTGCCACATCTCCAAGGCCCTAGGACCACCGGAGGCGGAGCAGAACGACGACGTCACCGGCGAGGGGTGCGGAACCCTAGATGGGGTTTTCTCCTTGGAGTCTCCTAGCGGCTGCTGTACGCTTGTATTATCTTATTGGCACACCCACTTTACAAGTTCACAATGTGCCTAAGTGCACCTATTATATATAGCTAGCTCTTAACATCTAGTAGTCTGCTTCTCTCCCGGAAATCCACTTTGGCTCGTATGTGTACATGCACCACTACTAAAAAGACATGCTTCAAAATGTTAAATTTTTTTTAAAAAAATATCCGGTGTATATATTGACATTCTATATTTGTACACCAAGTTTCAAGAAAAAAAGATATTTTATGTGGATTGTGTAAAAAAAGAAAAAAATGGTGTTGCAAAATAGTTTTTCACAAGATTTATTTTGTCTTTTTGTACATACCTCAAAAAAAATCTCTTCTCACTGCAAACCTTTGTGTGAAGACATAGCATGTCCGGATGCGCACCCGGTATTTTGTTTCAGATTTTTCAACATTTTGAAATTCATATAAAATGCATTTTTCATAATAGGTGCATCTGGACCTAGGAGCCAAATCACCATATCCGCTTCTCTCCTCTCTTCTCTTCTCATCCTTCACCTCAGCAAAAATATGTTTTATTTTATTTTATAATGTGCTAACATCAGCTTTATTACACTTGCTTTTGCTCTAACTTATACGAAAAGCAATAGCAACTTTCTAAGGCTCAAGGATCCGATCAGTATATGCAGACTTGCAGGAACTGAAATAAGCATGAACAAAAGTGGTACGCTCTCATCTTTACTGCTACCACCGGGCCATTTTGTAAGTTGCGCATAAAAGTCACAATTTAGTTTCGACCGGCATTTAAGCTCACTAGGAATTTATGAGGTTTTTTAGATGACACAAGAAAAAACGCTCTTATGTTTTTTGTGTCGGAAGTAAAAAACAATCTTTTCTTTATTACATCGATGCACACATAGAAGCGTCTAAAAACTAGAGCTCAGGGCTTTAAAAAATGCGGATATATCTCCACAATAAAATGTGTCCGGATACACTCATATTTAAATAAAACTGAGTCACTTATTTTTGGGCCAAGGCGCTCGGGATGCGGCTGTCGTCGGTCACCTCGACCTGCCAATGTAAAAGTCACTATAGTATGAGCACATTCAGTCCACCGTGATCCTGCGCATAGAAATTCTAGGTACAACAGCTAATGACAAAAACTAGCTATTGTGTCAACTAGGTTCCTAGTACTAGAAGAAATATGCAACCCCAAGGACATGGTTGAAAAATGGAGCATGGGTATCTACCTACACCTGGCATTAGAATCTACATCCAAATTATTCGAAATGTTGCAACTTCAAAATCCAAGCAAAAAAGCACAAAAATAGGTCTTCTAGATTACTACCCTGGTACAACACAAAATAAGCACACATGATTTATAAGCATTTACCTACAAGATAGATAGCAGAACACACCTATTGGCATCCCCTCCCGCGACGCTCCCCGTGGGCGTCGGGGGGGGGGGGGGGGGGGGATCCTCAAGCGCCTCACTGTGTTCTTTAGTCTGCACCTGCGTGCCAGTTCATCAGGAGTACTGTCTACTTTCTCGGATGCTGACTGGGCTGGTTTTCCAGATGACAGGCGCTCTTAGGGGGGCTATGCTGTGTTTCTGGGTCCTAACTTGATTGCCTGAAGTGCATACAAGCAAGCCACGGTCTCCCGCAGCAGCACCGAAGCCGAGTACAAGGCTCAATGCAACCGTTGAGCTTATATGGGTTCAGTCCTTACTTCAGGAGTTGGGAGTTTCCCAACTTCATCCTCTAGTCCTTTGGTGCGACAACATCGGTGCTACGTTTCTACCGTCTAACCCGGTGTTCCATGCACGGATCAAACACATTGAGATTGACTATCATTTTGTGAGGGAATATGTTGCACAGAAGCTACTACAAATCAAGTTCATCTCGTCGAAGGATCCACTTACATACATCTTCACCAAGCCTCTACCTTTTCCCATGTTTGAGGTCTGTAGGCGCAATCTCAACCTTCTTGATGCTTCAGGTGTGAGTTGAGATTGAAGGAGGGTGTTAGATTTGCATAGCTGTAGTATTATGTATTATACAGACCGTCAGCCGTTCTCATGTATTGGTACTATGTACCCCATATATGTATATGTGAGAGAGAGATATGCCACGCCTAGAGGGTTGAGCAAGTGCCCCCAAACCCTAAGTCTAATACAAGTGAAGGCAAGGCGAGACACTGGACGGAGCGACACCATCGGAAGTCTTGGGAGCAGTCATGGCGAAAGCGGGCGAGAACCAGGCGCTGTCCTGGTGGCTGATGCTCCAAGTGTGGAGCCAGCCGGCCCGGGTTCGAGTCCCAGCTGTGGCAATACTCGAAACATCGAGCCCATTTTTTCTCATGGCGAAAGCAGGTAGAGAGATTGCTCAAACCGATAAAAGACAAGAGGGAAGAGGGAAAATGGAGATGCTGCCTTGGAGTCCTAGTAGACGGGGAGTCTGCCAAGGGGCAACCTTTGCCCCTCTGGGCCACGGCGGCGACATCCGCGGATGCCGTTCCCTTCCTAAAGGCGTTGTGTGGCTTATCTCCATTCCTCTGCTTCCTCCGGGTGAAAACCCAAGTCCCGCGGATCGGGCGGTGGCGGCACTCCGGTGTCGTGATCTTCTTGAAGACACCGTCTGGGAGCTCACGGCTAGCGGCTCTCCGACGGTCCGATGGCGGAGGTGACTCTTCGTTTGGCGATCTTCGGCAAAGCTTCCCCCTTTCCCTTCCCTAGTGGTGCTTCCTTCGTGTGTCTCGGTCCGTGGGCTTCGTGGGTCGGTTCCCGGGGGTGGTCGGCTTCCGGTGGCGTTTCTGCGACGGAGGGGTTCTGCCGACGGCGTGCGTGTTCGTTTGCTTGCCCTTGGGGGAGCTCCGGCCCGACACTGTTGCTGTCCAGCTCTGCTCCGAGTCTTCGTAGTCTTTGTAATGGCCGATCCCGTTGCTCGCGCTTCCGGTGGTAGCGTCTTCGGTAGTGTGCGTGGGTGTGTGGTTTGGGTTGTAAGCTGGGTTCAGCACTCTGTATCCTTTTCGCCGTTGTTGGCTTTGTTAATTCAAAGCTGGGCACAAGAGTGCCTGTTTTCTAAAAAAAAAAATGGAGTGGGTCCAAAGTGGGCTGGCTTACTCAGCCTATTTAATAATTCCCAAGAGTAGCTGGGCTCGCCGGACCGGGTCATCTTGGTGTTAGGTCCTTTAATATTGTTTCCGTCATTCACACTTGCATGATGAAAAGATGAGACCATCTAGACTTTCTGATAAGAAGGCTACGAAAGGAACATCATAAAATTAGATGAACTTATTCTCTAAGGTCAGCATGCTTGCAATTGACATTTTCTCCCTCATTATCCTTCTAGTGTATAACCTCTCTATGTCCACTCTACCAAATATTGGAGAAAAACATACATAAGGGTCACATCTCGTAAAAATAGACGACCGTCGCTCAGGCATCTGCAAGACAAGAGTGTGTAGAGGGAATTGGGCATCTAATATGCAGATTCTAGGGTCGATGATTTATTTGACAGACATCTCTCAGACTCAAATCGGCTATCCGTAGATTTGAACTGCAGACTAGGTAAGGTAACCTATGTCAGATAGGAGCTGCGCTCAAATGAATAACACAGTGTATCTAGACTATCTAGATTATGCGTCCTCATAGGCATAGTACTAGTTCATATGTTGTCGTCCTCCAATATCCCAGACTACACACGGTTGAAAGGTTGATTTTATATTTGCGGATCACAAGTCATAGTGAGGCCAACATGCAAGTATTTATACAATAGCCATCACTGACGTTCTCGCTATTTTTCATGTGATTGGCATTCAACTACTCATTTCATGAAGCTTTCATCATCTAAAGTTCAACTATAATGATCACATGATTCTTCACGCATACATGCATGCTAAAAGAATAAAATAGTTTCTGAATGACTTGATCAACACTTATCGCATGCTTACCTAACAAAAACTATATATAACCTAGTCTCACATTTACTTACCTGCCTTAGGAATTAGCATGTCAAAGGTCCAATGTTACATGCGGTTAGATATTTTTTTCCGAATATTTAGGATACCCTGAATTATTGGAGGAAAACAAAGGAACATGGTAATCATACATGCATAACTTAGAAGACTCATTTCTCCAAGTAACTTATTGATCTGACAATTTGATAATCATTGTATACAATTATTGTTGCTGCGAGACTAACAAGATTTTCTTTCCATTTCTGTTAGATTTTTCCGGTTCCGGTGATTCTTTGTTTGGAATTTTGAACAACCCTTCATTTGGAAATATTTGAACAACCCACATTTGGAGCAAGATGGTTGCGTGGCTGGAATGCTACGTCGTTGTCTTCGGTTTCAGAAGACATAGCAGCCACGAATTGTGGATATGGGGTCTAGCGCTAGATGTGGATAATACGATTTGTGAATGTAGCAGTTTTCGTAGTAGTGTTATCCGCTTTGCCTTTTCTTAAGGATGGGTACTGTAAGCACTTTCATTGGAAACACTTATTTGATTACACCAGCCGGCTAACCATTAGAACATGGAAAACTTAAATACAGTACAAGGTGGAGCTTCAACTGTGGATTGCATCTAACAGCTCCAATCAACTGATGCACACTAGCTAGGCTAAGCAAACTCTGAAATTACTGTAGTTGTCTCGAAAGTGTACTGCATCACGACTACAGAAGCTTTCGTTTCATCAGAACATGGAATTCTTCTTAAATACAATACAAACGGAGCTGGTCATCACATATCCACTGCTAGAGCCATCTATATGTGCAATAGGCTACTTACTCTTCGACTAAGGATTACTTCTAACACCTCCAACCGATCGATGCAAACTACTACACTAGGTTAAGCAAATTCTAAAACTTACATATTACTGTAGTTTTCTTGACATCGTACTGCGCCATGAAAAAACGTTGTTGGCTTCTCGCAGGCTCCTCGACCTTCTGCACTCGACCTCGGCAGCATGCCTGCCCAGCCAGGTCTCTCTTCCTCACCTCGATGGGTTTTAGAGATATCTCATCCCCATCTTCCTGAAAGGATGCTAGTTTTTCGTATTGGCGTTGTCTTCAGACAAATGCCCCTCTTTTGTTCATACACGCGATGAAAGACATTTGAGCATATTGCAGAGACATAAACACAACACTGATAGATGCATGCTAGTCAAAGACATTTGAGCTCAGTTTATAGAGTCAATGCTAGTATACATCAATTGCTAGATCATAGTATTGGACTCTCATGACCAATGATGCATCATGACTAACCATGACTTCTAGTTCCTCTAGTGTACTCTGAAGAACTGTGCCCTTAGTAAACCTAAATCTCAAAATGTCAACTGAGCTAACATGGTGACCCAACTGATCGAAGGGTAGGCAAACTACGTACCACCGTGCTAACGCCGAGACTACCCGAGCAAGCCCTATCCTGCCACATGTCCACGCGACTTGCACAAAAAGAAATCGATGTAGCAGCAGGGGTGGCGGCCATGGGATCTAGAGGCGGATCCAGGGAGGGGCGAGGGGTGGCCAGGCCCCCCTATGGTTCGCCCCCCTCAAGTATATGCAGCAGGGGCTAGAACTAATTTTGATGCTAAACACTAATCGTAATACTTTGTCCATTAGCCTAAACCAGTGTATGCAACGTGCTGATTGCTGAAGTTTTAGGCATCGCCTCTTGCCAGGTTCGTTCGTGCGGGTTTCCAGGAACTGCCCAAGGTCCTGGGCATCCTAATCGGGGCCTAGGGCTTCTCGGATAAAGTTCCATAAAAACCGAGCCGTAGGGCAAGTGAACATTATCTGAGTTCCCGTTTCCGGGATCATACATAATGGACATAACCCATCCCCTGGCCCCTATCGTCGGGTTACCTATATGCCCGAAGGAAGACGGCCGCGAAGCAGCTGCCACACGAAAATCTCCGTCTTCAAGGGTAGAGGTGCTTTCCACAGGTGTTTGGTCCAAGGCATGGCGGGCCCTCTAAATAGGGCCCTATATGCCGAGCTAACAGAGAATTCGCCTAACGGGGTCAAACTCCAAGACACTAAGTCTGTCCCACTTGGGAGAGAATCAGGTAGGTTAGCCTTCAGGGCCTGCCACTCAGCTATCTCAGAACCTGTATATGATCTCAAATCCATTGGTTGGCCTTATTTCTTTTACTGCATGTAGATTATATATAACATGCTCCCTGTGTAAGTCTCATTGCAAATTGAAGGGCAAGTACTTGGTTTTTCTTCATTCACATGTCTGCCATGTGATTTGATCATATCATATGATACGAAAAATTATATTTTAAAGATCGTGGGTGTCGTTATTGTAGTCATTGGAGGAGTGTACTTGTATTAGGAATGAGGTTAAATCGACTCTTAGTTGTGTAATGATCTGCCTTTTCTAACCATTCTATCCTACTGAAACCAATGTGATGTCTATCTGTAGGTACAATATTGAAAATCATATTATTTGTTCAACTTAGTATTTCATGAATCCAGTTTTCCTGCCAATGCATTCTTATAATTTAATTAAGAGTCATATGTGCAGATGTTCTGTTTAACTACCTTACTTTACTGACATTATTGATCACTCAATATCAGAATTTTGCTCCTTTTGCTTTAGTTTTCAGAGACACCGTGCAAGAGAGAGCGTAAATGTAGAAAAGCTAGGAAAAATGGAGGATGTGATTACTTCTGTAAAATCTACAAGCTCTTCCTTCTATAAACAAACTTATTGCTGCTTTATTATAGCACTTAAATTTATGTTGTGTGTTGGTGCATAAACTAAAAAAATGATGGTTACTGGGATGCTGCAATATCAAAATCAATGAAATGTACTCCTTTCTCTTCTTATAAAACAAACAAAGTAACCTTTCTTTTCTTTTCTGCTAAACATTTTGTTAGATTTCTTGTTCGACCATAGATTTGAAATGCAAAAAAACATAAGAAACACAAGAACCGGAGTGTCTTCGGTAGAAACTGGAACCTTCATCATAATATCTTGTAAGTAGCAATTTAAAAAAAGATGTGCACAAACAAAACAAAATGGGTGCTAAGCTGCTTCTGAATTCACCGACGAATCATAAAATCACATGCGCTCTCAAAACAAATGAAATGCACATACACTATAACACATACCAGTATAGCTTATAAATAAACTAGATGTGAAGACAACCTCATCGCTACAATTATAGAATGTTGAGACATCAAGCTGATCTTGGCAGAACTGTAGTTTTGTAGCCATGTGGGTGAGTGTGTACGAGCATGATGGAAATTCTTATTGTTCCGGGGGTAAAGGGTCACAACTGCTGTATCATATATAATTGTTTGTGCAACATACATATCATCCTGGTGTTGTGATAATTATTACATGATCATTTAATGTGTCACCGTACATCACCTGAGGAAACCTTAACTGAAGTGAGCATCCTTCCAACTTTAAGAACACCACATTCTGAATATGGAGAGGGAATCTTGTAAAAGAGAGGGGAACTCAAAAGATAATATCTTGCAAGGAAGGATGTAAGAGACAACATTGTTTTTGGTGACATGGCTACTAACTTTCATTGGCGACAGCTAATTGGGAATGGTACAATAACTAATAACTTTTGTTTCTTCCATAGCAAAACATGAGAAAGTTTGCTAAATGACACGACGAGAACACATAATGAGCGCTAAGAGGGGTTGGAGACGAGGGAGGGCATTGATCTGTCAACCAACGGTGCTCGTAAAAGGGACCGTGAAAACAGGGTAAGGTGTGAATGATGTGCTCTTTTAATAGAGGGTGTGAGCAATGCAACTTTTTAATAGGGGTGTGCAAGATGCAGTGGAATGAAGAAGAAAAAAGTGCTTCTCACTCGGTTGGTCAGGGCTGAGATAAGTATAGTACACTCCTTCATCCTAAAAAAAGATGTCTTAACTTTGTCTAAATATACATGTATCTTTACACATTTTACTATGTAGATATATACAAATCTAAACAAAGTTGAGACCTCTTTTTTTAGATCGAGACCTCCTTTTTAGGACAGAGTGAGTTATCAGAGAATGCATGATCAATATTTCATGTTTGGAGGGATGTTACATGTTAGGCTTCTACCATACTAGATTTTTCCATGTCCATCTAGCCAAAGATCCAACTAATGACCACAATGTGCACGAGTACACCTTAAAATAGAACTCGTGAAATATTCCAGTAATTTTGTTGGTACTTCTATATCAATATAAATATGTATTACACATAATATATATATATATATATATATATATATATATATATATATATATATATATATTTTGTCTCATTTGCTTTCTTAAGCCGTGGCAACGCACGGGTGTTCAACTAGTATCTGAAAATTAAGACTACTCCCATTTTACAAAGGTAAACTATGCAGAAGCTGCATGCTGAGGAAGCAGTTTTTAACTTTTGATAATGCCTACTCGAATATCATGCTTACAGTTAACAGTAGGAATAACCTGTTGGTTAGATCAGGCAGATAATTCTACATAGTCTAGCTAGATGGTAGATTGGATTATTAATCATGCATATGTGTCGGCATCACTCCCTGGAATCCTGAATCAACAACCCCAGCCAGAAGGGTACAAAAGATATGAACAGGCATTCGCCGATTTTTTTTTTGAACGGGAAGAGGCCCGAAGGCCCCAGAAGCTCCATTAAACGGTGGGCACAATTACAAAGAGGACCTTGAAAGAAAAAGATAAAGCAAACTGGTCCTCGCAATTTACAAGAAGGACCCCGGAGAGGGGAGGTAAACAGCAATCAGGTCCTTCGTCTCCACCGTTAGCACACCGAGATCTCGAACACCGGCCGCTGGCGACGACGCCGGGGACTACGCCACTTGGTTCGCCGTCAGGATGGATCGCCGTGATGAGATCAGAGATCCTCCGTATTGGCTCTATGGCCTGGAGGAAGAAGACCCTCGGAGCAAGAACTCTCGAGGTGCGGCGAGGCCCCTTTGGCCAAGGATAGCGACGGTGCTCCTCACCGTCGCTTGGGATTAGCCGCAACTTGAGCTTCGCGAGTTCCCTCTGGCGTCGCAAATCCGCTCGAAGGATCACCACCCATCTCCTTCTCCCCTCGCCGCCACGGCCGTCCAGAGAAGGAAGGAAGGGAAGATCCGGCCAGCAGACCTCGATGCTAGTGATAAGCTTCCTGGCTGGATCAAGGCGCCGGGAGCCGCACCACCATCTCTCCTCGCCACCGTGGCCGGCCAGAGAAGGAAGCACAACTCCATCCGCCTTTACCAGTGCAGATCTCTCCCCACAGCTCCACCACCCCCCGCCTCCACGGCCGGCCAGTGGGGAAGACTCCGCGGAGAAGAACTGCACCTGCAGGAAGACAGCGACGACTCTTTTATTGAAAGGTGTGGCGGTTCTCATTACCACCTCCGGCTCCGGCCATGGGAGCACGAACAGGGCAAAGAAGAACCCTAGACTCCAGATCCTGCCGCCCCGATCTAGAGATCCACCACCTACGGGCAGAACGCCCACTACCGGCAAACAGCCACTAGCACTACAGCTAACTACTCCGGCATCCCTCCTCCACCTCCCGCTGGCTACTCCGGCGAGAAAAGCTCGGGAGGGATCCGGTCTCTGGTGGGCGACTCTCAAAGCAAGGGAGGGGCGGAGCGGAGGGGAGGGGGGGGGAGGAGGGGGCTCACTAGGCGCTAACTAACTATAGATGGCTCCATTCGCCGAATAGATGCTGACCGGAGGACCCAATAATAATGCGGCGAACATGCGCACACACACGTACCGCCACATAGTATAATATTTGTATTAGGTATGACCACTCGCATCTTTTTCTGGATGCAATCAACTCAGTGTTATGCCTAGCTATGCTAGCTAACTGTAACTCATGGAGAGAAAAACATAACGATAGGGCAGTCGTACGGGCCGTCTCTCTCCCGCAAAGAAAAGTAGGCGGCGGCTAGGGTTCCTCCCTAGCCTACCGCCTGCCATCCGTGCCTCGTCTCCGCCGTCTACGATCGGAAATTGACGGGTCCCCGCCTTCTCCGGTTGTCGCTCCGGCGGTCGGAGGGGGTGGGGACCTCGGACCTACGCTCGGCGTGGTTAAAGGGTCCCTAAAGTTAGAATTTGGTCAACCGACATCGATGCTATGGTGGCTATGGCGACGTTGTGCGGGACAAGAATAAGGTATACCCGCCTCCTATTCCATCTCGCCGTCGGCGATCTCGTCGGTGGTGCCGAGGAGGGCGGGAACTCGTCTGGTCGCTGCTTCCATGGAGTGGTCGATCTTGTCCAGTCTACGTGTGGTCTAGGTTTGGTGTTTGAAGATTTGGATCAATTCAAGGGTTCAATGACGATGACTTCGGCTCTAGGGTGCTGGTCCTTAGGGGCACGTGCACGAAGACTTCCCGACTGTCATCAACAACGACAAGTCGGCTCTGGTAAGGGAGCAGCGACAACGGCGCGTCGGCGGCTCGCTCTGGCAGCAGTAGTGGTCGTTAGGTGGTTCAAGTACCTCCATGTAATGTTTATTATGTTTGGTGTGTGTTGTACTTCTTGTGAACTCGTGGAATAGATCCAAATTTTTCTCGCAAAAAAAACTGTAACTCATGGATACATGTTACTAGATAATTAATCGATCAGAAAAAAGGAAAACAGATAGAAAAGGAGTACACAGTTTTTGCTCAGTGATTTTACGAACAGAGTTACAGAGATGTATTTTTCGGCCTAGGGGAACCAGCCACTGGCGACAAAGAGGACGAATGAGCCTTTTATGTCGTCCACCTCACCTGCTAACAAGGCCTTGGCCTTGGGCTTTCCCACCACCACCAACAGGCGGGCTGGACGAGAAGATAGCCCCAATGAACGTCGTTATATTTGCGTTAGCTTTGGTTGGGCTAATATTAAGAAGGAAGAAAAACAGAATGGAAAGGCGTGATATTTGCGTTAGCTTTGGTTGGGCTAATATTGAGAAGATATGTAGCGGTGTATAAAGCTTCAGCCCAAGATTTTGAAGGAAGAGAAGACTGAATTAACATAGTGCGAATGATATCATTGAGGGATCGAAGAACACGTTCTGCTTTGCTATTTTGAGGGGAAGTATAAGGACATGAAAAGCGAACTAAGATGCCATGTTGAAGGAATAAATTGCGATTTCCTGAAATTGTGAAATTCACGGCCATTGTCAGATTGAATATAACGATATTGGGAGAAAGAAGTGAACAGAAACATAGCGTTGGAAATTTAGAAATATGTTATGAACATCGAATTTGTTGCGTAATGGAAAAGTCCACACAAAGTGAGTAAAATCATCAAGGATGACGGGCATAATATTTGAATCCAGAAATACTTGCAGTAGGAGATGTCCATAGATCACAATGCAATAGTTCGGAGGGAAATGTGCTAGCGGAGCTAGAAGAACTAAAGGGAAGGCACACATGTTTGCCCTGCTGACAAGACTCACACATGGCCAAATCATGAGTGTCGCGATTACATGGAATAGCAAATTCACTAAGGAGAGATGATAGGGTAGCACTATGTGGATGACCAAAACGCTGGTGCCAAAGGTCAACCGAGGCGGCCATGGAGGTTGGTGGAGCGATGGTGGGAGTTGCATGGAGGGAGTATAGATCACCGGAGCTATTGAAGCGAGCGATCTCCACCTTGATCAGGTAGTCCTTTACAGATAAACCAAAAGGATCAAATTCGACAGAAACAAGATTATTGCGAGTGAATTTGCAAACAGAAATCAGGTTTTTAATGAGGGATGGAGCAACAAGAACATCACGAAGAAGGAGAGGTTTAGTGTGAGTAGGGATATGAGATTGGCCAACACATGAAATAGGAATAGATGAATCATCCCCAAGAGTAATATAAGAAAAATGAGATGAAGTAAAGGAAGACAACATATTACGCGATGAGGGCATGTGGCTAGAAGCACCAGAATAAAAATTCCAATCTGTACTTGAGTCACCTTGGGTAGCAAAGTTGTTCATGGCCTGAAGAAATGCAGCTTGATCCTAGTTCTGCATCAAGGTGGGTAGAAGATACGGTGCAAGTGTTTGTGTAGCCATCTAGAGCATCGGTGATGGGGGATGCAGCGAAGAAAAGCCCCCACCGTCGGCCTGGTAGATCGGTGCAGCTTGATAAGGCAGATGCGGTGGGGCACCGTATGAGTGGTAGACCAGGGTGGCGTAGTCGGTGTTTCGCGGTGGCCATGAGGTGAACAAACCAGGAGAGCCTAGCCGCGCAAGAGCTGGTGTAGGCAGGCAGGGCAACAACCGGGGATGGTGCAGTCCACGACATCGACCAAGCCTGGACAAGCCTCGTCCAAGGATCATGACAGGGCACCAGGTCGAAGCTGCGAGAGGTGCTAATGGCGGTGGAGGTGCAGCAACTAGAGCCGGTGGTGCAGATGGAGGCAGAGCCACTCGTGGAGGCCGGTATGTAGGGTTTCTGCTCCTGTAGTTCAGACTCGGACACCATCTAGGGGGCGGTGGAGTCGTTGGCGTGGGGAGCAAGGCAGCGGGAGTAGATGACATTGGACGTGGCGTGGCGGTGAAGACTTGAGGATGAGCATCCTTGCGAGTTTGCTATTGATCGGCCCGTTGGAGGAGGGAGCACACTTCGGAGAACGAGGGTAACAACCGCATTAAGGGGATGAAGGAGGACTGTTTATTGAAGCGGTCGCTGAGTCCGACGAGGAGGATGTTGATGACTTGACGGTCGTCTACGGGATCACCAAGTTCACGCAGCTTGTCAGTGATGGCCTTAATACGCTGGCAGTACACGCCAACATGGGCGTCACCTTGCACCGTGTTGCGGAGTTCTGTGTGGAGGCCATTGACACGGGCATCAAAATTGTCTTGGAAGAGTTCATGGAGAGCCGCCCAAATATTGGCGGTAGTGGCAGCTTGACAAACCACCAAGTTGAAGATCTCGATGGAGACATGTTTGTAGATCCACTATATTATGGCAAGATCATCTTTCACCCAACGAGCATCATGATGATGAGGAACGGAATCCGCAGCGACGTGATCGCGAAGATTGCAAGGACCGAGGTGGATGTCGAAGAGATGAACCCAATGGTAGTAGTTGTGCTTGGCTAAATCTAGAGTGATAGGGATGAAGGGGCTACCATCGTCTATGGTGTCGGTGAGAGAGATATGAGAAGCCATTGGGTGAGACTGAGGTTGGGAAGAGGAGGATGAGGTGAGGGAGGCGGCGACGTTGGCCGTTTTGCGCTCGAAAAAGCCTGGAGGCGGTGGTGGCAGCGAGGTGGGAGGGTTTCCCATGCCCTAGGAAGGATAGTCTGATACCATGTAAAGGTTGTAATTCTCTCTTGATTGATTTGATCAAAGGGTACGGGGTTTATACAGGACAAAACTAGACCGAGTCATAACCGAATTGGGCCAGATTTAATCTTGCAAAACAAGTAAACCTAAACTAAAGCGATTTAGTCTATCAGAGTATTCGAGTTCCTGGTTCAGGGACAATGACAAAAATGAAAATTCAGATGAAGCACGGAGTCCAGTCTCCGTGTGATCGGGCAAATAGTCCAGTTTGCATCTCGAGACATTGTGCCTCTCTAACAGAGACAATAATAACCGCTAGTTTTAAATTTCAGCACAAATGGACGCTCTAGCAGATCCCGTAAAAGCGTTTGGCCTTTTTTTGCGGGTGACGGTGAATCCCCCGCTCCGGAACGACCTTGAACCGAGCTTGAACGCTATCCTCCCCCCAATTATTGGCGCACAAATATTTCCCATCCCCGCTCCCCATTCCGCCTGCCACCGCCACAGTTCTCCACCGCCTCTCCCATCCTTTTCGGCTTCCTCCGCCCACGGCACGCCGCCTCCGACTTCCACGTAAAACGCCGCGATGCTGAGAGGTCGAATCGTGTCGGGCGAACGTGTATTTTTCGGTGGTGGAAAGCAGGAAGGCGGCACCAGCCATGGATATAGAACCGAGGTGCGATTTGGAAGCACACTGCATATAGGCGGAGAGATCTGGTCAGCCCGGAGCCAGTACTGCAGCCGTGTGCGTTGCCATCGCCGCCGCTGTTGACCGAATCGATCTTGACCACCACGCCGCGGTAAGATCTCGTTCGATCCCCTGCGGGTTTGAGTCCATGGATTTTGACGTGTGTATGTGATTGATGCAGATGAGTTCGCCACTGAGCGATAGCGAGCACTTTTTTCAATGACTTGTCCTCCTCCGACGATTCAGACATCGACAAGTTGCTCCATGACGAAGAGACCGAGCAGTTGGCCGTCGTCCTCGCCATCAAGGAGACCGAGGATAGGCGGAAGCTCTTGAATAGGCGGCGCGGATCGATGCACGACCGTCTTTCCATCCTGCACAACCGCTCGCTCGGCCACCACTCGCTGATGCAAGATTACTTCATTGAGATACCAACATAGACCCGCATCTCTTCCGCAGAAGGTTTCAAATGGTCAAGTTTGCGGATGTTTTCGTTCATGAGCCGAGTTTGCGGGCTTCGTTCTGCGCGAATTGTTTTCGAACAGTAAAAGCCGTTTTCCATAGACTGTAAACGAGTGATACAGTTCGCGTGTTTAGAGTCTCCGTTAGAGTTTCTCTTAATAGGTCCGTCGATGGCTATCTTGATTCATAACCGGACACAATTCTGTGTCAGGTCACTCGCACAAGGTACCAACAGCAGCACGCGCTGCCCCTGTTGCAACAAGTGTTGATCGAGTTGTGCAGAAACTGTCTTATCTTCTCTTTTGTCATGCAGAACGCACTGCAAAATCATGTGATCATTGTGCGCACATGGTTATTTGCCGTTGAAAAAAAATGAAGAGAAAAGAATGGTGAGCAAATCATGTGACCATTGAGACAGAGAAGAATAATGAGTACTTTTGAGCACGAGGAATAGTTGAGACATTGAGTGATGTACACTGTATAAAATACTTCCATTCTAGCCATATCAAGACTAGCCATTCAAAGATATTAGTACCAATCTACCAACTATGTAGTCTAGGATATTGGAGGAGAACAACAATTGAGAACACACATCCAATGAGAGTCTAGGACTAAAAAGGCACATGATCCAAATAGAGTCTAGGACTAAAAAGGCACATGATCCAAATAAGCTAGATACATTGTTCTATTGCTTCGAGCGCAAAGCTTACTTCACATAGGCTTTCGTACCTAGGCTATACTTTGAGTCTTTGGATAGAAGATATAAACGAAGGATCCGTGGGTAGAACCAATCATCAACCCTAGAGTTTGTGTATTACATGCTTAGTGCCCTCTACACACTCTTGTTCTGATTGCTCCCTATACAGAGGAGGAAATCAAGAAGGCGGTCTTTCAAATGGAACACAATAAGGCTCTGGGTCCTGATGGTTTTCCTTTTGTCAAAACTTCTAGGATATAATCAAGTCAGACCCGCTAGATCTCTTTAGTTTCCTTCATGATGGTCAACTTGACCTGTTCCTTCTGAATTTTGGTGAAATCATTTTATTACCAAAGGTTAACGATGCTTAACTCTGATGCAAAAATATCGTCCGATATGCCTGTTAAACGATAGTTTTAAGATTTTCACCAAAGTTGCAATGATTAGGCTTAACTCTGGGTAGACCATGTAGTGCAACCTTCACAATCCGCCTTAATGCAAGGAAGAAGCATCTTGGATGGTGTAGTAATCCTTTATGAAACGATTTACGAGCTGCATAGGTAAAATTTAAATGGAGTCCTTCTTAAAATTGATTTCAAGAAAGCCTATGACAAGATCCAATGATCTTTTCTCTATCAGACTCTCATAATGAAAAGTTTTTATGATGAGTAGGGTGCTCTAATTCGTAGTTTTGTGTTTGGGGGAAGTGTAGCTATTAAGGTCAATGATGATTTAGGCAAATACTTCCATACTAAAAGTGGAATGAGACAAGGGGATCCTCTATCGCCTATACTATTTAACATACTAGCTGGTATGTAGGC
Source organism: Avena sativa (assembly GCA_916181665.1). Classification (NCBI taxonomy): domain Eukaryota; kingdom Viridiplantae; phylum Streptophyta; class Magnoliopsida; order Poales; family Poaceae; genus Avena; species Avena sativa. Next base: position 73,656,719 of record OV702291.1, on the reverse strand, counting down.
AATCTTGATAGACCGTGCTAAGTCTGATGGTCAGATTGATGTTGTACTTCCCCATATGGTTGATGGTGGTCTTCTATACTCAAGTATGCCGATGACATGATTATTTTTATGGAACATGATTTGGAGCAGGCTAGGAATCTAAAATTAATATTGTCAGCATTCGAGCAATTATTCGGTGTGGAAATAAACTTCCATAAGAGTGAATTGTTCTGCTTTGGAGAATCTCAGGACGAGGCTAACTCCTATGCTGATATTTTTGGTATTGTTCACAGCCAATTTCCAATTAACTATTTGGGGATGCCGATACATCATTAGAAACTTACAGATGCTGAATGGAAACTAGTCGAAGAAAGGTTACAGAAAAGGCTTAGCAGTTGGAAAGGCAAATTACTATCTCTAGGTGGCAAATTGGTGCAAATTAATTCAGTACTCACTAATATGGTATTGTATATGGTCTCTTTCTTCTCACTTCCCAAAGGAGTCTTGCAAAAATTGAATTATTTACGATCGAGAATCTTTTGGCAAGGGGTAGTGAGAAGAAGAAGTATCATCTGGCAAAATGGAGCGTGGTTTGCCGTCTGAAAGATCAAGGGGGCTTGGAATTCAGGATCTAGAGGTAAAAAATAATGCTCTCTTAGGTAAATGACTTTTAAAGATGCTTACTAGGGATGGGGTATGGGAAACACTACTACGGAGAAAATATGTAGGCTCAAAGGCGGTATATCAAATGCTTTAGAAGCCAGGAGATTCACATGTTTGGGCTAGGATGATGAATACGAAGAAAGATTTCTTCAAATTTGGCACTTTCTTCATTGAGGATGGTTCAGAGGTTCGGTTCTAGGAGGATAAGTGGTTCGCAGTACCACTCTCCGTGAATAATACCCGACTTTATATAGCATTGTCCGGCACAAAGGGCACACCATTGCATATGTGGTGTCAACTTCTTCCCCTAATGTGGCATTCAGAAGAACCTTATTGGGACCCAGGTACTCAGGAATTGTAGCATAGAGATTGCTATCTGAAGTGTTGAACTTCTAAGTATGCTCCTCACTTCTCACTTTCTTATGAGAAGATCTTGAAGCACCCATACTCTTTCCTGAGTTTCCTAATGAGGGGGGACCACCTGGGGGATGTTGTCCATTAGGGTGTGCTTCAATGTCCATGCCATCAGCATTACCATTCTTAACATTTTCATTTCGAGTTTCTGGTCTTGTGGGCCATCAGGAATTACAGGATCAACAACAACTTGCTCCTCTACATGAATGCGAGTCTTTTGGAACTTTTTCTTCTGTTCAAACATGTTGTGAGGGGGATAAGGAGAGGATATTTACACTGTATTTTCGCCCTCACCACCTCATGCAAGTTTTGGAACATGTTTAGATAGTCAACGTCAACCATTATACCAAAAACTAATGTAAACTGGGCTAGAGTTTCCCACTTGCACCATTTTGGTTTTAGCCGTCTCAGTTGGATCCAGACTTCCTGATTTCATCTTGAACTTCCATCTCTCCATTCCAAACAAGGGTATACAAATACATCAACATCCTCTACAGGCAGGCGTGCGGGAAATTTAACAGATAGAACCATGCATCTAGTTGTCTAATCTACCATGGCTAGTTTGTCTTATATGAAGGGTTCACACCATAGAAAACAAAAAATTCTTACTATATGAATAACTAAGTACCAAGATATATCTATTAGAAGAAACCAATGGGTAGATATACATCTAGAGAGAACTTACCCTGGAAGATCGAAAAGCTTTACGGGATTTAATCTCGTGGATGATGTAGAAGAACTCTTTCCGATCTCAAGATAGAGTTGTAGAGCGCCCGCAAACCAGTAGCGCATCCGTGCTCGGGCACACGCCTAGCTTGCAAACAACCTCTGGGCCCTCAATCTAGCGGAGCAGCGAAAGTATCAAATCCCACCAGAAAAACTACCAGAACATGTTCATCGCTAGTCCGATGAACATGGGAACCATAGAGGGAGAGAGGAGAAATCCTTCACAAGGATGGTGTGAGAGGAGAGGAGGACTACTACTTTTATAAGGGAGGGGGAAGCCCCAAGGACCATGGACGACGGCCAAGGTGGTGCCCCCACCTCTCCCTTCATTCATGCGAGTGGAGCCTCCACTCATCCCACTCACATCAATTTCAATTCCACTCACATGCATTTAATTTCCACTAGATTAAATGCAACATCTCAGTAAATAAAACAATTTTATTTCTTTATAATAACTTTTTAATTACTTTAATTAACAAAAATTCACATAAACCCCCTTCCATTATTCTGATATTACATCTGAAACCAATTTCAGCGAATTGACTCAAAACAATTCCGATACTCCTTGAAATAATTCTAGCGCTTTCTAAACCTTTCTCTGATATAATATATCTGCCCATTAGTGTTGGTGTAACTTAAGTGTGTCACCCTACGGTTTGTGAATAATGTAGACATGACTGAGACACCTTTCCGATCAATAATCACCAGCAGGATCTGGAGATCCCTACTGACTCCCACATATTCAAGGATGACTCATGTGATTGTGAGAACCATAAACATCGTAACTAAATCCCTTTGGCTTGCGATATATTACTTGTCCGAGATTCGATCATCGGTATCTACCATACCTAGTTTAATCTCATTACCGACAAGTACCCTTTTCTTGTTACGTGATATGATATCCTTTGTGATCTAGTCATGTGCTTGCAAGTGGTGTCCATGTGATCTGACCGAGTGGATCCAGAGTATATCTCTCCGTCATGTGGATGAAAAAATTCCACTCTTGATCCATGAGCCTCTATGTAACACTTTTAGAATACATGAACCTACCTTTATAATCACCCTATTACGATGTGATGTTTGATGTTATCAAAGTACTCTTCTGGTGTTAGAGCATCTCCACTCTAATGACACAAGCTGTGGTTCATGGAAAGAACACACATCCAATGACTCTAGCTGTGGTTCATAAGAAGAACACACATCCAATGACACTGGTGGATCCATGTGTGGTCTGTGAGAGGATCACAGATGCAATGACTCTAACTGTGGTTCATGAAAAGAGCAGACATGCAATGACACCGGTGGATCAATGTGTGGTCTGTGGGAGGAACACACATCCAATGACACTGCTGGATCCATATGTGGTTTGTGAGAGGAACACACATGCAATAACACTGGTGGATCCATGTGTGGTCTGTGTGAAGAACACACATGCAATGACACTGGTGATATGTGGTTTGTGAAAAGAACAGACATGCAATGACTCTAACCGTGGTTAATGAAAAGAGCAGACATGCAATGACACTGGTGGATCCATGTGTGGTTAATGAGAAGAACACACATGCAATAAACTCTAGTGGGTCCATGTGGTTTATAAGAAGAACACACATCCAATGAACTCTAGTGGATCTATCTTGGCATAATTTGATGTATGCCATGATGTATTTCATTGTACAAGACACTCACTTTCCATTTTTATACTACTCAGTTTTGCCCTTGGTTTTATGTGGTACTACTCAGTTTTGCTCCCCTCTCTCTATCTTTCGTAGAAGCCCAAACCTGTGCTCACCCTGTCTGCTACTCCCTGATTGGTTGTCACAGTTTTCACGCGGATCGTGTCCACCAACCGTTGATTTTGTGCGATCCAACGATGATCGTTGCACACATCGTGCCCTTCACAGTACAGCGTGAGACAGCACGAACGTCTCCCTCAGCGAGACTTCTACAAGAAGGAACACGATGCTGTCCATGGAAAAAGTCGCCGAGCGGTCATGTCATGTTTAATCAAGTCTAAAAAGCCTACTACTGCTACTACTACGCCACAACGCATGCGTCATCGAGTGTACGGTCGTCGATGGATAACTGCAATTTATTGCCACTTGATTTTAATAAGACATATCCCATTTTTTATACAGTGGCTCTCAATCGCCAATTTTAGGGCCGTGTCAAACTTCGTACATAGAAATTGTGTATGCGCCCTTTGCATGCGGCTCAATATAGAATTGCCATACATGGCCCGGGAAAAAAACGTGACGTACCGTGCGCGTGTCGTGATGCACTGTGCAGTAGACTGTGCGGCGCGTTGCACGGTGGTGCAACGAAACGTGCCTTGCTTCCATCCACCTTAACTATAGAGCCCCTCTCCGCACACCCACTCTCACTCTCGCTCACTGTCCCAAGGCAACCCTCTCCACTGTCCCACCAGCATCCGCAAACTCCCGAGAATACCCCGTCCGCACCGGCGATGGTCGAGGAGGATAAGGTGGCCATCGTCGCCTCCGTGGCCGCCGGTGAGGAGGCCCCCGTCTCCTCTCCGGTCCCCCTCGACGCGTTGAAAGCAGCCGCCATCCCTGTCTAGGCCCCAGTCGAGGCATCGATGGAAGTCGCCGTTCCCGTCCAGGCCCCCGTCCCCGCTACTGACGGAGACACCGAAGAGGAGCCCCCCGCCGGCGAGGAGGCCCCCGCCAGTCACAAGCAGATCAAGCACTTCTTGGGCACCTAGGATCCAGATAAGTACATCGCTGCGCTGAACCCCTACGACACCGGCATCGACGACCCATGGTCGGAGGTAACTAGGGTTTGCTCCCCTCCCCTGGTTCTTCTACCATTCCCATCATTGGATGCTAGATGTTTATTATGATTTGCTTGTTCCCATTTCGATTGCTCGATCTTCTTACATCATCTACTCCCCCATTTTCCTTTTCTTCCAATAGGTTTCTGGCAGCGACGTCTATAGCGATGACGAGTCCATACACCAAGACTCGTCAGGTGCTGAGGAGGCTACGGGCCGGCCAGTATGATGCCTTCTTCAGGGGCGGCCCCTGGCGCTTCCCCTTCCACAAGGGGATCAACTTTTGCTGTGTGACTCTCGACGACGGCACCGACTTCATCTCCTTAATGAAGCATGCAGAGGCCACGGGCTCCGGCATCAACAAAGGCGGCAAGCACAAGACCGTGCAAATCAACGCCTACATCGCTGAACATCGGGCTCTCGACATTCACCTCTGAAACCTCCAGCGGTTGGCCATCAAAGAGGGTCGCATTCCTCCAATCAGGCCCAAGCCCCCCAAGATCAAGGGACTGGGCAGTAAGAAGTGGCGGAGGCGCCGGAGGGAGGCGGAGGCGCTGGCGAATGAATGGGTCGGATGTCTCCCTGAATGTACCTGCTGCGGCGGCGGCTGCTGCTGCTAAGCAGCTTCTTTTGATTTTCTATATTTTGCTTGTATCCTATTTCTGGCTGAATGCATCGAACCTCGTTAAGCAACGTACTTTCTATCGCTATATCCTATTTAGCTGCCGCACAACTATATCTACATTTGTTTTGTTTTCTGAATGAATGTATTCTGCCTGGTGTGATTTGCTGCTCTAGATTTGCTACCTGATCGGAGGCAAAAAGAGGTCCAAAAGGGAACAAATTATCGAAGAGAGAATCTTCTCTATATTTGCTACCAATTGGGCAAAATGAAACATATCTGTTTAGCGAGAGAGGAAAAGGGTACTCTTTCAAACTGCCAGTTAACGAGCTACCATCTTGACGAGGCCCCATCTTGACGTCTCCCTCTACAAGAAGGAACACGATGTCGTCCATGGAAAAAGTCGTCGAGCGGTCATGTCACGTTTAATCAAGTCTGAAAAGCCTACTACTGCTACTACTATGCCACAACACATGCGTCATCGAGTGCACGGTCGTCGATGGACAACTACAATTTATTGCCACTTGATTTTAATAAGATACATCCCATTTTTTATGCAGCGACTCTCAATATCACTTCCATCTGGAGCCCACCGTAAGAAGCTTGCACGCGCTGGCCGGAGGCCGAACAGCTGTGCTCGACGAGACCTAACGTCTCTGGCTTCATCGAGTCACTCGCAGCCATCAACACATCCCTTTACCCGATCTATCACAACCCCACAAATCTCGCCGTACAACCACCTACCTTCCCCTCTATATTTCCATTTTTAACTATCGCCAATTTTAGGACCGTGTCAAACTTCGTACAAAGAAATTGTGTGTGCTCCCTTTGCATGCGGCTCAATACAGAACTGCCATGCATGGCCCGGGAAAAAATGTGATGTACCGTGCGCATGTCGCGGTGCATGGTGCAGTAGACTGCGCGGTGCGTTGCACGGTGGTGCAACGAAACGTGCCTTACTTCCATCCACCTTAACTATAGAGCCCATCTCCGCACACCCACTCCGACTCTCACTCACTCTCCCCACGCAACCCTCTCCACCATCCCATCAGCATCCGCAAACTCCCGAGAATACCCCGTCCGCGCCGGCGATGGCTGAGGAGGATAAGGTGGCCATCGTCGCCTCCGAGGCCGCCGGCGAGGAGGCCCCCGTCTCCTTGCTGGTCCCCCTCGGCGTGTTGAAAGCAGCCGCCGTCCCTGTCTAGGCCCCATTCGAGGCTCCCGTCGGTCACAAGCAGATCAAGCACTTCTTGGGCACCTACGATCTAGATAAGTACATCGCTCCGCTGAACCCCTATGACACCGGCATCGACGACCCATGGTCGGAGGTAACTAGGGTTTGCTCCCCTCCCCTGGTTCTTCTATCGTTCCCATCGTTGGATGCTAGATCTTGGTTTATTAGGATTCGCTTGTTCGCATTTCGATTGCTCGATCTTCTTACATCATCTACTCCCCATTTTCCTTTTCTTCCAATAGGTTCCGGCAGTGATGTCTGCAGCGATGACGAGTCCATTCACACCAAGGCTCGTTAGGTGCTGAGGAGGCTGCGGGCCGACCAGTACGACGCCTTCCTCAGGCGCGGCGACTACAGCTGCCCCTTCCGCAAGGGGATCACCTACTGCTTGACGAGTCATGCCGGCGGCACCAACTTGAACACCTTACTGAAGCATGCAGAGGCTGCGAGCTCCGGCATCCACAAAGGTGGCAAGCGCGAGACCGTGAACATCAACGCCTACATCGCTGAACGCTGGGCTCTTGGCATTCACCTCTAGGGTGTCAAGTGGGATCCCACCTAAATCCCACTTCTAGTTCATTTGTCAAAATCTAGTGTAAATGTTGAGCAAAAAATTGAACTAGATTTTGGCAAATGAACTAGAAGTGGGATTTTGGCGGGATCCCACCTGACACCCTATTCACCTCCGAAACCACCAACGGGTGGCCATCAAAGAGGGTCGCATGCCTCCAATCAGGCCTAAGGCCCCAAGATCAAGGGACTGGGCCGCAAGAAGTGAAGGAAGCACCGGAGGGAGGAGGCGGAGGCACGGGCGCTTGCAGGATGTGCCTGCAGCTGCGGCGGCTGCTGCTGCTAAGCAGCTTCTTTCTAGCTATATCCTATTTCTGGCTGAATGCATCGAACCTCGTTAAGCAACCTACTTTCTATCTCTATATCCTATTTAGCTACGCATAACTATATCTACATTTGTTTTGTTTTCTAAATGAATGTATTCTGAATGGTGTGATTTGCTGCTCTATATTTGCTACCTGATCGGAGGCAAAAAGAGGTCCAAAAGGGAACAAATTATCGAAGTGAGAATCTTCTCTAGATTTGCTACCAATTTGGGCAAAATGAAACATATCTGTTTAGCGAGAGAGGAAAAGGGCACTCTTTCAAACTGCCAGTTAACAAGCTACCATCTTGACAAGCTACAAGACACATACATAAACATAACACAATGAGGGTTTAATTTATTTTACTAGTATCACTTGAGGCGCTATACATCTTGATAAGATAACTGAGTTCCACAAAACAGAAACATAACACTCACAAGCAAAATTTAATTCACTTCTCATCAGACCACTTGAGGCGCTTGCCATCGTTCCTAGGCGACAAACTACGACCATTCCAGGTACTCCACAGCTCACGAAATGCTTCGTCCCACCTAGGATCTGACTTGGCTTCCCTATCTTCAGCGTCCTGCGTCACAATTAGCGGTGCATCACAGGCCTGATTGTCGCCGCTAGAAGATGCAACCTCTCTGTTTGATGCTTCAGCTGCAGCCTCTCTGTCAGCTGCTTCAGCTTCAACTGCAAGCTCTCTTTCAGCTGCTTCTGCAGCCTCTCTGTCAGCTGCTTCAGATGCAACCATTTTCTTTGCATATGTAGCTTCAAACTCAGCTATTCTGCATTTTCTACAAATGGCTCCCCTAAGCTCGTCTTCCCTCTTGCAAATAGGGCAAAACACGAGGTAACATAGAAAAAAATGGATCTTCTTGTACAGCTAGTAGGTCACGTAAGCATCTATGGCTGCATACTTCAGGTTTATTTCATACAACGGCCACTCATCCCAGAAATCGTGCCTATCCGTAGGAAAATCTTCCTTCATTTTGTCGTACGACTCATCAAGGATTCTAGTTGCAAGTGATGCCATTCCATCCTTCCTCGAGCCCCCTAGGATCTTGACAAGACTCTGAATATCGATCTAGTTATGCGCAGGAATTATAATTCCCTCTTGATAAAATTTCAAAAAATCAGTTGTTTTGTCGACAGTGCAGAAAACAATTCGCTTTTCTACAAGGAACTGGCGCAGCGCCGAACAATTCATGTCGGTCCTGAAAGTATGTAGTTTGTCATCACCAATATTTGTAACTACAAATATTTTGTCAATGCAAGATCATCATCTGAATATAATTTTGAAAAGTTTAGTAAATGCAAGATCAAGACTCTCAACATTGTCTTGTCATAATTTATTCGGTTTTGCTATTTCTCAGTTGACTGAACGAGTTGCACATTTCTTTTAACTACGGTTGCACTTTTCTTAGGTGATTGAGACTAAAGAAAATCTCAGTCGATTGAGACATAGGCAAACCCTAATTTATTTGGTCCTAAATAAAATCCAGTAGTTGCAAGATGAGCAAGTGGATAAAGAACAAGAGGAGAAAACCCTAAAAGCGGTTAGCTACAGAGAGCAGATCTACAAACCGGGAGAGGTGGTAGACGAGGATGTGTTTCCGCATGGCCAGTTGAACGACGGCGACTTCACTCCCTTCATATGGGTGCTCCGGGGTGTACTCGAGGTCCAATCCCAAAAACTTGTCCTCGTCTATCCCAAGCCAACCCTCGTACATCCTCAGGACACGCACCACTGTCTCCTCCTCGTTGGTGTAGACAACGTCTATCTTCTTATTGTCATGGGTAGTGAAGCTTGTCTCTAGAGTGCGACGACCTTCCATGGCGGCAAGGAGAAGACGGGAAGAAGATAGATGACATGAAAAAGAAGAGTGGTTTCTGCGAGGCAGGGGAACGGTGGAACCATCAATGCGCTTTTAAGGTAGTGGTTAACAACGGGGACAAAAGTTCAAGGAGAGACGCGTGGCGATGGTCGTTCCAGCTTCTGAGTAAACAAAAAATAATTATAACGCTGATACATGTGCCCTGTTTTGTCACGTCAATACACTGGGCAGGGGGTGGGCAGGGGGTGTTATCCTATCCACTATGCCAACGCTGCAAGCCTACGTGACAGCCACCCTGCCTAAGCGACGGGAGCGACATAACAGCGAGAACTGACAGGGGGCCCAACTTGACGGCCGTTAGCCTAATTTTTTGTATTGAAACGTAAAGTTGAATTCATGCCGAAAAAGACCGTCGAAGTATTTGGCACACCAACTGTAGTCATCCCGGCTGATTTCAGGGAACTTGGGTACCGCGTTGCCTGTACACCCCAACTTTCGGGCCGCAAAATGATATTCTCCCCCAGATCCTCCAAGGTTCGCATATCGTGTTCTCGTCGTGTTTTCGTTTCGATATGTTTTTGACAGGTAGAGTCATGTTTTGGAGCCACAATGTCTTCCTCTGGATCAGCCAAGGAAGAGTCCTCAACGGATATCATCAACCTGTACATGTGTGAATTGAAGATTCATCCCAAAGAGTTGTTGCTTGAAGATGGGGAGGTACAGATAAAAGAGGTTCAGGGCCCTAAAGGTGAAGGAAGTCTAGAGGACAGGATGGAAGCGCTAGAGCAAGAAGTCTTTAGGTACAGGAAGATGGCGGAACGCGAAGTGGACATCATCCATAAGATTTGTTCCAAACTCATCGCCAAGCACCAGAAGGAGACTGCTGAGCTTAAGGATGAAATTCTCTCGCCCCAACAAACAACCAACCAACTACAAGCGTAGATCTACGACATGCATAATCAAAACTGTGAGTACGAGGTTAGGTTTAAACGCATAAGTGCTGCTGCTAGTTTCAGGATGATGGGGACCAGGATGTCTTTTGTCGATGGGAAGCCCTTACCTTGGAAGTCGGACGATGACGAGACCACCGAAGGAGTAATTTATCATCAGGTTTTGGCATCCCCTTGGTTTGTTCCAAGCTTGGGGGAGTGTCGTGGTATCACATCACTATCTTCTATCTTTTTACCTTTTTTAGTAGAGTCATATCTTGAATAGAGAAGTTATCATGTAGGATGGTTTGCATTATGGAAGTGTCCCCCCTCTCGTTAGATGGGGGAGTGCCGTTATGGAATATTAATGAGAAGTTCTATCATTTACTCTTTTGCATATCTTATATTAGTTTTAAATTCATGTTATATGATTGATCTTGTTGTTAGTATTAGTATCATTTTGGGACCATTGAGTTAATTTAGTTGGTTTTGGCAAACCTGGTTCGGTCAGTAGCAACACTATTTTGAGAAATTTGAATGAAAAAGATAAAGTGTACTCTAAAGAAATATAATTTCATCATCATCTTTCTTGATTTGCTCATAAGCTTAGTATTCTCTACTTAAGATCTTTTGTGCTTCCAGGGAAGATTGCATGTTTGTTTTTATCACTTGTATATTTGTTTGTTTCCTTCAACTCTTATGCTTGGTACCCAGCCTTGCTAGCCAAAAACCTATACTTATAGGGAATGCTTCTCGTGCATCCAATCCTTAAACCAAAACCTATGCCATTTGTGTCCACCATACCTACCTATTAGCATTATTGCTATTCCAAGTAAATTCATGTTTTTATCTACCTTCCGAATTAAACTTGTTATGTGAAAATTAGTGATTAAAGCTCTCACGACCTTGATGGGACACTTTACTTTCTTGCACTTAATAAACTTGAACCATTGTGCCCATCTATGTTGCGTATATGCTTGCGCTTTGTAAGTTGTGAATTAGCAGAACCATGCTGTCATGGGGAACGCTTTCAACATTGCACTTTATTTAGTTGATATCATGCTCTTTTGTTTATGGATGTCGTCGGTGTGAAATGAAAGGGGAGCTTGTAAGTCCATGGAGTTATGTATGTGTGTTAGAGAAACGCCTGGGCCGCTGGTCTAATCCATGCCTAATCATGGTGGAAACCTGCAGCGTAATAATGAGCAATATATGAAGCATTTCTTCTTATAAAAAGAGATAGAGATTGAGAAAATAAAATAAAAAAAGAGATGAGAAAAGAGGAAAGAGAGAAAAAAGCACCATTTTCCCATGGTAAACAAGAAGATTGCTGAGATGCTCGTTGTCTACTCGCCTTGTCATTTTGATATGGGGATTCTTCCGTATCATCAGGCAAGGGGTACCCTGTTGGCGGTTCTCTATGATACACATATACTTACTATGACAAGAACTTACCCGTAACCAAACTTGAGTAGCATGAGGAGCGGCCCTCGTATTCAAGGGACATGAGATTTTCAACTTGCAACTTGTCAAGCATATCCTCATATATGATCACTTTAACCTTAGTCACCTAAAGATGCCTATGATAGGGGCAATGAGAGGTGAAAGATAATAAGTATCATAATTTTTGGAAGCTCTTTATGAAACTTGAAATCCTTGCTTCCCTCTGCAAAGGACCTATCTTTTACTTTTTTGTTGAGTCAGTAAACCTATTCTCTTCTATCTCATCAAGAATTTTGAGTTGTTGTGTTTCATTTATTCATATGATGATTTACTCAATCATGTTTCTTATGTTCCTTGTTTTCCACATTGCTCTTATCTTAGTGAGTACTACTTTGAAAGCTATCATTGAGAACCCGTTATGAGTGAACTCCTGCAAATTGTCAACTATTCTTCGACCAAGAGCTAAGTTTGCCATTACCAATTGTTATTTACTTTATGTATCTTTATTGTGTTTCCTTTACTTATTGCAAGTTAAGTTATATAAAAGTGAGTTGTCTTCTATTATGATTTGTTGTATTGATGAATGTGATGCTTCTTGTCCGTATTCTTTTATCGACTCTTCACTCCATAAACTCGAGGTCATGTTTATTTGAGCTCAGTTTTCGCTTGGGGACAAGCGAAGTATAAGCTTGGGAGAGTTGATACATCCATTTTGCATCACTATTCTATATCATAATTTACTATTATTCATTGATATTTTTCATATAAGAGATGATACTTATGTTATTACATATGTTTTTGCATGGTTGATGACTTTTGGAGCATGGACCGCTGTAGTCAGGATTCTGATGGAAAAGGTGTTGTTTGGAGGCAAAATTCGTGAAGATCATAAAATTCGGGAAAATACATGGAAAATTCTTTTTTTCCAGAAGACGGAGGTTGCCAGAAGGAGGAGTGGAGATGGGCCATAGGGGGCCCATACCACCCCCTGGCGCAGTCAGCCCTAGGCCACGCCAGCAGGTGGTGTGGCCGCCCTGGACCACTCCAGGCTCTCCCCTCTGGCATATATTATCCCCACGGAACCCTAATACCTAGGGAGCAACCATAGAAAGATTTCGCCGCCTCTGCGGGGTGGAAAACACACAGAGAGAAAGATCTCTCCGATAGACAGAATTCTACCGGGGGAATTCCTCTCTGGAGAGGGAAGATCGTTGCCATCAACACCACCATCAAGCTGGACTTCATCGGGATCATCATCATCATCATCACCACCACCATCATCTCCACCAGCACCATGATCACCACTCCATACCGCTGTAACAATTGGGTTGAATCTTGCATAGTTCTTTGGGGAAACTTTCCCGGTGTTGATTACTCCTTGTAGTTGATGCTATGGAGTGAACCATTGAATTGTCGTTTATGTTCAGATTGTTACATATCATTATATCATCTCTGATCTTGATCCATATGATGTCTTGTGAGTAGTTCGTTTAGTTCTTGAGGACATGGGAGAAGTCATGTTGTTAGTAGTGGAATTGTGTTGAGAAAGATTCAATAGTTTGATATTTAAGTTGTGGTGTATTTCTTATAGTGGTGTCATGTGAACGTCGACTACATGACACTTCACCTTTATGGGCCTAGGGGATTGCATTGTGTATTTGGCTACTAATCGTATGGGTTGTCGGAGTGACAGAAACCTGAACCCCCGTTAGGAAACCTTTGCACAAGGGACGTCAGGGTCTTAGAGTTTAAAGCTGTGGTTAGGTTTATACCTTAATTACTTTCTTGTACTTGCGGATGCTTGCAAGGGGTATATTCACAAGTATGTATTAGTCCTAGGAAGGTCGGTACATTAGCACAGGTTCACCCACACAACACTTAGCAAGCTAAATAAGATTAATCAACTATATGAAGCGAAAGCACTTGATGATATTCCCATGTGTCCTCGAGATCGTTTGGTTATCTTAAGTAATACAACCGGCTTGTCATTTGCTAAAGAAAGGATTGGGTCACTTGCTGCATTTATTCTTATTGTCTTTTATTTACTCGTATTTTATTTACCTGCATTATCAAAAACCCAGAAAAATCCGTTTGCTAAGTATTTACAGAGAATTCCTGCTCCAAGCCACTCGTCAACACCTTCTGCTCCTCGTTGGGTTCGACACTCTTACTTATCGAAAATACTACGATACACCCCTTATACTTGTGGGTCATTAGATGGCGAACAATATTACAGGAGGAAGTTTTCCTTTTCATCGCAACAACCATTTTTAATTTTACAAGTGCTAAAAACAGGGTGTTTTGTGAAGCAACCACCAAATGAAAGTTTTGATTGATGCAGTGTTAAAAAGACATGATGCATGATTAAAAATAAAGACGTGTGACATCACAGTACAAAGGTTAATAGGATTGATATGGTAGTATTATCTCTAAGGTCTATTTTTTTTCTTGGAAGCTCATCCAGAAGAAATAGAGAAATTAAGCGTGTTGGGGATGGAGTAACATGAGAATGGCTCCTGTGAGATTAACAAATGTGTAGAGAAGTTAAGCGTTTGACCCTGAGTGCAATTTTACCCTGAGATTAAGTGTGCTTAGAATTAAAAATAGCTCCTATGAGATTAAGAAATCAAACAATTCAAAAAATTGGAAAAAGTAATTAAAAAAACTAAGCCGACGTATCCAAATGGCCGTTAGCCATCTAGGTGGGGCATCTGGCCTATGCCGATGACTTCACTACGCCGATCGCAAATGAGTCTAGGCCGCCAACAGGCCACGTCGATGGCAATTAGGCATATGCTGGCGGCCATAAGCCGTTAGCTATCGCGATGGAGGGGATGGATAGATATGGATAAAGAGCATCTCCAAAGAGGTGTCCAAATTGTGTCCTGTGTGTCCACCCCTTATCCTCTTAGAGCATGTGCAGTGGAAGGTGTTTAGAGAAGTGCTTACAAAAATAAACCAACCAATTTTCTAAGCATTGGTGCTTATTTCTATAAAAGAGATGACTAGTTCGGCATCTACCTAGTATAAATAATCACCGGTGCTTAAAAACGGTTTATCAACTTGCATTGTAGGTGCTCTCACAGAACCCAACATGCTCTTAGTGCACCCAACGACATTTCCTCAAATATAGTCCTCTCGGGTTTTTTCTCATTTCTTTGTACATTATTGTTGAGTCAAAATTAAATCCAAATTGATTTCCAAATTAATCTGTAGCACATCTACACCTTGCCTACAATTTTGTAGCAATCGATTATGGTTGAAAATGGAAATCAAAAAGCGGCAAAAAAGAGGCAGCTAGCTAGCAGCCATGCAGCAACAAGCTCATAGCGACCATGACCTGCATCGCGCATGCTCGCGCCACAGCAGATAGCTTGCAGCGACACAAGGCCGCATGCCATGGCACCGACACGAGGAGGACGGGCGGAGCGGTGATATTCCATGGCATGGTAGGATGTGGGATCAGAGCTATGTCTCGCGGTCGGGAACCGGAGGAGGGAGGCGATGGGGACGCGGTTGGGGCGACCTTCGGTGTTGTTGTACGATGGCGTGCTCCAAGGTCGGCTAGGGTCTGTGAGGCGGCATGCTCCAAGGGTGGCGTTGAACTCCAAAAGCATAGCACCTGGTAGTGACCTGCGGGCAAGGCATCGGTGCTATGTGTGGAGGCACACACGAGGGGAGAGGAGAGAGGAACAGTGGGAATGGTGGGCGTTTTATCTGGCTGATGTGCGGCTAGGGAGGACATGAGAGGATAGTGGACGGTGTCCTTTGCCATTAAACTCTCCCCAAACTTGGAGACGATTTGGGAAAAAACAGGCTATCCGGGGGAGTGGGGAACCGAGTTTGGCGAGCCCGCTAGGTGCTGCTTTTTTGGGGGGCCAGACCGTCCGCTCAGATAGAAACAAACAGATGTGGAGAGTTTGTTAACCTCCCTTGGAGATTCTCTAAGAAGGTGCCACCATTGACGATTCGCTCGTAGGCCAGAGCTCGTGCTAGTTGTTGGTCCAAGGCTCAGCTTGGTCCATGGGTGCCAAGGATAGCAAGGGGCTCGTAGCGTCGCTCGAGCTTCGAGCAAATCGCTTCTCTCCTCAAGATACCACCAACATGCCCTCAGGTGAGCGGCGGCCTGGAACCCAATGCTCGGGAGCCCAGGCATTGTGACTCAGCTATCGAAGAAGTCATTGTGATTTGGCTTGTTTGCACCCCCTTCCAGGCACGTCAGATGTCGCTTCCCGATCCGCTCACACCGGGATACAGCCACCCCCTTTCCATTTCAACACGAGGTGCAACATGCTGCAAACCCAAACGACCCCCGAGAACATCACACACAAGCACACGATGATTGCTTTACCCTATTTCAGGCTGCATTGTGTGAAACCCTATGTCCTGCCTTGGTTACTATATCGGATGGAGATGAAGTGTACAATAGAATCCTTGGTCAGCGGGAATGAGTGCAAGATGGGTTTAGTGATCGTGCTCTCTTCTAGGCTATTTTTCTCTTGTTAGAGAAACATATCCTACCTCTATCAAGAGTATTAGGTATATACGGTTGTTATGGTAGTTTAGATAGAGTTAGGATCTGTTTACGTATAGTCCTAATTTGACTCGTACTCCAAGATAATTCTCTGTACGCCTATATATACTCGCCCATGAGGCTTAATAATATATCCATCATATTCTACCAAACTCATACTATTTCATGGTATCAGAGCGGCAAGATCCTTGACCTAGCCGCCGCACACGATTCCATGCCGCGTCGCCCCCGGGGAGGTCGATCTCCATGATCTCCGTCGGGGGCCGCGCAACCCATACGCAGGGTTCGTCCACCGATCCGTGATCGGCTGCCCTATAAGTATTTTTTTCTGATCTCTTGATCGGTTTTCTTTTTTGGTTTACCGATCTTAGAACGTATTGAGTCACCCACCGCTGTCGTCATCGCCGCGCCTCTACTCTAACCATCGGCATCAAGGATCTACATCGCGTCCGTGCACCTGCCCCCTCCGCTGCTGCACCTGCCTCGGCAGGCTGTCGCGGCCTCACGGCAGGCTGCCGTCCACCGTCCACCATGGACGGCTGCTACGCCTTCCTTGGAAGGCTACCGCGGCAGCCCTCCTTGGATCCTCTTCGTCGTCATCGTCCGGGACTTCACCGACAACGCTGCCATGGACTCCGATCTACGCGTCGTCCATGCCATGGCGCATACGGTGCACTATCGGTCTGATCAACCGATCCCGCGCCTGTCTATGCCAGGCACGTCCCCAAGCACGCGCCTACCACCGATCGAGCTACGGGCTGCCGCTATGTCGCCCCATCGGGCCACAGCGCCGCCGCCTCCCAGCCGCTGCACCGACTTGCGCCCTGCAGCTATGCCGCCCCCTCGGGTCATAGCATGACTGCACGTAGTCTACTTCGCCATCCTCGTGCGTCGACGGCCTTGGCTTTCACCGCGCCATCTCCTACATCGCGGACCGCCGCCGTCTGCACATGGTCTTCGTCACGTCGTCGGGTCTTCCTCGCCTACTTCGAGCACCGCCACTGCGCTTCACAAGGTAACCTGCAGGGCGCCCTCTCGCCATCGCACGTCCCGCCGACTACCCCATCGCCACTCTAGGCATCCAGCATGACTAACCCAGGTCGCCACTGGTTTCGCCGCCTTCTACGTCTTCGTCCACTACAACTTCGCCACCAGCGTCATCGCCTCATCCCCGACTACACCACCTGCTACTCTACTCCGACAACCGCGGATAGCACCAGCATCTCTCCCTTCGCTGCTCTGCGCGTCGCAACCGCTCTGGAGGCTTCCTCTGCTAGTCTTTTTGACATGGCGGCAAGTCCATGATGGTCCTTGCCCTCGCACAGCTGGTACTGGCAACACCGGGAGTGCCTTCTTCCCCGACGTGTTCTCGAGTCTGGCAAACTCGGATCGGCGCCTCGTCTTCATCAGCTTCGACAATGTCTTCTTCGGCATCGACCCCTCTACGGCTGCCTCGACCGCGTCACCGACGAGTTCTTCTTTGTATACTCGGTTCTGGCAAAACCAGAGTGTGCGTTTGTCCCCGACGTGTGCCTAGTTCTGGAAAAACTATGGCCGCACCTCATCCTCGACGGCTCGGACTGCATCGGCTTAGGCATCGGCACCCTCGACGACTGCCTTAACGCGTCTCCATCATCCTCCTTGCGCACTATGCGCATGCGGCTTCACATGCGACTACCTCGACACCGGCATCCCCGACCACGACATCGACCACGGCGACCCATCGCATGGCTACCTCGACCATGGCATCGCCTCATGCTCTCGGCTCCCTCGACATCGGCACAAGGGCTACCATCTCGCTTGAGCATCATCAGCTTTCTCTATAGTCCAAGCTACCGCGCTGCGACACCGTCCACGACGTTCCCGCTCGGACTGCGGGGGATGTCAGCCTACTGGATGCTACTTCGGTTTATCTCCATTCTGACCGTCCACGATGTTCCAGTTGTTCACGACGCTACCGCTACGACTGCGGAGAGTGTTAGAGTATTAGGTATATACGATTGTTATGGTAGTTTAGATAGAGTTAGGATCTGTTTATGTACAGTCCTAACTTGACTCGTACTCCAAGATAATTCTCTGTACGCCTATATATACTCGCCCATGAGGCTCAATAATATATCCATCATATTCCGCCAAACTCATACTCTTTCACCTCTATTTGACTACCGCTAGATGTCTCTTAGTTCAAACTTCCCCCGTTGTTCAGCATGGGCCTCCTTTTATAACGGCAAGAGGAAACAACGGGGCGCAACATCCCGACGTGTGGTAGAATCATGGCAACACAACTCTTATCATCCGACCCGTGTGGCGGGAGCATGCAAAGTAAAGTTGGAGCGCTTGCAGGTCACACAAACGTTTGGGAGTTTGGACCCGTGGAGACCTCATGTCCAATCACATCCGCTCTGCACCGTCGGCGGGTAATGCACCGAGCCAAATTGTCAGGGAGCGGAGGCCGAGTGCACGACCTGGTCCTGCCCCTGGCCAGAGCCTGCATCAGTGCTGACAAACTTGTTGCCGGGTGCCGGGGACGTAATTGCTGGAAACTATCTGCGATGGGGAGCCCTGCTCCAGAGAATTTGCACGAGAGGAATACTAAGGACCAACTTCGATGGATCCATGGCACCACCGATCCAGGAAGGCCACAAAATCATATGAATATTTGCTTGTATTTTCAATCTAGAGGCCATTGCCGCTAGGGTGAAGTGAGATTTTGGTAGGGTCCCACTTGACACCTTAACTACCGCGTCGTTTGCCTGTCTCGCACTCACCACAATGATACCACCACCAAAAGGTCCAGGGGCGTCGCCCCCGGCTTTCGAGGAGATGGAAAGAAGAGCAAGGAGCGAACCAAAACGCACGGCCTGATCTGCGTTGATTCCATGTCGTGGATTTGATGGGAGTTGTTGGGTCATGTAATCAACTTTATGTAAGATGAGTAGAGCTTATAATGGTAGAATACGAAGACAAAAGATGTTGGAGAAAAAAATGTAGTACACCAGTCAAAAATTAAAAAAAAGAATGTACTAGTCCCGAAACTCTCGTGATAAAATTATTGTACTCTCATCGTCTCAAAATAGATGCCGCTTGTTGTGCCATCTAGGGGAATTCGGCAAGGAGATCCTATTAGTCCTTATTTGTTCCTCCTTTGCACGGAAGGTCTATCTAGTTTACTGCAACGACAGGAGAACCGAGGTGAGCTCTACGGAATTCGTAATGGTAGACTCGGTCCTCCTATATCCCATTTACTGTTTGCAGACGATAGTATCTTCTTTGCAAGGAGTGACAGAAAGAGTGTGGATGCTCTTAAGAATACTCTCAAGACTTATTGTGAAGGATCATGCCAGAAAATAAATCTTGAGAAGTCCTCGGTTTTCTTTGGTCACCATTGTCCTGATCAAGTGAAACAAAGTGTGAAGGCAATTTTGGAGGTTAGCAGTGAGGTTCTAAGTGACTTCTACTTAGGGATGCCTACCTCGGTGGGTCGATCTCCTACTGCTACTTTCAAATTCCTATATGACAAGATTTGGAAGTATCTAAATGGTCTCTCAGGCAGACCACTGTCTCGGGCTGGGAATGTCTCGGGCTGGGAATGAAGCCTTGCTGAAGGCAGTGATCCAGGCGATTCCAACGTTTGTTATGAGTTGTTTCCAACTACCCCTTGGCACTTGTGATCAGATGAAGGCTGCGATTGCCAATAGATGGTGAGGTGAACTAGATGGGAAGAAGAAGATCCACTGGAGGTCGTGGGCGTGGTTATCAACCCCAAAGGCCCTGGGTGGAATGGGGTTTCGCGATCTCGGCCTCTTTAACCAGGCGATGCTGGCCAAACAGGGGGGGCGTCTTCTTACTGTCCCAGAGTCCCTATGTGCGAGGGTGCTGAAAGGTAGATACTTTCCAGATTCTAACTTCTGGCATGCTCCGAAACCGAGATCCTCCTCGTATACTTGAAGGAGTCTGCTGTATGGGAGGGATCTGCTTGTCCGGGGTATACGGTGGGGCATCGGTACCGGTACCTCTGTCAAGATTATGGTCGACAATTGGGTTCCTGGCTTCCCTCCTGAACGCTTGAAAGCTGAGTCGCCGATCCCACGTACTGCTTCTGTCAGCTGCCTCATGGATGAGGACTCCAAGTCATGGAACCTGGAGAATGTCTATGCTTTTTTCTCTCCAACGATTGCTGAGCGGATTTTAAATGTTCCAATCTCACGTCAGGCTGAGGAGGATTTTGTGTGTTGGCCTTTTACAAGACATGGTACATACTCTGTACGATCTGGGTATAACCTTGCTCGCTCCGAAAAATTCTTGATGACGAGGAGTAAGGTGGGTGGCCTGAGTTCGTCTTGGATGACCAACGAGAAACAGTGGAAGGAGCTCTGGAAGATTAGGGCTCCGGGTAAGATGATAATCCACCTCTGGCGGTTCGCTCATGACTGCCTTCCGAGTGGGGTCCAACTTATGAAGCGACAGGTGCCGGAGACGGGCCCCTGCATTTTCTGTGGTCGTACTGAAGATATTGATCATGCTTTACTGACCTGTCAGTTCGCCCGTGTGGTGTGGAGGGAAGTTAAACAACGGATTCACCTTCGTCTAGACCGTAAACATTTCGCCTCCAATAGACAGTGGTTATTCGATTTCCTGGAGAGGTCTAGCGAGCTGCAAGCAACTACGTTGGCAGTCACGTTCTGGCATATCTGGAGGCAAGGAATGAAGCTCGTAACTCTGGGCAGGAGTGTTCCGTCCCGCACATGTGGGAAAATCCTTGCTTATATTGATCTGATCAAGGAGAATATGTTCAAGAAGCCAACGGTCAATAGGTGTGTTTCGGGCTCTCCAACACCCAAATGGTGTCCACCGCCGTCAGGGGTAATTTTGCTCAACTCGGATGCAGCTCTGTTTGAGGATTTGAACAGGATGGGGGCAGGTATTGTCGCAAGAGATCACTCAGGAAACTGCGTGGTGGCATGTCGACAACAATACCAGGGCCTGGTGTCGCCGGAGGAGGCAGAAGCTTTGGCTCTGCGCCGGGCAGTCTCTCTAGCGCAGGATGAAGGCTTCACCAAAGTTGTCTTCGCGTCTGACTGTCTCTCGCTCATTCAACGTCTCAATTCTACGGTGATGGACAGGTCCCCTGCTGGCATCCTGGCTTATGGTATCAAGGATATGATCAAGTCCTTCACATCGGTGGCGTTTATTCATGTGAATCGTACCTTAAATGCAGCAGCGCACTGTTTAGCTAAGTCTTGTAAGACTTTAAACTCTAGTGAGGTTTTTCATTCTGTTCCGGAGTGTATCCGGGAAACATTGTGTACTGATATTATGTGATCAATAAAGCGCTGTTAGTGTAAAAAAAAATAGATGCCGCTTTTCGCCATCTATTTTAAGACGGCGGGAGTAATACATAGTGGAAAATAAAATTAACGCCTACAATCATCATGTGCTAGCCTGGGGAGGGGATGGGAATGGCGGCTTCCGGAGAACCCGGTACACGTGCTATGACCACCTGGCGATGGGCCACCAGAATCTGAAATTGTTGTATCGAAGACCTCCGGGATAAGCAAAACACGAGCAGCTACTGCCCGCTCCTGGTACACCGCTGAGACTATTATCAAGGTAAGAACCATGGCGACGAGCAATTTCGCACCAACAGCTTCTGACATTGCCATGCTGTTCACCAAATAATGATCTGATTATCTAGGTTGATGTGAATGCAACGCGTTCTATTGCTAACTAGTAAGATTGCACGTGCACGCACGTCTGTAATCCTGAACAATTTATGTGCATATGTTGCAAGCAATGATATTCAATTAGTATAATACTGTTAGCAAAACTCATGGTTTTTTTTTCCGGAGATGAAAACGATCCCCTAGGTCGCTCGCTCCTTCAAGTGTGTCCACGTAGTCACGCACACGTCGTAAAAAAACTGCCCACACAACCGACGCGTCGTCCCCAACTTCCCGTCGCTGCTCCTCGACGGCCTTGCGCCACTGCTTCGGAGACATCCTGCCAGAGATGCCCCCTACCGGACCAAGGCACCACCGCCGGCAAGCTCCTCCGGCGTCGGATCTTCGCCGCCGGCAAGCTCCTCCGCAGCGCCGCAAGATCTCCATCGCCAGTAGGCTCCTTGATGGCACCGCCGGATCTCCGTCGTCGGCA
This sequence comes from Avena sativa, assembly GCA_916181665.1. Lineage (NCBI taxonomy): Eukaryota > Viridiplantae > Streptophyta > Magnoliopsida > Poales > Poaceae > Avena > Avena sativa. The sequence continues at coordinate 73,634,515 of OV702291.1, read as the reverse complement.
AGCTTCCGGTGATGCTACCGGTGCTACGAAGGCTATGTATTGTTGCTACGATAGCGAGGCGTCATTGCTACAAAGGCAAGGCACCCTTGCTACGACAGTGAGGCGACGTTGTAGACATATAGAAAAATAACAAAGTTCATCATTCTTGTTTTTTGCATCCATCTACATATCGAAGACTGAACAAAAAGTGCCACCTGAACATAAAATAAAATGGTGGTAAATATAGATTGATAAGGCCACAAAACCATCTCACAGTTCATAAAAAACAGAGACAGTAAATGTGTAAACAAGTATAGTGAGTTGCAAAAACAAACTACGTTACCATCATCTAAATATCATCGACGCGCTCATTAATAACTATGCTAGCCTGGACTGGTGCAGGATCATACTCTTCTCCTCCACTCAGTGCAGCCTCAATATTTTGTATACCTCTGTTAGGCATAGAGACTCGAATTTCGAAGCACATAATCTAGTTAGGCATATGATTTCGCATGGAATATGCCGCCACTTGTGGCTTGGCATTCCTTACTCTCAAACTATTTCTGTAGACATTGTCTTCGATCAAAGCCTAGCAGATTGTCCTAAAAATACTCAAAATTATATAAATATATGAACCAATTAATATTTAAATTTTTACAAGCACTGAGAAATAAAAACATAACCTGTAGTAGTAAGAACAAAGATCATCACATACTGGTAGAGGGTAGCTATCAAAGGACATCACTTTAAGAGGATACAAAATCACAGGCTTTAGAATGAAGCAAACATAACAACCTGAAGCTCATCACCATTAACAACGGGATGGATACTACCTGCGCAGATTCCTAGTCGCCTTTCCCAAAACCTTTGTCTTGCTCTTTCTGTGTAATAGCACTCCAACAATATCTCATTTAACAAGCTAAAATCACCTCAAATTTTCATTTAAAGTACACATCCATATTGGCGCAAATAGATACGAGTAGTTGTTGAAATATTTAGATCTGAGATGTGAGCAACAAAACTGATACGTGAGTAATCTTTGGCAAGACAAAATAAAAATCCAGGTCTTGTTCTACATTATTAAATTTATCCATAATTCGACATGTGTAACTCTGATGCTAAGGTTTCTCCTGACTCCTGACAACACCACATTGTCTTTCTCCTGATCAGGATTCAAACGATATTGCATGAAGGACTTGTAAGAAAATACATTTAAACTAAGAATTATCACTACTGTGTTTTAAAGCCCAACACTATCTGGTGTGTCTCAATCATCCATGTTTGTTTGACTGAGAAGAGAGGGACGGTGCCATAGAATGCCACATATATTAGCCGAAATGAAAACTGAACTACTGCTACTCTGCATTCCAGATTGATACTTGTTGCTTTGTGGAATCAAAGAATAGATATAGGCTCTGGTCATTGGTTGCACACATTTGTGTTTTCTATGGACATGACCTTTGGTTAAAAGTACATATACAGGAGAAAAACTATTTGACTAACCTTTCATACTAAATTGTCGCAATCCCTGACAAGCTTTGTCAAGACTAATTGCTACCGCTCTTCTCTTTTTCATCTTCATGCAGCTTTTGAGTTCACTTAGTATGTATGGAAAGGATTACAACAATATTCCAACTAAATATAATTATACATAGGAATGGAGGTGTGTATGCTGAAAAGAGTAGCAAAATTGCACATTAACATAGATGCAGTTGTTATACAGTGTAGGACTAAAAAAGAATAGAAACCATATGGGACTGCCATATTTTTGGAAGGTTTGATCTAAGACTACGAAGCCTAATATGCATTTAAACTTTTTAGCATACAACTCAAAACTGGAAGTGGTATTTGGTTCTGTAAATATGAATGAGGTTGAGATCCCTGTAATGTTTATTTTGGTTCCGGGTGAGATCACAGGCAAATGCTAGAACTCAATATGTTAGTGCGTCCCATGTTCGATCCCTGTTTTTAATAACTGTGGTATCAGTGATGTGGGATATATGCTCCGACTTGCATTGACAAATACTAAATTATTATTCAGATTTGTTAGCGCAAAGAAAACTTGACAAGAATCGTATGGCATAGCAGATTTTAACAGGAAATTCGTGGGTGGTTTAATGTCCCTAACTGCGTGATTACAGGGTGTGCGGACGCGAGTCTGGGATTCCCTAATTTTCTCTGCCCGGTGGAGTATGGTCAGCCGATGGTAATTGCTAAGTGAACACTAGTAGAAAAACCCCCCTTTGGTCCCGGTTCGTAAGGGCCATTGGTCACGAATTTTGAACCGGGACCAATCACTCGGGACTAATGCTGGTCCCGGTTCTGACACGAACTGGGACCAATGGGTCTCCACGTGGCCCGCCATCGCGTGCGCTTACAGTAGGACCTTTGGTCCCGGTTCGTGGCATGAACCGGGGCCAAAGGTCTTTTCTATTTTTTTCAAAAAATAATTTATTTTTTCGAATTTATTTTAAATGTATGAATATTAGGACTGGTTAATCTCTCACCGAAGCCTCTCAATCACACTTAGTCTTTGGTCAAATTCAAATCTTTGGTTAAACTTCCTAGTCGGTCACCCATCCTAACACTACTCCACCCCTAGCACGCTTAACAACTTGGTTCCTTCTCATCCCCTTCCTATGTACCACTTCTAACCTTATGTCTATACTATGCTATTAATGATATTAATCAATTTATCTTGTGAGTCACACATTCTTATTATTTGAGTTACAAGCATGATTTTAATGTACAAAAATGACTAAGTAATACTAATATTGAATAAATATTAGAAATAAAATATGTTTTATTATTATTTTTGCATTAATTTATTTAATATGGCATAATTCATATCTTTAAATCCATATATCGAAATTCCACAAATAATATGTCCATTATTATCAGAAAAATGTGAGGAATCCATATATGTCATTTTTTTTTTGAACTTTTTAATAAAATTAAAAATCTGAATTTTGACTCTTTTGGAATTTAAAAAATCTAAAAAAACTGCAAACGACTGAAGGCGGTTGGCATTGGTATCCTAATTTTTTGCCGATAATTTTGATATATTATACGATTTTTTCCGACATCGTATGCACAAATGGCGGCCATCTAAAGTTTTTATAACATTTTCTTACAATTTTTTTTATCCCGGTTTATGTCCCGAACCGGGACTAAAGAGGGACCCTTTGGTCCCGGTTCGTGACATGAACCGGGACCAATGCTCCACTGACCATTAGTCCCGGTTCATGTCATGAACCGGGACCAATACCCCGAGATGAACCGGGACCGATGTCCTGGCGGCATGAATCGGGACCGATGCATGTCATTGGTCCCGTTTTGTTATTCGAACCGGGATAAATGGCTTTGGGGGCTGGACCAAAGGCCGCTTTTCTACTAGTGGGACATGACCCGATTAGATTAATGGTGGCCGTTAGATTGAGCTGCTTTCCTCTTTTAAAAAGCTGCATGCTATTTAATGGCAGCCATGTATTCAAAAAAGTTTTCTTTAATTGTTTGAACTCTGCTTGTCACAATGGTAACGAAAATGGACACGCCAAACGGCTGTAAAAAAGGTTATGTATTAGGGCTTGCTACTCCCTCGCGACGCTCGAGCACCTGACGACGGTAATCATTCCTCGATCCTCCTGAACACCAAGCACATGAGAAATGGCTGTTTAGGCATGAGATTACGTGGGAGGAGCACGAAGAATTCTGTCCGTTCTTGGACAAGACCTGGCATGAAAAAGGCCAGGGACGAACAGTGCAGATATTAAATCAAAGCTGGACACGCACACCTTCAGAAGTGTGAGTAAACCCGAGAACGGTTTTTGCAATACGTAATTTCTATTCCTATGTCGACCTCATTCTACGTTACAGGGAGGTCACCCTTCGTGGCGGTGCGATCGCTATCCAATTGGCCAAGGTGAGCGGCACACCTCTGGATGTCGCCCGAATACGTCGATCTTGACCCGTAGATAGATGTGACGACACGGACGGTGAAGATCAGTAGTTAGGGATAGGGCTAGTTTAAATTTCTATATTTTAAATATAAATTATGTATAAATATATATTAACTTTGCTAGTTTTAGCGCGTTATTGCCCTGTTTGAATTTTAGAAAAAACGTCAGCTTGGCCAAGCACGGAGAGGTGGGTCGCGCCACTGGACTCGGTTGGCGGACAGATAGGACCACGACACAAATCCCCCCGGCCCGACCCAAACAGACAGGATCGAATGGTTTGGGTCGGTCGGGTGAAGATGCCCTTATCATCCGAGCCGTGTGGCCAGAGCATGCAAAGTAAAGTTGGAGCGCTTTGACCGGTGGCTACTCTCCACTGTTCGCGGGTAATGCACCGAGCCGACCTGTCAGGGAGCGGAGGCCGAGTGCACGGCCTGGTCCTGCCCCTAGAGAGAGCCTACGTCACTGCTGACGAACTTGTTATCGGGTCTCTGGGACGTAATTGCTAGAAACTGGGTGCTAATAGTACTCCCAAGATCGCGGCCGTTGGAGATGCCCTTATCATCCGAGCCATGTGGCCGGAGCATGCAAAGTAAAGTTGGAGCGCTTGGACCGGTGGCCGCTCTGCACCGTTCGCGAGTAATGCACCGAGTCGGACCTGTCAGGGAGCGGAGGGTGAGTGCATGTCCTGGTCCTGCCCATGGAGAGAGCTTACGTCACCGCTGACGTACTTGTTGCCAGGTCTCCGGGACGTAATTGTTGGAAACTGTGTGCTAATAGTACTCCAAGATCCCCGTGATCCCGAGAACCTACACGATACTGCACGAGAGGAATGCCGAGGACCGACTTCGGTGGAGCAATACAGGAATGGCGTGCTGGGCCTAGGGCCAAAAGCCATCGGCGTAGGCCATATAGCCATCAGCGTAGCCTACGCCGACGGCTGCCCTCGGCGTAGCCTCCTCGGCCTACCCCATCCTCGGTGCAACAACTGAGGTCGTCGGCATATGGAAAATCTGTTGGCGTAATCTAACCTGATGGCCAAGTCGCGACCGTCGGCGTAGATACCGTCGGCGCAACACAAGGTGGGCCCACAGCTGCCGTCGGACGGTGGGATAACGGAGCACGGGCTACGCCGACGACCGCTCTCGGCGTAGAGACGCCACGTGGCAGCCTCTAGGCGCCCCAGGCATGGTGTTGGGCCCACGGCCAGGGCCCTCGACGTAGCAACATGACGTGGCGGCCGCTGGAGCGCCTAGGCCGGATCTATGCCGACGGCATGGACCTCGGCATAGCGGTGACCATTTGGTCGTAGGCACCATGCTACGCCGATGGCTGCCCTCGGCGTAGGCCCAGCCTAGGTTTTTTTGGCAAGAAAATCAGCAATATTTCATAGCAGCGGTTTCATCAATTGTCACATTCAAAGCAGCAATATTTCACAATAATTTTCATCATTCAAAGCAGCAATATTCCCAGTTGCACAATAAGTTTCATCATTCGAACACGATCACAAAATCAAACATATATCATAATCATCACAAATCCATCAACATCATCCCTAAAACTCTAAAGGAGACGGGGTGAACCCCTGATCTCCCATGGTGAGAATAGGCGACCTGTGGTGAGGTTGCCGTCAGGTTGAAGCAGCAGAAGAACCACCAGGCGAGGGAGTTGTCGGCGAAGCACCAACAGAAGGATCAGGAGAACCACCCGCAGAACAGCCAACACAAGGACCGTCGGGGTGGATGGGTGTGATCTCACGCCTAGGCATGACCAAAGTGCTCGTTCTCAGAACATCCCGTTCCCTACATGTTCCCTATATGTTAGCAAGGGTTAGCCCCGAGCTAAGAATCTCAATGCCCGATGTTTTGACCATGGTTTGAAACGGGGCATAAAAAACCTCAAAAACGACCCAAACAATGTAAAACCTTCACGTGATGTCATATTATGTGATATATTTGCAAGGAAAAATATGAAATTTGGAATATTGCATATATCTCAAAAAACCTTATCAGAAATGAGCTATCATGTTCGAAATTTCATGGCATTCACACTAGACGACCAATGTTATGGCTAGAATCGCGACGTAGTTTATGATAATGTACCCATATTATGAACACATGTGCATTTGGGATGTCGAACAATATTACGGGAGGAAGTTTTCCTTTTCATCGCAACAGCCATTTTTAATTTTCCAAGTGCTACAAACAGGGTGTTTTGTGAAGCAACCACCAAATGAAAGTTTCGATTGATGCAGTGTTAAAAAGACATGATGCATGATTAAAAATAAAGACGTGTGACATCATGGTTCAAAGATTAATAGGATTGATATGGTAGTATTATCCCTAAGGTCTATTTTCTTTCTTGGAAGCTAATCCGGAAGAAATAGAGAAGTTAAACGTGTTGGGGATGGAGTAACATGAGAATGGCTCCTGTGAGATTAACAAAAGTGTAGAGAAGTTAAGCGTTTGACCCTGAGTGCAATTTTACCCTGAGATTAAGTGTGCTTAGAATTAAAAATAGCTCCTATGAGATTAAAAAATCAAGCAATTCAAAAAATTGGAAAAAGTAATTAAAAAACTAAGCCGACGTATCCAAACGGCCGTTAGCCATATAGGTGGGGCCATCTGGCCTATGCCGGTGACTTCACTACGCCGATGGAAAATAAGTCTAGGCCGCCAACGGGCTACGTCGATGGCAATTAGGCCTATGCCAACGGCCATAAGCCGTCATCTATTTCGATGGAGGGGATGGATAGATCCGGATAAAGAGCATCTCCAAAGAGGTGTCCAAATTTGTCCTATGTGTCCACCCCTTGTCCTCTTAGAGCATGTGCAATGGGAGGTGTTTATAGGAGTGCTTACAAAAATAAACCAACCAATTTGCTAAGCATTGGTGCTTATTTCTATAGAAGAGATGACTAGTTCGGCATCTACCTAGTATAAATAACCACCGGTGCTTAAAAACAAACCGGTTTATCAACTTGCATTGTACATGCTCTCGGTGAACCCAACATGCTCTTAGTGAACCCAACGACATTTCCTCAAATATAGTCCTCTCGGGTTTTTTCTCATTTCTTTGTACATTATTGTTGAGTCAAAATTAAATCCAAATTGATTTCCAAATTAATCTGCAGCACATCTACACCTTGCCTACAATTTTGTAGAAATCGATTATGGTTAAAAATAGAAATCAAATAGCGGCAAAAAAGAGGCAGCTAGCTAGCAGCCATGCAGCAACAAGTTCGCAGTGACCATGCCATGCATTGTGCGTGCTTGCGCCACAACAGATAGCTTGCAGCGACACAATGCCGCATGCCATGGCACCGACACGGGGAGGACGGGCGGAGCGACGATCTTCCATGGCGTGGCAGGATGGGGGATCGGAGCTATGTCTCGCGGTCAGGAACCGGGGAAGGGAGGCGATGGGGACACGGTTGGGGCGGCCTTTGGTGTTGTTGTACGATGGCGTTCTCCAAGGTCGGCTAGGGTCTGTGAGGCGGCGTGCTCCAAGGGCAACGTGGAACTCCAAAGGCGCAGCAGCTGGCAGTGAGCTGCGGGCGAGGTAGCGGTGCTATGCGTGGAGGCACACACGAGGGGAGAGGAGAGAGGAACGGTGGGAATGGTGAGCGTTTTACCTGGCTGACTTGCGGCTAGGGAGGACAAGAGAGGATAGTGGACGGTGTCCTTTTATCCAAAACTCTCCCCAAACTTGGAGACGATTTGGGAAAAAACAGACTATCAGGGGGAGTGGGGAACCGAGTTTGGCGAGCCCGTTAGGTGCTTCTTTTTTGGGGGCCAGACCATCCGCTCAGACAGAAATAGATAGATGTGGAGAGTTTGTTAACCTCCCTTAGAGATGCTCTAAGAAGGTGCCACCATTGATGATTCGCTCGTAGGCTAGAGCGGGCCATCCCCTCATGCTAGTCGTTGGTCCTAGGCTCAGCTTGGCCCAGGGGTGCCAAGGATAGCCATGGGCTCATAGCATAGCTCGAGCTCCCAGCAAATCGCTTCTCTCCTCAAGATACCACCAACATGCCCTCAGGTGAGTGGTGCTTTCCCTATATGTAGAGCTTGTTGGGGAACCCCAAGAGGAAGGTATGATGAGCACATCAACAAGTTTTCCCTCAGTTATGATACCAAGGTTATCGAACCAGTAGGAGCAAGGAAACACCTCCAAGGTGTTGTTTCCAACTTCGAATCATGCACAACATAATCACAGAACTTTGCCCCCAACTTACAATAAGGTTGTCAATCTCACCGGTTTTTCTAAAAACAAAGGATTAAATGTATTCTATGAAAGATAGTAATTGCTTTGCAGAAAGTAAACAGAAAACAGCAAAATAGATTGTAGATTTATGGTAAAAGAATGGACCGGGGTCCATAGTTCACTAGTGGTGATTCTCCTTAAGATAGATGACATGTTGGGTGAACAAATTACAGCGGGGCAATTGACAACATCGAGAAAGCATACATGCATATACTAATCATCTTGACTCCTATGAGATTTGATTGGGCATTACAACATTATACATAGATCGTAATCCAACTGCATCTATGACTAATAATCCACCTTCAGGTTATCATCCGAACCCCCTCTAGTATTAAGTTACAAGTAACAGATAATTTCATTAAGCAAAGTGTGTAAAGTAAACAATACGATTGTTCCATGAACAAACGATTGCTGTTTTCTCCCTAATAGCAACAGCACATCTAGTACCTTAGAGATTTCTGTCACTTCCCTAGATTCCTAGAGGCATGAACCCACTATCGAGCATAAATACTCCCTCTTGGAGTTGCTAGCATCTACTCGGCCAAGATAGCTACTAACAACAGAAAGCATGCAAGATCACAAATAACAAAGACATGATACAATCAATAATCAATCTGAAATAGCATATCAATATCCATCGGATCCCCACAAACACAACATGTAAGATTACAAATAGATGATCTTGATCATGAACGGAGCTCATAAGATTTAAACATGGTAGCACAAAGGAGAAGAACCAACCATCTAGCTACTACATGGACCCGTAGTCCAAGGATGAACTACTCACACATCACACCGGAGGCAGGCATGGTGATGAAGAAGGCCTCCAGGGTGATCTCTCCCCTCCGGCAGGGTGCCGTGAAGAGCTTCAGATCCCTCCCGATCTAGGGATGGAGATGGTGGCGGCTACAAACTCTTTCGTGGAAGTTTTATCCGGTACTTAGGGTTTCTGTATCGGAGGCTTCTTATAGGCAAAAGGGGAGGCCGAGGGGGTGCCCGAGGCGGTTGCACCCCCCCAGGCACGAGCCAGGCCTAGCCATATGGCCAGGGGGTGTGGCCCCCTCAAGGCCCTTCCCCGTCTCGTCTTATGGCTCCGTGTTCCCCTCGGTGAAATATTGACTTTGGCTTTTGTCCCGTCCAATTTCGAGAATATTTATTTTTTGGCTTTTCTGGAACCAAAAATAGCAGAAAACAGGCAACTGGCACTGTGGCATCTTGTTAATAGGTTAGTCCCAGAAAGTTTATAAAAATACTCCAAAGTTTGGACAAAACATAAGAAAGTAGATATAAAATAAGCATGGAACATCAAAAATTATAGATACATTTGCAACGTATCAACATCCCCAAGCTTAACTCCTGCTCGTCCTCGAGTAGGTAAGTGATAGAAAAGAAAGAATAATTGTTGAGGTGATATGCACCATCACAATCTTGATCAAGGCATTTATAAAACATTGATAGCTGGGATCATAGTACTTTAATATAGCATGAAAGATACAATTCTAACAATAAGACATTGCATCTAAGTCATAACATGAAAAGGTACAAACAAAAGATTCATTTATAACAATGCTTTGCAAGACATTTGTTTGTTTCACATATAGAAAACATAATGAGAATGGTATTCAGCTTGTCCCTCATAGTGTAGCAAAACATAAATGCACAGGACACCTTCAAAGTTCATAAGGGTGACTAGATACAAATAGTTTAAGAACAAGCAATATCAAAGTTATGCATCAATCAACAAGTCTTGGGACAATGCACATTAAACTAAGAATGGCCACTATGCTCTCTCAATAGGTGCATAGAGATAGAAGATGGAGACTCAATCATAAAAGTAAAAGAAAGGCCTTCATAGAAGGAAGCAGGGATTCAAGTCTCATAAAGAGCTTTCAAAAATTATGGTACTTATTAGTTTTCAGCTCTCATTGCCCCTATCATAAGCATCTTGAAGTGAGTAAGGTTAAAGTGAACAAATTATGGAGTATATGCATGACAAAGTATAAGTTGGCAATCTCATGTCCCTTGAATACGAGGGCCACTGATACGTTGCAAACGTATCTATAATTTTTGATGTTCCATGCTTGTTTTATATCTACTTTCTTATGTTTTGTCCATACTTTGGAGTATTTTTACACATGTTTTGGGACTAACCTATTAACAAGATGCCACAGTGCCAGTTGCCTGTTTTGTGCTGTTTTTGGTTCCAGAAAAGCTAGAAAATGAATATACTCGGAATTGGACGGGACAAAAGCCAAAGTCAATATTTTACCGGAAGACACATGGAGTCCAAACGAGAGACAAAGGGGGGCCACAGGGTGGAACCCCCCTTGGCGCGGGTAGCCCTAGGTCGCGCCAGGGCATGGTATGGGCCCCCTGGCCGGCCACCGACCTTGCGCCTTCGCCTATAATAAGCATCTGATGCAAAAACCCTAAAAAATCTAGCCTCCAGCCACGAAAAGTTCCGCAGCACCGCCGCCACCGAAGGGAAGATTCGGGGGACAGAAAGTCTCTGTTCCAGCACCCTGCCGGGACGAGTAAGTGCCCCTGGAGCCATCTCCATTGATCTCCACCACCATCTCCATCGCCGTTGCTGATTCCCATGATGAGGAGGGAGTAGTTCTTCCTCGAGGCTAAGGGTTTTACCGGTAGCTATGTGTTCATCTCTCTCTATGCATGATCATATTGTGATCATGAGCTTTGTAATCAAGTAGATCAACCTTGCTAGTCAAGTGCTTTAATAGATCTCTGTTCTCCCCATGTGTGTGAAAGTGAGAGCGTGCACACCATGGTGACACTTAGGCTAGAGATTACAAATACTTGTTATGAGTTATATTTGGAGTTGGATGTCTCTATAAAATTGTGGTGTTTGTTGGAACCATCTAGCGCTCAAGGTGACAGTGTGGGGTTATCTAGATGAGGAAAGTGGACTTTGAGGTGTGTTGTTATAGCCCTACCATGGATTAAAGTGTCCAACCGGAGAGTAGTTCAGAGTAGTATCATAAAGATAGGATATTTATATGAGAGTGTTCACTAGTGAAAGTATGATCCCTAGGCCTTGTTTCTAAGCATTGAAACACCATTTGCAACTAGATCTGTTACATGTTTGCCTGCTTCCATCTTTATTTTAGATTGTATTTAGTCTCTTCCCACGTCAACCACGCGCCATAAAAGCTCTTTTCTAGCACCGTTACCACTTTTAATTATCTATACCACTTGTATTTCACTATCTCTTCGTCAAACTAGTGCACCTATACACCTGGCAAGTGTATTGGGTGTGTTGGGGACACACGAGACTTCTTGTATCTTGATTGCAGGGTTGCTTGAGAGGGATACCTTTGACCACTTCCTCCCTGAGTTCGATAAACCTTGGGTAATCCACTTAAGGGAAAACTTGCTGCTGTTCTACAAACCTCTGCACTTGGAGGCCCAACAACTGACTACAGGAATAGAAGTGCGTAGACATCAAGCTATTTTTCAGCGCCGTTGCTAGGGAGGTAAGGTAAAAGGTACTCACATCCTCCGGTGTGAGTGCTCGAAGTTATTTCATTTAGATTCTGCAATTATATCTTTTTGTTTCTTATTTTTATTTTCACTAGTTAGGCTTAATGGAAAACAACAAAAAAATTACAGAGCTTTATAGTATTTATCTTGAGTTAGGACATGAAGTGTTTGAAGAGAAAATTAAAAAACCTATGGAACTTTATTTGCGTGCTAATAGCAACGTTATTAGTATGAATTCTTTGAACACCATTATTGCTAATGCTATGGAAAAGTCTAAGCTTGGGGAAGCTGGTTTTTTTGAAAATAATCTTTTTAGTCCCCCACGAATGGAGGAGAAAATTTACTTTGATGATACTATGCCTCCAATATATGATGATTACAATGATGAATATGATATTTTAAGTCCACCTACTATTGAGGAGAAAATTAATTATGATTACAATATTCCTCCTATATTTGATGATTATGGTGATGAGAATAATAATGATAGCTATTTTGTTGAATTTGCTCCCACTATGATTAATAAGAATGACTATGTTTATGTGGAGAGTATTAATTCTTTTAAGCATGTGGCTCATGATAAGAATGTTTTATGTGATAGTTATATTGTTAATTTTATTCATGATGCTACTGAAAGTTATTATGAGAGAGGAAAACATGGTTTTATGTATCTCAATAATATTAAGTTTTCCCTCTTTATGTTGAAAATTTGGAAGTTGCACTTGTTTTGCTTTCCTATGCTTGTTGCTTTGTGCTTTCATGACTTGTTTCTTTACAAGATTATTTTTCATAGGAAGTGGGTTAGACCTAAATGTGTTCTGAATTTGCTTCTTGATGCTCTCTTTTACTTCAATTCATATTTCTTATGTGAGCATCTTCTCAAACTATCATGCCTAACTTAAAGTCGTTAAAGAAAAGTACTTCTTGGGAGATAACCCAATAGTTTTCTTGAGTTTTGGAAGTTATTACTTTTGTAATAACCTCTCCTTATCCTTTTTTATTTGATTTTTGTGCCAAGAATAACCTCTAATGAGAGGGAAGTAAGATTTGGGGAAGTGCTGTCCCGAAACAGATTTTTGTGCTTCACTGTAAAAATTCGTGAAAAATCTCTGTATGTTGGATTGTGATTTAATTTTCTAAATAAATACCCAGGTTGTTATATAACTTTCGATAGTTCAACATGTTTCAATTTGAGTAACATAAGATCTTCGAAAAAATCGGTTTTCACCTGCTTGTCTGTTTTGACAGATTTCTGCCATTATTTGCATCTGCCTCTTTATCAATTTCTTTTTGGGTTCTTTTTGGTGAATTGAGCTTTTTGAGGGAATTGCTACAGTATCTTATGTTTTAATAAAAGTTTTGCTGTTTTAAAACTAAACCCCAAAGGTTTATTATCTCTTGAGTACACTAATGTTGCTAATGAAGATTGTATGAAGTTTTGTATGAAGCAAATTTTCAGATGTAGGGAAAGAATGATGTAATGAGATGAAGAATGGACAAAAGCTCAAGCTTGGGGATGCCACCCGTGTCACCCCAAGAAATATTCAAGAAGTACAAGCGTCAAAGCTTGGGGATGCCCAAGGCATCCCCTTCTTCATCAATAAAAATTTCAGGTTTCTTTCAAACACTTCATTTTTATTGTTTCATGCACAATTGTGTTGTTCTTGGAGCGTCTTTGTTTTCATTTTTAGTTTTCGTTTGCTTAGTTTTCTTGAATAAATTGGTTGTACCCCCTCATTCATGCATTAATTTTCAAATAAGATTGGTTTGGATTGGAAAAGAGTAGGAAAGTGCATGCTTAAGTGGTAAAAAGGAGTTTGTTTTTGACTGTGACTTAGACTTTATCATATCATGCTTGATATTGTTTTGGCTTTATGCTTAGTGATTATTGCTATAGCATGACATGTTATAAACAATTGAGATTGCTTAATCTTCCTTGAAAGAATCATGTGTTATTTTAGCATATTAAAGCGTAGTATTGTGGTATTCTCCTTTGATGCTTTATTTGGGTTGACTTGGTGCGTGCTCACACCATGTTAAGACTATACCAAGTCACCATAGCCTCTATGATCATGTAGTTTTCGACTTGTAATATCACTTTATGCTTTAATTAACGATGTTTTGTCGCTTTGCATGATTATGGCCATTATTGATCTCTTAGTTTGTCGCTCCCAGTCCTTTGCTAGCCTCCACACCAAGTATGAGTTCCACTCATGCATCCAACTCCAAATAAAACAAAGTTTTTCAAAAGAGTCCACCATACCTACCTATTAGCATTCGATATTCCAAGTATATTCATGTTCTTATCTACCTTCCAAATTAAACTTGTTATGTGAAAATTGGTGATTAAAGCTCTGACAAACTTGATGGCACACTTTACTTTTCTTGCCCCTAATAAACTTGAACCATTGTGTCATCTATGTTGTATATGCTTGCACTTATACATTGGAGATTAGCAGAACCATGATGTCATGGGGAACGCTTTCAACATTGCACTTGTATATTGTACCCAGTTGATATCATGCTCTTTTGTTTATGGATGTCGTCGGTGTGAAATGAAAGGGGGAGCTTGTAAGTCCATGGAGTTATGTATGTGTGTTAGAGAAACGCCTGGGCGACTAGTCTAATCCATGCCTAATCATGGTCGAAACCTACAGCGTAACCATAATGAGCAATCTATGAAGCATTCTTCTTATAAAAAAAGAAATAGAGATTGAGAAAAAAGAAAAAAAGATGAGAAAAGAGGAAAGAGAGAAAAACGCATCATTTTCCCATGGTAAATAAGAAGATGCTGAGATGCTTATTGTCTGCTTGCCTTGTCATTTTGATATGGGGATTCTTCCGTATCATCGGGTAAGGGGTACCTCGTTGGCGGTTCTCTATGATACACATGTACTTACTATGACAAGAACTTACCGGTAACTAAACTTGAGTAGCATGAGGAGCGACCCTCGTATTTCAAGGGACATGAGATTGCCAACTTATACTTTGTCAAGCATATACTCCATAGTTTGTTAACTTTAACCTTAATCACTTCAAAATGCCTATGACAGGGGCAATGAGAGCTGAAAGCTAATAAGTATCATAATTCTTGGAAGCTCTTTATGAGACTTGAATCCCTGCTTCCTTCTATGAAGGCCTTTCTTTTACTTTTATGTTGAGTCTCCATCCTCTATCTTTATGCACCTATTGAGAGAGCATAGTGGCTATTCTTAGTTTAATGTGCATTGTCCCAAAACTTATTGATTGATTCATAATGTTGATATTGCTTGTTCTTGAACTACTTGTATCTAGTCACCCTTATGAACTTAGAAGGTGTCCTATGCATTTATGTTTTGCTACTCCATGTGGGATAAGTTGAATGCCACTATGGTATGTTTTATATATGTGAAACAAACAAACGTCTTTCAATGCATTGTTATTCATGATCTTTGTTTGTATCCTTTCATGTTGCATGCATAGTTACTTTTTCTTATTGTTAGAACTTCATCTTTCATGCTCATGTTTAGAGTTCTTTGATCCCACCTTTCAAATGCTTGCAAATGGTTTGATCTTGATTGTGATGGTGCATGTCACCTCAAAAATCATTCTTTTTTATCACTTACCTACTCGAGGACGAGCAAGAGTTAAGCTTGGGGATGTTGATACGTTGCAAACGTATCTATAATTTTTGATGTTCCATGCTTGTTTCATATCTACATTGTTATGTTTTGTCCATACTTTGGAGTATTTTTACACACTTTCTGGGACTAACCTATTAACAAGATGCCACAGTGCCAGTTGCCTGTTTTCTGCTGTTTTTGGGTCCAAAAAAGCCAGAAAATGAATATACTCGGAATTGGACGGGACAAAAGCCAAAGTCAATATTTTACCAGAAGACATATGGAGTCCGAAGGAGAGACGAAGGGGGGCCACAGGGCGGCCACACCCCCTTGGCGCGGGCAGCCCTAGGCCGCGCCAGGGCATGGTGTGGGCTCCCTGGCCAGCCACCGACCTTGCCCCTTCGCCTATAAGAAGCCTCTGATGCAAAAACCCTAAAGAATCTAGCCTCCAGCCACGAAAAGTTCCGTAGCGCCTGATACATTGCAAATATATCTATAATTTTTTATGTTCCATGCTTGGTTTTATCTACTTTCTTGTGTTTTGTCCACACTTTGGAGTACTTTTCATATGATTTCTTAGACTAACCTATTAACAAGAGCCAAAGTGTCAGCTGCCTGTTTTCTGCTGTTTTTGGTTCGAGGAAGTCAGAAAATGAATATTCTCGGAATTGGACGGGACAAAAGCCAAAGTTATTATTTTACCGGGGGACACTTGGAGCCAGAATACGAGACGGAGAAGGGCCAGGGGCTGGCCACACCACCTGGTGGCTTGGGCCAGGCCAGGCCGCGCCAGAGGGTGGTGTGGGCCCCTCCGGCACCCCCTCGGTCTCCCCTCTCGCCTATAAGAGCCTCCCGATGCATAAACCCTAAATCATCAAGCCTCCAGCCATGAAAAGTTTCGCAGCGCCGCCGCCACCGAAGGGGAGATTCGGGGGACAGAAAGTCTCTGTTTCGGCACCCTGCTGGGACGGGGAAGTGCCCCCGGAGCCATCTCCATCGATCTCCACCACCATCTCCATCACCATTGCTAATTCCCATGATGAGGAGGGAGTAGTTCTCTCTCGAGGCTAAGGGTTCTACCGATAGCTATGCGTTCATATCTCTCTATGCATGATCTTATTAAGGTCGTGAGCTTTGTAATCTATAGATCAACCTTGCTACTTGATGTCTACGCACTTCTATTCTTGTAGACAGTTGTTGGGCCTCCAAGTGCAGAGGTTTGTAGAACAGCAGCAAGTTTTCCCTTAAGTGGATCACCCAAGGTTTATCGAACTCAGGGAGGAAGTGGTCAAAGGTATCCCCTCTCAAGCAACCCTTCAAGCAAGATACAAGAAGTCTCTTGTGTCCCCAACACACCCAATACACTTGTCAGGTGTATAGGTGCACTAGTTCGGCGAAGAGATAGTGAAATACAAGTGGTATGGATAATTATAAGTGGTAACGGTGATAGAAAATAGCTTGCTGGCGTGTGGTTGACATGGGAAAAGACTAAAGGCAAACTGAAATAAAGAAGGAAGCAAGCAAACATGTAACAGATCTAATAGCAAATGGTGTATCAATGCTTAGAAACAAGGCCTAGGGATCATACTTTCACTAGTGAACACTCTCATATAAATATCTTCTCTTTATGATACTACTATTAACTACTCTCCGGTTGGACACTCTAATCCATGGTAGGGCTATAACAGTACACCTCAAAGTAAGACTTTCCCATCTAGATAACCCCACACTGTCACCTTGAGTACTAGATGAGTCCAACAAACACCACAATTTCATAAAGACATCCAACTCCAAATATAACTCATAACAAGTATTTGAGATCTCTAGCCTAAGTGCCACCATGGTGTGCACACTGTCACTTTCACACACATGGGGAGAGCAGAGATCTATTAAAGCACTTGAGTAGCAAGGTAGATCTATAGATTACAAGCTCATGATCTCAATAAGATCATGCATAGAGAGAGAGATGAACACATAGCTACCGGTAGAACCCTTAGCCTCGAGAGAGAACTACTCCTTCCTCATCATGGGAATCAGCAACGGTGATGGAGATGGTGGTGGAGATCGATGGAGATGGCTCCGGAGGCACTTCCTCATCTCGGCAGGGTGCCGGAACAGAGACTTTCTGTCCCCCGAATCTCCCCTTCAATGGCGGCGGCGCTGCGGAACTTTTCGTGGATTTATGATTGATGATCTAGGGTTTTGGTATCGGGAGGCTCTTATAGGCGAAGGAGGCAAGGTTGGTGGCCGGCCATGGGGCCCACACCATGCCCTGGCGCGGCCTAGGGCTGCCCGCGCCTAGGTGGGTGTGGCCACCCTGTGGCCCCTCTCAAACTCTCCTTCTAGCTCCGTGAGTCTTCCGGGAAAATAGGAACTTTGGCTTTTGTCCCGTCCAATTCCGAGAATATTCATTTTCAGACTTTCCTGGAACCAAAAACAGCAGAAAACAGGCAACTGGCGCTGTGGCATCTTTTTAATAGGTTAGTCCAAGAAATCATATGAAAAGTACTCCAAAGTGTGGACAAAACATAAGAAAGTAGATAAAACCTAGCATGGAACATCAAAAATTATAGATACATTTGCAATGTATAAACATCCCCAAGCTTAACTCCTGCTCGTCCTTGTGTAGATAAGTGATAAAAAGAAAGAATAATTTTTGAGGTGACATGCACCATCAAAGACTTGATCAAAGTATTTGTAAAACATTCAAAGCTAGGATCATAGTACTTCAATCATAACATGAAAGACAAGGTTCTAGCAATAAGACAAAGAAACTATGATGCAACATGAAAAGGCACAAACAAAAGATTCATGAATAACAATGCTTTGCAAGACGTTTGTTTGTTTCACATAAAGAAAACATAGCATAATAGTATTCAGCTTGTCCCTCAATAGAGTAGCAAATATAAATGCATAGGACACCTTCAAAGTTCATAAGAGTGACTAGATACAATAGTTTAAAACAAGCAATATCAAAGTATGCATCAATCAACTAGTCTTGGGACAATGCACATAGAACTAAGAATGGCCACTATGCTCTCAAAGTAAGTGCATAAAGATAGAAGATGGAGACTCAATATAATGGTGGAAGAAAGGCCTTCATAGAAGGAAGCAGGGATTCAAGTCTCATAAAGAGCTTCCTAAAATTATGGTACTTATAGCTTTCAGCTCTCATTGCCCCTATCATAAGCATCTTGAAGTGATTAAGGTAAAAGTGAACAAACTATGGTGTACATGCTTGACGAAGTATAAGTCAGTAATCTCATGTCCCTATTATATGAGGGCCGCTCCTCATGCTACTCAAGTTTAGTCACCGGTAAGTTCTTGTCATTGTAAGTACATGTGTATCATAGAGAACCGACAACGGGGTACCCCTTGCCCGATGATACGGAAGAATACCCATATCAAAATGACAAGGCAAGCAGACAACGAGCATCTCAGCATTCTTCTTATTTACCATGGGAATATGGTGCTTTGTTCTCTCTTTCCTCTTTTCATAGTATCTCTTTTTTTCTCATTATGGTTACGCTGCAGGTTTCCACCATGTCAGCATGGATTAGACCAGCGGCCCAGGTGTTTCTCTAACACATATACATAACTCCATGGACTTACAAGCTCCCCTTTCATTTCACACCAACGACATCCATATACAAAAGAGCATGATATCAACTAGGTACAAGTACCAAGTGCAATGTTGAAAGCGTTCCCCATGAAAGCATGGTTCTGCTAATTCCCAACAAATAAGTGCAAGCATATACAACATAGACGACACAATGGTTCAAGTTTATTAAGGGAAAGTAAAGTAAAGTGTGCCATCAAGTTCGTGAGAGCTTTAATCACTAGTTTTCTCATAACAAGTTTAATTTGGAAGGTAAACAAAACCATGAATATACTTGGAATAGCATAAGCTAGTAGGTAGGTATGGTGGACTCTTTGGAATAACTTGGTTTAGGGAGTTGGATGCATGTGTGGAACTCATACTTGGTTGTGGAGGCTAGCAAAAGACTGGGAGCGACAAACTAAGAGAGCAAAAATGGACATAATCATGCAGAGTGACAAAACATCATTGATCAAAGCATAAAGTGATACTACAAGTTGAAAACTAAAGGATCATAAAGTCTATGGTGACTTGAGATAGTCATAACATGGTGTGAACATGCGCCAAGTCAACCCAAATAAAGCATCAAAGGAGAATACCACTATACTATGCTTTAATATGCTAAAACAACGCATGATTCATCCAAGGCACATTAAGCAATCTCAATTGTTTATAACAAGTCATGCTACAGAAAAGAATACTAAGCATAAAGCCAAAACAATATCAAGCATGGCATAACAAAGCATAGGCCACAGTAAAAAACAAGCTCTCTTTACCACTTAAGCATGAACTTTCCTACTCTTTTCCAATCCAAACCAAACTATTTGAAAACCAATGTATGAAAGAGGGGGTCCAACCAATTTATTCAGAAAACTAAGAAAACCAAGCAAACGAAAAACCAAAACGAAAACGAAAAAGAAGACGCTCCAAGAACAACATAACTGTGCATGAAAAAAAATGAAGCATTTGGAAGAAACCTGGGATTTTTATTGATGAAGATGGGGATGCCTTGGGCATCCCCAAGCTTTGACGCTTGTAATTCTTGGATATTTCTTGGGGTGACACGCTTGGCATCCCCAAGCTTGAGCTTTAGTCCATCCTTCATCTCATTACTCATTCCTTCCATACACCTGAAATTTTTCCTTCATACAAAACTTCACACAATCTTTATTAGCAACATTAGTGCACTCAAGATAATAAGTCTTTAGGTTCAGTTCTAACACCAATAATCTTCGATTAAAACACTAGCTACTATAGAAATTTCCTAAAAAAGCTCAATTCCCCAAAAGAACTCAAAAGGAACCAACAAGAAGCAAATGCAGAAAATGGCAGAAATCTGTCAAAACAGACCAGCAGGTAAAGACGATTTTTTTGAAGACCTTTTGTTGCTCAAATCAAAAAGTGTTGAACGAACGAAAGTTAGATAACAATCTGGGGAAGAAGCACAAAAATGCACGCCTCAAAAAGGCGTTCAGAGATTTTACACGAATTTTTACAGTGAAGCACAGAAATCTGTTTCGGGACAACAACTTTCCCAATCATTACTTCTCTCTCATTAGAGGTTACTCTTGGCACAAAAAGCAAATAAAAAGGATAAAGAGTGGTTATTACTAAAGTAATAACTTCGAAGACTCATCTAAAACTTTTGAGTTATCTCCCAATAAGTACTTTTCTTTAACGCATTTAAGTTAGGCATGATAGTTTGAGAATATGCTCACATAAGAAATATGAATTGAAGTAAAAGAGAGCATCAAGAAGCAAATTCAAAACACATTTAAGTCTAACCCACTTCCTATGCATAGGAATCTTGTAAAGAAACAAGTCATGAAAGCACAAAGCAACAAGCATAGGAAAGCAAAACAAGTGCAACTTCAAGACTTTCAACATAAAGAGGGGAAACTTAATATTATCGAGACACATAAAACCGTGTTTCCCTCTCTCATAATAACTTTCAGTAGCATCATGAATAAAAGTAACAATATAACTATCACAAGAAACATTCTTATCATGAGCCATATGCATAGAAGAATTAATACTCCCCACATAAACATAGTCATTATTATTGATTATAGTGGGAGCAAATTCCACAAAATAGCTAGCATTATTATTTTCATCACCATAATCATCAAATATAGGAGGCATATTGTAATCATAATTAATTTTCTCCTCAATAGTAGGTAGACTGCAAATATCATACTCATCATTGTAATCATCATATATTGGAGGTTTTGTATCATCATAAGCAATAGAATAGCTATCTTCAAAAACTCTAGAACGAAAAAGATCATTTTCATAAAGACTAGCTTCCCCAAGCTTAGACTTTTCCATAGCATTAGAAATAATGGTGTCAAAAGAGTTCATACTAACAACATTGCTATTAGCATGCAAATAAAGTTCCATAGGTTTTTTAATTTTCTCTTCAAACACTTCATGTCCTAACTCAAGATAAATACTATAAAGCTCTCTAATTTTGTTGTTGTTTTCCATTAAGCCTAACTAGTGAAAACAAGAAACAAAAAGACAAAATTACAGAATCTAAAGGAAATAACTTCGAGCACTCACACTGGAGGATGTGAGTACCTTTTACCTTACCTCCCCGACAACGGCGCTAGAAAATAGGCGTTTGCCGTGGGAGGTTCTTCTTCTTTAATCCTCTAGTGTGAATACCTTTTACCTTATCTCCCCGACAACGGCGCCAGAAAATAGCTTTTGACGGGGAGGAAACAGGTTGAAGCTGTCCTATATATCCCCGGCAACGGCACCAGGAAATAGCTTGATGTCTACGCACTTCTATTCTTGTAGACAGTTGTTTGGCCACCGAGTGCAGAGGTTTGTAGAACAGCAGCAAGTTTTCCCTTAAGTGGATTACCCAAGGTTTATCGAACTCAGGGAGGAAGTGGTCAAAGGTATCCCCTCTCAAGCAACCCTGCAATCAAGATACAAGAAGTCTCTTGTGTCCCCAACACACCCAATACACTTGTCAGGTGTATAGGTGCACTAGTTCGGCGAAGAGATAGTAAAATACAAGTGGTATGGATAATTATAAGTGGCAACAGTGATATAAAATAGCTTGCTGGCGTGTGGTTAACGTGGGAAAAGACTAAAGGCAAACTAAAATAAAGAAGGAAGCAAGCAAACATGTAACAGATCTAATAGCAAACGGTGTATCAATGCTTAGAAACAAGGCCTAGGGATCATACTTTCACTAGTGAACACTCTCATATAAATATCTTCTCTTTATGATACTACTCTTATCTACTCTCCGGCTAGACACTTTAATCCATGGTAGGGCTATAACAACACACCTCAAAGTAAACCTTTCCCATCTAGATAACCCCACACTGTCACCTTGTAACACCCTCGAATCGTCCCTATGCAAGTTTTAGCCCTTTCCGCCAAACCCGCATAGAAACGTTTCAAGGACGCCCACCAAGCACTTTTGTGCGGGTGGAAAACGAAGTAATACCATTACACAACAGTCCTCGATGGGACCCATAGAACAGATATATATACAACAGCGACTCATTGAGTCAAGAAGACAGTTATACAATACAAAGATCCAAATCACCTTGAAAGCGATAGAGCGCCCGACTACGGACAAGATGCAAATGGGGCTAAGATCCCTATAGAATAACCAATGGCGTCCATAACCCTTCCCAGGCCAAGCCGGAAGGGTAACCCTACTAACGACGTCGATCTCAAACCTGCTAAAACAAAAGGGGTGCCAACAAAGGGCAAAGGAAAAAGAGGAGCGTCAGTACTGAGGCCAGTACACGGCGATGCTAGAATTCGGCGGCTCTCGCCTACATAGGTATGGTGGGCTGAAGCGGCAGCGCAGCGGCACTAACAACCTATAGAGACTCGATACAACTGGGGGTTATCAGAGAGGGATGAGAAAGACCTATTCAGATCCTATGTGAAGCTAACACCAAACAAACCCCTCCTGGTATTTCCCCCTCGAGACCAAACGAGGAAGTCGGACCAAGGAACTCACACGGTTGGCAATTTTACTCATTCCATTATAGTTGCAGTACTTACTAATCAGATATAGATAGCATGAGTCATCCTGAAGCATAAGTAGTGGGCAGTTTTAATTACCATTCGGTGGTAGTTGGAACCTTTACTAGTCAGATATAATTGTCCTGAGGAATCCCAAAACCCAACAGTTGTTGGCACTTTTATCACATTCCATTGGAGTTGCAATACTTAGTAGGCATATATAGCAAACAACCCAGATCCACCAGTTGTTGGCATTTTTAATATCCATTCCGTTATAGTTGAATATGATTACTAGTCATATATTAAGTCAAGTTTATAGCACTACTTTAGTTATGCTTGTCTATGATCGAGATACTATGCTCCAAGTAGTCCATAACCGCGGACACGGCTTTCAGAAAGTTTTACCCTGCAGGGGTGCACAAATAGCAACACACACTCGATCAACCTCGGAAAAACCAAATCAAAACCCAACGAGGCATTCACAACAATGCGATCACAGGATTCATAAAATATTTCAGGGGGCCACCCCACTAAGCTACCCGCAACAAAGTTGGCCGGCTCTGGAACGGACCCAGGGTTTGTGTGGACGGCTGTAAACGACTGGGAACCCGAAAGTGTGACTGGGCTTGTCGATACAGCGAAAACGTGTCACGATCCTAAACAGTACAGGTGCTCCACGCACAATCGTAAATAAAGCAGTTAAGCATGGCATAAGTACAAGATAGTAATAAAACCCCAAACTAGTTTGTGGCCCCAAGAAATAGAAATGAATCAAGCTCTGGCTCAGGGGGGTCCATAAGGCCTCCCGGATGTGGATAGTGCGAAAAATCAAGGAACAGGTATCAAGTACTCGGGGTCCTACGGGACACAAGTGAGCATGGAAGAACCAAATAACATCTATTGCCCACCGATGCCTCTGCATTAGTTATATCTAGCATTTTAATAGTTGTATTTAAAGTCATGATCATCTCCACCAATAAGCATCTCCACCATAAACATATGCCAGCATCCCAACAATTGTGGTACTTGACATCTCGAGATCGCACCTGAGCAAGCAACTATGACTCGCAAGGCTAGCTATCTACCAAACACAGGTAATAGGAGGTGTCCAAGGCAATATATAGGCTGCACGGGATATAACTAGTGCACGGAAACTAAAGAATCGCGACACGGATAGCACTAGATCAACAGGAGGAAATAAAGACTATAAATGCAAAAATAGGTAGAAGGAGGAGAGATGCTCGCCTGGGAAAACACTGCCGACGGATCATATCCGGAGAACTTGTCGATACTCGCATCAACTCATCGGCCTAATCCGCGAAGAAGCAAACACTAGCAGAAACACCGGATACAAAATTTAATACTACGGCAGAAGATCCGGCATGTTTATGATATGCATGCGAGATGAACAATTATTATGCAACAGGTTTTATATATAGCATTTATAAAATAGGGGCTCGGAAAAGGTTCACACATCTGGGTTCGGCAGATCTTGGGTTCCGGGGGTCCGGGGGTTCGACAGGGTTCGACGGGGATCGATCTCGGCGGGAACGTACTCAGACAACGGAGTAGATCTTGGCGTTCTGGGAAGAAGGACTTGGTTCGGCGTCGGGGCGCATCGGATTCGCCCTGGTCGGTGTCGCTCTTGTCGTCATGAAGATCTTGTCGGGTCCTCAAATCGGGTCAGTCTTGGCATCCGCGAAGAAGTACTTGGCGTATCCGGGAAGAAGGTCTCGTCGCATCCGGGAAGAAGGACTTGGTGCTTCGAGATGAAGCGCTTGTCGTTCCGCATGGCGATCTTGGTGGTCTTTGGATCCGGGTCTTGGCGTGGCCTTCGGATCACCGGGATCGGGCTTCGCCTCCGGGAACGGGTCTTGGCAGCGATGAAGAGGATCATGTCGTACTGAGGGGTTCGGGTTCCGTGAAGATCTTGGAGTCCAGGGTATCGGCAAACTTGGCGTCGGAACCGGGGTCTCGGCAGGATCGGTCTCGGGGATCTCGGCGCCTTTGGCTTCCGGGAAGGAGAGCTTGGAGTGGCGCCGGGTTCGGTCTTCGAGGTTTCGGCTTTGTTGTCGATGACGGACTTGTACCAAGCGTGTGGTCTTGAGCCCGTGATGAAGTACTTTAGGTTCCCGCTTCGGATGGCGGTGGAGATCTTGAATCAACTTCGATGGTTTTCAAGAACCTTGTGTAACTCTCAGATCCCTCTCGTGCATCGGGTACAAAGGAAGGCACATATGTATCGGTGCGCAAGAGAAGTACACATGAGCCAAAGATTAAACGACACCGTTTGGCTCACCAGGACATCACCACAGCAAGCAGATAAAAAGGCAGGAACACATAGGCATATGCGTGCGCGGCCGTAGAACAACACTGCTGCGGTGGGCTTGAGCAAGAGGGGGCGGCCTTGGAACCAGATGGAGCAGGGACTCGCGAGCGACAAGGAGGACGTCCGCGGCGGTGGCAGGGAACGGCCAACGAGGTGCAGGAACAGCGGTCGGCACGGCAGTTCGCTGGCCGCAGGGCGAGCTCGGCGCGGTGGCTAAAAACAGCACGGGGCAGCGGCCGGGCGCGACGATCTCCTGGCGACGATACGCGTCCACAGCGAGAGGAAGGAGGGAGGCGTGGTCGCTGGCGGCGAGGTTGGTGCTGGTGGAGCGGAGGGGCCCGAGGCGGCCGTCGAGGTGGGGAAGGTCGGCGAGGCGGGGCCCTCGGCTGTGCTGCCCGGTCGGCGAGACGGCGCCAGGACCGAGCAGAAACGTGCCGGCGGAACTTGGGCGGCGGGGACGGAACGACGGAGCTCGCCGGCGGTTGCCTGCGATGCGGCCGAGGCAGAGGCCGGGCCGGCCAAGGAGGAGGACATGAGGGGGAGGGGAGGAAGCAGGGCGACGTCCTGGCGTCGGCACGGACTCGGTGACGGAGGCCGGTGCCGGTGAGGGGAAGGAGACGGGCGGAAAGGTGGAGACGGCGGCGCTGCTCGGCCTAGGATGGAGGGCATGGCGAAGGGTGGTGCCGTCATGCCTGGCGGCGGGGAAGGAGAGCAGCGGCGGGGCTTGGGGAGCTTGAGGACGGCCGCCGGAGAGGAAGGGGCTCAGCGGAGACGGGCGAGGCCGGTGAGGTCCTGGCGGCGGGGTAGGTGGGGAACGGGGAAACGAGCGACGCGGGGTGGGCCGAGCGACGGAACGGGGTAGGTGGGGAATGGCGCGGTTAGCGAGCGAGGTGGGTCTGGGGGAGCGTGTCACGCAGGGCATGCGGCGTACGCGAGGAGGTGGGGCACGCATGCGCTGCTGCTTGCGGCGGCTGGCGTGCGGGACGAGTCCGCATGGGGGGTCGCGCCAGAGCGATGGGGTGGGGCCAGCCCGTGGAGATGGGTGGGTGCGGTTCCAGGGGGTTGGCGGCTGGGTGTGGTGGGACCCACTGGCCGCAGGGTGTGTGCACGGGTTGGTGGCGTGTGTGCTCTGTGTGTGGCTGGGTGAGGTGGAGGGAAAAAGGGCAGGGAATGGTGAGGTGGCGCGCTGCTATTGGGCGGAGTGAGGTGGAGGGTTGGAGGAAGTGGATGGGTAGATTAGGGTTGGGTAGAAAAGGGTTTGGGGTTAGACAGATTAGGGTTTTAATTTGGAGGTGGCCGGCTAGGCTTTCGGGCCTGGCTGGCTGCCTCCTATAAAATAATATAAATTTTGTTTATTTAAAACGGGGCTTTTGTAAACCGTTTTTAGACAAAACAAAATATTTCGGAGACCCGGGTTTTAATTTGAAGTCAAGACGGGCGTTTAGAAAACACAAACAGGCTTTTCGAAAATAGTTTTATGCAAACAAATGCAAGATGACATGACGACGCTCAAATACAAGGTGGCATGATGACATGAGCATGCGGTCATGAAGATGCAATGCACAAAAACAACGCGATTTTCTAGTAGTGGTTTTGCGGGGCGCCACACACCTTGAGTACTAGATGAGTCCAACAAACACCACAATTTTATAAAGACATCCAACTCCAAATATAACTCATAACAAGTATTTGAGATCTCTAGCCTAAGTGCCACCATGGTGTGCACGCTGTCACTTTCACACACATGGGGAGATCAGAGATCTATTAAAGCACTTGAGTAGTAATGTAGATCTATAGATTACAAGCTCATGATCTCAATAAGATCATGCATAGAGAGAGAGATGAACACATAGCTACCGGTAGAACCCTTATCCTCGAGAGAGAACTACTCCCTCCTCATCATGGGAATCAGCAACGGTGATGGAGATGGTGGTGGAGATCGATGGAGATGGCTCCGGGGGCACTTCCCCATCCCAGCAGGGTGCCAGAACAGAGACTTTCTGTCCCCCGAATCTCCCTTTCGGTGGCGGCAGCGCTGCGGAACTTTTCGTGGATTTCTGATTGATGATCTAGGGTTTTGGTATTGGGAGGCTCTTATAGGCGAAGGAGGCAAGGTCGGTGGCCGGCTAGGGGGCCCACACCATGCCCTGGCGCGGCCTAGGGCTGCCCGCGCCTGGGGGGTGTGTCCACCCTGTGGCCCCTCTCCGACTCTCCTTCTGGCTCCGTGAGTCTTCTGGGAAAATAGGAACTTTGGCTTTTGTCCCATCCAATTCCGAGAATATTCATTTTCTGACTTTCTTGGAACCAAAAACTGCAGAAAACAGGCAACTGGCACCGTGGCATCTTGTTAATAGGTTAGTCCAAGAAATCATATGAAAAGTACTCCAAAGTGTGGACAAAACATAAGAAAGTAGATAAAACCAAGCATGCAACATCAAAAATTATAGATACATTTGCAATGTATCACTACTCAAGTGCTTTAATAGATCTCTGCTCTCTCCATGTGTGTGAAAGTGAAAGCGTGCACACCATGGTGGCACTTAGGCTAGAGACTACAAATACTTGTTATGAGTTATATTTGGAGTTGGATGTCTTTATGAAATTGTGGTGTTTGTTGGAACCATCTATTGCTCAAGGTGACAGTGTGAGGTTATTTAGATGGGAAAGCGAACTTTGAGGAGTGCTGTTATAGCCCTACCATGGATTAGAGTGTCCAACCGAAGAGTAGTTCATCGTAGTATCATAAAGAAGAATATATTTATATGAGAGTGTTCACTAGCAAAAGTATGATCCCTAGGCCTTGTTTCTAAGCATTGAAATACCGTTTGCAACTAGATATGTTACATGTTTGCTTGCTTCCATCTTTATTTCAGATTTCCTTTAGTATCTTCCTACCCATCTACCATGCGCCATCAAAGCTATTTTCTGGCACTGTTACCACTTATAATTATCCATACCACTTGTATTTCACTATCTCTTCGCCGAAGTAGTGCACCTATACACCTGACAAGTGTATTGGGTGTGTTGGGGACACAAGAGACTTCTTGTATCTTGATTGCAGAGTTGCTTGAGAGGGATACCTTTGACCACTTCCTCCCTGAGTTCGATAAACTTGGGTAATCCACTTAAGGGAAACTTGCTGTTGTTGTACAAACCTCTGCAATTGGAGGCCCAACAACTGTCTACAAGAATAGAAGTGCGTAGACATCAAGCTATTTTCTGGCGCCATTGCCGAGGACTGAAGAAGAAGAATCTCTCACGTCAACCACGCGCCAGCAAGTATTTTCTGGCGCCGTTGCCGGGGAGGTAAGGTAAAAGGTACTCGCATCCTCCGGTGTGAGTGCTTGAAGTTATTTCTTTTAGATTCTGCAATTTTGTCTTTTTGTTTCTTGTTTTCACTAGTTAGGATTAATGGAAAATAACAAAAAAATTAGAGACCTTTTTACTATTTTTCCTAAGTTAGAACTCGAATTGTCTGAAAAGAAAATTAAAAAACCCATGGAACTTTCTTTGCATGCTAATAACAATGTTATTAGTATGAATCTTTTGAACACCTTTGTTACTAATGCTATGGAAACATCTAAGCTTGGGGAAGTTGGTTTTTATGAAAATGATCTTTTTAGTTCCCCAGCTTTAAAGAAGAAAATTTTCTCTGATGATACTTTATCTCCCATATGTGGTAATTCTAATGATACTTGTGATATTTTAAATCCACATACTGAAAGCATTCCTTTTAAAATACCTATAAAAATTGTTGAACGAGTTATGAATAACTGCTATTCTGGAGATGAAACTATCCATCCTGGTGATCATTTACTCCTTATACATGAATTATGCGGGTTGTTCAAGTGTGCAGGTATTTCAATGAACCAAGTTAAGAAGAAGCTATTCTCTTTATCACTTAGGGGCAAAGCAAGGGAGTGGTATGAGCTACTAGATGATCCTCATCATTTGGAGTGGAAGGAACTTGAATCTCTCTTTTACTCTAAATTTTATCCTCCTCATGAAATTCAAAGATAGGAATTATATTTATAATTTTCATCCTCATGATGGAGAAAGTATTGCCCAAGCATGGGGGAGATTGAAGTCACTAATGCTCAAATGTCCTATACATGAGCTCCCTAGGAATATTGTTATTAATAATTTCTATGCAAGGCTTTCAGGACATTACAAGGACTATCTAGATACTTGTTTAGAGGGATCCTTCACGAGTAAGGAGGTCAAAGCTAAGTGGGATATTCTTGAAACAATTCAAAGCAATACCAAAGATTGGGATAACAACAAAGGTAAAGAACCAGGTATAAACTATGAGTATGATTGCATTAAGTCTTTTGCTAAAATTGCTGATTTTCAAGAGCTTAGTGCTAAATATGGTCTTGATCCTCAAATTCTTGTTGATTGTTTTAGAGCCTTTGCTTCTCATATTAATGCTCCTAAAGAAAAATGGGACATGTATCATGAGCCTTTTAAAGATACTTGCAGGGAAAATGAAATTGTTATTAATGATAGCAATAAACATGCTCAAACCTCTGAAAGTACTATTTCTTATAAGCATGTTAATTTTTGTGAAATACATAGGCCTTGTTAGAATAATCAAATTGAAGAAGAATATTGTATCACCCACAGGAATGAAAAAACTAGAATGTGGTATAGGGCTTTAAATGATCTTGGTAAAAAAGTTTGTGCCCTTTATCCTTTTATTTGTGAACTTTGCTTTGAAGTGGGTCATTTCAATTTTCAATGCTCAGGCCATAATAATATCCCTTCTAATCCAATGAGTACTGCAAGTTTGTATTGTGATGACATGATCACTCCTAATCAGCATGATGAACTTACATTATTTTTGGGGGTGTGAAGAGTTATCAAGAAAAACCTCTTTGGTAGATATGGGTGCTTTTAAGATGAATAGTGTCCTACATGGTTGTCATATTTATTGTGTTGATAATTTCCACACAAATACTTACATACAAAATATTATAGAAGATGAGATTTTACCAAAATATGATAGGACTAATATGTGTTTTGATCTTATTAATGAAAAGAAGGAATCCTCCAAAGTTTCTTGTATTGTCTCTAATAATAAACCAGGGTATATGGAGAAGCTTCCTTTCAAGCCTCTCCCTACTAAAGAGAAGAATAAAAACAAGAAAAGGAGGAGTAAAAAGAGAGAGGAAACAGTATTTTCCCCTAAGCATGTTGCTCCTATTATAGTTTTTGATGAGTCTGAACTCGATGATGTTCCTATGCCTATTACCTATAGTAGTGATCATGATTGGGAAAAGCACACTACTTTTGATATTGAAAATCTCTTCGGTACCAATTCTGAAAATGATGATATTAATAATTGTTGTACTATTAGTGCTACCCATGTTCCTTCCAATGATGATATGTTTACAAATGAACACACTTTGGAAGATAATTATTCTATTGCTTATGATGATACTACACCTCCAATATATGATGATTACAATAATGAATATGATATTTTCAGTCCACCTACTATTGAGGAGAATGTTAATTATGATTACAATATGCCTCGTATATTTGATGATTATGGTGATGAGAATAATAATGGTAGCTATTTTGTTGAATTTGCTCCCACTACAATTAATAAGAATGACTATGTTTATGTGGGGAGTATTAATTCTTTTATGTATGTGGCTCATGATAAGAATGTTTTTTGTGATAGTTATATTGTTAATTTTATTCATGATGCTACTGAAAGTTATTATGAGAGAGGGAAACATGGTTTTATGCATCTCAATAATATTAAGTTTCCCCTCTTTATGTTGAAAGTATTGAAGTTGCACTTGTTTTGCTTTACTATGCTTGTCGCTTTATGCTTTCATGACTTGTTTCTTTATAAGATTCCTATGCATAGGAAGTGGGTTAGACTTAAATGTGCTTTGAATTTGCTTCTTTATGCTCTCTTTTACTTCAATTCATATTTCTTATGTGAGCATCTTCTCAAACTATCATGCCTACCTTAAAGGCGTTAAAGAAAAGTACTTATTGGGAGATAACCCAAAAGTTTTTGATGAGTCTTGGAAGTTATTACCTCTGTAATAACCGCTCTTTATCCTTTTTATTTGCTTTTTGTGCCAAGAGTAACCTCTAATGAGAAAGAAGTAATGATTGGGAAAGTTGCTGTCCCGAAACAGATTTTTGTGCTTCACCGTAAAATTCGTGTAAAATTTCTGTACATCCTTTTGAGGCATGAATTTTTGTGCTTCTGCCCTAGGTTGTTATCTAACTTTCGTTAGTTCAACACTTTTCGATTTGAGCAACAGAAGGTCTTCGAAACAATTCATCTTTACCTGTTGGTCTGTTTTGACAGATTTCTGCCATTATTTGCATTTGCTTCTTATTAGTTCCTTTTTGAGTTCTTTTGGGGAATTGAGCTTTTAGAGGGAAGTGCTACAGTAGATTTTGTTTTATTGGGAGTATTATTGGTGTTGAAACTGAACCCAAAGACTTATTATCTTGAGTACACTAATGTTGCTAATAAAGATTGTGTGAAGTTTTGTATGAAGGAAAATTTTCAGGTGTATGGAAGGAATTAGTAATAAGATGAAGTATGGACTAAAGCTCAAGCTTGGGGATGCCACGCGTGTCACCCTAAGAAATATCCAAGAAGTACAAGCGTCAAAGCTTGGGGATGCCCAAGGCATCCCCTTCTTCATCAATAAAATCTCAGCTTTCTTCCAAACACTTCATTTTTATTGTTTGATGCACAGTTGTGTTGTTCTTGGTGCGTCTTCTTTTTCTTTTTCGTTTTGGTTTTTAGTTTGCTTAGTTTTCTTAGTTTTCTGAATAAATTGGTTGGACCCCCTCTTTCATTCATTGGTTTTCAAATAGTTTGGTTTGGATTGGAAAAGAGTAGGAAAGTTCATGCTTAAGTGGTAAAAAGAGCTTGTTTTTCACTATGGCCCATGCTTTGTCATGCCATGCTTGATATTGTTTTGGCTTTATGCTTAGTGATCTTTGCTGTAGCATGACATGTTATAAACAATTGAGATTGCTTAATGTGCCTTGAAAGAATCATGCGTTGTTTTAGCATATTAAAGCATATTATTGTGGTATTCTCTTTTGATGCTTTATTTGCGTTCACTTGGCGCATGCTCACACCATGTTATGACTATCCCAAGTCACCATAGCCTTCATGATCCTTTAGTTTTCAACTTGTAGTATCACTTTATGCTTTGATCAATGATGTTTTGTTGCTCTGCATGATTATGGCCATTATTGCTCTCTTAGTTTGTCGCTCCCAGTCTTTTGCTAGCCTCCATAACCAAGTATGAGTTCCACTCATGCATCCAACTCCTTAAACCAAGTTATACCAAAGATTCCACCATACCTACCTACTAGCATATACTATTCCAAGTATTTTCATGTTTTTGTTTACCTTCCGAATTAAACTTGTTATGAGAAAACTAGTGATCAAAGCTCTCACGAACTTGATGACACACTTTACTTTTCTTGCTCTTAATAAACTTGAACCACTGTGTCGTCTATGTTGTATATGCTTGCACTTATTTGTTGGGGATTAGCAGAACCATGCTATCATGGGGAATGCTTTCAACATTTCACTTGTACTTCGTACCTAGTTGATATCATGAATCTTTTGTTTGTGCCTTTCATGTTACAACATAGTTGCTACGCCTTATTGTTAGAACTTTATCTTTCATGCTATGTTGAAGTACTATGATCCCAGCTATCAATGTTTTACAAATACTATGATCAAGTTTATGATGGTGCATGTCACCTCAAAAATTATTCTTTCTTTTTATCACTTATCTGCTCGAGGACGAGTAGGAGTTAAGCTTGGTGATGTTGATACATTGCAAATGTATCTATAATTTTTGATGTTCCATGCTTGGGTTTATCTACTTTCTTGTGTTTTTCCACACTTTGGAGTACTTTTCATATGATTTCTTGGACTAACCTATTAACAAGAGCCACAGTGCCAGCTGCCTGTTTTCTGCTGTTTTTTGTTCCAGGAAGTCAGAAAATGAATATTCTCGGAATTGGACGGGACGGAAGCCAAAGTTATTATTTTACCGGGGGACACTTGGAGCCAGAATACGAGACGGAGAAGGGCCAGGGGCTGACCACACCACCTGGTGGCGCGGGCCAGGCCAGGCTGCGCCAGGGAGTGGTGTGGGCCCCTATGGCACCCCCTCGGTCTCCCCTCTTGCCTATAAGATCCTCCCGATGCATAAACCCTAAATCGTCAAGCCTCTAGCCATGAAAAGTTCCGCGGCGCCACCGCCACCGAAGGGGAGATTCGGGGGACAGAAAGTCTCTGTTCCGGCACCCTGCCGGGACGGGGTGGTGCCCCGGAGCCATCTCCATCGATCTCCACCACCATCTCCATCACCATTGCTGATTCCCATGATGAGGAGGGAGTAGTTCTCTCTCGAGGCTAAGGGTTCTACCGGTAGCTATGTGTTCATCTCTCTCTATGCATGATCTTATTAAGATCGTGAGCTTTGTAATCTATAGATCTACCTTGCTACTCAAGTGCTTTAATAGATCTCTGCTCTCCCCATGTGTGTGAAAGTGACAGCGTGCACACCATGGTGGCACTTAGGCTAGAGATTACAAATACTTATTATGAGTTATATTTGGAATTGGATGTCTTTATGAAATTGTGGTGTTTGTTGGAACCATCTAGTGCTCAAGGTGACAGTGTGGGGTTATCTAGATGGGAAAAGCGAACTTTGAGGAGTGTTGTTGTAGCCCTACCATGGATTAGAGTGTCCAACCGGAGAGTAGTTCAGCGTAGTATCATAAAGAAGAATATATTTATATGAGAGTGTTAACTAGCGAAAGTATGATCCCTAGGCCTTGTTTCTAAGCATTGAAACACCGTTTGCAACTAGATCTATTACATGTTTGCTTGCTTCCATCTTTATTCCATATTGCCTTTAGTCTCTTCCTACCCGTCAACCACGCGTCATCAAAGCTATTTTTTGGCACCGTTACCACTTATAATTATCCATACCACTTGTATTTCACTATCTCTTCGCCGAACTAGTGCACCTATACACCTGACAAGTGTATTGGGTGTGTTGGGTACACAAGAGACTTCTTGTATCTTGATTGTAGAGTTGCTTGAGAGGGATACCTTTGACCACTTCCTCTCTGAGTTCGATAAACCTTGGGTAATCCACTTAAGGGAAACTTGCTGCTGTTCACAAACCTCTGCACTTGGAGGCCCAACAACTGTCTACAAGAATAGAAGTGCGTAGACATCAGCGCCACTGCCACTGAAGGGGAGATTCGAGGGATAGAAAGTCTCTAGTCCGGCACCCTACCGGGACGGGGAAGTGCCCCTGGAGCCATCTCCATTGATCTCCATGACCATCTCCATCGCCCTTGCTGATTCCCATGATGAGGAGGGAGTAGTTCTTCCTCTAGGCTAAGGGTTTTACCGGTAGCTATGTGTTCATCTCTCTCTCTATGCATGATCATATTGTGATCATGAGCTTTGTAATCAAGTAGATCTACCTTACTACTCAAGTGCTTTAATAGATCTCTGCTCTCCCCATGTGTGTGAAAGTGACAACGTGCACACCATGGTGGCACTTAGGCTAGAGATTACAAATACTTGTTATGAGTTATATTTGGAGTTGGATGTCTCTATGAAATTGTGGTGTTTGTTGGAACCATCTAGCGCTCAAGGTGACGGTGTGGGGTTATCTAGATGGGGAAATCGGACTTTGAGGTGTGTTGTTATAGCCCTACCATAGATTAGAGTGTCCAACCGGAGATTAGTTCAGAGTAGTATCATAAAGATAGGATATTTATATGAGAGCGTTCACTAGTGAAAGTATGATCCCTAGGCCTTATTTCTAAGCATTGAAACACCGTTTGCAACTAGATATGTTACATGTTTTCTTGCTCCCATCTTTATTTCAGATTGCCTTTAGTCTCTTCGTACGTCAACCACGCGCCATAAAAGCTCTTTTCTGGCACCGTTACCACTTATAATTATCTATACCACTTGTATTTCACTATCTCTTCGTCGAACTGTTGCACCTATATACCTGACAAGTGTATTGGGTGTGTTGGGGATAAAAGATACTTCGTGTATCTTGATTGCAGGGTTGCTTGAGAGGGATACCTTTGACCACTTCCTCCCTGAGTTCGATAAACCTTGGGTAATGCACTTAACGGAAAACTTGCTGTTGTTCTACAAACCCCTGCACTTGGAGGCCCAACTACTGTCTACAAGAATAGAAGTGCGTAGACATTAGCCGCTCCTCATGCTACTCAAGTTTAGTTACCGGTAAGTTCTTGTCATAGTAAGTACATGTGTATCATAGAGAACCGCCAACGGGGTACCCCTTGCCCGATGATATGAAAGAATCCCCATATCAAAAAAACAAGGGAAGCAGACAATAAGCATCTCATCATCTTCTTATTTACCATGGGAAAATGGTTCTTTTTTCTCTCTTTCCTCTTTTCTCATCTTTTTTTTCTCAATCTCTATCTCTTTTTTTATAAGAAGAATGCTTCATAGATTGCTCATTATGGTTACGCTACAAGTTTCCACCATGATTAGGCATGGATTAGACCAGTCGCCTAGGCATTCCTCTAGCACACATACATAACTCTATGGACTTACAAGCTCCCCTTTCATTTCACACCGACGACATCCATAAACAAAAGAGCATGATATCAACTGTGTACAATGTACAAGTGCAATGTTGAAAGCGTTCCCCATGACAACATGGTTCTGCTAATCCCAACGTATAAGTGCAAGCATATACAACATATATGACACAATGGTTCAAGTTTATTAGGGGCAAGAAAATTAAAGTGTACCATCAAGTTCGTGAGAGCTTTAATCACTAATTTTCACATAACAAGTTTAATTTGGAAGGTAGATAAAAACAAGAATATACTTGGAATAGCAAATGCTAATAGGTAGGTATGGTGGACTCTTTGGAATAACTTGGTTTTATTTGGAGTTGGATGCATGAGTGGAACTCATACTTGGTATGGAGGCTAGCAAAAGACTAGGAGCGACCAACTAAGAGAGCAATAATGGCCATAATCATGCAGAGTAACAAAACATCATTGATCAAAGCATAAAGTGATACTACAAGTTTAAAACTAAAGGATCATGAAGGCTGTGGTGACTTGGGATAGTCATAACATGGTGTGAGCATGCGCCAAGTCAACCCAAATAAAGCATCAAAGGAGAATACCACAATACTATGCTTTAATATGCTAAAACAACGCATGATTCTTTCAAGGCACATTAAGCAATCTCAATTGTTCATAACATGTCATGCTACAACAAAGATCACTAAGCATAAATCCAAAACAATATCAAGCATGACATGATAAAGTCTAAGTCATAGTCAAAAAGAAACTCCTTTTATACCACTTAAGCATGAACTTTTCCTACTCTTTTCCAATCCAAATCAACTTTATTTGAAAACTAATGCATGAATGAGGGGGTCCAACCAATTTATTCAAGCAAACTAAGAAAATGAAAACTAAGAACGAAAACAAAGACGCTTCAAGAACTACACAACTATGCATGAAACAATAAAAATAAAGTGTTTAGAAGAAACCTAAAAATTTTATTGATGAAGAAGGGGATGCCTTGGGCATCCACAAGCTTTGACGCTTGTACTTCTTGAATATTTCTTGGAGTGACACGGGTGGCATCCCTAAGCTTGAGCTTTTGTCCATTCTTCATCTCATTACATCATTCTTTCCCTACACCTGAAAATTTGCTTCATACAATCTTTATTAGCAACATTAGTGTACTCAAGAGATAATAAACCTTTGGGGTTTAGTTTTAAAACAGCAAAACCTTCATTAAAACATAAGCTACTGTAGAAATTCCCTCAAAAATCTCAATTCACCAAAAATAACCCAAAAGGAAATCGATAAAGAGGCAAATGCAAATAATGGCAGAAATCTGTCAAAACAGACCAGCAGGTGAAAACGGATTTTTTCGAAGACATTATGTTGCTCAAATCGAAAAGTGTTGAACTAACGAAAGTTGTATAACATTGTGGGGCCTAATCACAAAAAATTATAGCTCAAACCGACGTACAGAGATTTTTCACGAATTTGTACAGCGAAGCACAAAAATCTGTTCTAGGACAGCAACTTTCCCAAGCATTACTTCTCTCTCATTAGAGGTTACTCTTGGCACAAAAACCACACAAAAATGATAAGGAGAGGTTATTACTTAAGCAACAACTTCCAAGACTCGACTAAAACTTTTGGGTTATCTCCCAATAAGTACTTTTTCTTTAACGCCTTTGAGCTAGGCATAGGAATTTCGATGATGCTCACATAAGAAATATGAATTGAAGTAAAAGAGAGCATCAAGAAGCAAATTCAAAACACATTTAAGTCTAACCCACTTCCTATGCATAGTAATCTCATACGCAAATAAATTCACAAAGAACAAAGTGACAGGCATAGGAAGATAAAACGAGAGTAACAGTACCATGAAAACTTTTACAACCATATTTTCCTCTCTCATAATAATTTTCAGTAGCCTCATGAATAAACTCAACAATATAACTATCACATAAATCATGCTTTTCGTGATCTACAAATACATAATTTTTATCAAGGTCAAAAATAGTGGCATTAAAACATTCAAACCCACTTTTAAATTTTTTATAACGAGATGACTGATCAATCTCATTTTCAATAGTAGTACAATTAATATTATAAACCAATATAGGACCATCATCTAGATCTTTATTATAAACATTTTCAAAAGAATCCATAGGAACATGACATTCATCCTCCTTTGGTAAGCATGGGGGACAATCAAATAATGTAAGGGGTAAAGAGTTACTCTCATTAGAAGGTAGGAATGGGTAGATCCATTCTTCATCCTCTTGATCATCACTCTTCTCCTCTTTTTCATCCAATGAGCTTCCAGTTTCAGTAATTTCTTCTTCCATAGGCTCCTGCAAGGCATTAATCTCTTCCGTTGGTGGAGAGTATCTATTAAGATATTCAAGAATATAGCCATTTTCTTCCTTGTAATTATCAAAGAAAATTTTAAGTATATCATAAACCTCATATTTATAAGGTGCATCATCAGTATTTTCAAGCAAATAAGCAAGTTCGAATGCACCCTTCCAAGCAATAAATTTTCAATTTGTTCCACATCATAAAAGTCATAATTTCCCTTAACATAAGAAGATATGGTAACATCATCATTATACTCACATTGAAAAGGGAGGTGTTTATACCTCTTATAGCAACAAGATTTATCAAAGCAATAAGTAACATTCTAAGTAGAGTACACGTTTCTAGCAATGGTATATAATTTACTAATTTGTTCCCATAAGTGTTTCCCTTTTTATCACAAGCGGTGTTCCTTATAATAATATTTTTGTTCTACCATGAACCCACCTTGCAATAAGATTCAGTTTCAAAGAAACCAACCAATGATAGAAAGCATGATAAAGCAAGAAAATAACAGACCAACGAAAATGACAACTATAGTAGGAACTAATTTTTTTTGTATTTTTGATAAAAAGAAACAAGCAAACAAAGCAGAAATAAACTAAGCAAAATGAAAACAACAAAGTAAAGAGATTGGTTATGAGGGACTCCCCTTGTGAAGATGTCCTTGACTCCACGACAACGACGCTAAAAAAAGTCTTGCTTGCTCAATATGTAGATCTTGTTGGGGAACCCCAAGAGGAAGGTATGATGAACACAGCAACAAGTTTTCCCTCAGTTATGAAACCAAGGTTATCGAACCAGTAGGAGCAAGGAAACACCTCCAAGGTGTTGTTTCCAACTTGGAATGCTGCACAACACAATCACAGAACTTTGCCCCCAACTTATAGTGAGGTTGTCAATCTCACCGGTTTTGCTAAAAACAAAGGATTAAACATATTGTGTGGAAGATAGTAATTGCTTTGCAGTAAGTAAACAGAAAACAGTAAATAGATTGTTAGATTGATGGTAAAACAATGGACCAGGGTCCATAGTTCACTAGTGGTGATTCTCCTTAAGATAGATGACATGTTGGGTGAACAAATTACAGCGGGGCAATTTACAAACATAGAGAAAGCATACATGCATATACTAATCATCTTGACTCCTATGAGATTTGATTGGGCATTACAACATTATACATAGACCGTAATCCAACTGCATCTATGAGTAATAATCCACCTTCAGGTTATCATCCGAACCCCCTCCAGTATTAAGTTACAAGCAACAGATAATTGCATTAAGCAAAGTGTGTAAAGTAAACAATATGATTGTTCCATGAACAAAGGATTGCTGTTTTCTCCCTAATAGCAACAGCACATCTAGTACCTTAGATATTTCTGTCACTTCCCTAGATTCCTAGAGGCATGAACCCACTATCGAGCATAAGTACTCCCTCTTGGAGTTGCTAGCATCTACTCGGCCAAGATAGCTACTAACAACAGAAAGCATGCAAGATCACAAATAACAATGACATGATACAATCAATAATAAATCTGAAATAGCATATCAATATCCATCGGATCCCCACAAACACAACATGTAAGATTACAAATAGATGATCTTAATCATGAACGGAGCTCATAAGATCTAAACATGGTAGTACGAAGGAGAAGAACCAACCATCTAGCTACTACATGGACCCGTAGTCCAGGGATGAACTACTCACACATCACATCGGAGGCAGGCATGGTGATGAAGAAGGCCTCCAGGGTGATCTCTCCCCTCCGGCAGGGTGCCGTGAAGAGCTTCAGATCCCTCCCGATCTAGGGATGGAGATGGTGGCGGCTACAAACTCTTTCATGGAAGTTTTATCCGGTACTTAGGGTTTCTGTATCGGAGGCTTCTTATAGGCGAAAGGGGAGGCCGAGGGGGTGCCCGAGGCGGTTGCACCTCCCAGGCACGAGCCAGACCTAGCCACGTGGCCAGGAGGTGTGGCCCCCTCAAGGCCCTTCTCTGTCTCGTGTTTTGGCTCCGTGTTCCCCTCAGTGAAATATTGACTTTGGCTTTTGTCCCCTCCAATTCCGACAATATTTATTTTTTGGCTTTTCTAGAACCAAAAATAGCAGAAAATAGGCAACTGGCACTGTGGCATCTTGTTAATAGGTTAGTCCCAGAAAGTTTATAAAAATACTCCAAAGTGTGGACAAAACATAAGAAAGTAGATATAAAATAAGCATGGAACATAAAAAATTATAGATACGTTTGCAACGTATCAAGCGGCGGCCTAGACCCCAATGCTCGGGAGCCCAGGCATTGTGATGCAGCTATCGAAGAAGTCATTGTGATTTGGCTTGTTTGCACCCCCTTCCAGGCACATTAGATGTCGCTTGCCGATCCGCTGACACTGAGATACAGCCACCCCCTTTCCATTTTGGCATGGGGCACAACATGCTGCAAACCCAAACGACCCCCGAGAACATCACACACAAGCACACGATGATTGCTTTACCCTGTTTCAGGCTGCATTCTGTGAAACCCTATGTCCTGCCGTGATTACTATATCAGATGGAGATGAAGTGTACAATAGAATCTCTGGTCACTGGGAACGAGTGCTAGATGGACTTAGTGATCGCGCTCTCTTATAGGCTATTTCCCTCTATTTGACTACCGCTAGATGTCTCTTAGTTCAAACTTCTCCCATTGTTCAGCATGGGCCTCCTTTTATAACGGAAAGAGGAAACAACAGGGCGCAACATCCCGACGTGTGGTAGAATCATGGCGATGTGACTCTTATCATCCGATCCATGTGGCGGGAGCATGCAAAGTAAAGTTGGAGCGCTTGTAGGTCACAAAAACGTTGGGGAGCTTGGACCGGTGGAGACCTCATGTCCAATCACATCCGCTCTGCACCGTCGGCGGATAATGCACTGAGCCAATCTGTCAGGGAGCGGAGGCCGATTGCACAACCTGGTCTTGCCCCTGGCCAGAGCCTGCATCACTGCTGACAAACTTGTTGCCGGTTGTCGAGGACATAATTGCTAGAAATTGTCTATGATGGGGAACCCTGCTCTAGAGAATCTGCACGAGAGGAATACTAAGGACCAACTTCGGTAGATCCATGGCACCACCCATCCAGGAAGGCCACAAAATCATATGAATATTTGCTTGTATTTTCAATCTAGAGGCCACTGGCACTAGGGTGAAGTGAGATTTTGGTGGGGTCCCACTTGACACCTTAACTACCGCGTCGTTTGTCTGTCTCACACTCACCACAATGATACCACCACTAAAAGGTCCAGGGGCATCGCCCCCGGCTTCCGAGGAGATGGAAAGAAGAGCAAGGAGCGAACCAAAACGCTCGCACTACTAGGAAACAGCCTACAGATAGACAAGTTAATATGTGGCGCATATGTATAACCATGCGCCACAGAGACTTATCAGTGGCGCACTAGGAAACATGCGCCACAGAAACCTGGAAGTTCTATGGTGCATTATCTACAATATGCGCCATAGAAGATTGGTGGGACCCGCCAGCCGGGGTGGGTTGATCCAAGTTCTGTGGCGCATAACGAGATATGCACCACAGAAGTTGCCTCTTCTGTGGCGCATATTTTATTATGCGTCACAGAACATGGAGGAGGGCCCCACCATGGAATCTAATTCACCCACAATCTATGGCGCATTTGCGGATATGCGCCACAAATATGTTTCACTTCTGTGGCGCATATCCCCACATGCGCCACAGAACATGGAGGAGGGCCCCACCACAGGGAATCTAATTCACCCACTTCTGTGGCGCATATGGACTTATGCGCCACAGAAGATTGAGCATTTGTGGCGCATTTCCTCCATATGCGCCACAGATGAGGGCATCCAGATCCATGTTAAAAAGGTGACAAAAGCTCCCACCTTATCTATCCACCACCACCCATTTCACATCTCTTCCTTTCTACCTCATCCCAACTCGTCTTCCTCCTCCCTCACACCCCATTTTGCCCATAGTTTCTCCATTTTCTTGTAACTAAACCTACTTTAGTCCATAGATTAGTAAGTGGAAGCTTCCCTCCAACTTGTAGATCTAAAAGTTCCTTACTTTTCTCTCTCAATCTCTATGTGTTTACTAATTTCCTCTCCACCAACTTGTAGATATATTTGTCCACACTCTCTCATCGCGCGGTCTCGTCTCGCTATTATTGTGTCTACTAGGTGAGTACTTGGCCATGAACATGTAGGTGAAGCTTGTCGCACGGGCGGTGTGTGTGTGTGCGATCCATGGCGACACGATGCTTGTGTGGTGCATGAATGTTTGCAATGGGAGGAAGTTTTTTGTTGTTTGCTTGATGTTGTCCCGGCCAGTGTGGTTGCATGGATGTTTGCCGAAATGTTGATTCATTTCCATTTCGGCAAATTTTTGCACTACCCATATGTCCTAATTTTAGGAAAGGTCATGCCAAATTTTTTTCGGCTAGCATTCATGCATGTGTGTGTTCATATGGTGTGGTTCTCACCTATACTCTCTGTTTTGACCGCTCAGGCAACCATGGTCCTCACGATAAGCGAAGGTCGAATTACTAGGTAAAAGAAAGACGCGAAGGAGGACATGATTCTGAACAACAAGACCATGATAAGATGTCCATGTCGAACATGCAAACTGCAGCGCTGGATCGACCCTGAATCTGGACAATTGGAGGGTCACCTGCTCAGGCGCGGTTTCATGTGCGACCTCAATGAGGCGCCGGCAGGACATGGTGGTCACGAAGACGTGGGCGGGCGAGAAGACGAAGAGTGTACCGGGCATGATCATCATGACGAAGGAGATGCCGGCGGGCATGATCATCATGATGAAGGAGATGCCGGCAGGCATGATCAGCATGGAGAAGGAGATGGCGACGGGCATGATCATCATGAAGAAGGAGAAGACGCGAACACACAGACGCTGCTAACTTTGGTCTTGCAGGACCCTCATGTTCAAGAACTGCTCCTCAAGGAGACGAGCAACGACAAAGCTACAGCCAGAGAGAAAGCCAAGCTGGCCCAAATTGAGGTAGACGGGATGACTCCATTGTATCCTAGGTGTCGCCCCGAGGATACACGTTTGAGTGTAACGCTCAAGGCTCTGGAGATGAAGGCCGAACACAAATGGACTGATGTGAGCTTCAACGCGAACATGGAATACTGGCACGACCGACATCCTAAGGGGAACACATTGCCCACAAGTATCGAGGAGGCCAAGAAAATCGTGTGCCCTCTCGACCAACCACACATTAAATACAACACATGCATCAATGATTGCGCACTTTATCAGAAAGAGTACGCGATAGAACCACATGTCCGGTGTGTGGACAAGGATGGTACAAGAGAGGGAACAAGAAAGTTCCTCGAAAAGTGGTATGGTACTTTCCTATCACCCCCGTCTGCAGCGATATTTCGTAGATCCTAAGGAAGCAAAGTTCATGCAATGGCACGCGAAAAGAGAGAAACCTAAAGATGATCCAGAGAAGGGCAAGATCCTGACACACCCTTCAGACGCTAGCCAGTGGAATGCATTAGACATCGAGTTCGAAGAGTTTGGGGGTGATGCAAGGAACGTTAGGCTGGGTATGAGCACCGATGGACTCAATCCTTTTGGAAACCAGAGTAGCGCGCATAGCACCTGGCCCATGTTTGTATGGTCGTACAACCTCCCCCCGTGGCTATGCACGAAGCAAAGGTATGTACATCCGAGCATTCTTATTCAGGGGCCAAAACAACCAGGTATCGATATGCATTTGTATCTCGGGCTATTGAGAGAGGAGTTAGCCAGCTTGTGGGAGACGTCGTCCCGTACGTGGGACGCCTACACTAAAGAATATTTCCATCTGAGAGCCACGTTGCTCACGACCGTGCAGGACTATCCTGGTTATGCATATGTATCGGCCTAGGTGAACCACGAACACAATGCATGCGTAAAGTGCATGGATGAGACACCGCATCTCCAGCTACCAAGGGATCCCGGGTCTTCG
Organism: Avena sativa; assembly: GCA_916181665.1. NCBI lineage: Eukaryota > Viridiplantae > Streptophyta > Magnoliopsida > Poales > Poaceae > Avena > Avena sativa. The sequence goes on along the minus strand of OV702291.1, from coordinate 73,590,335 downwards.
AAAACCGTGTTCCAAGGTACTCGAAAGTGGCTCCGCATGGATCACCCATGGAGAAAACATGGTGACTTGTTCAATGGTAAGGACGAGCTCGAAAGAGCCCCGCGTCCGAGGAGCGGCGAAGAAATCGAGGAGCTTTTAAATAATTGGGTAGATTGCCCTGTGCCTAGAAAAAAACGACCGAGGACAAAGCCGCTGCTGGGTGTATGGAAAGCAAGGTCTGTTTTCTGGGACCTGCCGTATTGGAAGGTCCTTCACACTCCCCATAGCCTCGATGTAATGCACATCATGAAGAACGTTACTGAGAGTCTGCTTGGCACTCTACTGAACATGTCGGAGAGGACCAAGGATGGGCCGAAAGCAAGAAAGGACCTTAAATTGCTTGGCATCAAGAAAGATCTTCAGTACCCTGATAGTGATTATGATGATGATGATGATGATGATGATGATGATGATGATCAGGCGAAAGGGACTCAAGGTCGCCACAAAAGAGTTAAGAAGAATGAGGTGGTGCTTCGTGCTGCCTGCTTCATTCTGAGTCTAGAGGAGCTCGAGCAGTTTTTCAGGTGCCTCTTAGGAGTGAAAGTTCCTCACGGTTACTCGGGGAAGATAAGCAGATATCTGGACGTGGCGAAGAAGAGGTTCAGCGGTATGAAGTCTCACGACTGTCACGTGCTGATGACGCAGATACTCCCCGTTGTGATCTGTGGGATAATCGACGAGCATGTCCATAAGACGTTGTTTGGCCTCTATAATTTTTTCGATGTCATATCTAGGAAGTCGATTGGTGTGAAGTAGCTCGACAGGCTACAGGAAGAGATCCTGATGATACTATGCGAGCTTGAGATTTACTTCCCGCTCGCATTCTTCGACATCATGGTGCATCTGCTTGTACATGTCGTGGACGACATCATCCAGCTCGGGCCAACATTCCTGCACAACATGATGCCGTTTGAAAGGCTAAACGGTGTCATCAAAGGATTCGTTCACAACAGGTCTCGTCTAGATGGAAGCATAGCCAAGGGCTTTCTGATCTACGAGTGCATATCCTTCTGCCAGAATTATCTAACCACCGAGAACGAGGATGTTGGAATACCCACAAAGAAGCACCTCGGCAGGCTCGGTGGATATGGTCACCGCGAGGGCTGCCGCTCACTGCATGTCGGCATTGATGGTCGACGCACTGATTTTGAAAGGGCACACCGAGTCACACTACAACACATTGAAGTGGTCGGCCCTTGGGTCGAAGAGCACAGAAGCTTAATCGAGCAGGAGTACGTCGACCAGGGCCGGCCGAGGAAGAAGGGAGACGTAACCAAAGAGCACAAATCTAGCTTCACTGGTTGGTTCAAGAAAAGGCAACTAGACAATCCCCTACAAACGCCTTATACGGAAGATCAAACACACATATTCTCCTTGTCGCAGGGCCCAGGGCACAACCTAAGGACCTATCAGTCATACGACATAAACGGTTATAGATTCTACACTGAGGAAAAGGACAGGAACAGCGAATATCAAAACTCAGGAGTAACTATGTTATCCTTTGATGATGACGAGACTACTGTGATGGAAAGATTCTATGGAAGGATCGAGGAGATATGGGAGCTCGAATACTGTGGAGAGATTGTACCGATGTTCCGTGTTAGATGGGCCAAGAACGTGGAAAAAGAAGGCCGGTATTTCACCATAATGGTTATACCAGATGCCAAATCGATGAAGAACGCCTCCGCAAAAAATGAGCCTTGGGTACTCACTAGCCAAGTTGATCAATGCTTTTTTATTACCGACCCGTCAAATCCCAACCGTGTTGTAGTTAGGAGGGGCAAGAGGAGCATCATCGGAATGCAAGGAGCCGCCAACGAGCAAAACTTTGACAAAAACGGTGACCCGAAAGTAAGAGGGAAGACCACAAGTACTTCGACATGCCTACTACTACTAAAGTAAGAAGGAAGACCACACTGCCTACTAAAGGTTGTCCATTCACAAGAAAAATCTCAAAGTGCACGGGCTAAAGTATTCAACTGTGACGAAAAAGGGCAAGATGATTGTGAAGAGACACTACCAATTGTGTGACTTTTTGGTGTATTAATTCGTGTGGGTATTAGTTAGAGACTAAAACATATAATGTGATATTCGTGTGGGTATACAAATTCACATTTGTGTGTGACAAGCAAACACACATATATATGTTTGAATAAATATGCATATGTGTTCTTGCTTTTTTTGAATAAATATGCATATATGTATATGTTCTTGATTTATTTAAATAAATATGCATGTGTGAATAAATATGCATATATGTATATGTTCTTGCTTTTTTTGAATAAATATGCATATGTATGTAATTAAAAATATTTAAAAAAAAGAAAAAAATTGTGTGAGACAGCCAGGATTTGAACCTGGTTGCCCCAGGTGAGAGCAAGCGAGCAAGACCACTAGGACAAGTATCGGATCTTGTCATACAACGACGCCACAATTTTTTGTACTATGTCCAAACGTTCTGTGGCGCATTCGCACCAACTTCTGTGGCGCATTCTGTGGGAATGCACCACAGAACTTTCACACTTAGCCAAATAGACGGTTCGGCCTCTCCCTCTAATCCCTCTTTCTCCTCTCGATCCACAACACTTAGCCAAAATTTTGTCGCCCGCGCACAAACCATCGTCGCCGGAGCCCTAGCCACCGCCGTGCCGGAGGAGGAGTCGCCCTGCAGCCCTGCAACCCATGGAGGAGGAGCCGCCGGAGGAGGAGCCGCCGCGCCGAAGCCTGCCACCCTCGTTGTCGCCAACCACCGCAGCAAGTTCTCGCATGGTTCGTCCCCCCCACCCCCACCCCCCTTTGAACTCCCAGCACCTCACCGTCCGCCGTCCATCGTCCCTGCTAGCAGGTAATCACATGTACTTGATTTTGCTCTGAAATGGAAATGTTGATAGTGTGTGTGCAGTAGGGCATTTTTTATTTTGCTTAGATAGTGTTGTGCAGTAGTAGGTTTTTGTGCAGTAGCAGGTTTTTGTGCAGTAGGGCATTTTTGTGCAGTAGTAGGTTTGTTAATGTTGATTTTGCTCAAATAGTGTTGTGCAGTAGCAGTTTTTGTGCAGTAGGGCATTTTTGTGCAGTTGTTAGTATGACCATATAAGCCATAAGCTTATCCACATAAGCCATAAGCTTGTAATGACAAACACAGAGGTAAAACATAGACCCAGTTGTATGGATGAGCGGTGTCATTAGGGAACAAATATACCCAGTTGTATGAAGGAAAACATAGAGGTAGCCTGAAGAGGTGGTTTTGATATGTTACTGTTTGCAGGAGAGATTTGTGTTATTTCAGTGCCGTGAGGATTATAGTACTTCTGTAAATGCTATACAATGTTGTATCTGTTCTAAATTCAGAGAGAATAGCTATATATTTTGTTGTATTTAGAAATTTTGTAGATGCAAATGTGGGTGGGGATATATGATGTTGAGTTGCCACTTGCTGGTTGTGAATCTAGTCATAGATTGGGTCATATTTCTATGTGTTTTTTATTGCATGGGTCATATTTCTATGTGTTTTTTATTGCAAATTCATAAGAAGGTGATTGGCCCAAACTATCTTCTGTCTTGGAATTTAAGTAGTGAAATATGTGAGACAAGAGTGGAGTGGGCTCTTTTGAGAGGTACCAAAAAAAATCCTTGTTTGTTGTTCAACATTATCGTTGCAAGCTTGCATGGTGGCTATACTGAATTGTTTGCATGGTGGCTTTGTAAGTAGGAGTCATAGCTGAATGCTATACTAATTTTTTTGCATGGTGGCTTTGTAAGTAGGAGTCACAGCTCCTTAAGGCATGCTATACTGAATTGTTTGCATGGTGGCTTTGTAAGTAGGAGTCATAGCTGCAAGTGCTTACTGCTGATAGTAACTGCTGGTTACTATAGTGATTATATGGTGTTGTTTGATATATATGGTGTTGGGATTACTGCTGGGATTATATGATGCTGGGATTATATGGTGGGATTATTTAGTACTATATGGTGCTATTTGATTCAATGGGGCTATGGATGGGGCTGTGAATAGGGCTGTGGATGGGGTTATTTTGTTGTGTGTGAATGTTGCAGGGATTTCATTTGAGTTGCCCATTTCTCCCGAAGTGTCGATTCACTTTCGTTTCGGTTGAGAAATGGGCATTCCTAGGTCAAAAAATTAGCAAAGGTCATGCCGAATTTTTCGGCCGAGATTTGTGCTAATTAACCTTTTGCCTCTTTTTAATAGAGTAGTGCAAACATGTCGGGCAACAACGAGGCTAGCCCTTCTAAGCACATGATCAGCGTCGAAGAACAAGCTAGACAGGCTAACCAGTCATTCTGGCGGGGGTCCCAATAGGAGGAGGAGGAGGAGGAGGAGGCGATGAGGATGGCACCACCACCGGAGGAGGAGGCGACCGTCGCCAGAGCTGCTGGGGCCAATGAGGGAGGAGATCCTAATTATGAGAGGAATGAAGACGACTACGATCGAACTATTGAAGGCGGCGGCGAAGAGGATGACACCGCTGATGGCGGCGAGTGCATGGATGGCGGTGGCGGCAACCCGGCCGCTTCTCAGAAGAAGAAGAAGAACAAGAAGAAGAAGAAGAAGAAGAAGAAGAAGAAGAAGGAACAGAAGGAGCGGAAGGTGCCAGTGCTCGCCACCGTCTGTGATGAGTTCACTGAGGTCATAGAAAGTGGCCTACCCATTACGTCAGAGGCGATTGCTAAAGGGTACGGTCTGCAACTCGGGTGCATCGTCCGGGAAAGTATGTCGATCAACACAGAGTACATCAGACATGCTGACAATGCAGCTTTGGTCGATAACCTCCTTAAGAAGCTTCACAAGCGACATAGATTCCCAGAGTGGTTTAGGAACATCGAGAGAAAGAACCCGGTGAACAAACTAGCCCTCACGAAGATGAGCAACGCCTTGAGCAGCTGGAAAACCCGGGTGAAGACTAGCATTAACAAAGGTGAAAGCTGGGAGGTTATTAGTAAGAAAAATCCAATGCTCGATGAAGAGGAGTTTAAGATATTCAAGGCGGATATAGCTACCGCTGACGCTATAAAATGGACTAAATGGGGAAGGAGTATGCGGGAACAGAACATAGGTAACCACCACCTTGGAAGCGGCGGTTACAGGGGAAACATGCCATTTGGGACAAGGAGGACGCCGATCTTGAACGCCTTGGTAAAGACAACCCTTGGCTTAAAATCATGGACTTGCAGCTTAGGCAATTTATTCGGGGCCGCTACTACCTGGACAAGGAAACAGGGGAGTTCATCACCGACGATCCAGAGGTGAAGGACTTCGAGGAGAAGCTGGTACGGCATTTATCGCCGATCTCAAGTCTATTGCGTTCTAATTCAAATAATGAAGCCAAGAATCTAAATGGGTTCACCTTTCCTTGTCTCTGCAGGAGGATGAACTGAATGCTACTGCCACAGAGTCGTCCCAGGATTCAACGGAGTCGTGGGACATGGTTTTCAACAGGGCAACCAATGCTTACAAGAAGAGGGACAAGGGGTTGCCGCCGTCCTCAGCTGGCCATGTGTCCGGCTTCGGTACGAGCATGAAGTTCAAGGAGTACTACAAAGAGGACGCCAAGAAAATAAGGGAGAGGAAGAACTAGTTGGCGGCTAAGGATAAAGCCGTTGTTGAAGAGCTGAAGATGAAGGTGCACACACTGGAGGAGAAGGCGGTGGACGAGAAAACGGTGGACAAGTTAGTGGAAGAGAAGCTCCGCTCTATGATCCCCCTTGAGATTTTCGAGGGGCTTACTTCTTGAATTGCGGGAGGCCGACAGGGGCTGATACATCTGCCCAGCTTAAGCGGCAGCAACTCGGGCATCAATGTTACCATGTCGCCGGACCTGGTGACCCCGCCGGTCGTCAAGTCGGGACGCAGCCGCTCGTTTTGGTCACATCGACGCCCCTGCGAGAGATTGCAATAAGGCGCAGCCGACGGTGGTGGTGCTTCGTGAGGCACCCGAGCGGGAGATTGCAGATGATGATAGGCCGGCCGCCGGCATCGGTCATGTCTCTACATTAGCCGAGATCCATGCCATCACCAAGGTAACTAATTAGTTAGTGCGTGTCATCTCCTTTATGCCTTTGATGCATGACTACTGCCATCTCATGACGCCCAAGAAACATGTTTTGCCTCAGGACACTTCTTGTGTACTCCTGCTGAAAGATGTCGGCGGTGAGTTGAAGGATGTTGCCAAGGGCACTCTCATACAACCGGCGAGCCGCACGATGCACAACAATCCAATGGATGATGACGTGATGAGGGTCAGGTTGGCTTGGGTGTTGCTAGGGTGCGACGACATGGACCCCCCTTTCAACCTCAGGGAGCCAACGAACACAAGACCCTTGGAGAATGCTACAACTGGCCCTTGACATGGTCGAAGACCCAGATTCGTCTTGCAGGGGGAGCACCGGCGCCACCTCTCGACCGATCGCCCGACCACCACCTCGGAAGCCAGCAGCCGCCGTCGTCACCTCCACCAGCCGTCACCAGCAACTCTTGGCAGCGTGTGCATCGCCACATGGCAAAGACGTTGTGCCGCAACCGCTGTCGCCCCCGCTACTACCACCACATGATGGAACCCATGAAGATGATGATGAATTGGTCAACATTGACGACTTCATCAACATCGGCGCCGCCAAGGATTATATATGCCTTCTGTGGATGAAGAACCCTTCACAGCTCGTGACGACCATCAAGCTGGTCGGCCCAATACATGCACGCAGCGCCTGGTCTTCCATGGTCTTTCTCAAGAGATGCCTCCGGCCGCCGATCCACCACAAGAGAAACCGGGATTGGTTTTTCAGCCCCAACACACTCCGAAAGGCGGCTGATGAGCAGATGGCAGTGGCTGACACTGTTGTGAAGAAGAAGCACTACAGGAAGAGAGGTAATAATAATAAGAAGGGTGCGAGCCAGCCTCTTCCGAAGAGGATTCGGGACCAGGACGCCGTTGTCGTACCATCCACACAATATGGCATGCCCCGAGTGCATGTAGCTGGTGATCCGATATTGACTCCGGATATGATCCATATTGCGGTTGGAGCCATGTTAACTTTGCACGAGGGTACACTTCTTTTGCCTTTCTTTCCCGAGTAAGTACACACACTCGCTCATCGCCACCGTGACTTGTGCATTTCTTGTAGATTTCTTCCTTTGCTCTTTTTCCAACATTCCGTTCCAATTATATTGCGTAGAGACAAATAATGCACACTCATCATCCTTGCCCCGAGGTATTCGCTAGCCACGTATTTCGACTCAGGGAGTTTGACGAAGAAGAAAGACTACACCAGAATAAGCGGTGTTCTCAACGAGGCTCTCGAGGGCTACACCAAGAAGGGATGCACCTTCGTAGATAAGGGGGAATGTATCAAGGATGGCAAACACGTGTTCAAGCACGTGCTCGAGTTCCCCTGCGTCAAGCAGTCGACTACTGGTGCCAAGGAGGCCTTCTACTTCCTCCATCACCTTAAAGTCTATGTTCAGGATTGCCAGAACCTAACGCTGCCATCTAGTCTCCGAGGATGGGCCAAAACTTTGGCACGAATCGACGATGCTGATCTTAGAGAAGACTTCCATCGCATTCAGATGAAGTTGTCGCAAATCATTATTGAAGATGTCAACACAAGGGGGGTGCCCTACAACAAGCCAGAGGGTTGAGTAAGAGGGAGATCGAAGAACGCCTCCATAAGCAGGGTGACACAAGGACGTGGATGACGAAAGAGGGCTATCTACCGTTCCCGAAGCCGGGCGAGAAGAGGAAGTCTTCATCATGATCAATGTGTGCCTCTAGCACGATCCAGTGTGTGTATATTCTTGATGGACGCCTGCTGTATTAGTGTGTGTGTCATAAACTTTACTATCTCGTGGTCAAAATGGTCATTGTTGTTAGACTTAAACTACCTTGTGGTCGTGTTGTCGTTGAACTTATTGCTTCTATGATGATCTATCTTTTAGGTTTATGGATCCTTTGTTTTATATTCTGTGAACATAAACATATATATATATATGGATGTGGACCCTTTATTAATTCTTTTCGTTGTATTTTTACTAATATGCCTTGTCGTCTATAGAGATGGCGACGAGGTGGTATGTGGTGTACATGGGTAGGGTTCCAGGAGTCTACGAGGAGTGGGAGGATTGTCACAAACAAGTGAACAAGTTCAGCGGCAATATCTACAAAGGATACGCGACTAGAGAGGAGGCGGTAGCCAAGTGGAGGAACCACTTGTGGAAGAAGAACCGGATGAAGATATTGGTCGGGCTAATGCTCTTGCTCACCATTATCACAGCTGTATTCTATTTGATCCTAGTGTAGGCGGCAGTGGACACTTCATATTTGTAATGTGAGATGATATGAACTTTGTATTCGACGCTTGTGTAAAAATTCGGCACTTGACACTATATATGTATCTCGATCGGGCTCTAAGTGTGATGACATTATACTTGTGTTTGTATTATATGTCGGTTTTCATCTACTACATGTGCATTGTACTGTTTATACTGATCTGGATAAATATTGTATAAATCCTGTATAAATACCTGATTATACACCAGGAATGTATTTTATTTTAAATACATGTAATATAGTCAGTGGCGCATATAGAAAAGATGTCTGTGGCGCATATAGACTCTGTGGCGTATTGGATTGTATGCGCCATTGAACTGCTTCCTATGGCGCATATGCAGAAACGCGCCACAGGAAGCAGATATCAGTGGCGGGGTAACAGTGGTGACAGGGATATGCGCCACAGAAGATGGAAATACATGCGCCACAGAAGAGCTGTTTCCTAGTAGTGTCGGTCTGATCTATATTGATTCCATGTCGTGGATTTGATGGGAGTTGTTGGGTCATGTAATCAATTTTATTTGAGATGAGTAGAGCTTATAATGGTAGAATATGAAGACAAAAGATGTTGGAGAAAAATTGTAGTACACCGGTCAAAAATTAAAAAAAGAATGTACTAGTCCCGAAACTCTCGGGATAAAATTATTGTACTTCTCGGTCTTAAAATAGCTGTCCTAAATTTTCACCATCTATTTTAAAACGGCGGGAGTAATACATAGTGGAAAATTAACGGCTACAATCATCGTGTGCTAGCCGGGGGAGGGGGATGGCAATGGCGGCTTCCGGAGAACCCGGGACACGTGCTATGACCACCTGGCGATGGGCCACCAGAATCTGAAATTGTTGTATCGAAGACCTCCGGGGTAAGCAAAACACGAGCAGCTACTGCCCGCTCCTGGTACACCGCTGAGACTATTATCAAAGGTAAGAACCATGGCGACGAGCAATTTGGCACCAACAGCTTTTGACATTGCCATGCTGTTCACCAAATAATAATCGGATTATCTAGGTTGATGTGAATGCAATGCGTTCTATTGCTAATGTTACCCACACAAGACCGGTTTATATAGTCTTCAACTCGGGCCAGCCTATTGAGGAAAAATATCAATACATATGTTCATAAAAAGAAAATATCAACAGAATTGTAGCATGAATTTCCCAAATTGACATTGACAATTTATGGCTTGTCATCCCGCGGTTAGTAATGTATTACTCGTCTTTGCCTTCCACGGGTTATTAGGAACAACTAGCACAGAGGCCCTCGCAAATGCGAGGCATCATCTTTAGTTGGTTGAAATAAAGTTAATATATTATGAATATCACATTTATTGATAAGAAATAATATTGTTCTCTGACTATAAAAATGTCAAGGAAAATAAAATATCACAAAAGCGAGTAAAATCTTTAACATTCTTAGTTATCTGTTAAAACACACATTTGTTTTATTTGTAAGTGATATTAGATCAGTAAATATAATTATTTTTTACGTGATGTTAGATCTATGTGAGGTTTTCTAAAATGCCCTATTTGAAATATATTTTAAAATATATCAGTATCATATCAAGCTTCAATCAGGTGGTCTACTCACTCGATCACATGTATTTGATGTGTCATGTAAGATGACGTGGCTTGGATGGCATAGTTCCAATCTCTTAATCGACAATAAGTTTTATTATGTGATTATAATGACATATGCTCTTTTGTTTGATACATGACACATGTGCTATTAAGTTTAATCCATCACATCATATATATCTAATCATACATAGAAAACAATGTTGTCTGGAAAAAATTCTTAAAGTTAAAAACGTACACACAGGGTGACCCGCTCATTTGCGTGCTAGATATATTTTGTCTTTGTATACCTGTATTCTCATGTGCATGTTATATTACATTTTAAAAATTTCATATGTGGTAAAATATGGAGCCAAAGTCTCGACACGAAAACATATTTCACGGTGTTTTTGGATTTTTTTTCCTAGATATCGCGCAAAACAATTGTACAGTTGGTTGGTTCATTCTTTATATAAATCTTTCATAATGAACATAAAAATGAGGTGTGGCCGATTTATACATTTTGATCAAACATTTAAGAATCTCGGTAGACATATTTCCATTAAGTAAATTAAGCAACAAAAGAAGACCAAAGGCATAGCTTTGCGAGGCTCATTAGTAAGAACTATGCATTTCATATTTCATACAAATGTTTTATTTTCATCCTAGTTCCATCAACATTTTTTTGTGAAATTTAACACTAATAATTAAGAAGGAAAGTGATGTCTTTTACGTACATATTGTCGCCATCCTCTAGATGATCTATAAATGATCGCGTTGTAGTCATTCTTTTTATTTGTGCAATATCATTCCATCATATCATTTCTACATGTTTATCTTATTCTAATCACATCAGCCTTTTGTCTATCCATGTCACTATAGTAATAACTGGTGTTAGGCAATCACATATTGCTAAAACAATATGTCTCCCTCAATCTTGTAATAGGTAAGTTTGTTTTTAAATTTCCCCGCTAAAGACACATGCTACAATTGATTTGTGCATCTAGGACAACATTTTTATTTCGGATATGGTCGAGCTTGCACGCATATAGTATGTTTCTTAGATTCGATATTTTTCGTCCACATGGCATATATCACATGTACATGGACGGCCTTATAAGATTTGTTTATTCCCTCTTCTATTCTTTGACCCGCCACATCATTGAAACTGTCTAGTTAACTTGGTTGGTTGGTGATTGCCATCATATCTAGATTCCTCTAAACGTGTTCATCATCTCTCACTCACCATCGTCGTAGTTTATTCATATATTTTTTTATTTCTCTTCCATCGACGTCGACCATTCTTTAGCACAATGTAAGTCACCTATGGACACAATAGACTTTATGTGTTTTTTCTAGATCCTTTTCTATGATGTACTCCTTCCCACACACGACATTCATATTGTTGATCTATTACTACTAAACTGTATCACGTGATGTCTCTATATTCATGAATGGTTACAGTCGTATAATATACATATATTAAATTAATACACAACTCTTGTCTTATACAATGAAACTCACTCACCGATATACTTGACCTCATGTCTCATATGAATATCCGACACTTCGCTTCTTCCTTAGCTATAACTTTTCTCTTACTATTAATCACTTAGAATTTTGTTAATGAAAACAATTTTGTACCCCCTCCGATCCATAATAAGTGTCGGTAATTTAGTATAATTTTGTACTAAATCAGCTACAGTTATTATAGAACAGAGGAAGTAGCTAGTTTCGGAAGTAGACTAATTTCAAAAAAAAAAAAGTAGCTAGTTTCGGTCGAAGGCATACATCTTTTTGTGCCTATTGAAATCCGGTCACAGAATATTTGCATTATGTATGGCATGTTCAGAAGGATTTTAAGATTAAAGCCCTGGGCTAGTTATTTTTTTCTTAGTCCTGACTCCTCCGTCTCGTTCCGCTAGTGCATGACGTTTGCCCAATCGTGTTCGTATTTCTATGCACATTTACTGTTAAATTTGTACTGTTAATTTCTAATGTTATGTAAAATTAGCTGATCATATTATTTAGTCTAAGTGGGATGAGCAAAATAGATTTACAAACTCTTTTATTTGAGAAATAAATAGATTTATAAACACTTTGAACAACACCGGATTCTTGCCACAGGTACCTTCCTTTAGTTTGAGAGAGACGGCGAATTTATTTTGCCGAGAGAAAAACTATGAAAATTCCATACATGCTGCAAGATTGGAGAGAGAAATAGTTGTACGTATGGTGGAGTAGATGTATGTGAATTTATTATAGGACGTCACATAGTAGTCCCGTTAGGGCTGTTTTTTCTTTGACGTGGTCCGGTTAGGGCTGTTGTCCCGCGTTGGATCGTTAATGTGTGTAGCTAGGTAATCAAGTTAACGTGACATGGTACGTTTTTTTGTACACGTATAAGTTCTACGTAACGCTACTTATATTTTAATCTTAGATTAAATCTTAGCCTTTAATTTTTTATCTAACTATCAAAATTAATTTAGGTGATGTGGATCAACGTGGTGCCTCGAAAAACATCTTTATATTGCTTTTAGTATATAATAAATATTCGAAAGGTCCAAACTGCTTTCCTCTTTTAAAAAGCTGCATGCTATTTAATGGCAGCCATGTATTCAAAAAAGTTTTCTTTAATTGTTTGACCTCTGCGTGTCACAATGGTAACGAAAATGGACACGCCAAACGGCTGTAAAAAAAGTTATGTATTAGGGCTTGCTACTCCCTCGCGACGCTCGAGCACCTGACGACGGTAATCATTCCTCGATCCTCCTGAACACCAAGCACATGAGAAATGGCTGTTTAGGCATGAGATTACGTGGGAGGAGCACGAAGAATTCTGTCCGTTCTTGGACAAGACCTGGCATGAAAAAGGCCAGGGACGAACAGTGCAGATATTAAATCAAAGCTGGACACGCACACCTTCAGAAGTGTGAGTAAACCCGAGAACGGTTTTTGCAATACGTAATTTCTATTCCTATGTCGACCTCATTCTACGTTACAGGGAGGTCACCCTTCGTGGCGGTGCGATCGCTATCCAATTGGCCAAGGTGACCGGCACACCTCTGGATGTCGCCCGAATACGTCGATCTTGACCCGTAGATGGATGTGACGGCACAGACGGTGAAGATCAGTAGTTAGGGATAGGGCTAGTTTAAATTTCTATATTTTAAATGTAAATTACGTATAAACATATATTAACTTTGCTAGTTTTAGCGCGTTATTGCCCTGTTTGAATTTTAGAAAAAACGTCAGCTTGGCCAAGCACGGAGAAGTGGGTCGCGCCGCTGGGCTCGGTTGGCGGACAGGTAGGACCATGACACAAATCCCCCCGGCCCGACCCAAACAGACAGGATCGAATGGTTTGGGTCGGTCGGGTGAAGATGCCCTTATCATCCGAGCCGCGTGGCCAGAGCATGCAAAGTAAAGTTGGAGCGCTTGGACCGGTGGCTACTCTCCACTGTTCGCGGGTAATGCACCGAGCCGACCTTTCAGGGAGCGGAGGCCGAGTGCACGACCTGGTCCTGCTCCTGGAGAGAGCCTACGTCACTGCTGACGAACTTGTTATCGGGTCTCTGGGACGTAATTGCTAGAAACTGGGTGCTAATAGTACTCCCAAGATCGCGGCCCGTTGGAGATGCCCTTATCATCCGAGCCATGTGGCTGGAGCATGCAAAGTAAAGTTGGAGCGCTTGGATCGGTGGCCGCTCTGCACCGTTCGCGGGTAATGCACCGAGTCGGACCTGTCAGGGAGCGGAGGGTGAGTGCATGTCCTGGTCCTGCCCATGGAGAGAGCCTACGTCACCGCTGACGTACTTGTTGCCAGGTCTCCGGGACGTAATTGTTGGAAACTGTGTGCTAATAGTACTCCAAGATCCCCGTGATCCCGAGAACCTACACGATACTGCACGAGAGGAGTGCCGAGGACCGACTTCGGTGGATCACTACAGGAATGGCGCGCTAGGCCTAGGGCCAAAAGACGTCGGCATAGGCCATATAGCCATCGACATAGGTCATATAGCCATCGGCGTAGCCTACGCTGACGGCTGCCATCGGCATAGCCTCCTCGGCCTACCCTCCCTCGGCGCAGCAACTGAGGCCGTCGGCATATGGAAAAGCCGTCGGCGTAATCTAACCCGATGGCCAAGTCGCGACCGTCGGCGTAGATACCGTCGGTGCAGCACGAGGTGCGCCCACAGCTGCCGTCAGACGGTGGGATAACGGAGCATGAGCTACACCGACGGCCTCTCTCGGCGTAGCGACGCTACGTTGCAGCCTCTAGGCGCCCCAGGCATGGTGTTGGGCCCACGGCCAGGGCCCTCGGCGTAGCGCAGTGCCTGTGCCTATGGTTAGGCCCTCGACGTAGCAACAAGACATGGCGGCCGCTAGAGCGCCTAGGCCGGACCTATGCCGACGACATGGACCTCGGCATAGCGGTGACCACTTGGTCGTAGGAACCATGCTACGCCGACGGCTGCCCTCGGCGTAGGCCGGCCTAGGTTTTTTGGCAAGAAAATTAGCAATATTTCATAGCAGCAGTTTCATAAATTGTCACATTCAAAGCAGCAATATTTCACAATAATTTTCATCATTAAAAGCAGCAATATTCCCAGATGCGCAATAAGTTTCATCATTCAAACATGATCACAAAATCAAACATGTATCATAATCATCAGAAATCCATCAACATCATCCCTAAAACTCTGAAGGAGACTGGTGAACCCCTGATCTCCCATGGTGAGAATAGGCGTCCTGTGGCGAGGTTGCTATCAGGTTGAAGCACCAGAAGAACCACCAGGCAAGGGAGTTATCGGCGAAGCACCAACAGAAGGATCAGGAGAATCACCAGCAGAACAACCAGCACAAGGACCATCGGGGTGGGTGGGTGTGATCTCACGTCTACCCGGCGAGGCATGATCAAAGTGCTCCTTCTCAGAACTTCCCGTTCCCTACATGTTCCCTATATGTTAGCAAGGGTTAGCCCCGAGCAAAGAATCTCAATGCCCGATGTTTTGACCATGATTTGAAACGGGGCATAAAAAACTCAAAAACGATCCAAACAATGTAAAACCTTCGCGTGGTGTCATATTATTTGATACATTTGCAAGAAAAAAATATCAAATTTGGAATATTGCAAATATCTCAAAAACCCTTATTAGAAATGAGCTATCATGTTCAAAATTTCATGGCATTCACACTAGACGACCAATGTTATGGCTAGAATCGCGACGTAGTTTATGATAATGTGCCCATATTGCAAACACATATGCATTTGGGATGGTGAACAATATTACGGGAGGAAGTTTTCCTTTTCGTCGCAACAACCATTTTTGATTTTCCAAGTGCTAAAAACAGGGTGTTTTGTGAAGCAATCACCAAATGAAAGTTTCGGTTGATGCACTGTTAAAAAGACATGATGCATGATTAAAAATAAAGACGTGTGACATCATGGTCCAAAGGTTAATAGGATTGATATGGTAGTATTATCCCTAAGGTATATTTTCTTTCTTGGAAGCTCATCTGGAAGGAATAAAGAAGTTAAGCGTGTTGGGGATGGAGTAATGTGAGATTAACAAATGTGTAGAGAAGTTAAGCGTTTGACCCTGAGTGCAATTTTACCCTGAGATTAAGTGTGCTTAGAATTAAGATAGTTCCTATGAGATTTACAAATCAAACAATTCGAAAAATTGAAAAAAGTAATTAAAAAGACTAAGCCGACGTATCCAAACGGCCGTTAGCCATCTAGGTGGGGGCATCTGGCCTATGCCGATGACTTCACTACGCCGATGGCAAATGAGTCTAGGCCGCCAATGGGCTACGTCGATGGCAATTAGGCCTATGCCGACGGCCAGAAGCCGTCAGCTATCGCGATGGAGGGGATGGATAGATCCGGATAAAGAGCATCTCCAAAGAGGTGTCCAAATTGTGTCCTATGTGTCCACCCCTTGTCCTCTTAGAGCATGTGCAATGGGAGGTGTTTAGAGAAGGGCTTACAAAAATAAACCAACCAATTTGCTAGGCATCGGTGCTTATTTCTGTAGAAGAGATGACTAGTTCGGCATCTACCTAGTATAAATAACCACCGGTGCTTAAAAACAAACCGGTTTATCACCTTGCATTGTACATGCTCTCAGTGAACCCAACATGCTCTTAGTGAACCCAATGGCATTTCCTCAAACAAGTCCTCTCGGGTTTTTTTTCTCATTTCTTTGTACATTAAGTCAAAATTAAATCCAAATTGATTTCCAAATTAATCTGCAACACATCTACACCTTGCCTACAATTTTGTAGCAATCTATTATGGTTAAAAATGGAAATCAAAAAGCGGCAAAGAAGAGGCAGCTAGCTAGCAGCCATGCAGCAACAAGCTCGTAGCGACCATGCACTGCATCGCGCGTGCTCGTGCCACAGTAGCTAGCTTGCAGCAACACAATGCCGCATGCCATGGCACCGACACGGGGAAGACGGGCGGAGCAGCGATCTTCCATGGCATGGCAGGATGGGGGCTCGGAGCTATGTCTCACGGTCAGGAACCGGAGGAGGGAGGCAATGGGGACGTGGTTGGGGCGGCCTTCAGTGTTGTTTTACGATGGCATGCTCAAAGGTCGGCTAGGGGCAATGAGAGGGGCAATGAGAGCTCAAAGCTAACGAGTACCATACTTTCATCATTTGGAAGCCCTTCAAATTATTCAAAATCTTTTCTTCTACTTGTTGAGTCTCCACATATTCTTTCAGCACCTTCTTGAGAGCATAGTTGTCATTCTTTGTGTTTGCTCCATTACTTGATTATTTGTGTTATGACTTTGATGCTTGTATCTTTGATATCTTTACTTCTAGTCATCACTTGAACTTCAGAGGTGCCTTGATATCATAATCAAAGGGCAAGCGAGATACCACTCTATCATACCTTTTTATGAGCATTGTAATGTTGCTTATGTTTGTGCTTCATGCTACTTATTATTCTTGAGTTGGAATCTCTTCATAGCTTGTAATGCCTATTAGGTAGACTCAGTTGCATACTCTTTATTATGAACTGTCTAAGTAGTTGATCACATTGCTGAGAATATTTACATCATATGAAGCAAATGTGTTCGTGAAAGTTCTTTTATCGCAATCAGTTTTCAACTGAATTGCTTGAGGACAAGCAATAAGTTAAGCTTGGGGGGAGTTGATACGTCCAAAACATATCTACTTTCCCGAACACTTTTGCTATTGTTTCTCCTCTATACTTGTGTGATTTGGATACAACTAATGCGGACTGACGCTGTTTTCAGCAGAATTGCCTTGGTGTCTACTTTTTGTGCAGAAAATCAACTATCAGGAAAAATCCCGGAAAATATGCCAATCCTATTTCACCCGAAGACTCCAGGAGCCAGAATACGAGATGGAGAAGAGCCAGGGGTGGCCACACCACCTGCTGGCGCGGGCCAGGCCACGCCAGGGGGTGGTGTGGGCCCCCTAGGTACCCCCTCGGCCTCTCTCTTTGCCTATAGGGAGCCTTCTGACCTAAAAACTTCGGGGGGTTTGACGTTTTTCCATAAGGAGTTCATCTCCGCCGCCACCACCAGATTCCACGAAACAGCACCAGAAATTCCGTTCTAGCACCCTGCCGGGCGGGGAATTGGAGGAGATCATCGCCATCATCATCACCATCGCTTCTCCATCGACCATCCATGTTTCCCCCATCTGTGAGTGAGTAATCCCCCGCTGTAGGCTATGGAGATGGTAGGGATTGGATGAGATCGTTCATGTAATGGCATCAGATTGTTAGGGCATGGTTCCTAGTATCTTTTATTAGTGCTTTATGACTTTGTTGCGACTTGTTGTGCTTAATGCTTGTCACTAGGGCCTGAGTGCCATGATTTCAGATCTGAATATGTTATTGATTCATTATGATAGTATTGTTTCTGGTCTTATCTACAAGTTGTATACACACGTTGTTGTCCGGAACCTATGGCCCCGAAGTGATAGAAATCGGGATAACCGGAAGGGAATGGCTTTGATGTGAGGATCACATGTGTTCACGGAGTGTTAATGCTTTGCTCCGGTGCTCTATTAAAAGGAGCACCTTAATTGCCAGTAGTTCCCTAGAGGCCCCGCTGCAAACGGGCTGGCAGGACAAAAGATATTGTGCAAGTTCTCATTGCGAGCACGTATGACTATATATGGAACACATGCCTATGGTTATCTAGTACTTGGATGCTTTATCTTATTTATCTGCAATTGCCCTATGTTCTGATTGCTATGTGGATTGTCTTGTCCATGCAACGCCCGTCCATCCATCCCTATGCCTACCGCACTCGAATTCCACTGTTTACTGCTTTTGTCACTACTGTCTTTGCTTTACTACTGCTGTTACTTTATTATTCCTACTACAAAACTATTGCTACTGATAAACTGATGTGAGCAAGATTGTTTCTAGGTGCAGCTGAATTGACAACTCAGTTGTTAAGGCTGATAAATATTCTTTGGCTCCCCTTGTGTCGAATCAATAAATTGGGTTTCACTTTTCTCGAAAATACTGCGATACACCCCTATACTTGTGGGTCATCAAGCTACGGGCGAGGCAGCGGTGCTATGCGTGGAGGCACACACGAGGGGAGAGGATAGAGGAACAGTGGGAATGGTAGGCGTTTTATCTGGCTGACGTGCAGCTAGGGAGGACATGAGAGGATAGTGGACGGTGTCCTTTGGCCCGAAACTCTCCCCAAACTTGGAGACGATTTGGGAAAAAGTAGGCTATCCAGGGGAGTGGGGAACCGAGTTTGGCGAGCCTGTTAGGTGCTGCTTTTTTGGGGGGCCAGACCGTCCGCTCAGACTGAAACAGACAGATGTGGAGAGCTTGTTAACCTCCCTTGGAGATGCTCTAAGAAGGTGCCACCATTGATGATTCGCTTGTAGGCCAGAGCGGGCCATCCCCTCATGCTAGTCGTTGGTCCTAGGCTCAGCTTGGCCCAGGGGTGCCAAGGATAGCCATGGGCTCGTAGCATCGCTTGAGCTCCCAACAAATCGCTTCTCTCCTCAAGATACCACCAACATGCCCTCAGGTGAGCAGCGGCCTGGACCCCAATGCTCGGGAGCCCAGGCATTGTGACGCAGCTATCGACGAAGTCATTGTGATTTGGCTTGTTGCACCCCCTTCCAGGCACGTCAGATGTGGCTTCCCGATCCGCTGACACCGGGATACAGCCACCCACTTTCCATTTCGGCACGGGGTGGAACATGCTGCAAACCCAAACGACCCCCGAGAACATCACACACAAGCACACGATGATTGCTTTACCCTGTTTCAGGCTGCATTGTATGAAACCCTATAACCTGCCTTGATTACTATATTAGATGGAGATGAAGTGTACAATAGAATCTCTGGTCACCGGGAACGAGTGCTAGATGGGCTTAGTGATCGTGCTCTCTTCTAGGCTATTTCCCTCTATTTAACTACCGCTAGATGTCTCTTAGTTCAAACTTCCCCTGTTGTTCAGCATGGGCCTCCTTTTATAACGTCAAGAGGAAACAACAGGGCACAACATCCCGACGTGTGGTAGAATCATGGCGACGCAACTCTTATCATCCGAGCCGTGTGGCGGGAGCATGCAAAGTTAAGTTGGAGCACTTGCAGGTCACAAAAATGTTGGGGCGCTTGGACCGGTGGAGACCTCATGTCCAATCACATCCACTCTGCACCATCGGCGGGTAATGCATGGAGCCAATCTGTCAGGGAGCGGAGGCTGAGTGCACGACCTGGTCTTGCCCCTGGCCAGAGCCTGCATCACTGCTGACAAACTTGTTGCCAGGTGTCAGGGACGTAATTGCTGGAAACTATCCGCGATGGGGAGCCCTGTTCTAGAGAATCTGCACGAGAGGAATACTAAGGACCAACTTCGGTGGATCCATGGCGCCACCGATCCAGGAAGGCCACAAAATCATATGAATATTTGCTTGTTTTTTCAATCTAGATGCCACTGGCGCTAGGGTGAAGTGAGATTTTGGTGGGGTCCCACTTGACACCTTAACTACCGTGTCGTTTGCCTGTCTCGCACTCACCACAACGATACCACCACCAAAAGGTCTAGGGGCGTCGCCCCCAGCTTCCGAGGAGATGGAAAGAAGAGCAAGGAGCGAACCAAAACGCTCGGTCTGATCTGCGTTGATTCCATGTCGTGAATTTGATGGGAGTTGTTGTGTCATGTAATCAATTTTATTTGAGATGAGTAGAGCTTATAATGGTAGAATATGAAGACAAAAGATGTTGGCGAAAAAATGTAGTACACCGGTCAAAAATTAAAAAAAGAATGTACTAGTCCCGAAACTCTCGAAATAAAATTATTATACTCTCTCCGTCTCAAAATTGATTTCGTAAATTTTCACCATCTATTTTAAAACGGCGGGAGTAATACAGTGGAAAATTAACGGCTACAATCATCGTGTGCTAGCCTGGGGAGGGGGATGGCAATGGCGGCTTCCGGAGAACCCGGGACACGTGCTATGACCACCTGGCGATGGGCCACCAGAATCTGAAATTGTTGTATCAAAGACCTCCGGGGTAAGCAAAACACGAGCAGCTACTGCCCGCTCCTGGTACACCGCTGAGACTATTATCAAAGGTAAGAACCATGGCGACGAGCAATTTGGCACCAACAGCTTTTGACATTGCCATGCTGTTCACCAAATAATGATCGGATTATCTAGGTTGATGTGAATGCAATGCGTTCTATTGCTAATGTTACCACACAAGACCGGTTTATATAGTCTTCAACTCGGGCCAGCCTATTGAAGAAAAATATCAATACATATGTTCATAAAAGGAAAATATCAACAGAATTGTATGATTTTCTCAAATTGACATTGACAATTTATGGCTTGTCATCCCGCGGTTAGTAATGTATTACTCGTGTTTGCCTTCCACGGGTTATTAGGAACAATATTCGGAAGGTTAAACTGCTTTCCTCTTTTAAAAAGCTGCATGCTATTTAATGGCAGCCATGTATTCAAAAAAGTTTTCTTTAATTGTTTGAACTCTGCGTGTCACAACGGTAACGAAAATGGACACGCCAAACGGCTGTAAAAAAAGTTATGTCTTAGGGCTTGCTACTCCCTCGCGACGCTGGAGCACCTGACGACGGTAATCATTCCTCGATCCTCCTGAACACCAAGCACATGAGAAACGGTTGTTTAGGCATGAGATTACGTGGGAGGAGCAAGAAGAATTCTGTCCGTTCTTGGACAAGAGCTGGCGTGAAAAAGGCCAGGGACGAATAGTGCATATATTAAATCAAAGCCGGACACGCACACCTTCAGAAGTGTGAGTAAACCTGACAACGGTTTTTGCAATACGTAATTTCTATTCCTATGTCGACCTCATTCTACGGTACACCTCTGGATGTCGATCTTGACCCGTAGATGGATGTGACGGCAGGGACAGTGAAGATCAGTAGTTAGGGATAGAGCTAGTTTAAATTTTTTTATATTTTAAATATAAATTACGTATAAATATATATTAACTTTGCTAGTTTTAGTGTGTTATTGTACTGTTTGAATTTTAAAAAAAAGTCAGCTTGGCCAAGCGCGGACAGGTGGGACCATGGCACAAATCCCCCCGGCCTGACCCAAACAGACAGGATCGGATGGTTTGGGTCGGTCGGGTGGAGATGCCCTTATCATCTGAGCTGTGTGGCCGGAGCATGCAAAATAAAGTTGGAGCGCTTGGTCCAGTGGCTGCTCTGCACTGTCCGTGGGTAATGCACCGAGCCGACCTGTCAGGGAGCGGATGCCGAGTGCACGACCTGGTCCTGCCCCTGAAGAGAGACTACATCACTGCTGACGAACTTGTTATCGGGTCTCCGGGACGTAATTGCTAGAAACTGTGTGCTAATAGTAATCCCAAGATCACGGCCCGATGGAGATGCCCTTATCATCTGAGCCGTGTGGCCGGAGCATGCAAAGTAAAGTTGGAGCACTTGGAACGGTGGCTGCTCTGCACCGTCCAGGGGTAATGCACCAAGTCGGACCTGTCAAGGAGCGGAGGCCGACTGCATGTCCTGGTCCTGCTCATGGAGAGAGCCTAAGTCACCGCTGACAAACTTGTTGCCAGGTCTTCGGAACGTAATTGTTGAAAACTATGTGCTAATAGTACTCCAAGATCTCCGTGTTGGGGATCCCGAGAACCTGCACGATACTGCACAAGAGGAATGCCGAGGACAGACTTCGGAGGATCACTACAGGAATGGCGCGCTAGGCCTAGGGCCAAAAGCCGTCGGCGTAGCCTACACCGACAGCTGCCCTCAGCGTAGCCTCCTCGGCCTAAATACAATTGAATCTAGACAAATCTAAGTCAAATAATTTGGATCGGAGGAAGTACTATATTAGTTGCTAAAAAGATTTTGATAGATCAAAATAACCTACTGTACTAAAAAAACACAGAGGTATTACTTTGTGATGGAAGCCTCACGCACCAGCACGTCTCACGCACAACACACTCACGCGAAGCACGGACACGCAACGCACACCACACACGCCTCCATCGATCCCCACCTACCCGTCTCATCCTCGTCTGCCCCGGATTCTCCTTCCTCCTTCGCATCCAGCCCCGCCGCCACGAGTTGCTCCATCTGCTCGATCTCCGCCAGCACCCCCTGACCTCCGGCCGTCACCTCTCCTCCTATGAGTCCGGCTCGAGCTCTCCCAGCGTCGCCCCATCTCCTGCTTCTCCTGCGCCGCCTGGAGCCCCCATCCATCCCCGGCAGCAAGCTCGCCCCGCGTGCTCCGCCGCCCTCGAGCTCCGCAACACCGGCATGTACCTCGTCGACGACCGCTGGTCGCCGTCTCCGTCTGTCCCGCCCGTCTCCTTCCATCGGCAACTACACATCGACGCTCTCCTCCCGTTTACCCTTCCCGCGGGCTCTACCTTCGCCTCCTGCTCCGCTTTTGGCACCGTCCGTCGCGCCACCGGAGGTCGCAGGTCCCAGCTTGCTCTTCCCGTGCCTACCTCGACCACGCACCCTCGCATGAACGGTCCCGCGCGCGAGGAGGGTCGTCTTGGGTCGCAAGCTCCTCTACACTCGCCCCGCTTCCCCATCTACGCGCGTCGCCGGCCACAGGCCCTGCTGCCGTTTTCCTCCCAATTCTACCGCCGCCTGATCCTGGACCGCTGTGCCGTCCATCGCCCCGGGCTCTCCCCGACCCGCCTCCACGCCAACGACCGGCCGTGCCCTCCGTTCCGGTCGTATTATTCCTCCCCTCGTCGGCCTGGCCTCGCCGCCTGCCTCCTCTGGCCCCTCAGCAGTGAACGCCGGTGACCCCCGTCGCCCCGACTCCATGGCCGATCCGAGTTCGGTGAGCCTCCTCAACCTCTCTCCCTACCCTCCGCCTCCCCCTCCCTTCCTCTGAGTCGGATTTTTTTGGCCATGTGCAGCAGATCAATGAGCGACAGGGCTGGATCCTTTGAGGCGGGAGGAGAATATGCTGAGATCCACTATCCCGACCTCGAGCTCTCTGGTCCCGATGACTTCGCCATCTTCCTCATCGACCGAGAGGTGCACAAGGCCTTTACCTCATCCTCCTCCGCAACGTCTATACCTCCATGGCTCCTGACTCTACACCGACAACGGCAAGAAGACCAGAGGTACAACAAGATCAGTATCTATCAATCGACTAGTTCCAGCACAAATTCATTGTTTGTTTCATCCTCTGTTTGTACTGGATATGGGTTCTTGGGAGATCAGTCCTCATTGAGTGATTTCTGCAGTATCTTGATAGTCCTAGAATTTCAAAGAAATAGAAACATTCATAAATTCAGGCCAGATTCAAAAACAATTTGATTTATTTTAGTGTTTATGTGGGTTTTTTTGGTACTGCGGATTCACACGTTTGTCAAGACATCAGTAGGGTAATGGTACTGGAAGGTAAGCAGCGTGGGTTCATCAGCAGTACAAATCACATTGACCTGTCTAGCTATTTTCATTGGCTAGGCCAACTCCAGATGAAAACAAATGCTCGATCTTAGCCCGTGAGAGCCAGGCTCACAGATGTGCTCATAGTCAGGACACACTCAAAGTTTACTGCAGCCCTAACAAAAGATGCAAGCAACCATCTATAGCTACTTGAAGGTAGTACCACTCACTGTTTTTTCTCTTCACTTATCTTACATGGATTGCAGCATTTTAGCCAGACAGAGATGTATAGTTTACTCTGCTTTTTTCGCTGTTACATAAAAAGATTGCTCTGCTTCTGGTTACTGTTTTTTCTTTCTGGTCTACTATTATTTAAACCCTGAATTAGCTGATCATTTTAGCTGTATGTGCAATTTCAGCGAGTAGTGTGAAAGAGAAGAGTCCGAAGATTGAGCTTGTGCCTACTAACTTTTTGTATGTAGCGTTAGTTAATCAGGGTGAAGACGTATGGTCTCACTAGGTTCTACACATTTGAAAGTAACTGTTTCCCACTCTATCATTCAACCCAATGACAACACTTGCTGATAAAGGAACTCCACTAAAGATTATTGTAACTTATGTAGCAAACATGAACTAGCTCACTCATGTAATCTTACCAAACTGATCAAAATATTGTTGGCACCTTGCCAATCCTTCCAGTACTTTTT
Source organism: Avena sativa (assembly GCA_916181665.1). Lineage (NCBI taxonomy): Eukaryota > Viridiplantae > Streptophyta > Magnoliopsida > Poales > Poaceae > Avena > Avena sativa. The sequence goes on along the minus strand of OV702291.1, from coordinate 73,565,807 downwards.
TTTGAACTTCTAAGATAAAGGGCATGTGTTATCACTGATAATGGTTCTGATTGGTAACTTGCAGTAAAGCGGCAAGATAGTGAAGACAAGTGACAGCTCTCTAGCCAGCCACATCAACAAGGGTGGCTTCAAATCAGTCGCTTCTTTTGTATAGCATGAATAAGGTCTTACATTTGTTCACTTGTTGTTTTACCTTTTTTGAGAGGTTTTTGTTTGCTGTTATGATCACATAAAGACACATGTATCTTCATGATGAAAAACAATGAAATGAATATCTTAGATTGATTCTACAAATATGGACCAGCTTCTTGAGGATTTGGCTGATTTTAGATACTCCTTTGCATGTCAAATGCTTGAATTTCCAGCCGCTAGTCCATTTGTCAGAACAGATTGGTCACTGGTTGGGTTACATACATTCTTATGCGTAGCACGCATGCAGTCTGGAAGTAAAGCATTCTAACTTTTTTTTTGTAGTGATAACTTCAGTATAATTGCTGAGCTAGTGCCCATTTTTCCAGTTGTGTCATCGTTTTGTAGGCGGAGACCTGGAGTTCTGAATCGCCTTTGGCCCTATTTCTCTTGTCCTGTAAGATTTTTTTAGTTTACAATATTAGTACGTTATTACAAGTTGGAGCTAGATCTTCTGTTTACTGTTTTTGTTTTCTGGTCTGCTATTACAAGTTGGAGCTAAACAAAGTAACCTATGTACACTTCCTATGTACCTTGTGTAACCTGTGAGAGCAGGCGGAAGCTAGGTGGAGGAACCATCCCCAGGTGAAGAGAGGAAGAAGATGAAGACCTTGATCACGCCCACGGTCTTGCTCACCGTCATTGCGGTTGCACTCTACTTGATCATATAGTTTAGGGCTGATGACCACTTCATTTGTGTAATGTGAGATGATATCAACTTGTATCCTCCAACACTTGTGTAAATAATTCAGGCACATGTCACTATATCGGGTTCTAATTGATTTGATGACTATAATTGTGTTTGTAATATCTCTGTTTCGATAAACTATGTAGGATGCATCATTTGTACTACTTTCTACAGCAATTTTTGTATAATACCTTGTATAATACACTGTATAGCTGTATAATATCCAGTATAATACCAGTAACAATACCAGGAAGAGCTGTATTGAGTTATCTTGTTGTAAATATCAGTGGCGCATCTGCTAATTTACCAGTGACGCATATGTTATCAGTGGCGCATTATGTAGAAATGCTCCACTAGTAAAACATCAATAGCGCATATTGAAGATGCTCCACTGGTTGTCTCATTATCAATAGCGCATATTTGATATGTGCCATTAGGGATATTAAAACTGACTCAAACTGGAGCTCTCTCAGGCCATTAGCATCTGGAACCGTCTATTTTCATGATCCTGCAATCCTGACCGTTTGTCTCTAGGGGAAGCTTCTCTGAAAAACAAATCAGTGGCATGTGGTTAATTTGGACCCGTCAAGAGCCCACCTAGCGTTGATGACCTCTCTACCCGTGAATGGTTCGCCTCCTCCTCCCTTTCGACTTCCCCACGAGGCTGCAGCGGCGGCGCGGGTGGGAGATGGTCGACGGAAGAGTGTCACGACGATGGGAATAAGATTGCGTGGAAGACACATGCGTAGCGACATAGTACTACCTGCAGGACCTGCCCTCCACCTACAACCTCGTGGTTCTCGACGTTGTCAGCCGTGGCCACTTCATGAAGTCTGTCCTCTGCAAGAACGACGAGGGTCTACCATCAAGGTCTACTTCAAGCCGACCGGAGAGCCCATGGACTGTTGTTTCATCCGTGGCGGCGTCCCCTTCCGATTTGGAAAGGCCTGGGGGAATAATCGCCTTCTGAGATCTGTAGGCTGCTTCTGTTCTGTGTCTCATAGGAGCATGAGCGGAGGCTGGAGCGGATTCAGAGAGTGTTCCAAAGGGTTTATGTCTTGCCCGTTAAACCATTTTTAGTGATTTCTACTTCCTGGACTAGGATGTCACGTTAAATTCTGTGCAAGTTCAGGCAATCATTTTTAGGCTCTTTCAATGTGTAGAGAGAGGCTTTACTAATCCAGGCTTGTTTTTCTCATGAGACAGGCGATGCAGCGAGAGGTTACTGAATCGATCATCTGGCAGCCGTCGTTTTTGCCTAGGTTTTGTCTGCATGTTGTCCATGTCTTTTACCTCATCCAGAGTGCGTTTGAATCTGTTGTATTCATTGATTTCAACGCCTGCAGGTTTGCTGCTAGGGCTGAAGATGGTTCGACGGTGGCACAATGTTATGAGTGTTAGTGAAGAGCCGCGTCTGAGAGCCTCGTGTTGGCACTTCGTCACCGTCTCAATACTGACACTTGTTTTATGTTTTTAAGGCTCTTTCTCCAGATTGCCTCAGCTGAAGCAGGTTCAGCTAAATGGGGTGAGAACAGTTGGATATCTGCATTCATCAATGCAGAATTTGTAGCTTACTTGAATATTAGTAGTTCTTATGTGCAAGGCATGGGGCTTTCCCGCTGTTTCAATTCACAGTTGGCTCATGGTCTTTATTACAAGATGGGTTTCGTTTAGTTTATTTTTAGCTAACCACATCAATTCTAGAATCTCACGTGTAGAGGTAGTGTCCCTTCGACAACATAGTCATGATATATTTATAAGTTGAAAAAAATTACTACCTCATTCTCATTAAGGTGAAAAAATGGCACGGTTAAGCCTGCTGAATTTTCATCTACAAACCGGATGTATGCTGACAATTAGTGACGTCTCTAAGATACCATCAGATCCAAAACTAATAATGGCAAAATGAAAGTAGTAAGGGTATTCATCAATTCTTAACAATCTCTCATAATAGACGGGTGCAGCAACACGCGCCTGCATGATCTAGTTGATACTTAATTATCAGTGGCGTAACAGTAGTGACGCATTCCATATACGCCACTGATAGTAAAAAATATGCTCCACTGATAAGCAATTCTCCACTAGTGGGATACCCCGTTGGCGATTCTCTATGATACACATGTACTTACGATGACAAGAACTTACTCGTGACTAAATGTGAGTAGCATGAGGTTCGGTACTCGTAAGCAAGGGGCATGAGATTTTCAACTTATAACTTGTCAAGCATATCCTCATATTTATTTACTTTAACCTTAATCATCTAAAGATGCTTATGATAGGGGCAATGAGAGCTCAAAGCTAATGAGTACCATACTTTCAACATTTGGAAGCCTTTCAAACTTTTCAAATCTCTTCTTTCACTTTTATGTCGAGTCACCATTTATTCTTTGAGCACCTTCCCGAGAGCATAGCTGTCATTCTTAATGTAATGTGCTTGTCCCAAAACACGGTTAATTATGACATAACTTTGACACTTGTATCTTTGATTTTTTTATTTCTAGACTTCACTTGAAACTTCAGAGGTGCCTTGGCATTTATGTTTTGCTCCAAAGAAAGGCAAGCGAGATACCACTTTATCATATCTTCTTATGAGCATTACAATCCTGCATATGCTTATGTGTCATGTTGCTTATTATTATTGAGTTGAAATCTCCTCATAAGGTTGCATGACTACTGGGTAAACTTATTTACATACTCTTTATTATGAATAGCCTAAGTATTTGATCATATGTTGAAAATATATACATCTTATGAAGCAAATGTGTTCGTTAAAGTTTCTTTTATCGCACTCAGTTTTCAACTGAATTGCTTGAGGACAAGCAATAAGCTAAGCTTGGGGGAGTTGATACGTCTAAAACGTATCTACTTTCACGAACACTTTTGTTATTGTTTCTTCTCTAATTTGTGTGATTTGGATACAACTAATGCGGACTAACGCTGTTTTTAGAAGAATTGCTTTGGTGTCTTGTTTTTTTTCAGGAATTCAACTTTCAGGAAAAATCAAGGAAAATATCGCAAAACTCCTATTTTACCAGAAGACTCACGGAGCCAGAAGATGGGACGAAGAAGGGCCACGACGGGCCCACACCACCTGGTCGCGTAGGCTAGGCCAGGTCGTGCTAGGAGGTGGTGTGGCCGCCTCGGACTCCGCCTCGACCTCTCCTTTCTCCTATATAAGCCCTCTGACCTAAAACAGACGGGGGGTTCGACATTTTTCCAGATAGAGTTCCGCTGCGCCGCCACCACTAGAAACCGCGATTCGGAACCAGAAACTCCGTTCTGGCACCCTGCTGGGACGAGGAATTGGAGGAGATCATCGCCATCATCATCACGATCGCTTCTCCATCAACCATCCATGATCCTCCCATCCATGAGAGAGTAATCCCCTGATGTAGGCTTTAGGGATAGTAGGGATTGGATGAGATCGTTCATGTAATTGCATCAGATTGTTAGGGCATGGTGCCTAGTATCTATTGTTAGTGCTTTTTGACATTGTTGCAACTTGTTATGCTTAATGCTTATCACTAGGGCCCGAGTGCCATGATTTCAGATCTGAACATGTTATTGATTCATGAGGATATTATTGTTTATGATCTTACCTGCAAGTTGTATACACATATTGTTGTCCGAAACCAAAGGCCCGAAGTGACAAGAATCGGGATAACCGGAGGGGATGGCTATGATATGAGGATCACGTGTGTTCAAGGAGTGTTAATGCTTTGCTCCGGTGCTCTATTAAAAGGAGCACCTTAATTGCCAGTAGATTCCCTTGAGGCCCCGCTGCAACGGGCTAGCCGGACAAAAAATGTTGTGCAAGTTCTCATTACGAGCATGTATGACTATATATGGAACATATGCCTATGATTATTTAGTACTTGGATACTTTATCTTATTTATCTGCAAATGCCCTATGTCTTGATTGTTACATGAATTGTCTTGTCCATGCAACGCCTGTCCATCCATCCCTATGCCTACCGCGCTTTAATACTACTGTTTACTGCAATTGTTACTACTGTCTTTACTTTTACTACTGTTATCGCTTTACTATTGCTACTGATAAACTGCTGTGAGCAAGATTGTTTCTAGGTGCAGTGATACGTCCAAACCGTATCTACTTTCTCGAACACTTTTGCTATTGTTTCTCCTCTAAACTTGTGTGATTTGGATACAACTAACATGGACTGACGCTATTTTCAGCAGAATTATCTTGGTGTCTAGTTTTTATGCAGAAAATCAACTATTAGGAAAAATCCCAAAAAATATGCCAAAAATCCTATTTCACCAGAAGACTCACGGAGCCAGAAGACGAGACGGAGGAGGACCACGAGGGGCTCACACCCCCTGGCCGCGCGGGCCAGCCCAGGCCGCGCCTGGGAGGGTGTGGCCGCCTAGAATACCCCCTCGGCCTCTCTCTTCGCCTATAAGATGCCTCATGACCTAAAAACCTAGGGGAGTTTCGACATTTTTCTAGAAAGAGTTCCGCTGCACCGCCACCACCAGATACCGGGATTCGGAAGCAGAAACTCCATTCTGGCACCCTGCTGAGATGGGGAATCGGAGGAGATCATCGCCATCATTGTCACCATCGCTTCTCCATCAACCATCCATGATTCCCCCATCCATGAGTGAGTAATCCACCGCTATAGGCTATGGGGATGGTAGGGATTGGATGAGATTGTTCATGTAATGGCATCATATTGTTAGGGCATGGTGACTACTATCTATTATTAGTGCTTTTTGACTTTGTTGCAACTTGTTATGCTTAATGCTTTTCACTAGGACCCGAGTGCTATGATTTCAGATCTGAACATGTTATTGATTCATGATGATAGTATTGTTTATGATCTTACCAGCAAGTTGTATACACATATTGTTGTCCGGAACCAATGGCCCTGAAGTGACAATAATCAGGATAACCGGAGGAATGGCTTTGATGTGAGGATCACATGTGTTCACGGAGTGTTAATGATTTGCTCTAGTGCTCTATTAAAAGGAACACCTTAATTGCTAGTAGTTACCTTGAGGCCTCGCTGCAAACGGGCTGGCAAGACAAAAGATGTTGTGCAAGTTCTCATTATGAGCACGTATGACTATATATGGAACACATGCCTATGGTTATTTAGTACTTGGATGCTTTATCTTATTTATCTGCAAATGCCCTATGTCTTGATTTATATATGAATTGTCTTGTCCATGCAACGCCCGTCCATCCATCCCTATGCCTACCGCGCTTTAATCCTACTGTTTACTGCGATTGTTACTACTGTCTTTACTTTTACTACTGCTATCACTTTGATATTGCTACTACAAAACTGTTGCTACTGATAAACTGCTGTGAGCAAGACTATTTCCAGGTGCAGCTGAATTGACAACTCAGTTGTTAAGGCATATAAATATTCTTTGGCTCCCCTTGTGTCGAATCAATAAATTGGGTTTTAGTTCCCTTGAAGCCTGTTGTGATCCCCTATACTTGTGGGTCATCAAGAATATTTTATGGCGCCGTTGCCAGTGAGCATAACTCTATTTATCAAGTTCACCTGAAATCACTATTGTTCGCTGCCATCCATTCATCATGGGTAAGTCTCGTGATGGCAAGGTTCCTATTTTACCATCCACTACAAGGAGAGGTACGGTTCTGAAGACCTCTGTTTCTCTTGATTCACCATCTGTGACGAGTAAGATCCTTACACCACCACATACACATGCTACACATACTGCTACTACTGCTGAATCTGAAACTTCTGATACTTATGATGTTGCTTCTACTTTGCTCGATAAGAGTGGTTCATTACGTCCTTTCCCAGATGCTACGATTGATAGAACTATAGTTGGAAACACTAAAACTCCTAATGAAGACACTACTACACATGTCAGTTCACCTGAGTCTATAGAGAGTTATGATATTGAAGATGGATATATAGAAATGAATGATGAATTTATTGAAGAATATCAAAATACTCATGGTAAAAGTGCTATTAAGAGTCTCCTTGAGAGGCGTACTATAAAACCCAAACTATCTCCTAATGACAAGTTTGCTACGTCTCCCATAAACATTAAACATAAAGATTATGATTTCTCCCTTGATTTATCTTACATAACCATTGTTGAGAAAGAACCTTTTTGTGGGACTAAGAATGAAAGTGCTATAGCACATATGACTGAGCTTTCTACCATGAGTGTCCTATTTTCTAATGATATTAAAATGCGCACCTACTTTGTTGCTAAAATTTTCCCTTTTTCACTGAAAGGAGAAGCTAAGGCTTGGTTTAATAATTTACCTCCTGGGCCTATTGATAACCCTGATTGCTTGATTAGTACTTTCCTTCAGAAATATTTTCCTCCTAGTGATAGACATGCCATTTTGCAGGAACTTTTTGATTTTAAACAGGGAGAAAAGGAGATATTGCCTGAATCATGGGCAAGGTTTTGTGCCTTGATTCATGCATAGGTTGGATGTCCATTACCTAAGAATGAGCTTCTTGATATATATTATAATGGACTAACTGAAGAATCTAGGACATACCTGGATAGTTGTGCAGATTGTGTTTACAGGAATAGAACTCCCAAAGAAGCCGAGGAATTAGTGGCTAAAATAAGCAAGAATTATGATGACTGAACTTCACCTAAGCCAACTGCGCTCGAGAAAACCACACCTGAGTTAACTGTGCCTAAGCCAACACCAACACCAAAGAAGAGAGGAGTTATTGAACTAAATGATGAAGTGATGAAGGATGCCAACAAATGTCTCAAGGAGAAGGGTATTAAATCTGATGATGTGAAGAATCTACCTCCTATAGAAGAATTATGTAAGACAATCTCCCACTCATCCACTATTGAGGTACACTCTTGATGTCTACGCACTTCTATTCTTGTAGACAGTTGTTGGGCCTCCAAGTGCAGAGGTTTGTAGAATAGCAGCAAGTTTCCCTTAAGTGGATTACCCAAGGTTTATCGAACTCCGGGAGGAAGTGGTCAAAGGTATTCCCTCGCAAGCAATCCTGCAATCAAGATACAAGAAGTCTCTTGTGTCCCCAACACACCCAATACACTTGTTAGGTGTATAGGTGCACTAGTTCGGCAAAGAGATAGTGAAATACAAGTGGTATGGATAAGTATAAGTGGTAACGGTCCCAGAAAAGAGCTTGACGGATAGGAAGAGACTAAAGGCAATCTGAAATAAAGATGGAAGCAAGCAAACATGTAACAGATCTAGTTGCAAATGGTGTTTCAATGCTTAGAAACAAGGCCAAGGGATCGTAATTTCACTAGTGAGCACACTCATATAAATATCTTCTCTTTATGATACTACTCTGAACTACTCTGTGGTTGGATACTCTAATCCATGGTAGGGCTATAACAACACTCCTGAAAGTTTGCTTTTCCCATCTAGATAACCCCACACTATCACCTTGAGCACTAGATGGTTCCAACAAACACCACAATTTCATAGAGACATCCAACTCCAAATATAACTCATTACAAGTATTTGTAATCTCTAGCCTAAGTGCCACCATGGTGTGCACGCTATCACTTTCACACACATGGGAGAGCTAGAGATCTATTAAAGAACTGGAGTAGCAAGGTAGATCTAATTGATTACAAAGCTCATGATCACAATATGATCATGCATAGAGAGAGATGAACACATAGCTACCGGTAGAACCCTTAGCCTCGAGGAAGAACTACTCCCTCATCATCATGGGAATCAGCAATAGTGATGGAGATGGTGGTGGAGATCGATGGAGATGGTTCTGGGGGCACTTCCCTGTCCCGGCAGGGTGCTGGAACAAAGGCTTTCTGTCCCCCGAATCTCCCCTTCGGTGGCGGCGGCATTACGGAACTTTTCATGGCTAGAGGCCGGATTATTTAGGGTTTTCTCATCGGGAGGCTTCTTATAGGCAAAGAGGCGGTGTTAGAGAGTGGACCAGGGCCCACACCACCTGGTGGCGCGGCCAGGGGACCTGCGCCACCACATGGGTGGCCAGCCTCTGCCTCCTCTTCGTCTTGTCTTCTGGCTCCGTGAGTCTTCCGGTGAAATATCGACTTTGGCTTTTGTCCGGTCCAATTCTGAGACTATTCATTTTCTGTTTTTTCTGGAACCAAAAACAGAAAAAACAGGCAACTGGCACTGTGGCATCTTGTTAATAGGTTAGTTCAAGAAAATGTGTAAAAGTACTCCAAAGTGTGGACAAAACATAAGAAAGTAGATATAAAACAAGCATGGAACATCAAAAATTATGGATACATTTGCAACGTATCAACATCCCCAAGCTTAACTCCTACTCGTCCTCGAGTAGGTAAGTGATAAATGAAGGGAATATGCCCGAGAGTCAATAATAAAGTGGTTATTATCTTATTCCTTGTTTATGATAAATGTTTATTTTGCATGCTATAATTGTATTAATTTGTAAACGTTAATACATGTGTGTTTAATAAACAAAAGGAAAGTTCATAGTTATGCCTCTTTTATAAACTAGCTCGTTGATTAACAAGATGATCAAGGTTTCCTGATCATGGACATTGGATGTCGTTATTAACGAGGTCACAACATTGGTGGAATGATGTGATGAACATTCATCCGAAGTATAGCATTACGATCAGATTCATTATGTTTATATTGCTAGAACATCATACGAAGTAATCTTAGTCCTTAGACAATGAGATCATGTTAATTGCTAACACCGGAAGAGTATCTTGATAACATCAAACGTCACACCGTAATAGGGTGACTATAAAGGTGGGTTCAGTGCTACGAAGGTGTTATGTTGAGGCTCATGGATCAAGAGTGGGATTTGTCCATCCTGATGACGGATAGATATACTCTGTGCCCTCTCGGTGATATCACATTGAAATAGCTTGCAAGCAAGTGATGTGATCACTAGAATGTTATATCACGGGAACAAGAAAAGAGTGCATGTCGGTAATGAGATCAAACTAGGTATTTGGATAACGATGATCGAATCTCGAACATGTAATATATCGCGAGACAAAGGGATTTAGTTATGACGTTAAAGGTTCACACGATCACAAGAGTCATCGTTGAATATGTGGGAGTCAGTACGGATCTCTAGGTCCCGCTGCTGATTATTGATCGGAGAGGGGTCTCGATCATGTCTACATTATTCACGAACCGTAGGGTGACACACTTAAGGGATACCGACACCATTTGGAGCAAATATGTTTCAGATAAAGATTTAAGAAAGCGCTGGAATCATTTCGATGGAAACCGGAATTGTTTCGGGTGAAATTGCAGAAACTGGTTCTGCATGTGATATTGAAATGTTGCAGGAGGTTTTATGTGAATGTTTGTTAATTAATGTAATTGACAAAATTCTGAATAAAATAAATAAAAGTGTTTTATTTAATGAGAACTTGCATTAAATTTGGTGGAAATTTAATGGAGGTGAGTGGAATTTTGAGTGGGTGGCTAATTATGTGAGTGGGAGCTCCACCCACATGAATGTGGAAGAGGTGGGGGCACCTCCCTTGGCCGCCGGCCATGGTGAGGGGCTGCCCCCTCTCCCTATAAAAGCCCCCCACTCCCTCCTCTCATCTTGCACCACCTCCTCGTGAAGGTTCTCTTCTCCCTCTAGTTATTCCCCATGGTCTCGGATTAGCGAGATACATGTTCCCGGTGGCTTTATCTGGAAAGGAGTTGCTGCTTCCGCTGCATCGCTGGAGCGAGGAGGCGGAGGTTGTTCGGTGGACCGAACGTGTGTGCGATCACGGATGCACCGCTACTTTGCGGTGCTGGACTTGATGGTGCTGGACCTGATGGTGCTGGAGCTGCTGGACCTGAAGGACTTCATCACGATCTTGAGATCGGCAAGTGTACGACTACATCATCCACGAGTTCCAACTCGTTAACAAAGCTTTGTTGTCTTCGAGGGTAAGTTCTCCATGGATGTATATCCACCCGTTGCTTGTATCTAGTAGATAGATCTTGGCGTATAGTTCCCATCGTAGGAATTTTTTTGTTTTCTATGCTGCGAACCCAACAGTGGTATCAGAGCCCGATCAATGCGTAGGTGCTTTGCACGGGAAGTACACACATGTTTGTATGTGGGCGATGATGATCATGTTATTGCATCTTCTATGTACTTTGGATATTGGTGGCATAGTGGGATGAAGCGGCCCGGACCAACCTTACATGTCATCGTACATGAGACCGGTTCCATGACTGACATGCAACTAGTTTTGCATAAGTGGCTAGCGGGTGTCTGTCTCTCCTACTATAGTCAATATCTGATTTACAACGAGTTGCTAATAACTTAGTTATCCTCGTTGTGGTTCATGTTCGTAGGTAAGAACGGTTCTATCTCCAAAAGCCCTAAGCCACGTAAAACTTGCAATTGATAAATTGGAGGCGTCTAGTTTAGATCGTTGCTGGGCTAGTGTCTTGATATGGTATTGTTGTAAGTAGATGTATGATAGATACTCTTACAACACACTTAACGTGTAAGTTCCATAGACCTTGGCCTTACACACAAAGGAATGATAGAGATCATACCACGATGCAAATGATAGAGATCAAATGCATGGACCATATCATGTCACTTTACACATTAGATGTTTGCATCTTATATTGCTAGTTTGGCGCTTTTAGAAGCATTATAAGATGATCCCTCATTTAAATATCAAGATAAAATGTGTTCTTCCTTAAGTATGCACCGTTTTATGGATCGTGTTTCGAGACATCACGTGATGATCGGGTGTACTCAACTCTACGCTTTCATACAACGGGTGTAAGACAGTTTTACACACGCGAATACTAAGGTTCTTACTTGGCGAGCCTAACATGTACAGACATGGCCTCGGAACACGGACCGAAAGGTTAAGCATGAGTCATATAGTTGATGTGATGACCATATTGATGCTCTCCTTTGAAGCTACACCGACTCACGTGATGATCGGACTTGGTGTAGTGGATTTGGTTCAAGTAATCACCAAAAAGGCACGAGGGATGTCGTTTTTGAGTGGGAGTTCATTTCTAATTTGGATTAGTCGAACTCTATTTGTCATAAACTAAACTGAAGTGAATTTGCATAATTTGTTGTAGTCATTGGCATCTGTTCACTACCTTATACTTAGTTTTATTTGAGATAATAGAACTACAGAATTCTGGATATTTACTTTACGAACTGGTATCGTATTGTTTTGAATGTCAATTTAAAGTTTATAAGTCCTATTGCAAACTTTCAGCAAACTCTATTTACTCCATGAAGTTTAATAAGTAGTATTAAATAAAGAGTAAGAATTCCAATGTTAGTATCTAAAGTATCATGTTTGCCTCCATGATTATTGATATTCAAAAATTGTTTTAATATCAAAGTTATCTAGGAGCTGAAAGAATTGTTTCAGGAACCATCATGTGTGGAAGATATTGTGATATCTGAAACAATGTTTTTGGTTGCAATATGATAGAGTATAATTTAGCAAAATACATGTTCTCATATTGTATGAGAATTTGTGAAGGATGGAGATGCTAGGCATCTGGATCTCCCAAAAAGGTGTTGGGAACTAACATTATACTCGCGATTCTTCCTTATAGGCTATAGTAGCTTGATCATGAAAGTTGTCATGATAAGGATGAATAGAAGATGTAAGTAAAATGTTTACTACTCTAATAGATTACTAAAGAGTGGATTTTTGAAAGAACACCAAACATTTGATGATGGTGATCCACTTCAAAGTGCAAGTCCAAAGGTATTAGTATTTGACTATATACGCTTTGTACTATGTGTCATGTGAATGACACCACTATTGATGTTGATAGATTATTTTAAAAGAAAAAGAATTGTTGAAAGAGAATCTATAAAATATTTGGCAGAAAAGAAAAGGTTGGAGATGTCCAACTTAGGTATATAGAAGATGTACATGTTACGGTTGTATTCCTTGCTTGTTAAACAATGTGGTTCTGAGGTATTGGATACCGAATTGGTTGGTGTGAAGTGTCATACAGAACAACACAATTCATGAAATGCAACGACCTAAGTAACTAGCAAAAGAATAAGTGATGATGTTCATCAAAAACAAATAAAGTGTTATTGTGTTTTTCGTTTTTGTCAAACCTAGCCTTCAAGATTTGTTTTAATAATTGTTATTTTGTTATGGTATTATGAGAACAATGGTTGTTCAAATAATTACTGTATTCCATAAAGGATGGATAAACTTTTACAAGTCTAGTTGGAGAAATCACATCCATAAATATTATTGCTAAAATGTCGTAAGACAAATGATTGGAAGATCACTTATGAAGTGGCATCGCTGTTTGAATTATAATGGAAAGTAAACATGAAGAAACTCCATCTTGATGGATTTTTGGAGTCTTTTGATTTTGATCAATTGATGCTTGTGAAACTTCCCTCAAGATAATGGAAACCCTGTCCATAGGCCAAAGAGGAACGGATGACTAACTTATTGGATATTATGCATGTTGATGTATATAGTCCATTATGTGTAGCCATATGCGATGGATCTTTTTTGCTTCATATGCTTTCTCCGGAAATTTGAGTGAATATATTTATATATTTACTTAATAAGGAAGAAGTATGAAACATTTGAAAATTGTTCAAAGACTTTCAAGATGAAGTGAAAAATCATTGTAACAAGAAAATAAAAGAGTTTATGATTTGATCATAAAGGAAGATATTTGAGTTACAGGTTTAGCAAAACACCTAAGATTTCAGGAATTGTTCCATGAATTTGCATTTCCCGATAAACCACACGAGTATGGTATGTTCGAGAGATCAAATCAATCCTTGTTTGACATGGGAAGATCAAAGGTGTCATTTATAAAACTGCCATTATGTTTTAAAGATTAAAGCTTTAGAGATTGCCGCTTTTACACTGAAAAGAGCACCATCGTGATCCGTTGAAATGACACCATATGAGTTATGGTTTGGGATAAAACCCGAATTGTCTTTTCTTAAATTTTGGTATGCTATGCATAAGTAGAATGTTTACAACCAAAGTCGGATAAGCACGTCTTTGTAGGTTATCCCAAAGAATTTGTTGGCAATTCCTCCATAACACCGAGGACAAAAGAGTTTGTTGCTTGGAACGTCAAGTTTCTTGAGAAGGAATTTTTCGTGAAAAGTTAAGTGGGAGGACAATAGAACTTTGATAAGGTTGTTGAACCTTAGCTATATGTGCTGAGTAGCGCAGCGCCGGAAAGTGTCCCAGTGGCGGCCACAATGCTCATGGCTTCCGTGATTACAAAGGGTGTAATCTTGGAGATTAGAGTTCTTATTGAACCATGTGGGTCGGTAAGAATCAAATAGTAAGATTTGAAACAGAAGTCGTTATTGCTTTGACAATGATGAACCGACTGCATGCAAAGAAGTGATGATGGGCCCTGACTCGATAAAATGACTAGAAGTCATAGAATCCGTGATAGTATCCATACACGAGAAATCAAGTTTCTGAACTTGGAAGACCCTCCGAAAAGGCGTGAAGCCTATCGGACGTGTTTGGATCTATAAAGAAATAAGACATGGATGTTTAACATCTATGAAATAGTCGACATGTCGAAAAGAAGTTTACGACAATGTTCAAGGAGTTGACTATGACAAGATTTGATCTTTCATAGCAATATATAGTCTTGACGGATTAATGTAGCAACCACTACATATAATTTGGTATATGGTAGTTGAATAAACAAAAAAGGTTCTTCTAATAGAACGGTAACCTAGGACATGTACATGACATGGTCCGACGGGTTTTGTTAATTCAAAGGGTGCTAAAAGGGCATGCAAACTTCAATAGTTGAAGTAAGCATAGCGGAGTTGGAATCTTCACCATGATGAAACTATTAAAAGAGTTTAAATTCATTGGAGATGATGAAGATGCTTGCATTTGCAAGAAATTAATTGGGAGCGCTGAGACATATTTCTAATACATTATGTAGAGGACATATTGTTGATTGGAAATGATGTATCTTGAATTGACACAAGTTAAGGATTTCATTAAAATAAGATTTCGATGAAAGACTTGGGCAAACCAAGAATATTAGGCATCAATATCTATATGGATAGATTAAGGCGCTAATATGGTTGTGCCAGACATACATATATGAGATATTGAAAGGGTTCAATATGGAAACGACAAGAAAGGTTCTTGCTGCATGGAAAGGATTGTATCAAAATTCAAGTGTTTCAACACTTGGTGAGTAAAATCACATGAAGATTTTGATCGATTATACCATGATATGTATATATCCAGAATGTCCTATGCTCTAAATGTTATGAGCATATACCAGAATGATTCATAAGATGATCATTGGACAATAGTAAAGATATTCTTATGAGCTTTGGAAGAACTAAGAATATATAATGTATAAGTGACAAATAGTTAAAGGTAGTTCATTGTAAAGTGTTACATTGATACTAGTTTTGTCACAAGATACAAATTAAATTTATCTCAATTTAGACTATGGGTGGCACAATGTAATGGAAAGGATGTTCGATGATGGATTTGGATGAGTTCCAAAGTTGAGACATTGTGACAGATACTACAACAAAAGGCTAAGTATATGACTGCTATAGTAGCAGCATAGGAGGGCATTTGTGTTAAGTAGTTTGTTATCAAACTAGGTGTGGTTCAAAGTGGGCTAATACTATGAAGATATATTGTGTGACAATAATATCAACATATTTTTAACCCGAACGAACTAAAGGTCTACCAAAGGACCAAATTTATACAATGCCATCTCATTTGAGAATGAGTGATGCGTAGAGACGCAAAGACATGCAAATACACACGGGACTGAAACTGTCAGAGCTGAAGATTATGTTAACCACTAGCAATCGCGTATATGCAACACTAGAAAGCCATAGGTGTTCAATACGCAAAGTTTTTCAAACTAGATTATTGACTCTAGTGCAAGTGGGAGACTAAAGGGAATATGCTCGAGAGGCAATAATAAAGTGGTTATTATCTTATTCCTTGTTTATGATAAATGTTTATTTTGCATGCTATAATTGTATTAATTTGGAAACGTTAATACATGTGTGTTTAATAAACAAAAGGAAAGTTCCTAGTTATGCCTCTCTTATAAACTAGCTCGTTGATTAACAAGATGATCAAGGTTTCCTGATCATGGACATTGGATGTCGTTAATAATGAGGTCACAACATTGGTGGAATGATGTGATGAACATTCATTCGAAGTATAGCATTACGATCAGAGTCATTATGTTTATATTGCTATAACATCATACGAAGTAATCTTAGTCCTTAGACCATGAGATCATGTTAATTGCTAACACTGGAAGAGTATCTTGGTAACATCAAACATCACACCGTAATAGGGTGACTATAAAGGTGGGTTCAGTGCTACGAAGGTGTTATGTTGAGGCTCATGGATCAAGAGTGGGATTTGTCCATCCTGATGACGGATAGATATACTCTGGTCCCTCTCGGTGATATCACATTGAAATAGCTTGCAAGAAAGTGATGTGATCACTAGAATGTTATACACAGGAACGAGAAAAGAGTGCATGTCGGTAACAAGATCAAACTAGGTATTTGGATACCGATGATCGAATCTCGGACATGTAATATATCGCGAGATAAAGGGATTTAGTTACGAAGTTAAAGGTTCACACGATCACAAGAGTCATCGTTGAATATGTGGGAGTCAGTACGGATCTCTAGGTCCCGCTGCTGATTATTGATCGGAGAGGGGTCTCGATGATGTCTACATTATTCACGAACCGTAGGGTGACACACTTAAGGGATACCGACACCATTTGGAGCAAATATGTTTCAGATAAAGATTTAAGAAAGCGCTGGAATCATTTCGATGGAAACCGGAATTGTTTCGGGTGAAATTGCAGAAACTGGTTCTGCATGTGATATTGAAATGTTGCAGGAGGTTTTATGTGAATGTTTGTTAATTAATGTAATTGACAAAATTCTGAATAAAATAAATAAAAGTGTTTTATTTAATGAGAACTTGCATTAAATTTGGTGGAAATTTAATGGAGGTGAGTGGAATTTTGAGTGGGTGGCTAATTATGTGAGTGGGAGCTCCACCCACATGAATGTGGAAGAGGTGGGGGCACCTCCCTTGGCCGCCGGCCATGGTGAGGGGCTGCCCCCTCTCCCTATAAAAGCCCCCCACTCCCTCCTCTCATCTTGCACCACCTCCTCGTGAAGGTTCTCTTCTCCCTCTAGTTATTCCCCATGGTCTCGGATTAGCGAGATACATGTTCCCGGTGGCTTTATCTGGAAAGGAGTTGCTGCTTCCGCTGCATCGCTGGAGCGAGGAGGCGGAGGTTGTTCGGTGGACCGAACGTGTGTGCGATCACGGATGCACCGCTACTTTGCGGTGCTGGACTTGATGGTGCTGGACCTGATGGTGCTGGAGCTGCTGGACCTGAAGGACTTCATCACGATCTTGAGATCGGCAAGTGTACGACTACATCATCCACGAGTTCCAACTCGTTAACAAAGCTTTGTTGTCTTCGAGGGTAAGTTCTCCATGGATGTATATCCACCCGTTGCTTGTATCTAGTAGATAGATCTTGGCGTATAGTTCCCATCGTAGGAATTTTTTTGTTTTCTATGCTGCGAACCCAACAGTGGTATCAGAGCCCGATCAATGCGTAGGTGCTTTGCACGGGAAGTACACATATGTTTGTATGTGGGCGATGATGATCATGTTATTGCATCTTCTATGTACTTTGGATATTGGTGGCATAGTGGGATGAAGCGGCCCGGACCAACCTTACATGTCATCGTACATGAGACCGGTTCCATGACTGACATGCAACTAGTTTTGCATAAGTGGCTAGCGGGTGTCTGTCTCTCCTACTATAGTCAATATCTGATTTACAACGAGTTGCTAATAACTTAGTTATCCTCGTTGTGGTTCATGTTCGTAGGTAAGAACGGTTCTATCTCCAAAAGCCCTAAGCCACGTAAAACTTGCAATTGATAAATTGGAGGCGTCTAGTTTAGATCGTTGCTGGGCTAGTGTCTTGATATGGTATTGTTGTAAGTAGATGTATGATAGATACTCTTACAACACACTTAACGTGTAAGTTCCATAGACCTTGGCCTTACACACAAAGGAATGATAGAGATCATACCACGATGCAAATGATAGAGATCAAATGCATGGACCATATCATGTCACTTTACACATTAGATGTTTGCATCTTATATTGCTAGTTTGGCGCTTTTAGAAGCATTATAAGATGATCCCTCATTTAAATATCAAGATAAAATGTGTTCTTCCTTAAGTATGCACCGTTTTATGGATCGTGTTTCGAGACATCACGTGATGATCGGGTGTACTCAACTCTACGCTTTCATACAACGGGTGTAAGACAGTTTTACACACGCGAATACTAAGGTTCTTACTTGGCGAGCCTAACATGTACAGACATGGCCTCGGAACACGGACCGAAAGGTTAAGCATGAGTCATATAGTTGATGTGATGACCATATTGATGCTCTCCTTTGAAGCTACACCGACTCACGTGATGATCGGACTTGGTGTAGTGGATTTGGTTCAAGTAATCACCAAAAAGGCACGAGGGATGTCGTTTTTGAGTGGGAGTTCATTTCTAATTTGGATTAGTCGAACTCTATTTGTCATAAACTAAACTGAAGTGAATTTGCATAATTTGTTGTAGTCATTGGCATCTGTTCACTACCTTATACTTAGTTTTATTTGAGATAATAGAACTACAGAATTCTGGATATTTACTTTACGAACTGGTATCGTATTGTTTTGAATGTCAATTTAAAGTTTATAAGTCCTATTGCAAACTTTCAGCAAACTCTATTTACTCCATGAAGTTTAATAAGTAGTATTAAATAAAGAGTAAGAATTCCAATGTTAGTATCTAAAGTATCATGTTTGCCTCCATGATTATTGATATTCAAAAATTGTTTTAATATCAAAGTTATCTAGGAGCTGAAAGAATTGTTTCAGGAACCATCATGTGTGGAAGATATTGTGATATCTGAAACAATGTTTTTGGTTGCAATATGATAGAGTATAATTTAGCAAAATACATGTTCTCATATTGTATGAGAATTTGTGAAGGATGGAGATGCTAGGCATCTGGATCTCCCAAAAAGGTGTTGGGAACTAACATTATACTCGCGATTCTTCCTTATAGGCTATAGTAGCTTGATCATGAAAGTTGTCATGATAAGGATGAATAGAAGATGTAAGTAAAATGTTTACTACTCTAATAGATTACTAAAGAGTGGATTTTTGAAAGAACACCAAACATTTGATGATGGTGATCCACTTCAAAGTGCAAGTCCAAAGGTATTAGTATTTGACTATATACGCTTTGTACTATGTGTCATGTGAATGACACCACTATTGATGTTGATAGATTATTTTAAAAGAAAAAGAATTGTTGAAAGAGAATCTATAAAATATTTGGCAGAAAAGAAAAGGTTGGAGATGTCCAACTTAGGTATATAGAAGATGTACATGTTACGGTTGTATTCCTTGCTTGTTAAACAATGTGGTTCTGAGGTATTGGATACCGAATTGGTTGGTGTGAAGTGTCATACAGAACAACACAATTCATGAAATGCAACGACCTAAGTAACTAGCAAAAGAATAAGTGATGATGTTCATCAAAAACAAATAAAGTGTTATTGTGTTTTTCGTTTTTGTCAAACCTAGCCTTCAAGATTTGTTTTAATAATTGTTATTTTGTTATGGTATTATGAGAACAATGGTTGTTCAAATAATTACTGTATTCCATAAAGGATGGATAAACTTTTACAAGTCTAGTTGGAGAAATCACATCCATAAATATTATTGCTAAAATGTCGTAAGACAAATGATTGGAAGATCACTTATGAAGTGGCATCGCTGTTTGAATTATAATGGAAAGTAAACATGAAGAAACTCCATCTTGATGGATTTTTGGAGTCTTTTGATTTTGATCAATTGATGCTTGTGAAACTTCCCTCAAGATAATGGAAACCCTGTCCATAGGCCAAAGAGGAACGGATGACTAACTTATTGGATATTATGCATGTTGATGTATATAGTCCATTATGTGTAGCCATATGCGATGGATCTTTTTTGCTTCATATGCTTTCTCCGGAAATTTGAGTGAATATATTTATATATTTACTTAATAAGGAAGAAGTATGAAACATTTGAAAATTGTTCAAAGACTTTCAAGATGAAGTGAAAAATCATTGTAACAAGAAAATAAAAGAGTTTATGATTTGATCATAAAGGAAGATATTTGAGTTACAGGTTTAGCAAAACACCTAAGATTTCAGGAATTGTTCCATGAATTTGCATTTCCCGATAAACCACACGAGTATGGTATGTTCGAGAGATCAAATCAATCCTTGTTTGACATGGGAAGATCAAAGGTGTCATTTATAAAACTGCCATTATGTTTTAAAGATTAAAGCTTTAGAGATTGCCGCTTTTACACTGAAAAGAGCACCATCGTGATCCGTTGAAATGACACCATATGAGTTATGGTTTGGGATAAAACCCGAATTGTCTTTTCTTAAATTTTGGTATGCTATGCATAAGTAGAATGTTTACAACCAAAGTCGGATAAGCACGTCTTTGTAGGTTATCCCAAAGAATTTGTTGGCAATTCCTCCATAACACCGAGGACAAAAGAGTTTGTTGCTTGGAACGTCAAGTTTCTTGAGAAGGAATTTTTCGTGAAAAGTTAAGTGGGAGGACAATAGAACTTTGATAAGGTTGTTGAACCTTAGCTATATGTGCTGAGTAGCGCAGCGCCGGAAAGTGTCCCAGTGGCGGCCACAATGCTCATGGCTTCCGTGATTACAAAGGGTGTAATCTTGGAGATTAGAGTTCTTATTGAACCATGTGGGTCGGTAAGAATCAAATAGTAAGATTTGAAACAGAAGTCGTTATTGCTTTGACAATGATGAACCGACTGCATGCAAAGAAGTGATGATGGGCCCTGACTCGATAAAATGACTAGAAGTCATAGAATCCGTGATAGTATCCATACACGAGAAATCAAGTTTCTGAACTTGGAAGACCCTCCGAAAAGGCGTGAAGCCTATCGGACGTGTTTGGATCTATAAAGAAATAAGACATGGATGTTTAACATCTATGAAATAGTCGACATGTCGAAAAGAAGTTTACGACAATGTTCAAGGAGTTGACTATGACAAGATTTGATCTTTCATAGCAATATATAGTCTTGACGGATTAATGTAGCAACCACTACATATAATTTGGTATATGGTAGTTGAATAAACAAAAAAGGTTCTTCTAATAGAACGGTAACCTAGGACATGTACATGACATGGTCCGACGGGTTTTGTTAATTCAAAGGGTGCTAAAAGGGCATGCAAACTTCAATAGTTGAAGTAAGCATAGCGGAGTTGGAATCTTCACCATGATGAAACTATTAAAAGAGTTTAAATTCATCGGAGATGATGAAGATGCTTGCATTTGCAAGAA
The DNA here is from genome assembly GCA_916181665.1 of Avena sativa. NCBI lineage: Eukaryota > Viridiplantae > Streptophyta > Magnoliopsida > Poales > Poaceae > Avena > Avena sativa. The sequence continues at coordinate 73,544,479 of OV702291.1, read as the reverse complement.
ATTAATTGGGAGCGCTGAGACATATTTCTAATACATTATGTAGAGGACATATTGTTGATTGGAAATGATGTATCTTGAATTGACACAAGTTAAGGATTTCATTAAAATAAGATTTCGATGAAAGACTTGGGCAAACCAAGAATATTAGGCATCAATATCTATATGGATAGATTAAGGCGCTAATATGGTTGTGCCAGACATACATATATGAGATATTGAAAGGGTTCAATATGGAAACGACAAGAAAGGTTCTTGCTGCATGGAAAGGATTGTATCAAAATTCAAGTGTTTCAACACTTGGTGAGTAAAATCACATGAAGATTTTGATCGATTATACCATGATATGTATATATCCAGAATGTCCTATGCTCTAAATGTTATGAGCATATACCAGAATGATTCATAAGATGATCATTGGACAATAGTAAAGATATTCTTATGAGCTTTGGAAGAACTAAGAATATATAATGTATAAGTGACAAATAGTTAAAGGTAGTTCATTGTAAAGTGTTACATTGATACTAGTTTTGTCACAAGATACAAATTAAATTTATCTCAATTTAGACTATGGGTGGCACAATGTAATGGAAAGGATGTTCGATGATGGATTTGGATGAGTTCCAAAGTTGAGACATTGTGACAGATACTACAACAAAAGGCTAAGTATATGACTGCTATAGTAGCAGCATAGGAGGGCATTTGTGTTAAGTAGTTTGTTATCAAACTAGGTGTGGTTCAAAGTGGGCTAATACTATGAAGATATATTGTGTGACAATAATATCAACATATTTTTAACCCGAACGAACTAAAGGTCTACCAAAGGACCAAATTTATACAATGCCATCTCATTTGAGAATGAGTGATGCGTAGAGACGCAAAGACATGCAAATACACACGGGACTGAAACTGTCAGAGCTGAAGATTATGTTAACCACTAGCAATCGCGTATATGCAACACTAGAAAGCCATAGGTGTTCAATACGCAAAGTTTTTCAAACTAGATTATTGACTCTAGTGCAAGTGGGAGACTAAAGGGAATATGCTCGAGAGGCAATAATAAAGTGGTTATTATCTTATTCCTTGTTTATGATAAATGTTTATTTTGCATGCTATAATTGTATTAATTTGGAAACGTTAATACATGTGTGTTTAATAAACAAAAGGAAAGTTCCTAGTTATGCCTCTCTTATAAACTAGCTCGTTGATTAACAAGATGATCAAGGTTTCCTGATCATGGACATTGGATGTCGTTAATAATGAGGTCACAACATTGGTGGAATGATGTGATGAACATTCATTCGAAGTATAGCATTACGATCAGAGTCATTATGTTTATATTGCTATAACATCATACGAAGTAATCTTAGTCCTTAGACCATGAGATCATGTTAATTGCTAACACCGGAAGAGTATCTTGGTAACATCAAACATCACACCGTAATAGGGTGACTATAAAGGTGGGTTCAGTGCTACGAAGGTGTTATGTTGAGGCTCATGGATCAAGAGTGGGATTTGTCCATCCTGATGACGGATAGATATACTCTGGTCCCTCTCGGTGATATCACATTGAAATAGCTTGCAAGAAAGTGATGTGATCACTAGAATGTTATATCACGGGAACGAGAAAAGAGTGCATGTCGGTAACAAGATCAAACTAGGTATTTGGATACCGATGATCGAATCTCGGACATGTAATATATCGCGAGATAAAGGGATTTAGTTACGAAGTTAAAGGTTCACACGATCACAAGAGTCATCATTGAATATGTGGGAGTCAGTACGGATCTCCAGGTCCCGCTGCTGATTATTGATCGGAGAGGGGTCTCGATGATGTCTACATTATTCACGAACCGTAGGGTGACACACTTAAGGGATACCGACACCATTTGGAGCAAATATGTTTCAGATAAAGATTTAAGAAAGCGCTGGAATCATTTCGATGGAAACCGGAATTGTTTCTGGTGAAATTGCAGAAACTGGTTCTGCATGTGATATTGAAATGTTGCAGGGGGTTTTATGTGAATGTTTGTTAATTAATGTAATTGACAAAATTCTGAATAAAATAAATAAAAGTGTTTTATTTAATGAGAACTTGCATTAAATTTGGTGGAAATTTAATGGAGGTGAGTGGAATTTTGAGTGGGTGGCTAATTATGTGAGTGGGAGCTCCAACCACATGAATGTGGAAGAGGTGGGGGCACCTCCCTTGGCCGCCGGCCATGGTGAGGGGCTTCCCCCCTCTCCCTATAAAAGTCCCCCCGCTCCCTCCTCTCATCTTGCACCACCTCCTCGTGAAGGTTCTCTTCTCCCTCTAGTTATTCCCCATGGTCTCGGATTAGCGAGATACATGTTCCTGGTGGCTTTATCTGGAAAGGAGTTGCTGCTTCTGCTGCATCGCTGGAGCGAGGAGGCGGAGGTTGTTCGGTGGACCGAACGTGTGTGTGATCACGGATGCACCGCTACTTTGCGGTGCTGGACTTGATGGTGCTGGACCTGATGGTGCTAGAGCTGCTGGACCTGAAGGACTTCATCACGATCTTGAGATCGGCAAGTGTACGACTACATCATCCACGAGTTCCAACTCGTTAACAAAGCTTTGTTGTCTTCGAGGGTAAGGTCTCCATGGATGTATATCCACCTGTTGCTTGTATCTAGTAGATAGATCTTGGCGTATAGTTCCCATCGTAGGAATTTTTTTGTTTTCTATGCTGCGAACCCAACAATAAAAAGAAAGAATAATTTTTGAGGTTACATGCACCATCACAATCTTGATCAAAATATGTATAAAACATTGATAGCTAGGATCATAGTACTCTAACATAGCATGCAAGATATAGTTCTAACAATAAGACATAGCAACTATGTTGTAACGTGAAAAGGTACAAACAAAAGATTCATGAATAACAATGCTTTGAAAGACGTTTGTTTGTTCCACATAAAGAAAACATAATGAGAATGGTATTCAGCTTGTCCCTCATAGTGTAGCAAAACATAAATGCATAGGACACCTTCGAAGTTGATAATGGTGACTAGATACAAGTAATTTAAGAACAAGCAATATCAAAGTTATGCATAAGTCAACAAGTTTTGGGACAATGCACATTAAACTAAGAATGGCCACTGTGCTCTCTCAATAGGTGCATAAAGATAGAAGAGAGAGACTCGACATAAAAGTAAAAGAAAGGCCTTCATAGAAGGAAGCAGGGATTCAAGTCTCATAAAGAGCTTCCAAAAATTATGGTACTTATTAGCTTTTAGCTCTCATTGCCCCTATCATAAGCATCTTGAAGTGATTAAGGTTAAAGTGAACAAACTATGGAGTATATGCTTGACAAAGTATAAGTTGGCAATCTCATGTCCCTTGAATACGAGGGCCGCTCCTCATACTACTCAAGTTTAGTTACCGGTAAGTTCTTGTCATAGTAAGTACATGTGTATCATAGAGAACCGCCAACGGGGTACCCCTTGCCTGATGATACGGAAGAATCCCCATATCAAAATGACAAGGCAAGCAGACAATAAGCATTTCAGCATCTTCTTATTTACCATGGGAAAAGGGTGCTTTTTTCTCTCTTTCCTCTTTTCCCATATTTTTTTCTTTTTTCTCAATCTCCATCTCTTTTTTATAACAAGGATGCTTCACAGATTGCTCATTATGGTTATGCTGCAGGTTTCCACCATGATTAGGCATGGATTAGACCAGCCGCCCAGGTGTTTCTCTAACACACATACATAACTCCATGGACTTACAAGCTCCCCTTTCATTTCACACCGACGACATCCATAAACAAAAGAGCATGATATCTACTGGGTACAATGTACAAGTGCAATGTTGAAAGCGTTCCCCATGACAACATGGTTCTGCTAATCCCCAACGTATAAGTGCAAGCATATACAACATAGATGACACAATGGTCCAAGTTTATTTGGGGCAAGAAAAGTAAAGTGTGCCATCAAGTTCATCAGAGCTTTAATCACTAATTTTCACAGTAAAGTTTAATTCAGAAGGTAGATAAAAACATGAATATACATGGAATAGCAAATGCTAATAGGCAGGTATGGCGGACTCTTTGGAATAACTTGGTTTTATCTGGAGTTGGATGCATGTGTGGAACTCATACTTGGTAATGGACGCTAGCAAAAGACTGGGAGCGACCAACTAAGAGAGCAATACTGGCCATAATCATGCAAAGCGACAAAACATCATTGATTAAAGCATAAAGTGATATTACAAGTCGAAAACTAAATGACCATAGAGGCTATAGTGACTTGGTATAGTCATAACATGGTGTGAGCATGCGCCAAGTCAACCCAAATAAAGCATCAAAGGAGAATACCACAATACTATGCTTTAATATGCTAAAACAATGCATGATTCTTTCAAGGCACATTCAGAAATCTCAATTGTTTATAACATGTCATGCTACAACAGAAATAAGTAAGCATAAAGCCAAACAAATATCAAGCATGACATGACAAAGCATAGGCCACAGTCAAAAACAAGCTCCTTTTTACCACTTAAGCATGAACTTTTCCTACTCTTTTCCAATCCAAACCAACTTATTTGAAAACTAATGTATGAATGAGGGGGTCCAACCAATTTATTCAAGAAAAATAAGCAAATGAAAACCAAAAACAAAAATGAAGACGCTCCAAGAACAACAAACTATGCATGAAACAATAATAATGAAGTGTTTGGAAGAAACCTGAGATTTTTATTGATGAAGAAGGGGATGCCTTGGGCATCCCCAAGATTTGACACTTGTACTTCTTGAATATTTCTTGGGGTGACATGGGTGGAATCCCCAAGCTTGAGCTTTTGTCCATACTTCAATCTTATCACATTGCTCTTCCCTACACATTAAAATTTCCTTCATACAAAACTTCACACAATCTTCATTAGCAACATTAGTGTACTCAAGATAATAAGTCTTTTGATTCAGTTTCAGCACAAGTAAAACTTCCATTAAAACAAAGGCTACTGTAACAATTCCTTTAAAAAGTTCAAATGACCAAAGAGAACTCAAAGAAAAAGAGATTAAGAGGCAAATGCAAATAATGGCAGAAATTTGTCAAAACAGACCAGCAGGTAAAAACCAATTTTTTCGAAGACCTTCTGTTTCTCAAATAAAAAAGTGGTGAACTAACGGAAGTTAGATAACAACCTGGGGCAGAAGCAAAAAAAATTACAGCTCAATCCGACGTACAGAGATTTTTCACGAATTTTTTCAGCGAAGCACAAAAATCTGTTTAGGGACAGAAACTTTTCCAAGCATTACTTCTCTCGCATTAGAGGTTACTCTTGGCACAAAAACCACAAAAAGGATATAGAGAGGTTATTACAGAAGTAATAACTTCCAAGACTCAAGAAAACTATTGTGTTATCTCCCAAGAAGTACTTTCCTTTAACGCCTTTAAGTTAGGCATGAATTGCAGTAAATGAGAGCATCAAGAAGGAAATATAGAACAAATTTAAGTCTAACCCACTTCCTGTAAATAAACAAGTCATGAAAGCACAAAGAAACAAGCATAGGGAAGCAAAACAAATGCAACTTCAAAATTTTCAACATAAAGAGGGAAAACTTAAAATTGTTGAGATGCATAAAACCATGTTTCCCTCTCTCATAATAACTTTCAGTAGCATCAAGAAAAAAATTAACAATATAAATATCACATAAAACATTCTTATCATGAGCCACATGCATAAAAGAATTAATACTCCCCACATAAACATAGTCATTCTTATTAATTGTAGTGGGAGTAAATTCAACAAAATAGCTATCATTATTATTCTCATCACCATAATCATCAAATATAGGAGGCATATTGTAATCATAATTAATTTTCTCCTCAATAGTAGGTGGACTGAAAATATCATATTCATCATTCTAATCATCATATATTGGAGGTATAGTATCATCAAAGTAAATTTTCTTCTCTGTTCTTGGGGGACTAAAAATATCATGCTCATCAAAACCAGCTTCCCCAAACTTAGACTTTTCCATAGCATTAGCAATAATGGTGTTCAAAGAATTCATACTAATAACATTGCTATTAGCATGCAAATAAAGTTCCATAGGTTATTTAATTTTCTCTTCAAACACTTCATGTCCTAACTCAAGATAAATAATATAAAGCTCTCTAATTTTGTTGTTGTTTTCCATTAAGCCTAACTAGTGCAAATAAAAACAAGAAACAAAAAGATATAATTGTAGAATCTAAAGGAAATAACTTCGAGCACTCACACACCAGCAACCGCACTAGAAGATAGCTTAGTAGCCAGAGGATGTGAGTACCTTGTACCTTACCTCCCCGGCAACGACGCTAGAAAATAGCTTGATGTCTACGCACTTCTATTCTTGTTAATAGTTGTTGGGCCTCCAAGTGTAGAGGTTTGTAGAATAGCAACAAGTTTCCCTTAAGTGGATTACCCAAGGTTTATCGAACTCAGGGAGGAAGTGGTCAAAGGTATTCCCTCTCAAGCAATCCTGCAATCAAGATACAAGAAGTCTCTTGTGTCCCCAACACACCCAATATACTTGTCAGGTGTATAGGTGCACTAGTTCGGCGAACAGATAGTGAAATACAAGTGGTATGGATAAGTATAAGTGGTAACGGTGCCAGAAAAGAGCTTGACGGATAGGAAGAGACTAAAGGCAATCCGAAATAAAGATGGAAGCAAGCAAACATGTAACAGATCTAGTTGCAAATGGTGTTTCAATGCTTAGAAACAAGGCCAAGGGATCGCACTTTAACTAGTGAGCACACTCATATAAATATCTTCTCTTTATGATACTACTCTGAACTACTCTCTGGTTGGATACTCTAATCCATGTAGGGCTATACCAGCACTCCTGAAAGTTCGCTTTTCCCATCTAGATAACCCCAAACTGTCACCTTGAGCACTAGATGTTTCCAACAAACACCACAATTTCATAGAGACATCCAACTCCAAATATAACTCATTACATGTATTTGTAATCTGTAGCCTAAGTGCCACCATGGTGTGCATGCTATCACTTTCACACACATGGGGAGAGCCAGAGATCTATTAAAGCACTTGCGTAGCAAGGTAGATCTACTTGATTACAAAGCTCATGATCACAATATGATCATGCATAGAGAGAGAGATGAACACATAGCTACCAGTAGAACCCTTAGCCTCGAGGAAGAACTACTCCCTCATCATCATGGGAATCAGCAATAGTGATGGAGATGGTGGTGGAGATCGATGGAGATGGCTCCGGGGCACTTCCACGTCCCGTCAGGGTGCCAGAACAGAGACTTTCTGTCCCCCGAATCTCCCCTTTGGTGGAGGTGGTGCTGTGGAACTTTTCGTGGCTAGAGGCTGGATTATTTAGGGTTTTCTCATCAGGAGGCTTCTTATAGGCGAATAGGCGATATCAAAGGGTGGACCAGGGGCCCACACCACCTGGTGGCGTGGCCAGGGCGAGCCGCACCACCACATGGTGTGGCCAGCCCCTAGACCCTCTCCGTCTCGTCTTCTGGATCCATGAGTCTTCCGGTGAAATATCGACTTTGGCTTTTGTCCGGTCCAATTCCAAGAATATTCATTTTCTAGGTTTTCTAGAACCAAAAACAGAAGAAAACATGCAACTGGCACTGTGGCATCTTGTTAATAGGTTAGTTCCAGAAAATGTGTAAAAGTACACCAAAGTGTGGACAAAACATATGAAAGTAGATATAAAACAAGCATAGAACATCAAAAATTATGGATACGTTTGCAATGTATCAACTCCCTCCAACACTTTGATGAAGGTGATATCCCTTACTCTAAACCTCCTGATCAATGCTTAGAAGAATTTGATATCTTTATTGTTAAGCAAGATAAGTTCAATAAAAGAGTGCAGAATCATTTGATGGAAAACTCTAGAGATATTTTTGAGTTGAAAGATAATGTGGAAAGAACCTCTAATGATGTTAAAATGATTGTTAAACACTTTCAAATGGTTCAAACTCAAATAGATCAACTCGTTAAAGTGCAAAACGACTTGCTAGTTAATGCTGCTAAAGAAAAACATGCTTATGAAATTAGAACTAGAAGTGGTGCTGCTACCCAGGATCCTCTATATCCTGAGGGGCATCCCAAAAGAATTGAGCAGGATTCTCAACAAGCTGAAAATAGTGGTTCTACTCATAAGAAAAGGAAAAAGATACGTAAAACTATTGTAGAACCCTCTGAACCTGCTATAGATCCTAATAGTATATCTATCTCTGATGCTGAAACTGAAAGTGGTAATGAAGAAAATGAAGTTCCTAATGAAGAAAAAGTGGAGGAAGAACCTGAAAACCACACTAAGAATACTAAATACACAAAAGAAGATTTTATTGCTGTGGGTATATGTGAGGATGTACCTATTCAGGAGGCTCACAATTGCTTGATATTAACTGATTTTGTTGTGCTTGAAATGCCTAAAGATGATAATATGTCTATTATTCTTGGGAGACCTTTTCTTAATACTGCAGGAGCTGTTATTAACTGTAATCAAGGAAAGGTGACATTCAATTTTAATGAAAAGGAACATACGGTCTATTTCCCCAAGAAGATTGGAAGGACTTATGGTTTGAATTCAATTGAACATGTTGAAGGCATTCAAGTTGGAGAAATATATTGTCCCATACCAAGAGAAACATTTGAAACTATTATGATTGGGACCATTGCTATCAAGGTTAAGGTAACATAATCATTAGTGGAGCACAAAGTTTTGTCTCATATGCAATTGTTTTGGTAACAAGACTTGATCAACCTTGTTAACAAAAGTATTCCATTGAGCAAAACAATGTTTTCATTATGATTATCTCCGTTTATTTCTATCCTTTGCATTTTAGTTTTTGTTTTCATTTAGTGTTCTTTGTGTTGTTAGTTGCTTGCATGCTAGAACTTCTATAGTTCTAGCCTTGTTTTGTCTTTGCATCATGTTTCCAAAAGAAAAAAAGGGGTCTGTCTGTCAGAAAAATCATTCTTCTATTTCTGAAAAATGCCCAAAAATAAAATGTCTCAAAAAATTCCAGAAAATTCATATTAAATTTTTACGTGAAAAAAGGGGCAGAGCAGTACCTGGGAGGTACCAGGGGGCCCACCAGGCAGGCACACCACATGGTGGCGCGGCCAGCCTTGGGTGGCGCCATGCCCTCGTGTGGGCCACCCCTGCCCCCCCACTAACTCTCTCACCTGCCACTTTCTTCTCTCTCCCGAGTAAGCTCCACTTCATATCTCAAAATCACATTCTTGCTGTGCTTGCTCTTGATTTTTTCGATCTCCTTGCTCAGCCCATCTTTCTTGCTGAAATTTGGAGCAATTGTTCCCTGGTATGTGACTCCTCCCCTTGTCCAAGTAGATTTGTGTTTAGTGGATTATATGTTGATTATTTTGCTGCTGTAGGTGACTGGTTATGAGATCTTGTAAGCTTGTTTGATGCTTAGAGATATAGTTTTGATGCATGTTTAGGCCTCTTGCAAGTTCCTATGAGTAGAATCCTTCATTATATTTACTTTGCAATCACTTGTTTAATAGGTGTTTAAATTTCAGAATAGAAGATGAGTGAACACCATCTAAACCAACATGAGCTTTGGGTACCTGAGGTCATGAAGGTCCACCGGGAGGAGGAAGTTTTTCCTTCCATTTACCCATGCTCTGAGTTCATGAGAGCTACAGGAATTCTACAAGATTTCCACACTTTGGTTTCTAATGCATGGTTAGAGAACTTTTTGGAAGATGAACCTTGTCAATTTGTGAAGCTAACCATGTTTGTGGTGTAGGACTTCCAATTTAGTCACTCTTTGCCTAACCCCAAGGTCCATTACAAAATTTAAAATATAGTTGTCGACCTTTCTCTTGATGATTTTTGCGCAGCTATTAAGGTACCTCAATGGGGTTCATGTAGAAAGATTAAGGAGAGACCTGAACCACTCATGGATTTATACACAGAAATTTGCCAAGGGAGTAGCTTCTCGAAGGAGAATGGAAAAATCCGTAACATTCATCTTCCCTCCATTCGCTACTTTGCCTACTTTATTTCCAAGTGTGTTCTTGCTAGGAAAACTGCCAATAAGTTATCTTCGTTTGATCTAACATTTATCTCTACTGCTCTTAAACGAGATAGGTCTTACAACTTAGGTGCTTTGATAGCTTTCCATCTTGCTGCTAACCGTGAGAAAGGTGGAATCTGTGGCTGCCTTATTGCTTCTCGTTTACTAGCATTGCATGGTTTAGTGCCTCATCATCTAGACCTACAGTTTCCCATAGAGAGGCTTGATATTAATTCCATGATACAACATAAATTTGTTTCCTCGTGGGCTAGTATGAGTGAGTTATCTTATGAAATAACCTTTCTCAAGGCTAGATGGAGAAGGGGTAAGTCCGAGCGTGTTGTTCTTTTGCCTGCACCTGTTTTGTTTAACCTTGATAACAGGGAAGGATGGCCCCTCACTGAGGAGGAGCTTGACACGTACTTGGGAGAGCTCTCCCAACAGGAGCAGGACAATAGAAGGGAGGTCATGGATGATTCGGTCCAGCCCTCGAATGAGGGAGAGTCTTCATATCAGCAACCCGCTTATGATTGGGGAGCTTCTTCTTCCTCTCATGGGCCCAGCTACGACCATTCTTACCAAGATCCGCCCGCTTGGAACCCCTATTCGTACATGGATTGATACCCACTTAGGCCAAAAGCCTAAGCTTGGAGGGAGGTACGCCGACACCGCACTCATCTTCATATCATGTTGCGTCGGTACTTTGTATATTCATGTTTTCGTTCTCTTTTTAGTTTTCGTTCTTCTTTGCGTTTGCTTTCTAAAAAACACAAAAAGACCAAAAATATTTCTGTTGTTTCTCTTTGGTTTGCTTCTTCTTTTTGCCTTGGTTCATTTTTCCCTTTTTGCTTTGTTTGAACTATTCGAAAAACCCAAAAAGATTTTGCTTTGCCTGTTTCTCTCTTTTGGTTCTTATTTAAAAATCGAAAACATCAAAAATATTTGCCGTTCTTCTTTGGTTTTTGCGAGTTTACTACAGGGTTCGGCAGTCCTCAGTGGATATTGGTTACATATTATTATTCAAGCCACACAAGTGAAGGGCAATAATGAGGATCAATGACTATTTGAGGCGTGGTAAGAGGTTGGTAACAAACTCTATTTGTTTTCATTTTTGTACATATACTCATCACTGTGGGCTTGCTTAGTCCGTTCAAGTAGGGTGTATGTTATCTTTGGATTCTTAGTAGTTCTTGCTTTGTTATGATTAGCTCCAGCTCGCTAATAGTTTGTAGCATGTCTTATGATTGTTTGCTTGCATTGCTCTATTCATAAATTGGTATGCCACCGCGGTATCCTCCTCTGAATGCTTCATTTGAATTGACTTGGCACATGCTCATGCATGCACAGGACTGTGATAATCAGTTAAGCCTTGATGAATTATTTTGCCTTGAGGATCTTGAATCACTTTCATGCCATGAGGAGTCCTATTTTGTTGCAAGCATGATAATGACAGCTATTTCTCTCCCGTTTGTCGCTCCCTTACTATTGCTAGCCTTCACTTCCACTGAGTGTTTTACTCATGTTTCCAACTCCCTAATACAAATATTTCCAAAGTGTCCACCATACTTTCCTATTAGCATCATTTGCTACTCCCGTGCATATTCATTATGCCTTGTTTTCTTCTGAATAAAATGTTTGCTTGTTATGGGAAAATTAGTTAGTAAAGCTCTCACGAACTTGATGGCACACTTTATTTCCTGCACTTAATAAACCTGAACCATTGTGAACTCTCCATGAAGGTTATATGCTTGCAAATTATAGGCTGGGGATTAGCAGAACCGTGCTGTCACGGGGAACGCTTTCAACATTTGAGAATATATACCCAGTTGATACCTTGCTCTTTTGTTTGCGCATGTTGTCGGTGTGAAATAAAAGGGGAGCTTGTAAGTCCATGGAGTTATGTATGTGTGTTAGAGAAACGCCTGGGCCGCTGGTCTAATCCATGCTGACATGGTGGAAACCTGCAGGGTAACCATAATGATATCTATGAAGCATTCTTCTTATAAAAAAAAGAGAGATAGCTATTGAGAAAAACAAAAAAAAGAGTTTTATGAAAAGAGGAAAGAGAGAAAAAGCACCATTTTCCCATGGTAAATAAGAAGATTGCTGAGATACTCATTGTCTGCTTGCCTTGTCATTTTGATATGGGGATTCTTCCATATCATCGGGCAAGGGGTACCCCGTTGGCGATTCTCAATGATACACACATACTTTCGATGACAAGAACTTACCAGTAACTAAAGTTGAGTAGCATGAGGAGCGGCCCTCGTACTCAAGGGACTTGGGATTTTTAGTTTATAGTCTGTCAAGCATATAACTGAGATTGGACCTCACTTTCACCTTAACCACATTAAATATGCTTATGATAGGGGCAATGAGAGCTCAAAGCTAACGAGTACCATACTTTCAGCATTTGGAAGCCTTTCAAATTATTCAAAACCTTTTCTTCTACTTGTTGAGTCTCCACATATTCTTTGAGCACCTTCTTGAGAGCATAGTTGTCATTCTTTGTGTTTGCTCCATTACTTGATTATTTGTGTTATGACTTTGATGCTTGTATCCTTGATATCTTTACTTCTAGTCATCACTTGAACTTCAGAGGTGCCTTGATATTCATAATTAAAGGGCAAGCAAGATACCACTCTATCATACCTTTTTATGAGCATTGTAATGTTGCTTATGTTTGTGCTTCATGCTACTTATTATTCTTGAGTTGGAATCTCTTCATAGCTTGCAATGACTATTAAGTAGACTAAGTTGCATACTCTTTATTATGAACTGTCTAAGTAGTTGATCACATTGCTGAGAATATTTACATCATATGAAGCAAATGTGTTCGTGAAAGTTCTTTTATCGCACTTAGTTTTCAACTGAATTTGTTGAGGACAAGCAATCAGCTAAGCTTGGGGGGAGTTGATACGTCCAAAACGTATCTACTTTCCCGAACACTTTTGCTATTGTTTCTCCTCTATACTTGTGTGATTTGGATGCAACTAATGCGGACTGACACTGTTTTCAGTAGAATTGCCTTGGTATCTACTTTTTGTGCAGAAAATCAACTATCAGGAAAAATCCCGGAAAATATGCCAAAAATCCTGTTTCACCCGAAGACTCCAGGAGCCAGAATACGAGACGGAGAAGAGCCAGGGGTGGCCACACCACCTGGTGGCGTGGGCTATGCCAGGCCGCGCCAGGGGGTGGTGTGGGCCCCGCAGGCACCCCCTCGGCCTCTCTCTTCGCCTATAAGGAGCCTTCTGACCTAAAAACTTCGGGGGGTTCGATGTTTTTCCAGAAGGAGTTTCGCTCCGCCGCCACCACCAGATTCCACGAAACGGCACCAGAAACTCCATTCTGGCACCCTGCCGGGACGGGGAATTGGAGGAGATCATCGCCATCATCATCACCATCGCTTCTCCATCGACCATCCATGTTTCCCCCATCTATGAGTGAGTAATCCCCCGCTGTAGGCTATGGGGATGGTAGGGATTGGATGAGATCATTCATGTAATGGCATCAGATTGTTAGGGCATGGTGCCTAGTATATTTTATTAGTGCTTTATGACTTTGTTGTGACTTGTCGTGCTTAATGCTTGTCACTAGGGCCCGAGTGCCATGATTTCAGATCTGAACATGCTATTGATTCATTATGATAGTATTGTTTCTGGTCTTATCTACAAGTTGTATACACACGTTGTTGTCCAGAACCTATGGCCCCGAAGTGACAGAAATCGGGATAACCGGAAGGGAATGGCTTTGATGTGAGGATCACATGTGTTCACGGAGTGTTAATGCTTTGTTCCGGTGCTCTATTAAAAGGAGCACCTTAATTGCCAGTAGTTCCCTAGAGGCCCCGCTGCAAACTGGCTGGCAGGACAAAAGATGTTGTGCAAGTTCTCATTGCGAGCACGTATGACTATATATGGAACACATGCCTAGGATTGTCTAGTACTTGGATGCTTTATCTTATTTATCTGCAATTTCCCTATGTGCTGATTGTTATGTGAATTTTCTTGTCCATGCAACGCCCGTCCATCCATCCCTATGCCTACCGCACTCGAATCCCACTGTTTACTGCTTTTGTTACTGCTGTCTTTACTTTACTACTGCTGTTACTTTGCTATTGCTACTACAAAACTGTTGCTACTGATAAACTGCTGTGAGCAAGATTGTTTCCAGGTGCAGCTGAATTGACAACTCAGTTGTTAAGGCTTATAAATATTATTTGGCTCCCCTTGTGTCTAATCAATAAATTGGGTTTCAGTTCCCTCGAAAATACTGTGATACACCCCCTATACTTGTGGGTCATCACCCCCTCCAGTATTAAGTTGCAAGCAACAGATAATTGCATTACAAATTGCGTGTAGAGTAAACAATACAATTGTTCTATGAACAAAGGATTGTTGTTTTCTCCCTAGTAGCAATAGCACATCTAGTACCTTAGAGATTTCTGTCACTTCCCCAGATTACTAGAGGCATGAACCCACTATCGAGCATAAATACTAACTCTTGGAGTTGCTAGCATCTACTTGGCCAAGAGAGCTACTAACAACGGAAAGAATGCAAGATCACAAATAACAAAGACATGATAGAATCAATAATCAATCTGAAATAGCATCTCAATATCCATCGGAATCCCACAAACACAACATGTAGGATTAAAAATAGATGATCTTGATCATGAACGGAGCTCACAAGATCTAAACATGATAGCACAAAAGAAAAAGAACCAGCCATCTAGCTACTACATGGACCCGTAGTCCAGAGATGAACTACTCACGCATCACACCGGAGGCTTGCATGGTGATGAAGAAGGCCTCTAGGGTGAATTCTCCTCTTCGGCAGGGTGCCGGGAAGAGCTTCAGATCCCTCCCGATCTAGGGATGGATATGACGGCGGCTACAGACTCTTTCGTTTTGAATTTTTTTCGGGTACTTAGGGTTTCTGTATCGGAGGCATCTTTTAGTGGGGAGGGGAGGCCGAGGGGGTGCCTGGGCTGGCCACACCACCCCCTGGCGCGGGCCAGGCCTAGTCGCACGGCCAGGTGGTGTGGCCGCCCTCTGGCCCCTCTCTGTCTCGTATTCTAGATCCTTGTGTCCCTCGGTGAAAAACTGATTTTGGCTTTTGTCCCGTCCAATTCCGAGAATATTCATTTTCTGACTTCCTGGAACCAAAAATAGCAGAAAACAGGCAGCTGATACTATGGATCTTTTTTAATAGGTTAGTCCAAGGAAGTGTATGAAAAGTACTCCAAAGTTGGAACAAAACACAAGAAAGTAGATAAAACCAAGCATGGAACATCAAAAATTATGGATACGTTCGCAACGTATCAGTTCCCTTGAGGCCCCACTACAAACGGGCTGGCAGGATAAAACATGTTGTGCAAGTTCTCATTACGAGAACGTATGACTATATATGGAACACATGCCTATGATTATTTAATACTTGGATGCTTCATCTTATTTATCTGCAAATGCCCTATGTCTTGATTGCTATATGAATTGTCTTGTCCATGCAATGCCCGTGCATCCATCCCTATGCCTACCACGCTTTAATCCTACTGTTTACTGCAATTGTTACTACTTTCTTTACTTTTACTACTGCTATCACTTTGCTATTGCTAGTACAAAACTGTTGCTACTGATAAACTGCTGTGAGCAAGACTGTTTCCAGGTGCAGCTGAATTGACAACTCAGTTGTTAAGGCTTATAAATATTCTTTGGCTCCCCTTGTGTAGAATCAATAAATTGGGTATTACTTCCCTCGAAGACTGTTGCGATCCCCTATACTTGTGGGTCATCAAGACTATTTTCTAGCGCCATTGCCGGGGAGCATACTTCTATTTATCAAGTTCACTTGGAATCACTATTGTACGCTACCATCCATTCATCATGGGTAAGTCTCGTGATGGCAAGGTTCCTATTTTACCATCCACTACAAGGAGAGGAACGGTTCTGAACACCTCAGTTGCTCTTGATTCACCATCTATGATGAGTAAGCTCCTTATACGACCACATACACATGCTACACATACTGCTACTACTGCTGAATCTGAAACTTCTGATACTTATGATGCTGCTTCTACTGTGCTTGATAAGGGTGGTTCATTAGGTCCTTCCCTAGATGCTACAATTGCTAGAACTATAGCTGGAAACACTGAAACTCCTAATGAAGACACTACTACACCTGTCAGTTCACCTGAGTCTATAGAGAGTTATGATATTGAAGACAGATATATAGAAATGAATGATGAATTTATTAAAGAATGTCAAAATCATCATGGTAAAAGTGCTTTTAAGAATCTCCTTGAGAGGCGTACTATAAAACCCAAATTATCTCCTAATGACAAGTTTGCTACATCTCCCATAAACATTAAAGATAAAGATTATGATTCCTCTCTTGATTTAGCTTACATAACCATTGTTGAGAAAGAATATTTTTGTGGGACTAAGAATGAAAGTGATGTAGCACATATGACTGAGCTTTCTACCATGAGTGGCCAATTTTCTGATGATATTAAAATGCGCACCTACTTGGTTGCTAAAATTTTCCCTTTTTCACTTAAACGAGAAGCTAAGGCTTGGTTTAATAATTTACCTCCTAGATCTATTGATATCCCTGATTGCTTGATTAGTACTTTCCTTCAGAAATATTTTCCTCCTAGTGCTAGACATGCCATTTTGCAGGAACTTTTTGATTTTAAACAGGGAGAAAAGGAGATATTCCTTGAATCACGGGCAAGGTTTTGTGCTTTGTTTCATGCACATGTTGGATGTCCACTACCTAAGATTGAGCTTCTTGATATATATTATAATGGACTAACTTAAGAATCTAGGACATACCTGGATAGTTGTGCTAATTGTGTTTTCAGGAATAGAACTCCCAAAGAAGCTAAGGAATTAATGGCTAAAATAAGCAAGAATTATAATGACTGGACTTCACCTGAGCCAACTATGCTCGAGACAACTACACCTGAGTTAACTGTGCCTAAGCCAACACGAACACCAAACAAGTGAGGAGTTATTGAACTAAATGATGAAGTGATGAAGGAAGCCAAGAAATGTCATGAGAAGGGTATTAAATCTGAAGATGTGAAGAATCTACCTCCTATAGAAGAATTGTGGGGCCCCCAGATTAATCCTCCAAGAATCCCTGTTATGCATACAACCACGATCCCATGATCAGTTAGTCATGGCACATAACCGACATGTATCAAAGTAAACATCCATTTATTACTCGGATACAAGTCATACCTTATTTGTCATTATGGCTACATCGATCAACATTAGCGGAACTTCATTAAGCGTAGATCCCGATCCATGCCTTAACCTACAGGCAACTGACTAGGAGAACGTCCTAGCTCGCTTAGCCGTCAACTTCATCCTCTTCTTGATAACTGACAAAGTTAATAGCCAGGGACAATGCCAGTGAGTACTTTGAATGTACTCGCAAACCACCTTCAGAAAATAATAATAACAAGAGGATATGCAATATGGCTATGGTAGTAGGAGGGCTTCAAGAGAGGTTGTTTTCTCAAATAGTTTCTCTTGTAGATATAGCATCTACATATCTTTGTTGAAAACTTTTGTAAAACATTTTTGGAAACCTTTTTGAAAAGTTTTGGAAAACACTAGGACTGGGGTACCCATTTGTTCCCGTCTTCAGGTCATCCCACGAACAAACACCTTTCTCTTCCTTCCGACCATCCCATGGTCAAAACCTTTCTCCTTTACGACCATCCCATGGTCAAAAAAATTCCAAAGCCATTTATTTTCCGAAATCCTTTTTCAAAAAAAACCATCAACGCTCTATAGAACTTTGTCCAACCCGTCCATAATCACGGACACGGTTATTCGAATAGATTTATATCCTGCAGAGGTTGTACACTTTCCCCACACCATCCGGGTACACTACCCTGATCTACACTGATCATGCGTCAAGTAACTGATCAAGACTCTCCGGATGCCCACTCCAATATAAGTGCCTACCCTATGAGTGTTACTCCCCTCAAAACCGGGATGTCGGGTACCGAGGACCAACCGGAGCACATTTTACACTTCATAGACTTGGCGCTTTCAATGAGGGGCTCATAGTAACGCCTTGCTGCCAGCAGCCAGTTCGTTCCTTCCCTAGGTCGATGTCCCACATGGACCTTTAAGGGAGAAGGCCCAGCCTCCGGGGATCACGATCCCCTATAGTAGTTGCGAGGCAGCTTATACCAGAATAGACAAACATCAAATCCAGCCCTATCCCATTCCAGAGTAATGTGGTTGCACAGGGTTAAGTTGTTATAGCTAAACTGCAAAGAACCAGGTGTAATTTGGTAAACCTTTTTCCTCCGGTTTTCCTCCAGCATTTTGTAAAACAAAACCTTTTCTCTTTCTCAACATCTCTTGGGAGGTCCCACCTCACCAAGGTTTTATCATAAAACTTTTGGTAAAACTTTTTCGGGGGTCTTCCCATCCTCTAGTTTTGCTTCGGCTAAAACAGGGTCTCCAAAGGGCTATGGTGTAATACACCATCTAGCATACTAGGGTTAATTATGTGTCATCAAGAGGGTTGTACTTAATAGTACAAAAGCGTAATGGTTTGGAGAAGCCAAGCCACTACCAGATATACATCATCACATAATAAAACAATGCAGTTTCATAAATAGTAGATAAAACATGCATAAGTAAAACAATAGGGCAAGGCTTACAAGCAAGAAGGTGCCTTGCCTGAGATAAGGAATATGGCATAATTGTCCCTGGACTTCTTCTTAGAATACCCAACAATATACAAAAATAACCATCTCCTTCTGATCTCCGAGATACTCGCAAGTATCGTCGTCAGGGAGCACACATGCAAGCAAGAGCACAATCAAAACAAGGCATACAAACATCAACACATACAGCAAGCAATGAACAATACAAGTTTAAAAATCAGTAGGTTTTGAGTGGTTGAGTTTAGAACCATTGCAAAAACCCTAATTGCAGTGGGGGGATTTCCTTTATTCGGGAAATGGTCAAAACCACTAATGAAGGGGTTTGGTACCAAGGCCTGGGTAAGTATGGTATCAAAGTGCAACCAGAATACCATCAGGTAGGTTTTGACGAAACAAGACCAAAAGAAGTGGTTTCAAAATATTATCACTTTTTTAATTAGTTATTAATTTTCTAGTGAAATAAACTCTAGTTTTAGGAGATAAATCACTAGAAAAGTTCTGGGGCTCCACAAATTATTTCCTTGGATGATTCAGTAGAGATTTATGTACTGATTCAGTGAGAGTTGGTTTCACTTTAACATAATTACCAAAATGCCCTCAGGAAATTCTCAAAGGTAGTTTTGGAGGGTTGTTATCTTTTTCACCAGATTAAATATACATAAGATTTTGAGTTGATTCTAGGGACACAGTGTAGGAATTTAGAGTACCTTTCTGTAGAAATTGGAATCAACCCTTTTGGAGTTGCAGAGCGATTGTAGTGATTTATCTAATGAATTAACTATGCACAAAAAATATCAATTCACAATAAATCAACAAGGTCTTAGAAAAGTTTGCCCTCTTGGGGTTTGAAGGATATGAGGGTGGATGAGTTCTCAGGGTTGGAATTAGGCCAATACTAGTTTTGGTTTGACCTAGAGAAATTTCCCTAGGCAGATTTCCCTGATTTGGTTATTTTTGCTATAGGCAATCTAGAAGCAAACTAGGGTTAGGCCAAAGTGACATGCTAGGTATCTAGGATGTATTTTAGTGCCCAGAGGTTTCACTCCATTTGGAGTTGTAAAATTATCAGAAGGATTTTAGGAGTGTTTTAGATACCTTCTAGGGGAATTTTCCCATGATTTATTGGGGATTAAAAGTATTTAAAACTATTATTATTCCATTTCCGCCATTTGAGAAAATAGGCAAAAAGAAATAATAAAACCCTTCAAAGATATTGATTTTTGAAATGGGAGGTTAGGGTATGATATATGGATCTCAATTGAGCTAAAAGTTGGGGAAGTGCTGTGGCAAAAACCAAACTTTCCCTTGGGAAAGGAGTTTTGGAGATTTTGCCTATTAAAGAGATTAATTAGATTTGGAGCCATAATAATTATGGATAATATTTGATAAATCTTTATGATCCAGGTAGATGATGTAGACAAGGTGTAACAAGCATTTGCAACCTTGGGGTTGGAGAATCCAAGTTGATGTTGGTGAAAACTAGAGATTTGAGGATCTTGGGTAAGATTGTTTTCATGCTACCAAAACCTTGTTGGATCTTGGAGCTCAGATCTCCCCTTGGGGCATGAGATAGATGGATATCTAGACCAAGTCATATATATGATCATGGTAGAAGGATTTTGGATTGGTTACATTTGAGGTGGTCTGGAAGTGATGGCAAACTTTGTTGAAAATAAGGCTGCCATACCAGATGAGTCATGATGCCTTATAAACCATGTGGGTTTAAGAAGCACAAAGATCCACTTGGAACAAGTGAAGTAGATATTGATATACCTATATGAGTAGAGCACAACCATGCAAATAGTTGGTCCATATAAGGTTGGATAGTGGTGTGAGCTTCTATCAAAGTAGGCATGTTGACTAGATTTGCAGAAATAGTTATTTTCTTGCCTGCAAAACCATCAAGGACAAGTGGGTTGGAGGATGATCTAACCGAGGTAAAGAGTGGGCCTTGGTAGTCCTTAGGATTTTCAACAAGATGGTTCGAATGCATTTTCAAAAATGCACAAGGGTTGAGAAAAGGAGGCATTCAAAAAGGTGATGTTGGAACAGATTCCAGACTTTGCCAAATTTGGCAGATTTAGGGTTTTTGACTAGAATGTGGGTGGTGATGATTTTGATGGGTTGCAAGGTACCAAAGCATCATCAAGTGGATGAGGTTGAAGAGTATATTTAGTAGAAGGGATCCATGCTTGATATTGGTCTTCATTGACTTGGAAGCTTCTAGAAGGGATATCTTCGGAATTGATCTAGTTAAGGGTTTTAGATGATCACCTAGTATCTAGAGATTAGATCCTGCTTGGTATTCTTGCTTAGAGTGTGGTGGTATGTAAACATCTTGATCCTCTAGATGAGCTCCTAGAGTAGGTCATACTATCTCCTAAGTAGACAAATCAAGCAGCAGATCAAGGCAATTCATCAGACAGCAGATGAAGGCAACTCATCATGTAAACTAAGCAAATCCACTACTGGGATTACCGTCAAGTCTGACTTGAGGTAAGGTTGGGCAATTTGAAAAGGGTTGGAGTTTGAATAAGATGAGAGTCCTTGGTATCTGTACCAAGAGTAGAATTCAAAAGCTTAATAAAGGTGTTTTGGGAAACCTAGAGAGAAGAGTAGTTGAAGGTTCTGTCTTGAAACATAAGGAGATAGTATTCTATAGCTCTCCATAGTTTGATCAACAGAAGCTACTAAAATATTTGGTTTGCAAAGGCTTCTTGGCTCAGGTTTTGAAATGCCAGAACATTCGAGAATTTGGAAAATAAGCCAAGACAGTTTTGAGAAATAGACCTTGTCAACTGGTGTTGAGATAAGGAGTATATCTTGTAATACATAAGAATAAACATTGTCAAACAACAGACAAACACTTCATCACTAAACAAGAAGAAGTTTTTGTTCCCCCTGATTTTTGCATTCTGGACAACTAATCAGGGTTGCTGAAATTGGGATGTTACAGACCTTTCCCCCTTAAAAGAATCTCGTCCCGAGATTCAGGAGAGTAGGGTTAGGGGATTTTGAGTCGAGTTGATACCAGGTGTCTTACGCGTCCTATCTTATGGACTCTGTCTTTGAAAGTGGCTACTCAGTTGATGAAGTTGCTTCTGTCTTCAAGGATGCACGGAGAGTTGAGCAGAGTCTAGCCTTGATTGCGAGGAATGATCTTATATTCCTTCGGGGCTCGATACCTCGAGGGCTTAGGCTAGGCAGACTACCTCGGTTCTGAACTTGACGGAGTAGTTGTCGGAGGATAGAATCTACGGTTGGGAGTACCTCGCTCTAAGGGTCCACAACTCTTCCTTAGGGTCATAGCGTATCCTATTAATGATGTTGGGGTCGAAACCCTTGAATTTGCTTCTGGCGAAGAGTTACTCTATTTTTTTGTGGAAAGACGTAGTCTTTTCCCCTTAGGATTAGACTAGGACAGCTTGGGGATAGCACATCCCTTTGTTCTTAGATTCATAGAATCTTTAGATGGTTTCGCTTCTGATGTCTCATGGGTGGTTGTTTGGTGAGAAGGCGTCAAATCTGGCGGCCGTTCTGAAGTATCCTCGGGTAGATAGTCTTCTGAGGATTGAGTGGAAAGACTTTGTCTTTCCACCTTGGAGGTTCACTAAGTTGCTTTTAGGAGTGGTGCGAATCTTTTGTCTAGGAGTGCTGCCCGGCGGTTAGCGGAAAGTTGTCTTCTTTCTGGGTCTTGATTGGAGTCTTCTAGTGACGCCCTATTCTCGCAAACCTTGGTGGGGGTGGTTTCCTAACGCATGCCTTTAAGGGGTTAGCTCAAGGTAAATTAGCGGTTTACGACTCTTCTTGCTAGTAATTAGTCAGGGTTGAAGCAGTTAGTGTCGGGTAAGCGGTCTTCATTGGCATTTCTTGCGTTGCTTCTTCTTGATGGCAGCGTGGACTCGTTGTATTCCCGCTTCCTAATCATCTGACTTCAGGGGTGGTTCTGACTTTCTAGGGAGGAACTTCCCATCGGTTTGGGTAGGTTCGACTATAATAGGTAGTCTCCTGAGGCGGTCAGAACCTCTAATATACCGAAGGTCAGGGTAGTTAGGTTGTCACTTATTTTCTGGGTTGACTTATCGGGTGGTTTCCTATGGATATTGAGGATCCTTCGGTGATCGACTTCCAGCTTCAACGGGATTCTTGCTGTAGTAGACTGAGGAACAAGGGAGTGTGGTGCTATTGACGAGTCTTGCGAGGTGAGTTTGACGAGGTATGCCATCCTGCTGAGGTGAAATCTTCGATTTGATTCTGACTTGACGATGTCGAACTTCTGGTTCTTGCAATGGTTTTCCTCTCATATACTATCGAGGTTAGTCTGGGTCTCATTACTGACATCTAACATAGGGGTTTCTTGAGTTACTAGGTGGGTTATCGCTCCTCGAGTCAGATTTTTAAGGAGGTCAAAGAAAACCAGAGCATATAAACAAGGCGAATAGAGAGAGGGGATCGAATGTCCTCGGCAGACAACACACATCAAGCCACACATAATGCACTTAGGAAAGCAACCACAGTCAACGTTAGGGATCAAGGAGTTAACTACTCGCGATGTAGGGGAATCCTATTCTTAGGACTATTGACCCTAGATATTGTCTTTCTTCAGGTCGGAGTCACTATCTTGCCAATAAATCCTTCGTCGTATCTTGGACGCTTCTTGATAGTGCAATATTTGATTTCTTCTGATTAGGAGGATTCCGCTGGTAGGGCGACCTTGTAGTCTCCTTGTGTTTGCTGGTAGTTGCTTCTCTTCATCTCGTCCTCAACCCCTTCACCTGGTTCTAGGTCCTAGTTATTTGAAATCCGTAGGTTTGAAGTTTGGATGAGAGTTAGAGGAAACCATTGTTGAAAGAATTTACTTAGAGTCAGAGGAGAAGTAGGACTTTTTGAAACTCATTGAGAAACTAGTTTTCAAAAGCCGGGGTTTTCAGAATAAGGTTCCTGTCTAACGTCCATGCTAACTAAGGTTCTCCTATAGTCAGGATGGATCTGATACCAAGTCTGTGGGGCCCCCGGATTAATCCTCCAAGAATCCTTGTTATGGATACAACCACGATCCCATGATCAGTTAGTCGTGGCACATAACCGACAAGTATCAAAGTAAACATCCATTTATTACTCGGATACAAGTTATACCTTATTTTCCATTATGGCTAAATCGATCAACATCAGCGGAACTTCATTAAGCGTAGAGCCTGAGCCATGCCTTAACCTATAGGCAACTGACTGGGAGAACGTCCTAGTTTGTTTACCCGTCAACTTCATCGTCTTCTTGATATCTGACCAAGTTAATAGCCAGGGACAATGGCAGTGAGTACTTCGAATGTACTCGCAAACCACCTTAAGAAAATAATAATAACAAGAGGATATGCAATATGGCTGTGGTAGTAGGAGGGCTTCAAGAGAGGTTCTTTTCTCAAATAGTTTCTCTTGTAGATATAGCATCTACATATCTTTGTTGAAAACTTTTGTAAAACCTTTTTGGAAACCTTTTTGAAAAGTTTTGGAAAACACTAGGACTAGGGTACCCATTTGTTCCCGTCTTCAGGTCGTCCCACGACCAAACTCCTTTCTCTTCCTTCCGACCATCCCATGGTCAAAACCTTTCTCCTTTACGACCATCCCATGGTCAAAACATTTCCAAGGCCATTTCTTTTCCGAAATCCTTTTTGAAAACAAAACCAGCACCGCTCTACAGAAGTTTGTTCAACCCGTCCATAACCGCGGACACGGCTATTCGAATAGATTTACACTCTGCAGAGGTTGTACACTTTCCCCACACCATCCGGGTACACTACCCTGATCTACACCGATCGTGCGTCGAGTAACCAATCAAGACTCTCCGGATGCCCACTCCAATATAAGTTCCTACCCTATGAGTGTTACTCCACTCAAAACCGGGACGTCGGGTACCGAGGACCAACCGAAGCGCATTTTACACTTCAAAGAGTGGGCGCTTTCAATGAGGGGCTCATAGTGACGCCTGGCTGCCAACAGACATTTCGTTGCTTCTCCAGGTCGATGTCCCACATGGACCTTTAAGGGAGAAGGCCCAGCCTCCAGGGATCGCGATCCCCTATAGTAGTTGCGAGGTAGCTTATACCAGAATAGACAAACATCAAATCCAGCCTTGTCCCATTCCAGAGTAATGTGGTTGCACAGGGTTAAGTTGTTATAGCTAAACTGCAAAGAACCGGGTGCGTTTTTGTAAACCTTTTTCCTCTGGTTTCCTCCAACATTTTGTA
Organism: Avena sativa; assembly: GCA_916181665.1. Classification (NCBI taxonomy): domain Eukaryota; kingdom Viridiplantae; phylum Streptophyta; class Magnoliopsida; order Poales; family Poaceae; genus Avena; species Avena sativa. The sequence continues at coordinate 73,519,483 of OV702291.1, read as the reverse complement.
AAACAAAACCTTTTCCCTTTCTCAACATCTGTTGGGAGGTCCCACCTCACCAAGGTTTTATCATAAAACTTTTGGTAAAACTTTTTCGGGGGTCTTCCCATCCTCTAGTTTTGCTTCGGCTAAAACGGGGTCTCCAAAGGGGTATGGTGTAATACACCATCTAGCATACTAGGGTTAATTATGTGTCATCAAGAGGTTTGTACTTAATAGTACAAAAGCGTAATGGTTTGGAGAAGCCAAGCCACTACCAGATATACATCATCATATAATAAAACAATGCAGTTTCATAAATAGTAGATAAAACATGCATAAGTAAAATAGTAGGACAAGGCTTATGAGCAAGAAGGTGGCTTGCCTGAGATCAGCAATATGGCATAATTGTCCCTGGACTTCTTCTTAGAATACCCAATAATATACAAAAATAACCATCTTCTTCTGATCTCCAAGATAATCGCAAGTATCGTCGTCAGGGAGCACACATGCAAGCAAGCAAGAGCACAATCAAAACAAGGCATACAAACATCAAAACATATAGCAAGCAATGAACAATACAAGTTTACAAATCAGTAGGTTTTGAGTGGTTGAGTTTAGAACCATTGCAAAAACCCTAATTACAGTGGGGGGATTTCCTTTATTCGGGAAATGGTCAAAACCACTAATGAAGGGGTTTGGGACCAAGACCTGGGTAAGTATGGTATAAAAGTGCAACCAGAATACCATCAGGTAGGTTTTGACAAAACAAGACCAACAAAAGTGGTTTCAAGATTTTATCACTTTTCTTTAATTAGTTATTAATTTTCTAGTGAAATAAACTCTAGTTTTAGGAGATAAATCACCAGAAAAGTTCTGGGGCTCGAAAAATTATTTCCTTGGATGATTCAGTATGGTTTTATGTACTGATTCAGTGAGAGTTGGTTTCACTTTAACATAATTACATAATGCCCTCAGGAAATTCTCAAAGGCAGTTCTGGAGGGTTTTTGTCTTTTTCACCAGATTAAATATACAAAAGATTTTGAGTTGATTCCAAGGACATACTGTAGGCATTTAGAGTACCTTTCTGTAGAAATTGGAATCAACCCTTTTGGACTTGCATAGCTACTGTAGTGATATATCTAATGAATTAACTATGCATAGAAAATATCAATTCACAGTAAATCAACAGGGACATAGAAAATTTTGGGCTCTTGGGGTTTGAAGGATATGAGGATGGATGAGTTCTCAGGGTTGGAATTCGGCCAATACTAGTTTTGGTTTGACCTAGAGAAATTTCCCTAGGAAGATTTTTCCTGATTTTGTTATTTTTGCTACAGGAAATCTAGGAAGCAAACTAGGGTTAGGCCAAAGTGACATGCAGGGTATCTAGGATGGCTTTCAGTACCCAGAGGTTTCACTCCATTTGGAGTTGTAAAACTATCAGAAGAATTTTAGGAGTGTTTTAGATACCTTCTAGGGATGGATTTAGTATAGATAATCAATACTTATCCTGGGCTATCCAAAGGTACTAGGTGTTAGAGAAAACATACATGCACCTAGGAAAATATAGATATAGGCAATTTCTGTTGTTCTCCATTTTCAAATTGATTTATTTCTATGTGCCAGATTTAGATCTGAGTAGAAATGAATAAAAACTGAATAGGTGACGGGCTGGGATCCAGGGCTAAGTGGGCCGTAGAGGGAGGATTCAGCCCATCCGGGCGTTGTACTACGCGGGAGCTGGCGGGTTTGAAACGGCTAGGGAGGGCCCGCTGTCAGCGAGAGAGGCTCCTTAAAGGGTATAGGGGCATTTGGGCCATCCGACTAAAAGGGAATCGATGACCCTCGCTCCTCTTCCCCCAGCGGAACAGACCTAGTGGCGGCAGAACCCTAGCGCGGGCCAGAGGTGGATGACGAGGCTTACCAGGGGGACGAGGGCGCCGAAGAGTTGGCGGAGGTGAAGCGGTACACGGCGGCAACCTTGTAGATGGGCGGCAAGGTGGGAGTCGACATCGGGGGGCGTTGCATCCATCTGCATGGGTGGCGCTCGTGTTGGTGCTCGCCGGAGAGGCCTCGGGGTTGCATGCATGTCGACGAAGGGAGGTTAAATGGACGCGTAGCAAGCAGGGGAGTTAAACAGGGTACGGCGGTGATGGATCTGACCTCCCCTGAAGCCACGAGAGGGGGCGCCGTCATGGATGCCTTCGGGGCTCGCTGGAGCTGCTACTCGGCTCATTCCTGGGCAAAGAAAACAACAGGGGAAGGGTAAGAGAGGGTAGGGGAGCACCAGGGAGTGACCTGCAGAGGAGGAGAGGGGAGGAGGAGGGAGCTTAGCTTGATAGATGGGAGAGACCGAAGCTTTTTCTGCTCTCTCTCTCTCTCTCTCTCTCTCTCTCTCTCTCTCTCGAGTAGGTCGGAGCAGGGGAGAGGGAGTGGGGTGGCTGGGGTGGTAAGAGGGAGCAGAGGGGGCAAATGAGAGGCCGAGAGGGGGGGCTGTGTGGCCTGGGGGTATTTAACCCGAGAGGAGATGTCCATGGTGGCACAAGTCTATGGGAGGACAAGGGGAGGGTGCTGGCCATCCATTGGGCGTGGAGGGCGGTGGGGTGAGAGGGTATGGTGCTCTGGTCGTGCCTATGGGCATAGGGGCAGGGTGCAACAGCTGCAAGGGGAGTAAAGAAGTTTGTAAGGCAAGACACCCACATGAGGTTAAGCTCTAGTGTCCAAGCACTAGAGGACAAGCTACTACAGGGTGATGCTACAGTGCACTTCGACCAGAGGGGTTCATGGTACTAGAGAGGGGTGCTAGAGAAGCTTTGATAAGGATTTGAGTTGATTTAGCTCAAGTGTTTTGCTAGTTTGCCAAGTTTGATCAAAAAGATAGTTATGAAGGAAGTTTGATAATTTGCATGTGGCAAGGTGGTAATATGGTACTGGTAGGTATATGAAGTCGAGGTAGCTCTCTAGGATTTGTTTTAGATTTTTCTAAGGATTTAAAGTCCACTTAAGACAATTTATTCAAAAAGTACAGAAGTAGTTTCTAGAAGATCATTTGATAATTTTACATTGGACATGGTTGGTTTTTGATGTGAGATGGTCCCAAATGTGAATACACACTTAGGGGAATTTTCCCATGATTTATTGGGGATTAAAAGTATTTAAAACTATTATTATTCCATTTCTGCCATTTGAGAAAATAGGCAAAAAGAAATAATAAAACCCTTCAAAAATATTGATTTTTGAAGTGGGAGGTTAGGGTATGATATATGGATCTCAATTGAGCTAAAATTTGGGGAAGTGCTTTGGCAAAAACCAAACTTTCCCTTGGGAAAGGAGTTTTGGAGATTTTGCCTATTAAAGAGATTAATTAGATTTGGAGCCATAATAATTATGGATAATATTTGATAAATCTTTATGATCCAGGTAGATGATGTAGACAAGGTGTAACAAGCATTTGCAACCTTGGGATTGGAGAATCCAAGTTGATGTTGGTGAAAACTAGAGATTTGAGGATGTTGGGTAAGATTGTTTTCATGCCACCAAAACCTTGTTGGATCTTGGAGCTCAGATCTCCCCTTGGGGCATGGGATAGATGGATATCTATACCAAGTCATATATATGATCATGGTAGAAGGATTTTGGATTGGTTACATTTGAGGTGGTCTGGAAGTGATGGCAAACTTTGTTGAAAATAAGGCCGCCATACCAGATGAGTCATGATGCCTTATAAACCATGTGGGTTTAAGAAGCACAAAGATCCACTTGGAACAAGTGAAGTATATATTGATATAACTATATGAGTAGAGCACAACCATGCAAATAGTTGGTCCATAGAAGGTTGGATGGTGGTGTGAGCTTCTATCAAAGTAGGCATGTTGACTAGATTTGCAGGAATAGTTATTTTCTTGCCTGCAAAACCATTAAGGACAAGTGTGTTGGAGGATGATCTAACCAAGGTAAAGAGTGGGCCTTGGTAGTCCTTAGGGTTTTCAACAAGATGGTTCGAATGCATTTTCAAAAATGCACAAGGGTTGAGAAAAGGATGCATTCAAAAAGGTGATGTTAGAATAGATTCCAGACTTGGCCAAATTTGGCAGATTTAGGGTTTTTGACTAGAATGTGGGTGGTGATGATTTTGATGGGTTGCAAGGTACCAACGCATCATCAAGTGGATGAGGTTGAAGAGTAGATTGAGTAGAAGGGATGCATGCTTGATATTGGTCTTCATTGACTTGGAAGCTTCTAGAAGGGATATCTTCGGAATTGATCTGGTTAAGGGTTTTGGATGATCACCTAGTATCTAGAGATTATATCCTTCTTGGTATTCTTGCTTAGGGCGTGGTGTTTTGGAAACATCTTGATCCTAGGGATGAGCTCCTAGAGTATCTCATACTATCTCCGAAGCAGACAAATCAAGCAGCAGATCAAGGCAACTCATCATGTAAACTAAGCAAATCCACTATTGGGGTTACCGTCAAGTCTGACTTGAGGTAAGGTTGGGAAATTTGAAAAGGGTTGGAGTTTGAATAAGATGAGAGTCCTTGGTATCTGTACCAAGAGTAGAATTTAAAAGCTTAATAAAGGTGTTTTGGGAAACCTAGAGAGAAGAGTAGTTGAAGGTTCTGTCTTGAAACATAAGGAGATAGTATTCTATAGCTCTCCATAGTTTTATCAATAGAAGCTACTAAAATATTTGGTTTGCAAAGGCTTCCTGGCTCAGGTTTTGAAATGCCAGAACATTTGAGAATTTGGAAAATAAGCCAAGACAGTTTTGGGAAATAGAGTTTGTCAACTGGTGTTGAGATATGGAGTATATCTTCTAATACATAAGCATAAACATTGTCAAACAACAGACAAACACTTCATCACTAAACAATAAGAAGTTTTTGTTCCCCCTGATTTTTGCATTCTGGACAACTAATCAGGGCTGCTGAAATTGGGATGTTACAAGAATTATGTAAGCCAATCTCCCACTCATCCACTATTGAGGTACACTCTCTCCAACATTTTGATGAAGGTGATATTACTTATTCTAAACCTCCTGATCAATTCTTAGAAGAATTTGATTTTTTTATTGTTAAGCAAGAGAATTTCAATAAAAGAGTGCAGAATCATTTGATGGAAAACTCTAGAGCTATTATTGAGTTAAAATATATTGTGGAAAGAACCTCTAATGATGTTAAAATGCTTGTTAAACATTTCCAAATGGTTCAAACTCAAATTGATTAGCTTATTAAAGTACAAAAAGATTTGTTTGTAAATGCTGCTAAAGAAAAACATGCCTATGAAATTAGAACTAGAAGTGGTGCTACCACCCAGGATCCTCTATATCCTGAGGGGCATCCTAAAAGAATTGAGCAGGATTCTCAACAAATTGAAATAGTGGTACTTCCCCTAAGAAAATAAAAAAGAAACATAAAACTATTGTAGAGCCTTCTAAACCTGCTAAAGATCCTAATAGTATATCTGTCTCTGATGCTGAAACTGAAAGTGGAAATGAGGAAAATGATGCTCCTGATAAAGAAAAAGTTGAAGAAGAACCTAAAAGACACACTAAGAATACTAAATACACTAAAGAAGATTTTGTTGCTAAGAAACATAGTGGTGAAAGAGAGCCTTGGGTCAAAAAACCTATGCATTTCCCTGATAAGAAACACAAGTCAAAGGAAGACGAACACTATAATAAGTTTTGTGAATCGATGAAACCTTTATTTTTGCAAATTCCTTTGACTGATGCTATTAAATTACCTCCTTATTCAAAGTATATGAAGGATATTGTCTCTAATTAAATGAAGACCCATAATGAGGAAATTTCTACTTTGCTTGCTAATTATTCCTTCAATGGTAAGGTTTCAAAGAAACTTGGAGACCCAGGGATCCCAACTATTCCATGCTCTATTAAAATTAGCAATGTTAGAACTGCTTTGTGTGATTTGGGAGCAGCAGTGAGTGTTATCCTTTTTCTCTCTACAAGAGACTTCAATTGCAAAAATTAATACCAGCTGATATATATATCTTTGAAATGGCTGATAAATCTACTACTAATCATGTTTGTATATGTGAGGATGTTCCTGTTCAAGTGGCTCATAATTTCTTGATATTAACTGTCTTTGTTGTGCTTGAAATGCCTGAAGATGATAATATGTCTATTATTCTTGGGAGACCTTTTGTTAAGACTATAGGAGCTGTTATTTATTGCAATTAAGGAACGGTAAGTTTTAATGTTAATGACAAGGACCATACAGTCTATTTCCCTAAGAAGATTGATAAGAATTATGGTTTAAATTGAATTGAAAATATTGAGGGTATCCAAGTTGGAGAAATATATTGTCCCATACCACGAGAAAAATATGAAACTATTATGATTTGGACCATTGCTATCAAGGTTGAGGTAACATAATCATTTAGTGGAATGCAAAGTTTTGCTTCATATAAAATTGCTTTGGTAACAAGACCTGATCAACCTTGTTAACAAAGGGATTTTAATGAATGAAACAATGTTTTCACCGTGATTATCTTTTCTTACTTTTACTTTATCTATTTTAAATTTTTGCTTTCACTTAGTTTACTTTTCTGTTGCTAGTTTCTCGCATATTAGAGTGTCTTAGAACTTCTGAAGTTTTAGTTTTGTTTGGAATTTGCATCTTTCTAAAATCATCTTTTTGTCAGAAATTTATTCATCAATACCTCAAAATTGCTAACAAATAAAGTGTCTCGAAAAATTCCAGAAAATTTATATTAAATTTTGACATGAAAAAGGGGGCAGAGAAGTACCCGGAGTGACCCAGGGGGACCCACCAGGCAAGCACACCACCTAGTGGCGCAGCCACACCAGGTGTGGGCACCCCTGTCCCTCCACTTACTCTCTCACTTGCCACTTATTTCTCTCTCCCAAGAAAACACTAGTCCATTACTCATACTCGCGTTCTTGCTATTCTTGCTCACGATTTTTCGATTTCCTTGCTCAGCCCATCTTTGCTGCTGAAATTTGGAGCATCTGTTCTCCGGTATGTGACTCCTCCGCTTGTCCAAGTAGATTTGTGATTAATGGTTTATATCTTGAGTATTTTTCTACTGTAGGTGACAGGTTATGTGAGCTTGTAAGCTTGTTCAATGCTTAGAAAAATTGTTTTGATGAATGCTTAGGCCTCTTACAAGTCCCTATAAGTAGTTCCTTTCATTATGTAATCACTTTGCAATCACTTGTATGATGGTTGTCTAAATTTTCAGAAAAGAAGATGAATGAACACGAACTCAACCAACATGAATTAAGGGTACCTGCAGTTATGAAGGTTCACCGTGAGGAGGAAGTCTTTCCTTCTATCTATCCATGCCCCGAATTCATTAGGGCTGCAGGGATTTCTTAAGATTTCCATACTTTAATCTCTAATGCAGGATTGGAGCATTTTGTGGGAGATGAACCTACCAATATGTTAAACTAACCATATCTGTGGTGCAGGATTTTCGATTTAGTTACTCCTTGCCTAACCCCATGGTTCACTACAAAATTTACAATATAGCTGTCGATCTTCCTTTTGATGATTTTTGTGCAGCTATTAAAGTACCACAGTGGGGTTCGTGTGAAAGGATTAGAGAGCGACCAACACCACTCATGGACTTGTATGTGGAGATTTTCCAATGGAGAAGCTTCTCAAAGGAGAGTGGTAAAATTTGTAATATTCATTTCCCGTTTATTCGCTAGGTTGCCTACTTTATTGCCAAGTGTGTTCTCGCTAGGAAAACTGCTAGTAAATTATCCTCATATGATCTAGCCTTCATCTCAGCTGCTTTAAAATGGATATGACTTATAATTTGGGTGCCTTGATAGCTTTCCATCATGCTGCTAACCGCAAGAAAGGTGGAATTTGTGGAGGCCTCATGGCCTCTCGTTTATTAGCTTTGCATAGTGTAGTGCCTCATCATTTAGACCTACAGTTTCCCATAGAGAGGCTTGACCTTAATTCCATGATACAATATAAATTCGTTTCTTCTTGGGATAATTTGAGTGATTTGTCTTATGAAATAACCTTTCTCAAGGCTAGATGGAGAAGGGGTAAGTCCGAGCGTGTTGTTCTTTTGCCTGCACATGTTTTGTTTAACCTTGAAGCCAGGGTAGGATGGTCACTCACTGAGGAAGAGCTCAATACATATCTGGGGGAGCTCTCCCAGCAAGAGCAAGATATTGGAAGGGAGGTTACAAATGATTCGGTCCAGCCCTCGAATGAGGGGGAGTCTTCGTACCAGCAACCTACCTATGATTGAGGAGCTTCTTCTTCTTCACAAGGGCCCAACTACGATCATTCTTATGATGACCCGTCGGCTTGGAGTTCTTACCCGCGTTGGGGTTGATGCCCACTTAGGACAAAAGCCTAAGCTTGGGGGGAGGTATACCGACATCGCACTCATCTACTTATCATGTTCAGTCGGTACTCTGCATATCCATGTTTTGTTTTCTTTTTAGTTTTTGTTCTTGTTTTATTTCTACTTTCCAAAACACAAAAAGACCAAAACTATTTTCGTTATTTCTCTTTGTTTGCTTCTTTGTCTCTTAGCCTTGGTTTGCCCTATCCTTTTTATCTTTGTTTTGATTATTCGAAAAACTCAAAAATATTTCGCTTTGCTTGTTCTTCCTTTTGGTACTTGCCTTTAAAAATCGAAAACCCAAAAATATTTGTTGTTCTTGTTTGGTTTTTTAAAGTTCATTGTAGGGTTCAGCGGTCCTTAGTGACTCCTTGGAGTTTGGTTTTACCTTATTATTCAAGTCACACAAGTGAAAGGCAACGATGATTAATGACAACTTGAGGTGTGGTAAGAGGCTGGTAATGAACTCTATTTGTTTTCATTTTTGTACATATACTCATCATTGTGGGCATGCTTATTCTGTTCATGTAAGGTGTATGTTATTTATGGATGCTTAGTAGTTCTGTCTTTCTTATGATTATCACCATCTTGCTAATGGTTTGTAGCATGTCATATGAATGTTTGCTTGCATTGTTCTATTCATAACTTGGCATGACATTATGGTGTCCTCCTCTGAATGTTTTATTTGAATCGACTTGGCACATGCTCACGCATGCATATGACTAAACAAAAGGTCAGTTAAGCCTCGATGATTTATTCTTCCTCATAGTTCTTGTGTCACTTTTATGCCACTATTAATTTTGTTTTGTCACAAGCATGATTATGATAGTTACTGCTCTCTCGATTGTTGCTCCCTTTCTATTGCTATCCTTCACTTGTGCTGAGTAGAATCTTTACTTCTGCATCCAACTCCCTAAAACCAAAGTTGCCCAAAAGAGTCCACCATATCTACCTATTAGCATTATTGCTACTCCTTGCATGTTTATTATGCTCTGTTTTCTTCCAATAAGAATGTTTGCTTGTTATGAGAAAATTAGTTAGTAAAGCTCTCACAAACTTGACGGCACACTTTACTTTCTTGCACTTAATAAACTTGAACCACTGTGCCCATCTATGTTGCGTATATGCTTGCGCTTTATAAGTTGTGAATTAGCAGAACCATGTTACCATGGGGTACGCTTTCAACATTGCACTTTATTTAGTTGATATCATGTTCTTTTGCTTATATATCCTGGCGGTGTGAAATAATAGGGGAGCTTGTAAGCGCATGGAGTTTTTATATGTGTTCAAGAAACGCCTGGGCCACTAGCCTAAGACATGCCTAATCATGGTGGAAACTTGCAGCATAACCATACTGAGCAATCTGTGAGGCATCCATAATAAAAACCTATGCAAATAGCAAATAAAAAGATTGTTGAGATGCTCATTGTCTGCTTGCCTTGTCATTTTGATATGGGAATGCTTCCGTATCATCGGGCAAGGGGTACCCCGTTGGCGGTTCTCTATGATACACATATACTTACAATGACAAGAACTTACTCGTGACTAAAGTTGAGTAGCATGAGGTTCGGTACTCGTAAGCAAGGGGCATGAGATTTTCAACTTATAACTTGTCAAGCATATCCTCATATTTGTTCACTTTAACCTTAATCACCTAAAGATGCTTATGATAGGGGCAATGAGAGCTCAAAGCTAATGAGTACCATACTTTCAGCATTTGGAAGCCTTCCAAACTTTTAAATCTTGTTCTTTCACATTTATGTTGAGTCATCATTTATTCTTTGAGCACCTTCCTGAGAGCATAGCTGTCATTCTTAGTGTAATGTGCTTGTCCCAAAACACGGTTAATTATGACATAACTTTGACACTTGTATCTTTGATATTTTTATTTCTAGTCTTCACATGAAATTCAGAGGTGCCTTGGCATTCTTGCTCTACAATCAAAGGCAAGCGAGATACCACTCTATCATACCTTTTTATGAGCATTGCAATGTCGCTTATGTTTATGTTTCATGCTACTTATTATTTATTAGTTGGAATCTCTTCATAGATTGCAATGACTATTGAGTAAACTTATTTGCATATTCTTTATTATGAATTGCCTAAGTATTTGATCATATGCTGAGAATATATACATCTTATGAAGCAAATGTGTTCGCGAAAGTTTCTTTTATCACACCCAGTTTTCAACTGAATTGCTTGAGGACAAGCAATAAGATAAGCTTGGGGGGAGTTGATACGTCCAAAACGTATCTACTTTCTCAAACAATTTTGCTATTGTTTCTCTTCTAAACTTGTGTGATTTGGATACAACTAACACGGACTGGCGTTGTTTTCAGCAGAATTACCTTGGTGTCTAGTTTTTGTGCAGAAAATCAACTATCAGGAAAAATCCCGCAAAATATGCCAAAAATCCTATTTCACCAGAAGACTCACGGAGCCAGAAGACGAGAAGGAGGAGGGCCACAAGGGGCCCACACCCCTGGCCGCGCAGGCCAGCCCAGGCGACGCATAGGAGGGGTGTGGCCTCCTCGGGCACACCCTCGGCCTTCCTCTTCTCCTATAAGATGCCTCTTGACCTAAAAACCCAGGGGTTCGACGTTTTTTCCAGAAAGAGTTCCGCTGCGCCGCCACCACCAGATACCGCGATTCGGAACCAGAAACTCCGTTCTGGCACCCTGTCAGGACAGGGAATTGGAGGAGATCATCGCCATCATCCCCACCATGGCTTCTCCATCAACCATCCATGATTCCCCCATCCATGAGTGAGTAATCCTCCGCTGTAGGCTATGGTGATGGTAGGGATTAGATGAGATCATTCATGTAATGGCATCGGATTGTTAGGGCATGGTGCCTAGTATCTATTATTAGTGCTTTTTGACTTTGTTGCAACTTGTTATGCTTAATGCTTGTCACTACGGCCCGAGTGCCATGATTTTAGATCTGAACATGTTATTGATTCATGATTATTGTATTGTTTATGATCTTACCTGCAAGTTGTATACACATATTGTTGTCCGGAACCAAAGGCCCCAAAGTGACAATAATCAGGATAACCGGAGGGAATGGCTTTGATGTGAGGATCACATGTGTTCATGGAGTGTTAATGCTTTGCTCCGGTGCTCTATTAAAAGGAGCACCTTAATTGCCAGTAGTTCCCTTGAGGTCCCGCTGCAAACGGACTGGTAGGACAAAAGATGTTGTGCAAGTTCTCATTACGAGCATGTATGACTATATATGGAACACATGCCTATGATTATTTAGTACTTGGATGCTTTATCTTATTTATCTGCAAATGCCCTATGTCTTGATTGCTATATGAATTGTCTTGTCCATGCAACGCTCATCCATCCATCCCTATGCCTACCGCGCTTTAATCCTACTGTTTACTACAATTGTTACTACTGTCTTTACGTTTACTACTGCTATCACTTTGCTATTGCTACTACAAAACTGTTGCTACTGATAAACTGCTGTGAGCAAGACTGTTTCCAGGTGCAGCTAAATTGACAACTCAGTTGTTAAGGCTTATAAATATTCTTTGGCTCCCCTTGTGTTGAATAATTAAATTGGGTTTTACTTCCATCGAAGACTGTTGCGATCCCCTATACTTGTGGGTCATCAATGACATACCTACAAACTACTAAGGAAATAATGGTGAACTAAAGTTATGAGAAATCCTAAATATAAAATTCACTTAAGATTAGAAAGAAATTTATTGTTGAATCTTAACAAGTAATGAGTTACTTGAATTATCCAAAACAACTTCAAAGTCATGAAGGAAAGGTGAATGACAAAGGCGCATTTTTTCATGAATAATGTATTAGACAAATTCAAATGAATTTGATTCAAATGTGCTAAAAGTCTAGTGGATTTAAAAATAGTAAGGTACTAACATCTCGTAATAAAACTCTCAAGTTTGATATTTGATCAAAGGATTTTGATGTCAATCAAAATAGTGAGTGAATATGCAATTTGCATGAAATTGAGTGGGAGCTATAAAAGTCTTCCTAAAACAATATGTGAATGACATATTTTTGAGTGGGAGCAACATAAGTCTTGAAATCAAGTATGTTGGGAACATATTTTGAGTGGGAGCTTAAAAGAGTGATTCTTAAGTGTGTATACGAGACATTAACAATAAAAGCGCAAGTACCAATAAATAGTGATTTATAGGGATTAGAAGTTGATAGTAAATATATTACAATATTATGTAGTATTCCTAAAAGGGATTCTGAAAAGAGTTTTGGAATAGGAATTGAGTCAGGACTAGTCCTTTATCAATTCAAATTAGGAATAGCATTAAGTTAAACAACGATGGTTGAAAGAAAGAAAAGTATGATCATCATTCACTATGTTAAAGACATAGGTTCTGTCTTGAAAAACCATGATGGCAACTTAACATAATATATGATCCAAGTAGGGACGTTTGAAAAGTGATTGAACACGAATCACGGAACGTTGATCTAAGTTTGTCCATAGTGTCTAATTGAGAACTATAGACATGTTTCCAAATCCATGAAGGATGACGTATCTTAAAAGCATAAAGGGTTATGTTGTAAGAAGATTGGAAATTCCTATATCGATAATACTGACTAAAGTCAAGTAGGAAGAGAGGTGAACAAAACATTGAAAGTTGAACACGGTGCACTAGTGTTTCGATAATTACATTTACAATAATAGATAAGGGTACCATCTAAAGTGATATATACTATCATGGCAGGACTAGTTCGTCTTTAACATAGAATGATATGTCCCAAGGCACATTTCCCATGAGAAATCACGTGAGGTTGATCTAAAGTCACTGTAGGCTCCTGGAAACCGACCTCGGTCTGCTGCCATAACTACGATGCATACACAAAGAAGTTATCATGTGATGATAAAGTATTTATGTCAATCAAGGTGACATTAGTAAGTTGCAAAGGAATTGGGACTATAAAGTATAGGCCCAAGACTCAACCTCTTCCATGAGCAAGCATGTTCAAGGTATCGGGATACATGGTGCCAATGATTAAGAACAAATGTAGCTAGTTTATTTGTACTCTAGTGCAAGTGGGAGACTGTTGGAAATATACCGTAGAGACAAATAATAATAAGGATTATTATCATATTTCATAAAGTTTATGATTAAGTTTTATATCATGCTATAACTGTATTGAAAGGAAACATCAATACATGTGTGATATAGAAACAACCAGGGGTTCCCGGTGAAACTCTAGTCACTGGTTCATGGGTCAACATATGATCAAGGTTTCCTGATCATGTGGCATTTATGCCAGTTGGAAATGGAGTCTGATACATAACAAATGTATCTATAATTTTTGATGTTCCATGCTTGGTTTTATCCACTTTCTTGTGTTTTGTCCACACTTTGGAGTATTTTTCATATGATTTCTTGGACTAACCTATTAACAAGAGCCACAGTGCCAGCTGCCTGTTTTCTGCTGTTTTGGGTTTTAGGAAAGTCAGAAAATAAATATTCTCGAAATTGGACGGGACAAAAGCCAAAGTGCCTATTTTTCCGGAAGTCATGAGATGCCAGAATACGAGACAAAGAGGGGACAGGGGGCCACCACACCACCTGACCGTGCGACCCAGCCTGGCCCGCGCCAGGGGGTGGTCTGACCGCCTCCGGCACCCCCTCGGCCTCTCATTCCGCCTATAAGATGCCCTCGGGACAAAAACCCTAAGTACCCGATCAAAAATCCACGAAAGAGTCTGTAGCCGCCGTCATCTCCATCCCTAGATCGGGAGGGATCTAAAGCTCTTCCCGGCACCCTGCCGGAGAGGGGAATTCACCCTAGAGGCCTTCTTCATCACCATGCAAGCCTCCGGTGTGATGCGTGAGTAGTTCATCCTTGGACTACGGATCCATGTAGTAGCTAGATGGCTGGTTCTCCTCCTTTGTGCTTTCATGTCTAGATCTTGTGAGCTCCGTTCATGATCAAGATCATCTATTTGTAATTCTACATGTTGTGTTTGCGGGGATCCGATGGATATTGAGATGCTATTTCAGATTGATTATTGATTCTATCATGTCTTTGTTATTTGTGATCTTGCATGCTTTCCGTTGTTAGTAGCTATCTTGGCCAAGTAGATGCTAGCAACTCCAAGAGTTAGTATTTATGCTCGATAGTGGGTTCATGCGTCTACTAATCTGGGGAAGTGACAGAAATCTCTAAGGTACTAGATGTGCTGTTGCTACTAGGGAGAAAACAACAATCCTTTGTTCATAGAACAGTCGTATTGTTTACATTACACACAATTCGTAAAGCAATAATCTGTTGCTTGCAACTTAATACTGGAGGGGGTCCGGATAATAACCTGAAGGTGGATTATTAGTCATAGATGCAGTTGGATGGCGGTCTATGTATAATGTTGTAATGCCCAATCAAGATCCAAAGGAGTCAAGATGATTAGTATATGGATGTATTGCTTTCTCGATGTTTGTCAATTGCCCCGCTGTAATTTGTTCACCCAACATGTTATCTATCAAGGAGAGCCACCTCTAGTGAACTATGGATCCCGGTCCTTTTATTTACATACAATCTATAAATTGTTTACTGCTTTGTGTTTACTTTCTGCAAACTATTACTTCTTTCCATTCGATATGTTTAATCCTTTGTTTTCAGCAAAACACGGTGAGATTTACAACCTCATCGTAAGTTGGGGATAGAGTTCTGTGGTTGTGTTGTGCAGGTCTCCACGTTGCTACTAGCACTGGTAGTGCACCCTGCCAAGGCTCAGCTAGCAACACCTTTGGGGTGTTTCCTTGCTCCTACTAGTTCGATTAAACCTTGGTTTCATAACTGAGGGAAACTTGCTGCTGTGCTCATCATACCTTCCTCTTGGGGTTCCCAACAAGCTCTACATCAATAACGAGCCATCAAGCATTTTTCTGGCGCCGTTGCCGGGGAGTCAAGGACATCTTCACAAGGGGAGTCCCTCATAACCAATCTCTTTACTTTTTTATTTTTGTTTTGCTTAGTTTCTTTTTGTTTTGTTTGCTTATTTCTTTATCAAAATAAAAAAAATAGTTTTACTAGTTTGCTTTCTTATTTGAAAACCCCAAAAAAAATGACTACTCTTGAAAACACTAAGTTGTGTGACTTCACTAGCACCAACAACAATGATTTTATGAGCACACCTATTGCTCCACCTGTGCCTGAGGATACTTTCTTTGAGATAAAACGTGCTTTACTCAATCTTGTTATGAGAGAACAATTTTCTGGTATTGGTAATGAAGATGCTGCTGCCCATCTAAATAACTTTGTTGAACTTTGTGAGATGCAAAAGCATAGGGATGGAGATGGTGATATTATTAAGCTGAAATTGTTTCCTTTCTCTTTGAGAGGAAAAGCTAAAGAGTGGTTGAATTCCTTAACTAGGAATAGTATTGATTCTTGGACTAAATGCAAAGATGCTTTCATTGGAAAATACTATCCTCCTGCTAAGATTATATCTATGAGAAGTGAAATAATGAAGTTTAAACAATCTAATAATGAGCATGTTGCTCAAGCTTGGGAAAGAATGAAATCTTTGGTAAAGAATTGTCCCACTCATGGACTGACTGCTTGGATGATCATCCAAACTTTTTATGCAGGATTGAACTATTCTTCAAGGAACCTTGTTGGATTCTGCTGCTGGAGGTACCTTTATGACCATCACTTTGGGTGCTGCAACAAAACTTTTGGATAATATGATGGTTAATTATTCTGAATGGCATACTGAGAGAGCTCCACAAGGTTGGAAGGTAAATTATGTTGAGGAAACCTCCTCCTTGAGTGATAATATTGATATTATTTTGTCTATGCTTGTTAATGGAAAAGACCATATTGATCCAAATAATTTTCCCTTAGCCTCTTTGGTTGCTCAAGAAGAGCAAGTTGACGTGAACTTCATAAGAAATAATAATTTTGGCAATAATGCTTATAGGAGTAATTTTGGAAACAACAATTATAAGCCATATCCTCCTAACAATGGTAATGCTTATGGAAGTTCTTACAACAATAATAGGAGTGTTCCCTCTGAACTTGAAGTTATGCTTAAAGACTTTATTAGTAAACAAACTGCTTTCGATAAAACTATTGAGGAAAAACTCTTTAATGCTGAAAGAAATATAGCATCTTTGGCTGAAACTCAATCTTCTTTGAATAAAATGGCTGGTAAACCTGAAACTAATGATAATCCCTTTGCAGGTACTAATGCTATACAAGTACGAATTGATGAAAATGTTAGACTATTAGCTGAATTACATGCTAAGTGGGAAAGAGAAGATGAAATTGCTAGAAACATTAGTGTTTCTACTATCACCACCACTAGTGTTGAGGCTAGTAATAGTTCTACTACTTTAGATGATAAATTTGATTTTGATCTTGATGGTTGCAACATCTCTGAAGTTATTAAGTTCCTACAAAAGCTAGCTAAAAGTCCTAATTCTAGTGCTATGAACATGGCCTTTACAAAACACATTACTGATGCTCTCATAAAGATTAAAGAAGAAAAGATGAAACATAAAGCTTCTATTCCTATAAAACAAGAAGATGGTTGGGAACCCATCATTAATATGAAAGTGAATGACTTTGATTTCAAAGCTTCATGTGATCTTGATAGTAGTGTTTCTATTATGCCTAGAAGGATTTATGATATGCTTGATTTGCCTCCACTTGAAGATTGTTATTTGAATGTCCCACTTGATGATAATTCTAAAAAAAACTCATGGGGAGTCTTAATGATGTTATTATTATGGTTAACAATGCCTATGTCCCAGTTGATTTCTATGTTTTGGATGTTGAATGTAATGCTTCTTGTCCTATTACTTTGGGAAGACCTTCTCTTAGAACTGTTGGTGCCATTATTGATATGAAAGAAGGCACCATTAAATATCAACTCCCACTCAAGAAAGGTATAGAACACTTCCATAAGAAGAGAGATAAGATTTCTTTTGTTTCTCCTATGAAAACAAAATTTGGTCTTAATGCTTCTTCATTTGAGAACACTTGATTCTTTTTCTTGCTTCTTATGCCTAATTTAAAGGCGTTAAAGAAAAGTACTTATTGGGAGATAACCCAAAAGTTTTCGATGAGTCTTGAAGTTATTACTTCAGTAATAACCGTTCCTTATCCTTTTTATTTTCTTTTTGTGCCAAGAGTAACCTCTAATGAGAGAGAAGTAATGATTGGGAAAGTTGCTGTCCTGAAACAGATTTCTGTACTTCACCGTAAAAATTCGAGTAAAATATCTGAACGTTTTTTTGAGGCGTGAAATTTTTGTGCTTCTGCCCCAGGTTGTTATCTAACTTTCATTAGTTCAACACCTTTTGATTTGAGCAACAGAAGGTCTTCGAAAAAATTCGTCTTTACCTACTGGTCTGTTTTGACAGATTTCTGCCATTTTCTGCATTTGCTTCTTGTTGGTTCCTTTTTGAGTTCTTTTGGGGAATTGAGATTTTTGAGCGAAGTGCTACAGTAGCTAGTGTTCTAATGGAAGTTTATTGGTGTTAGAACTGAACCTTAAGAACTTTTTCTCGATTACACTAATGTTGCTAATAAAGATTATGTGAAGTTTTGTATGAAGGAAAAATTTCAGGTGTATGGAAGGAATGAGTAATGAGATGAAGGATGGACTAAAGCTCAAGCTTGGGGATGCCAAGCGTGTCACCCCAAGAAATATCCAAGAATTACAAGCGTCAAAGCTTGGGGATTCCCAAGGCATTCCCTTCTTGATCAATAAAACTCCCAGGTTTCTTCCAAACGCTTCATTTTTATTGTTTCATGCACAGTTGTGTTGTTCTTGGAGCGTCTTCTTTTTCGTTTTTGTTTTGGTTTTTCGTTTGCTTGGTTTGCTTAGTTTTCTGAATAAATTGGTTGGACCCCCTCTTCAATACATTGGTTTTCAAATAGTTTGGTTGGGTTTGGAAAAGACTAGGAAAGTTCATGCTTATGTGGTAAAAAGAGCTCGTTTGTGACTGTGACCTATGCTTTGTCATGCCATGCTTGATATTGTTTTGGCTTTATGCTTAGTATTCTTTGCTGTAGCATGACTTGTCATAAACAATTGATATTGCTTAATGTGCCTTGGATGAATCATGCGTTGTTTTAGCATATTAAAGCATAGTATAGTGGTATTCTCCTTTGATGCTTTATTTGGGTTGACTTGGCACATGCTCACACCATGTTATAACTATCCAAAGTCACCATAGCCTTTATGATCCTTTAGTTTTCAACTTTTAGTATCACTTTATGCTTTGATCAATGATGTTTTGTCACTCTGCATGATTATGGCCATTATTGCTCTCTTAGTTTGTCGCTCCTAGTCTTTTGCTAGCCTCGACAACCAAGTATGAGTTCTACTCATGCATCCAACTCCCTAAACCAAGTTATTCCAAAGAGTCGACCATACCTACCTACTAGCTTATGCTATTCCAAGTATATTCATGCTTTTGTTTACCTTCCAAATTAAACTTGTTATGAGAAAACTAGTGATTAAAGCTCTCACGAACTTGATGGCACACTTTACTTTTTTTGCATCTAATAAACTTGAACCATTGGGTCCTTCTTTGTTGCGTATATGCTTGCGCTTTATAAGTTGAAATTAGTGGAACCATGTATCATGGGGAACTCTTTCAACATTGCACTTGTACTTTGTACCCCGTTGATATCATGTTATTTTGCTTACGGATCCCGGCGGTGTGAAATAAAAGTGGAACTTGTAAGATCATGGAGTTTGTATGTGTGTTAGAGAAATGCCTGGGCCGCTAGCCTAAGCCATGCCTAATCATGGTGGAAACTTGCAGCATCACCATAATGAGCACTTTATGAAGCATCCTCAATAAAAACCTATGCAAATAGCAAATAAAAAGATCGCTAAGATGCTCATTGTCTGCTTGCCTTGTCATTTTGATTATGGGATAGCTCCTGTATCATGTGCAAGGGGTACCCCGTTGGCGGTTCTTTATGATACACATGTACTTACAATGACAAGAGCTTACTCGTGACTAAAGTTGAGTGGCATGAGGATCGGTCTTTGTAAGTAAGGGGCATGAGATTTCGGTTTATAACTTTTCAAGCACATCCTATTAGTTGTGTCACTTTAACCTTAATCACCTTAAAGATGCTTATGATAGGGGCAATGAGAGCTGAAAGCTATAAGTACCATAATTTTTGGAAGCTCTTTATGAGACTTGAATCCCTACTTCCTTCTATTAAGGCCTTTCTTCCACCATTATATTGAGTCTCCACCTTCTACCTTTATGCACCTACTTTGAGAGCATAGTGGCCATTCTTAGTTCTATGTGCATTGTCCCAAGACTAGTTGATTGATGCATAGCTTGATATTGCTTGTTTTAAACTATTTGTATCTAGTCACTCTTATGAACTTTGAAGGTGTCCTATGCATTTATATTTGCTACTCTATGAGGGACAAGCTGAATACTATTATGCTATGTTTTCTTTATGTGAAACAAATAAACGTCTTGCAAAGCATTGTTATTCATGAATCTTTTGTTTGTGGCTTTTCATGTTGCATCATAGTTTCTTTGTCTTATTGCTAGAACTTTGTCTTTCATGTTATGATTCAAGTACTATGATCCCATCTTTGAATGTTTTACAAATACTTTGATCAAGTCTTTGATGGTGCATGTCACCTCAAAAATTATTCTTTCTTTTTATCACTTACCTACTCGAGGACGAGCAGGAGTTAAGCTTGGGGATGTTGATACATTGCAAATGTATCTATAATTTTTGATGTTCCATGCTTGGTTTTATCCACTTTCTTGTGTTTTGTCCACACTTTGGAGTACTTTTCATATGATTTCTTTGACTAACCTAGTAACAAGAGCCACAGTGCCAGCTGCCTGTTTTCTTCTGTTTTGGGTTCCACGAAAGTCAGAAAATGAATATTCTCGGAATTGGACGAGACAAAAGCCAAAGTGCCTATTTTTCTGGAAGTCATCAGATGCCAGAATACGAGACGGAGAGGGGCCAGGGGGCCACCACACCACCTGGCCACACGGCCCAGCCTGGACCATGCCAGGGGTGGTCTGGCCGCCTTCGGCACCCCTCGGCCTCCCCTTCTGCCTATAAGATGCCCTCGGGACGAAAAACCTAAGTACTCGATCAAAAATCCATGAAAGACCCTGTAGCCGCCGTCACCTCCATCCCTAGATCGGGAGGGATCTGAAGCTCTTTCCGGTACCCTGTCGGAGAGGGGAATTCACCCTGGAGGCCTTCTTCATCACCATGCAAGCCTCCGATGTGATGCGTGAGTAGTTCATCCTTGGACTACGGATCCATGTAGTATCTAGATGGCTGGTTCTCCTCCTTTGTGCTTTCATGTCTAGATCTTGTGAGCTCCGTTCATGATCAAGATCATCTATTTGTAATTCTGCATGTTGTGTTTGCGGGGATCCGATGGATATTGAGATGCTATTTCAGATTGATTATTGATTCTATCATGTCTTTGTTATTTGTGATCTTGCATGCTTTCCGTTGTTAGTAGCTATATTAGCCATGTAGATGCTAGCAACTCCAAGAGTTAGTATTTATGCTCGATAGTGGGTTCATGCCTCTGGTAATCTGGGGAAGTGATAGAAATCTCTAAGGTACTAGATGTGTTGTTGCTACTAGGGAGAAAACAACAATCCTTTGTTCATAGAACAATCGTATTGTTTACATTACATGCAATTCGTAAAGCAATAATCTGTTGCTTGCAACTTAATACTGGAGGGGGTTCGGATGATAACCTGAAGGTGGACTATTAGTCATAGATGCAATTGGATGGCGGTCTATGTATAATGTTGTAATGCCCAATCAAGTTCCAAAGGAGTCAAGATGATTAGTATATGCATGTATTGCTTTGTCGATGTTTGTCAATTGCCCTGCTGTAATTTGTTCACCCAGCATGTTATCTATCAAGGAGAGCCACCTCTAGTGAACTATGGATCCCGGTACTTTTCTTTACATACAATCTATAAACTGTTTACTGCTTTGTGTTTACTTTCTGCAAACTATTACTTCTTTCCATTCGATATGTTTAATCCTTTGTTTTCAGCAAAACACGATGAGATTGACAACCTCATCGCAAGTTGGGGACAGAGTTGTGTGCTTGTGTTGTGCAGGTCTGCACATTGCTACTAGCACCAGTAATGCGCCCTGCCAAGGCTCAGCTAGGAACACCTTTGGGATGTTTCCTTGCCCCTACTGGTTCGATTAAACCTTGGTTTCATAACCGAGGGAAACTTGCTGCTGTGCTCATCATACCTTCCTCTTGGGGTTCCCAACGAGCTCTACATCAATCACGAGCCATCAAAGACACATCGTTGTGAGAATGAGATGATGAACTAATACCCAACCTAAACATTGTGACCCAATCATGTCACAAAGTTCAAGTTATGATGATTAGAATAGACCTAGTGGATTATTTCTTAGACCGTGAGGCTATATCAATCACTATCTCCCGAGGGTACTTTGATAGCATCAAATTTCACACGGTTAAACGGTGATCATAAAGGTGTGTTCAGGTATTCGGAGGTATAGTAGAGGCATTATACGTCAAGAGCGGGATTTATCCATACGCGTGACAGAAAGATACTCGAGGGCCTACTCGGAGAAGTTGTATCCAATAGCTGCGCAACGTGTAATTTGATCACAGGGATATCGCTTGTTGGAATGAGTCAAGTAGCATTTGTCGGTAACAAGATTGAACCCGACATGGTGAAGTCATTGATCAGATCTCGGACAATGCAAGTATCGAGAGACAAAAGGAATATGACACGACGTTCATGGTTCAAACGACGAAAGATTTCGTGGAATGCACAGGGGTCACATGGCCATCCAGGTCCCTCTATTGATCATTGGTCCGGGAGTGTCCCGACCATGTCTGGAGTGTTCCCGAACAATGGGGTATCATGCTTAAGGTCTTGGTGATGCTTATAGAGTGTTTATAGGATCGGTAGAATCACCGAAGAAAGAGAAGAGAGAAAACCAGAAGGGTTTTGGTAAGTTCGGAGGATGTCCAGAGTGGAGGTGGAAGGTGTTTCATAGCCACGGAGATTGAATAATACATGAATGAATGTTAAATATTGATTTAATCATTTATTCATAATTATTTAATAAAAGAGGAAATCAACTAAATGGTCAAGAGGCTTAATGGGCCAAATCCCGAAGGGGAAAGGGCCCAAGAGGGGGCCGCACCCCTAGGAGGGGCCAAGGGGGTGGTCGACGCCCCTAGTAGGTCAGCCCCCATGTGGGCCCATGGTGGGGTGGCCGGCGGCGCCTCCCCCCACCTCCTCCCTTCTTTAGTCCCACCCCAGGACTTTGGGGGAGGGAGTACCTCCCCTTCCCCCTATATATAGTGGGGTATTTTGACCAAATAAATACAACCAATATTCAATAAAGGTTTCCTCACTTTTGGGGATACCTCCAATTGATCTCTCTCTCTCTCTCTCTCTCTCTCTCTCTCCTGTGACCGTGGTCCCATGTTCGGACTGTGCGAACAAGAGACATCTTCACTGCGGAGCGCCGTCGCGCTGCGGGATTCGGATCCAGGAGATCTAGTTCTGCAACTGTTGCTGGATCAAGGAAGCGGGAGTCATCGCCAGGCACCGGATGCATGTAACTCCTTGAGAGGTGCAACATTTAGGCACTAGAAGTCATTGGAGCCACAGGAGCGCGATGACTTCATCATGACCTTGAGGTCCGCTTCGGCTCGTCTACATCAACCACGCTCTCCTGAGCATTGACAACGCTTTTTGGTCTTCAAGGGTAAGTTCACGAAAAGCCCCTCCGGTTATTGCACTACTAATAGATAGGTCCTAGCAAAAAAGGGGGTTTAGGGGCGTAGGGTAAAATTTATTGTTTTCATACACGAACCCCTACAGTTCAACCCTCCCTTCTGTTACTGGTGACTGGATTGGGGAAGTGGGAGTCATCCCTAGGCACCGGGTGCATGTAACTCCCTGTGTGGTGCAACATTTTAGGCACTAGAAGTCATTGGACCCATAGGAGCGCGAGGACTTCATCACGACCTTGAGGTTGGCTTCGACTCGTCTACATCAACTCTCCCGAGCATTGACAATGCTTTTCGGTCTTCAAGGGTAAGTTCGCAAAAAGCCCCTCCTGTTACTGCATTACTAATAGATAGGTCCTGGCAACAAAGGGGGTTCAGGGGCGTAGGGTAAAATTTATTGTTTTCATACGCGAAGTGCTACAGTTCAACCCTCCCTTCCATTACTGCTGACTGATACGTCCAAAACATATCTACTTTCCTGAACACTTTTGCTATTGTTTTTCCTCTAAACTTGTGTGATTTGGATACAACTAACATGGAGTGACGCTGTTTTTAGCAGAATTACCTTGGTGTCTAGTTTTTGTGCAGAAAATTAACTATCAGGAAAAATCCCGGAAAATATGCCAAAAATCCTATTTCACCAGAAGAATCATGGAGCCAGAAGACGAGACGGAGTAGGGCCACTAGGGGCCCACACCACCTGGCTACGTGGGCTAGGCCAGGCCGCGCCTGGGGGTGGTGTGGCCGCCTTGGCTGCCCCCTCGGCCTCCCTCTTTGACTATAAGTTGCCTCTTGAGCTAAAAACCAAGGGGGGTTCGACGTTTTTCTAGAGAGAGTTCCGCTTCACCGACACCACCAAATTCCGCAAATCAGCACCAAAAACTCCGTTCTGGCACCCTGTCGGGACGGGGACTTGGTGGAGATCATTGCCACCATCGCTTCTCCATCGATCATCCATGTTTCCCCCATCTATGAGTGAGTCATCCCCCGCTGTAGGCTATGGGGATGGTAGGGATTGGATGAGATTGTTGATGTAATGGCATCGGATTGTTAGGGCATGGTGCCTAGTGTTTATTATTAGTGCTTTTTGACTTTGTTGCAACTTGTTATGCTTAATGCTTGTCACTAGGGCCCGAGTGCCATGATTTCAGACCTGAACATGTTATTGAATCATTATGATAGTATTGTTTATGGTCTTACCTGCAAGTTGTATACACACGTTATTATCCAGAACCAAAGAACCGGAAGTGATAGCAATCAGGATAACCGGAGGGAATTGCTTTGATGTGAGGATCACATGTGTTCGTAGAGTGTTAATGCTTTGCTCCATTGCTCTATTAAAAGGAGCACCTTAATTGCCAGTAGTTCAAAAATCCGCTGCAAACGGGCTGGCAGGACAAAAGATGTTGTGCAAGTTCTCATTGCGAGCATGTATGACTATATATGGAACACATGCCTATGATTATCTAGTACTTGGATGCTTTATCTTATTTATCTGCAATTGTCCTATGTCTTGATTGCTGATACGTTGCTAACGTATCTATAATTTTTGATGTTCCATGCTTGGTTTTTATCTACTTTCTTATGTTTTGTCCACACTTTGGAGTATTTTTATACACTTTCTTGGTCTAACCTATTAACAAGATGCCACAGTGCCAGTTGCCTGTTTTCTTCTGTTTTTGGTTCCAGAAAAGTCAGAAAATGAATATTCTCAGAATTGGACGGGACAAAAGCCACCACCGAAGTTCCACCGCCACCGAAGGGGAGATTCGAGGGACAGAAAGTCTCTGTTCTGGCACCCTACCGGGATGGGGAAGTGCCCCTGGAGCCATTTCCATCGATCTCCACCACCATCTCCATCACCGTTGCTGATTCCCATGATGAGGAGGGAGTA
This sequence comes from Avena sativa, assembly GCA_916181665.1. NCBI lineage: Eukaryota > Viridiplantae > Streptophyta > Magnoliopsida > Poales > Poaceae > Avena > Avena sativa. Next base: position 73,494,470 of record OV702291.1, on the reverse strand, counting down.
GTTCTTCCTCGAAGCTAAGGGTTCTACCGGTAGCTATGTGTTCATCTCTCTCTCTATGCATGATCATATTGTGATCATGAGCTTTGTAATCAAGTAGATCTACCTTCCTACTCAAGTGCTTTAATAGATATCTGCTCTCCACATGTGTGTGAAGCTGACAATGTGCACACCATGGTGGCACTTAGGCTAGAGATTACAAATACTTGTTATGAGTTATATTTGGAGTTGGATGTCTTTATAAAATTGTGGTGTTTGTTTGAACCATCTAGTGCTCAAGGTGACAGTGTGGGGTTATCTAGATGGGAAAGGCTTACTTTGAGGTGTGCTGTTATAGCCCTACCATGGATTAGAGTGTCCAACCAGAGAGTAGTTAAGAGTAGTATCATAAGGAGAAGATATTTATATGAGAGTGTTCAATAGTGAAAGTATGATCCCTAGGCCTTGTTTCTAAGCATTGAAACACCGTTTGCAACTAGATCTGTTACATGTTTGCTTGCTTCCATCTTTATTTTAGATTGCCTTTAGTCTCTTCCACGCCATCAAGCTATTTTCTGGCACCGTTACCACTTATAATTATCCATACCACTTGTACTTCACTATCTCTTCGCCGAACTAGTGCACCTATACACATGACAAGTGTATTGGGTGTGTTGGGGACACAAGAGACTTCTTGTGTCATGATTGTAGGGTTGCTTGAGAGGGATACCTTTGACCACTTCCTCCATGAGTTCGATAAACCTTGGGTGATCCACTTAAGGGAAAACTTGCTGCTGTTCGACAAACCTCTGCACTTGGAGGCCCAACAACTGTCTACAAGAATAGAAGTGCGTAGACACCAATTTTTTTTCTAGCGCCGTTGCTGGGGAGGTAAGGTAAAAGGTACTCACATCCTCCAGTGTGAGTGCACGAAGTTATTTCCTTTATATTCTGCAATTTTGTCTTTTTGTTTCTTGTTTTCACTAGTTAGGCTTATTGGAAAACAACAAAAAAATTAGAGAGCTTTTTAGTATTTTTCCTAATGTAGAACACGAATTGTCTGAAAAGAAAATTAAAAAACCCATGGAACTTTCTTTGCATGCTAATAACAATGTTATTATTATGAATCTTTTGAAAACCTTTGTTACTAATGCTATGGAAACGTCTAAGCTTGGGGAAGTTAGTTTTTATGAAAATGATCTTTTTAGTTCCCCAGCTTTAAAGACGAAAATTTGCTCTAATGATACTTTATCTCCCATATGTGGTAATTCTAATAATACTTGTGATATTTTAAATCCACATACTGAAAGCATCCCTTTTAAAATACCTATCAAAATTGTTGAACGTGTTGTGAATAACTGTTATTTTGGAGATGGAGCTGTCCATCCTGGTAATCATTTACTCTTTATACACGAATTATGCAAGATGTTCAAGTGTGAAGGTATTTCAATGAACCAAGTTAAGAGGACGCTATTCCCTTTTTCACTTAAGGGCAAAGCAAGGGAGTGGTATGAGCTACTAGATGATCCTCATCATTTGGAGTGGAAGGAACTTGAATCTCTCTTTTACTCTAAATTTTATCCTCCTCATGAAATTCATAAAGATAGGAATTACATTTATAATTTTCATCCACATGATGGAGAAAGTATTGCCCAAGCATGGGGTAGATTGAAGTCACTAATGCTCAAATGTCCCATTCATGAGCTCCCTAGGAATATTGTTATTAATAATTTCTATGCAAGGCTTTCAGGAAATTACAAGGACTATCTAGATACTTGTTTAGAGGGATCCTTCACAAGTAAGGAGGTCAAAGCTAAGTGGCATCTTCTTGAAACAATTCAAAGCAATACCAAATATTGGGATAACAACAAAGGTAAAGAACCAGGTATAAACTATGGGTATGATTGCATTAAGTCTTTCGCTGAAACTGCCGATTTTCAAGAGCTTAGTACTAAATATAGTCTTGATCCTCAAATTCTTATTGATTGTTTTTGAACCTTTTCTTCTCATATTAATGCTCCTAAAGAAAAATGGGACATGTATCATGAGCCTTTTAAAGACACTTGCATGGAAAATGAAATTGTTATTAATGATAGCAATAAACATGCTCAAACCTCTGAAAGTACTATTTCTTATAAGCATGTTAATTTTTTTGGAATACATAAACCTTGTGAGAATAATCAAATTGAAGAAGAATATTGTATCACCCACACGAATGAAAAAACTAGAACGTGGTATAGGGCTCTAAATGATCTTGGTAAAAATGTTTGTGCCCTTATCCTTTTATCTGTGAACTTTGCTTTAAAGTGGGTCATTTCAATTTTCAATGCTCCGGGCATAATAATATCCCTTCTAATCCAATGACTACTGCAAGTTTGTATTGTGATGACATGATCACTCCTAATCAGCATGATAAACTTACATTATTTTTGGGTTGTGAAGAATTATCAAGAAAAACTTCTTTGGTAGATATCAGTGCTTTTGATATGAATAACATCCTGCATGGTTGTCATCTTTATTGTGTTGATAATTGTCACACAAATACTTACATACAAAATATTATAGAAGATGAGATTTTACCAAAATATGACAGGACTAATATGTGTTTTGATCTTATTAATGAAAAGAAGGAATCCTCCAAAGTTTCTTCTATTGTCTCTAACAATAACCAGGGTATATGGAGAAGCTTCCTTTCAAGCCTCTCCCTCCTAAAGAGAAGAAGCAAAAGAAGAAGAGGAGGAGTAAAAGAAGAGAGGAAACGATATTTTCCCCTAAGCATGTTGCTCCTAGTATAGTTTTTGATGAGTCTGAACTCGATGATGTTCCTATGCTTATTACCTATAGTAGTGATCATGATTGGGAAAAGCACACTATTTTTGATATTGAAAATCTCTTTGGTACCAAGTCTAAAAATGATGATATTAATAATTGCTATACTATTAGTGCTATCCATGATCCTTCCAATGATGATATGTTTACAAATGGACACACTTTGGAAGATAATTATTCTATTGCTTATGATGATACTACACCTCCAATATATGATGATTACAATAATGAATATGATATTTTTATTCCACCTACTATTGAGGAGGAAATTAATTATGACTACAATATGCCTCCTATATTTGATGATTATGGTGATGAGAATAATAATGATAGCTATTTTGTTGAATTTGCTCCCACTACAATTAATAAGAATAACAATGCTTATGTGGAGAATAATAATTATTATATGCATGTGGCTCATGATAAGAATGTTTTATGTGATAGTTATATTGTTAATTTTATTCATGATGCTACTGAAAGTTATTATGAGAGAGGGAAACATGGTTTTATGTATCTCAACAATATTAAGTTTCCCCTCTTTATGTTGAAAGTCTTGAAGTTGCACTTGTTTTGCTTTACTATGCTTGTTGCTTTGTGCTTTTATGACTTGTTTCTTTAGAAGATTTCTATGCATAGGAAGTGGGTTAAACTTAAATGTGCTTTGAAATTGCTTCTTGATGATCTCTTTTACTTCAATTCATATTTCTTATTTGAGCATCTTCTCAAACTATCATGCCTAACTTAAAGGCGTTAAAGAAAAGTACATATTGGGATATAACCCAGAAGTTTTAGTTGAGTCTTGGAAGTAATTACTTCTGTAATAACCGCTCCATATCCTTTTTATTTGCTTTTTATGCCAAGAGTAACCTCTAATGAGAGAGAAGTAATGATTGGGAAAGTTGTTGTCCCGAAATAGATTTCTATGCTTCACCGTAAACATTCGTGTAAAATATATGTATGTTGTTTTGAGGCGTGAATTTTTGTGCTTCTGCCCCAGGTTGTTATCTAACTTTCGTTAGTTAAACACTTTTTGATTTGAGCAACAGAAGGTTTTCTAAAAAAATGGTTTTTACCTGCTAGTCTGTTTTGACAGATTTCTGCCATTATTTGCATTGCCTCTTAATCTCTTTCTCTTTGAGTTCTCTTTGATCATTTGAACTTTTTAAAGGAAGTGCTACAGTAGCTTTTGTTTTAATGGAAGTTTCAATTATGTTGGAACAGAACCAAAAGACTAATTATTTTGAATACACTAATGTTGCTAATGAAGATTGTGTGAAGTTTTTGTATGAAGGAAATTTGCAGGTGTAGGGAAAGAATGATGTAATGAGATGAAGAATGGACTAAAGCTAAAGCTTGGGGATGCTACCCCGTGTCACCCCAAGAAATATCAAAGAAGTACAAGCATCAAAGCTTGGGGTGTAGGGAAAGAATGATGTAATGAGATGAAGAATGGACTAAAGCTAAAGCTTGGGGATGCTACCCCGTGTCACCCCAAGAAATATCAAAGAAGTACAAGCATCAAATCTTGGGGATGCCTAATGCATCCCCTTCTTCATCAATAAAAATTTCAGGTTTCTTCCAAACACTTCATTTTTATTGTTTCATGCACAGTTGTGTTGTTCTTGGAGCGTTTTTTTTCGTTTTGGTTTTGGTTTTTCGTTTTCTTGGTTTTCTTATTTTGCTGAATAAATTGGTTGGACGCCCTCTTTCATACATTGGTTTTCAAATAGTTTGGTTTGGATTGGAAAAGAGTAGGAAAGTTCATGCTTAAGTGGTTAAGAGAGTTTGTTTTTGACTGTGGCCTATGCTTTGTCATGCCATGCTTGATATAGTTTTGATATTATGCTTAGTATTCTTTGTTGTAGCATGACTTGATATAAACAATTGAGATTGCTTAATGTTCCTTGGAAGGATCATGCGTTGTTTTAGCATATTAAAGCATAGTATTGTGGTATTCTCCTTTGATGCTTTATTTGGCTTGACTTGGCACATGCTCACACCATGTATGACTATCCCAAGTCACCATAGCCTTTATGATCCTTTAGTTTTCGACTTGTAATATCACTTTATGCTTTGATTAATTATGTTTTGTTGCTCTGCGTGATTATGGCCATTATTGCTCTCTTAGTTGGTCGCTCCCAGTCTTTTGCTAGCCTCCATAACCAAGTATGAGTTCCACTCATGCATCCAACTCCTAAAACCAAGTTATTCCAAAGAGTCCACCATACCTACCTATTAGCATTTGCTATTCCAAGTATATTTCTATTTTTATCTACCTTCCGAATTAAACTTGTTATGTGAAAATTAGTGATTAAAGCTCTCACGAACATGATGGCACACTTTACTTTTCTTGCCCTTAATAAACTTGAACCATTGTGTCGTCTATGTTGTATATGCTTGCACTTATTTGTTGGGGATTAGCAGAACTATACTGTCATGGGGAACACTTTCAACATTCCACTTGTACTTTGTACCTAGTTGATATCATGCTCTTTTGTCTGTGTGAAATGAAAGGGGAGCTTGTAAGTCCATGGAGTTATGTATATGTGTTAGAGAAACGCCTGGGTCGCCGGTCTAATCCATGTTGTTATGGTGGAAACCTGCAGCGTAACCATAATGAGTTGTTTATGAAGCATTCTTCTTATAAAAAAAGAGTCAGTTATTGAGAAAAAAGAGAAAAAGAAAAGAAAAAAGAGATATGAGAAAAGAGGAAAGAGAGAAGAAAGCACCATTTTCCCATGGTAAATAAGAAGATTGCTGAGATGCTCGTTGTCTGCTTGCCTTGTCATTTTGATATGGGGATTCTTCCTGATGGGTTTGTAGCATGGAAAACAAAAAATTTCTACCGCAAGAACGAACAAAACCCAGATCTAATCTAGATAAAAGCCAAGATCTAATCTATTAGACATGTGCAACGAGATAGATCTGTACTAACCCTCGTAGATCCGAAAGCGTTACGAGATTAGATCTCGGGGTTGATGTAGTCGATCACTTGCCGATCTCAAGATCATGTGGACGATCCTTCCGGCGCCGCGTTCCGGCAGTGCTTCCGCAGTCGGTCACATGTGCGGAGTCGAAGCAGACCTTCCTCTCCCCATTCCAGCGAGCAACGGATGTTGTAGATCTTCTCCACGGAATCCCAGCAGCACGACGGTGTGGTGGTGGTGGTGGTGGAGTAGAGATTTCTGCAGGGCTTTGCCTAAGCCGGAGCAGAGCGAAGGAGGAGGAGAGAGGCGGCGGCTAGGGTTTGTTATGGTAGAGTGCTAGGGGGTGGCGCCCCCTCCCCTCTATTTAAAGGAGGGAGGCGCCATGGGAGGGGGAGTCCTAGTAGGACTCCCCTCCCTCCTTGGCCGGCGGATTGGGAGGGGGGGAGGAATCCTCCTCCCCCACGAATCCGTGTCTTGTCCCACAAAGACTCCTTGATCCTTTCTTGGTTTTCAAGCAAACTCCAAGAAATCTTCTAGAACCTTCCAGAACATTCTGAAACCTTCTAGAATCTCCATACAAACACTCCGGAACATTTCCTAACTTAGAAAATGATCCCCAATATATGAATCTTATTCTCCGGACAATTCCGGATCTCCTCGTGATGTCCCGGATCCAATCCGAGACTCCGAACAACATTCGGTCTCCAACGCACATTCCATATCTACTTAAAACAACTTCGAACCTTAAGTGTGTCACCCTAAGGTTCGTGAACATGTAGACATGATGGAGACACATCTCCGATCAATAACCATTAGCGGGATCTGGAGAGCCATAACAGCTCCCACATACTCAACGATGACTTTGTGATCGATAGAACCATTTAACATACGAAACCAATTCCCTTTGTCACGCGATACTCTACTTATCCGAGGTTTGATCGTCAGTATCTCCATACCTAGTTCTACCTTGTTACTGATAAGTACTCTTTACTCGTTCCATGTTATGTCATCCCTTGTGACCTAGTCACATGCTTGCAAGCTAACTAGATGACATTCCATCGAGAGGGCCCAGAGCATATCTATCCGTCATATGGATGGACAAATCCCAATCTTGGTCCATGCGCTTCAACACATACTTTTAGAATACCCAATGACACCTTTATAACCACCTAGTTACGAAGCGGTGTTTGATGTCATCAAAGTACCCATCCGGTGATGGTGATTAACATAACCTCATGGTCGAAGGATTAGGTTACTATGCATTTGAAAGCTTATAGCAATACGAACTTAATGACTTGATCTTATGCTATGCTTACTATGGGTGTGTGTCCATCACATCATTCTCCTAATGATATGATCTTGTTATTAACGACATCCAATGTCCATGATCAGGAAACCATGATCATCCATTAATCAACAAGCTAGTTTAACAAGAGGCTTACTAGGGACTCTTTTATGTTTACAAAAAACACAAGTATTAATGTTTCCGGTTAATATAATTATAGCATGGGATGTAAACATTTATCATAAACATAAAGATATAATAATAACCGCTTTATTATTGCCTCTTGGGCATATCTCCAACAGTCTCCCACTTGCACTAGAGTCAATAATCTAGTTAAAAACTTGTGCATTCAACACCTATGGCTTTCTAGTGTTGTATAGACACTATTGCTAGTGGTAAACATAATCTTCGGATCTGACACTTCCAGGTCCGTGTGTATTTGCATGTCCTTGCGTCTCTACGCATTACTCATTCTCCAATGAGATGGCACTGTATAAATTTGGTCCTTTGGTGAGACCTTTAGTTCCTTGGGATTAAATCATGTTGATACAATTGTCATACAATGTATCTTCATAGTATTATCCCGCTATGAACCACACCTAGTTTGATAACAAACTACTTGACGCAAATGCCCTCATTTGCTGCTACAATAGCAGTCATATACTTAGCCTTTTGTTGTAGTATTTGTCACAATGTTTTAACTTTGGTACTCAACCAAATCCGTTATGGAACTTCCTTTCCATTACATTGTGCCACCCATAGTTTAATTTGAGATAAACTTAATTTGTGACAAAACTAGTATCAATGTAACAATTTACAATGATCTATTTGTCACCACTATATAAATAATATATTCTTAGTTCTTCCAAAGATCATAGGAATATCCCTACTATTGTCCAATGATCATCTTATGAGTCATTCTGGTACATGCTCATAACATTTAGAGCATAGGACATATCTGGATGTGTACATCTCAAAGAATGATTGATCAAAATATTCTTGTGATTTCACCAAGTGTCAAAACACTTGTGTCAACACACTTGAATCTTGATTCAGTCCTTTCCGTGCTTCAAGAACCTTTCTTGTTGTTTCCATATTGAACTCATTCAACATCTTATCTATGTACATTTGGCAAAACCATATTAGCGCCTCAATCTATCCATATAGACATTGATGCCTAATTCTTGGGTTATGCCTAAGTCTTTCATCGAAATGAAATTCTTAACCTGTGTCAATAAAAGATACATCATTTCTAATCAACAATATGTCTTTCACATAATGTATTAGAAATATGTCTTAGCGCTCCCACTTAATTTCTTGCAAAATGCAAACATCTTCATCGTCTTTGATGAAATTTAAACCTTTTAACGGTTTCATCACGGTGAAGATTCCAACTCCGCGATGCTCACTTTAACCATTGAAGTTTTGCATACTCTTTTAGCATCCTTTGAATTAACAAAACCCTTTGGATCGTGTCATGTACACGTCCTAGGTAACCATTCTATTAGAAGAAATTGTTTTGTTTGTTCAACTACCATATACCAAAATATATGTAGTGGTTGCTACATTAATCCGTCCAGACTAAATATCGCTATGAAAGATCAAATCTTATCATAGTCAATTCCTTGAACATTGTCGTAAACTCTTTCTGACATGTCGACTATTTCATAGATGTGAAACATCCATGTCTATTTCTTTATATATCCATATACGACTGTAAGGTCTTGTATCTTTCCAGAGGGTCTTTCAAATTCAAAACTTGATTTCTCGTGTATGGAATTATCACGGATTTTATGGCTTCAAGCCACTTAACGAAGTCAGGGCCCATCATTGATTATTTGCATGTAGTCAGTTCATCATTGTCAAACAACAATGATTTAACTCTCAATTCTTGGCATTTGATTACTTACCCGACCTACTTGGTTCAATAGTAACTTAGATCTCCGTGACCACAACCTTTGAGGCACGTGAGCCATGAGCATTGTTGCTGCCTCCGGGACACTTACCGACGCTGCGCAACTCAGCACATATTAGCCAAGGTTCAACAACCTTGTCAAAGTTCTATTGTCCTCCCACTTAACTTTTCACCAAAAATTCCTTCTCAAGAAACTCAACATTCTAAGTGAAAAACACTTTTGTCTTCGGTGTTATGGAGGAATACCCAATGGTTATTCGAAATATCCTACAAATACATGTTTATCCGACTTTGGTTGTAAACATTTTACTTATGCCTAGCATACCAAAAATTTAAGAAAAGACAACTTGGGTTTTATCCCAAACCATGACTTATATGGTATCATTTCAACGGATCACGATGGAGCTCTTTTCAGTGTAAAAACGGTAGTCACTAAAGCTTTAATCTTTTAAAATATAATGGCAGTTTTATAAATGACACCTTTGATCTTATCATGTCAAACAAGGTTTCATTACATACCTTGAACACTCCATACTCCTATGGTGTTTTGGGAAATGCAAATCCATGGAACGATTCCTCAAATCTTAGGTGTTTTGCTAAACTTGTAACTCAAACATCTTTATGATCCAATCATAAACCTTTTTATTTTCTTATTACAATAATTTTCCACTTCATCTTGAAAGTCTTTGAACATTTTCAAATGTTTCATACTTCTTCCTTATTGAGTAGGTATATACATATACTCACTCAAATCTTCGGAGAAAGCATATGAAGTTGAAATCCATTGCCCACGACTACACATAATGGACTATATACATCAATATGTACAAATTCCAATCAGTTAGTCGTTCGTTCCTCTTTTGGCCTACGAACGGAGTTTTAATTATCTCCAGGAAAGTATCACAAGCATCATTTGATCAAAATCAAAAACTCCAAAAATCCATCAACATGGAGTTTCTTCATGTATCCCTAATATAATTTAAACAGTGATGTCACTTCGCAAGTGATCTTTCAATTATTTGTCTTGCGACATTTTAGCATTAGTTTTATGGTCGTTATTTCTCCAACCAGACTTGTATATCATCCATCTATTATGGAATACGGTAATTATTTGAACAACCTTTTGTCGTCATAATACCTGATCAAAATAAAAATTATTGAAACAAATCTTGAAGGTAAGCTTTGATGTTAACGAGCAACACAACAACCCTTTGTTTGATTTCGATGAACATCATCACATATTCTCTTGCTAGTTACTTAGGCCATTGCAGTTCATGAATTGTGTTGTCCTGTATGACACTTCATACCAACCAATTCGGTATCCAATACCGCAAAACCACATTGTTTAACAACCAAGGAATATAGCCATAACATGTATCTTCTATACACCTAAGTTGGACATCTCCAATCTTTTCTTTTCTTCCAAATATTTTATAGATTCTCTTTCAACAATTCCTTTTCTTTTAAAAGAATCTATCAACATCAATAGTGGTCTCATTCACATGACACATAGTACAAAGTGTGTATAGTCAAATACCAATACCTTTGGACTTGCACTTTGAAGTGGATCACCTTCATCAAATGTTTGGCATTCTTTCAAAATTCTATTCTTTAGTAATCTTTTAGTGTAGTAAACATTTTACTTACATCTTCTATTCATCCTTATCATGAAAACTTTCATGATCAAGCTGCTATAGCTTATAAAGGTGAATTGCAAGTATAATGTTTCTTTTCCAAAACCTTTTGGAGGATTAGGACGACTAGCGTCTCCAACCTTCACAAATTCTCATCAAATATGAGGACATATACTCTATCATGTTGTAACCAACACATTGTTTTAGATATCGCAATACCTTTCACATATGATGGTTTCTGAAACATTGCTTTCAGCTCTTAGATAAACTTGATATTAAAAACAATCTTTTGAGTATCAAGAATCATGGAGGCAAACATGATACGTTAGATACTAACACCGGAATTGTTACTCTTGATTTAATACTGTTTATTAAACTTGTAAGGTCCCCAACCAGAAGGTTTTATTTGAAAAATAAAAGAATACTTGGAAACTTATTTAAATAAATAAATAAGTTTTGGTGTTTAATTAAAATGGGAAAGCCTTTACTTAAATAAAATTGGATATTTAAATCCTTATTATTTTAGTTAAATAATTCTTTACTCATTTTAATCAAAACCTTTTAATAAAAGATTTCAAAGTAATAATAAAATACTTGGTGTTCATTTAAAATGGGAAAAGCCTTTACTTAAATAAAATTGGATATTTAAATCCTTATTATTTTATTTAAATAAACCTTTACTCATTTTATCAAAACAAAAATATTTTATTACAAAAGCTTGGCCAAAATTAATTTGGCTCACCTTTTCATTTGAAAACAAAGTCTTTTATTAAAAGATCCAAATTAGTATTTCCAAAACAATTTATTTTTCCTTTATTAAATGTTTATCTTTTTTAATCCCTTTAGGATTATAATTGTTCACCAATTGGTATGTTTTTTTAGATGAGGGCTTTATTAGCTTTGGAACTTCAATTTCTTTATCTCATTATACTCCTAAGATTTTGTTTATGGTTCCAATTTGAGTGAAACCAACTTCTATGGTCTTACTTGATCCTTTGTGAATATCTGTTGGTCAAATTTGGTATGGATCAAATCCATGGATTTGGAGATAACTTGGGAAATGATTTCCTTCCATTAGGGTTTAGGGATTTGGATTTATTTTCCAAGTGTTCAAATTTCCAGATACATTCATTGAGGAATGCATTTCTCTTGATTTGGATTTTGTTGAATTCAAACTTTAGCCAAAGTTTGTTCAAGATGGGATTTTAAGTTTCCTTTTAGAAACAAAAGTTTCTTTTCACCCTGATTTTCAACAAAAAATTATTTTGTTTATTTATTTTTCACATTACAAGATTTGGAAAATCTTGGGATGTGACAGGCTACCACCCTTAAAATAAATCTCGTCCCGAGATTTGGGGAGGCTAGGGTTACAAGCAGGTTCAAAACAACTAGGGTACTACCACCCTTAAAATTTTTCCAACTAAACTACATCTTGGCTTGCTTGGAATCTTGGAAAACTTCTGCATAGTGTCCTTTATTTCACACTTGACTCATGGGCCAAGGTTGAGATTTTCCATAGGCTTGTTCAACTTTTCTGGACAATTGTTTGCATAATGGCCTAGTTCCTTGCATTTGAAACAGGTTATAAGTTTGAGGTCTTGAGGTGGCTTCTCTGGACAGTATGATGCATAATGTCCTAACTCCTTGCAGTGTTTGAACATCACTTGGCTAATATCCTTCCTCATCTTGGGTTTCACTAGCTTTTGTTTGTCTTCTTGGCTCTTTTTCTTTTCTGGGCATTCATTGGCATAATGACCCATCTCTTTGCATTTGAAACATTGCACTTGTGTAATATCCTTCTTGCTAGTGTTGGGGCATTTCTTCTTCTTCTTTTTGAGTCTCTCCAAAGCTAGGAGTTCTTCTAGTTCATGCTCTTCATGAGTGGGAGATCTTTCTCTCTTCTTGGGGCATTGATCTTCATGCTCCTTGGTTGCATGATCCTTGACTACACAAGTATTGCTAACTTGGGTTCCTTCTAGAATAACATCTTTGTCATCCTTGTGGTCATTAGCTTCTTTGGAAGAGTTTCCTCTCATGTTGATCATTTGAGTAACCAATCCATGCATCAATTGGGATTGAAGCTTCAAAATCCTTTGTATGGCTAGGTCTAATCCATTGTTGTTGGCTAAAAGCTGAGTTGTCTCTTGGCTCAACTGGTTTTGGGTTGCTATGAGCTCTTTCATGCTATCAGCTTGGTTGGTGTTGGTGTCATCAACCTTGATGTTGGAGTCTCTTGGAGAAGTCATCTGTTTGGGTTGGATAGGGATTAGAATAGGCAAAAGGTTTTTCTAAGAAGTCAATTCTATTCACACACATCACAATTCACACAAGCAATGTGCAAGCAATCACAAACAAACATTCCACTCAAACAACAAGTTTCAAGCACATACTTAGGCAACAAAATAATTTTTGTTACACCACATAAGTTGGTGGGTTTGACTTAACTAAAATATGGTGGTCCATCTATATGGTTCACTTGTGATCTTTCCATCCTTCTTGGTTGATTCTTCTTGATTGAGATCTTTGTATCCTTGGAGAATTCTTGTGTCTTGGTCACAAATCTTCAAAAGTGTTCATGGTTTCTTCTAAGTCGTGTTTCCTTAGTCTTCAAGTCTTGAGTAACATTTCTTGTCCTACTTGTAGTCTTTAATGATATCCAAGTTGGAAGTCTTTGGTGAACATGATGAAGATGTTGAAGTCACTTGAAGAAGTTGAAGTCATTAGAGTTGATGAAGTTGAAGATGTCCTTTGCTCATGATGAAGTCTTTGGTCATGGTGTAGGCTTTTCCATCAAGTTGAATATAGATGAGAAGTAGAGTTGAAACCAAAATGGTTGAGGAAAGAGTTTACAAGATTGTTTTGTAAATAAGTTTTGGAACAAAATACAACTCCTATTTTTCTAAGGGTTTTTGTCCAATCCTAGGGTTTACAAATCCTACAGGCAACACAATGCTCTGATACCATCTGTAAGGTCCCCAACCTTTAATAAGATTGAGCCCCCTGCGTTTACAATGCTAGTCCCTGGATCAATAGCTAGCATCCACAGTTCAGATGTAATATCAAGAAACAAAGGTCATATTACAACTTTATAACCAGGAATAACATAATTTTATTACATCAATACATAGCTCATTAGGCTATTACATTACATTGCAGCGGAATAACTATAGTCATGGGTCCTTCATCTTCAAAGTGCCACAGGCAGATGTTGGTTGTAGACTTTGTAATCCTAATCAATCAATCTTCACTAAATCAATCAAACCTGCAACATCATAAGTTACAGCCACAAGGGTCAATACATTGGAATAGTATTGGCAAGTGATACCTTAGTATATTTTAAGTGGACTATAATACTATATGCATTTGGCTGGTGGATCTTAGGCTTGCATTGCTCAAAATAGATTTTTCCTAACTTTTTGAAAATACTAAGTTTTTGTAAGGCACAAAACACCCAAGGCATCTACCAATCAAATACTGAAGATCCACTCAGGGCATCTACCAATCAAGGATTGAAGACCCTTTTAACCCTTGTTCACCCACAAGTTTTATTTAGAAATTGGAGTGATGAGATTCTTGAAGTTTCCATGTCTTGATGCTCAATTTGTCCTTTACCAGGGACATGGCTAAGTACTTAGGTTTTACACTCTGCAGAGGTGGTGCACTTTCCCCACAAGCCTTGGTTTCCCAAGACATGATCCTTCAGTAGCCTTTCCTTAGTCAAATGGACGCGTTCCAACCTATCATTCCCTCTACCACCCACTGTCCAAAAGACTAAGTTCTAGCATCCTAAGATCATGGCAGAGCCCATATTGCCAAGTGGTTGCACTTGAAGCTTCTCAACATTTGACATCTCAAATCTCTTTGTTCCTGGGTGGCCATCCACAAGTGAGATACACAAGCCAAGTCCATGGCCTTGTGAACCACTCAACATATACCATTCTTTCCATTCCACCCAGGTGATTCATTAACTTAGTTGTTTTGTTAAACAAAACATAAGTCCACAGACTTAGTAATTTTTCATAGCATGAATATATATTCCACCCTTGTTTTCTATTAGCTAAGCTAAGCATGAAGGTAGTAGGAATCTTAACTTAGGAAATTTCTTCTAAGGCTTCATCTACTAGGTTTTCCCATAGCAAGGTCTATACTTAGCAAAATAAGATTCCATGCAAGTCCTACTTAGAAATATCACTAATGCATAGTGAAAATAATGGGACAAAAGATATGAAGCATCACTTGCCTTTTTGGTAGAGGGTATAGGTTCACTTCCTTGTCCTTGCAACAATCACACTCTTCAAGTCACTACAATTCAATCAAGCAAGGTACAACTCAATCCACCAATCAAGCAAAACACAAAATCAACTAACACTCCAAACCAATATTCTCTCAAACAAAATCACACACACAATACAATGGAATCTAAGTCATGCATAAGCATGCAAAGGTTGGTTCTAATGTAAGGATGGTCTTCACTAGGCTTCTAAACTTTGTAAGTTCCAAATTGGTCATTTTCCAAAATGGCAAAGTCAAAGTAATGCATGCAAGCATGCCAAGCTTTGTTTTGTTTGAAAAAGTGGTTCCTAATGGGTCATAGGCATTGGAATACACCTAATGGTCATTTTGTCAAGTGGCAAAAGTCACTTGCAAAAGGTTTCACTTCAAAACCATTTTCAAAACAAAGTGTCATTTTATGTGGTGTAGAAATGGTTTTACTAGGGCATTAGCCTATAGGGTTCACCAAGTATGTTTTCAAATCACAAAACTTGGGTTTTGGAGTCAGTGAGTTTAAAACAAAACATTTTCCAAAGGTTTTCTTCCAAAATCATTTTTTATAAAAACCATATTTCTATTTGACTAGAAATGGTTTTAAAATCAAAGATTCCTTATTTTGTTTCACCAAATGAGTTGCTATTGCAAAACTTGGTGTTTGGGTCAGTAGGTTGGGTCCAAAGCATTTTCTCAAAGTTTTCTTTATGAAAGCATTTTCATAAACAAAACAATGGTTTTTAATTAGCTAGAAAGGGACTAAACCAATTAATCCATTCTAAACTTTTCAAAAATCATTTTCCAAACTATGGGTTGGTTCCTAGGGTCAGTAAGGTCACAATAAACTAATTGGCAAAGGTTTTAACCCTAAAAACATTTTTAAGCAATTTTTCTAATGTTAGCAAGCACACAAAAGAATCTGCAAAGTTAAACAAGTTAACAGATACTATTTGCTAAACTAAGGGCAGGGTTGGCTAGGTCTTGTCTTGCTGATTCCAACGACATCAAATTTGTAATTTTTGGACGTGTGGATCAAAAGATACAAGGGTTTGAAAATGGCAAAAGTTTCTGTTTTCAATTTCTGTTTTAAACCTAACAGGCGACACGCGGCGTGTTTTAATTCGCCCGTACCGGTTCGGCCGGATCGGCAACGTGGAACGTTAGATCTAAAGTGGATCGTGCGGCACAGGTTCATCCTTACCCCTTCGGTTAGTCATTCTATCCAAGCCGGTGGATCTGCATCCTACGGTTCCTATCGCTTGGCCAAAAAGCAGCGGCGCTGGTGGCGGCGTCTGGTGGCGGAGCGGTCGGTCGACGACGGTGCTGGTGCTACAGGGGGTGAGGGAGAAGGAGGAGTTGCTCACCGGGCTCAGGGGGTCACGGTGATGCTCAAGGTACTCGCGGTTGGTCAAGGGGCGCTCGGGGTCTGCGGCAATTCCTCACCGGAGTTCGTGCTGGCGGCGGTTGGCTCTGGTTGCTGTCGAGGACGTTGTTGTGGTTCTCTCCGAAGCGAAAAGAAGGCACGGTTAGATGCGCAAGACCAAGACAAAGTTGTGTGCGTGAACGAGGAGTGAAGGGGCGGTCTGGTCTTACCGGTGGGGCTCGTCGGAGAGGAAGCAGATGGCGGAGTCGGTGGTCGTCGTCGAAGGCGAGCGTCTGTGTCGCATTTGATCAAGTAAACTTGTCAGGAGGGTGCGCAAGGTTGCCTAGGTTGTGAAAGATCTTACCAGAAGGAAAGGGGCGCGCTGGTTTGTCGGCTACTGTTCGCCGGAGTTGAAGCAGACTGTGGTGGCGCTCGGTCGAGGTGGTTGTCGACGCTCTGGGTCGCTCGGGGGCAAGCTGGCGCTACGGGGATGATCGCCAGGAGGTGGGGTTCACGAGAGCATGGTCGAGGAGGCAAGGGGCAGCGAGGGGCTGCCGGAATCGTGGAGGGAGTTTGTTGGAGACCGAGTGGCTCGGGCAGAAATTGGGGGCGGTCTAAGGCGTGCTAGTGCGGGGTGTCAGGGGGGAATTATAGAGGAGACACAGGCGTTTCAATCTGTGTGATCAAGGCGAGGTAAAGTCTCGGCGTTATGACGAATTAAGACGGAGAAATCAAAGCCTGCAACGGCGACGAGAGGAGGAAGAACTGGTCGCGGGGTGGGGAAGGAGAACAGTGGAAAGGGGGTCCAGCGGTCAGTGGGAATAGAAAGGAGGGGGAGGTCCACTGGTCAGTGTCACTGTGGGTTTAAAACCGTGTGTGAATCGTTTTTCTTCGGGGAGTCAACTGGCTGGGTGGGGTCATCTCGTCAGCGAGTGAGTGAGAGGGAGAAGAGGGGCCATGCTGTCAGTCTCTGTGCGGGTCTGTTTCTGAGTGAGAAAAGAATGCTTCGGGGAAGGGGAGCTGGGATGGAATGGGTTGGTGGGCTGGGCCTTTGCACTATTTTTTTCTGTCTGCTTTATTTTTACTTTTTCTAATTCTTTTCTGTTTTGAATTTCAAACAATCAACAAACTTTTCATTTGAATTTGGTTCTGTTTATCAACATAATCCAAATCCAAAATGAAATAATATTTTTATTTATTTTAGGATCCATTTATTAATTAAATAAAATGGATCTTTAGTTTATTAATAGTGTTTGATTTATTTAATAAAATTTCCATTTGAAATCCAATTATTTTCAAAACCAAACCAGAAGGTTTTATTTGAAAAATAAAAGAATACTTGGAAACTTATTTAAATAAATAAATAATTTTTGGTGTTTAATTAAAATGGGAAAGCCTTTACTTAAATAAAATTGGATATTTAAATCCTTATTATTTTATTTAAATAATTCTTTACTCATTTTAATCAAAACCTTTTAATAAAAGATTTCAAAGTAATAATAAAATACTTGGTGTTCATTTAAAATGGAAAAAGCCTTTACTTAAATAAAATTGGATATTTAAATCCTTATTATTTTATTTAAATAAACCTTTACTCATTTTATCAAAACAAAAATATTTTATTACAAAAGCTTGGCCAAAATTAATTTGTCTCACCTTTTTATTTGAAAACAAAGTCTTTTATTAAAAGATCCAAATTAGTATTTCCAAAACAATTTATTTTTCCTTTATTAAATGTTTATCTTTTTTAATCCCTTTAGGAATATAATTGTTCACCAATTGGTATGGTTTTTTAGATGAGGTCTTTATTAGCTTTGGAACTTCAATTTCTTTATCTCATTATACTCCTAAGATTTTGTTTATGGTTCCAATTTGAGTGAAACCAACTTCTATGGTCTTACTTGATCCTTTGTGAATATTTGTTGGTCAAATTTGGTATGGATCAAATCCATGGATTTGGAGATAACTTGGGAAATGATTTCCTTCCATTAGGGTTTAGGGATTTGGATTTATTTTCCAAGTGTTCAAATTTCCAGATACATTCATTGAGGAATGCATTTCTCTTGATTTGGATTTTGTTGAATTCAAACTTTAGCCAAAGTTTGTTCAAGATGGGATTTTAAGTTTCCTTTTAGAAACAAAAGTTTCTTTTCACCCTGATTTTCAACAAAAATTTATTTTGTTTATTTATTTTTCACATTACAAGATTTGGAAAATCTTGGGATGTGACAAAACTTCACAGAGTAAATGGAGTTTGCTGAAAGTTTGCAATATGACTTTTAAACTTTAGATTGACACTCAAAACAATATGATACCAGTTCGTAAAGCAAATATCCAGAATTTCTATAGTTCTACTATCTCAACTATAACTAAGCGTAAGGTGGTGAACGGATGCCAATGACTATAACAAACTATGCAAATTCACTTTGATTGTATTTATGATAAATTGAGTTTGACTAATCCAAATTACAAAAGAACTCCCACTCAAAACAACATCCCTCGAGTTGTTTTAGTGATTACACGAACCAAATCCACTACACCAAGTCCGATCATCACGTGAGATGATGTAGCGTTAAAGGCGAACAATCAACATGTTCATCATATCATCCATATGACTCATGCTTTACCTTTCGGTATTCCGTGTTCCGATACCATGTCTGTACATGCTAGGCTCGTCAAGATTAACCTTAGTATCCGCATGTGCAAATCTGGCTTGCACCCGTCGTATGCACACGTAGAATCTATCACACCCGATCATCACGAGATGCTTCGAAACGACGAGTCTTAGCAACGGTGCCTACTAAGTACGAACACTTTATTACTTGATATTTAGTGAGAGGGATCATCTTATAATGCTACCGTCGCAATCTAAGCAATACAAGATGCATAAAGGATTAACATCACAGGCAATTCATAATTAGTGTGATATGATATGGCCCTTTCATCTTATGCCTTTGATCTCCATCTCCAAAGCACGGACATGATCTCCATCATCACCAGCATTGCGTCAAGGTCAGTGGCGCCGCTTCATGGTTGTCCATCGTCACTAGCAACTATTACAACTACTTGTAATAAAGCTATTACAAGATGAATAGACACGCAGGTCTTAATAGAATTAAAGACAACCATTAGGCTCCTGCCGGTTGCCATATTACAACAACGATCATTGCATACATCAAATATAATCACAATCACATGATGGCCATATCACATCACAAAACCCCTGCAAAAACAAGTTAGACGCCTCTAATTTTCTTTGCATGTTTTACGTGGTTTGGGGCTTTCGAATAAGAACGGATCTTACCTACGAAACTGAACCACAACGTGCTATCAAGTGCCAAGTGCTATCAAGTTAGACGCCTCTAATTTTCTTTGCATGTTTTACGTTGATACAAGTGCTATCAAGTGCCAAGTGTAGATTGGATCTATACTATGGTGAGAGAGACAGACACCCGCAAAGCCACTTGTGCAAAGCAAGTTACATGTCAAGCGTGGAGCAAGTCTCATGTGCGATGACATGTAAGGTTAGCCCGAGTCGCTTCATCCCACCATACCGCAAGATGCAAAGTACACAAAGCAAAAGACTGTACGAGCACCAACGCCCACAAAACCATTGTGTTCTACTCGTGCAACAGATCTACGCATAGACACGGCTCTGATACCACTGATGGGTTCGTAGCATGGAAAACAAAATTTTTCTACCGCAAGAACGAACAAAACCCAGATCTAATCTACATAAAAGCCAAGATCTAATCTATTAGACATGTGCAACGAGATAGATCTATACTAACCCTCGTAGATCCTAAAGCGTTACGAGATTAGATCTCGGGGTTGATGTAGTCGATCACTTGCCGATCTCAAGATCATGTGGACGATCCTTCCGGCGCCGCGTTCCGGCAGCGCTTCCGCAGTCGGTCACACGTTCGGAGTCGAAGCAGACCTTCCTCTCTCCGTTCCAGCGAGCAACGGAGGTAGTAGATCTTCTCCATGGAATCCCAGCACCACGACGGTGTGGTGGTGGTGGTGGAGTAGAGATTTCTGCAGGGCTTCGCCTAAGCCGGAGGAGAGCGAAGGAGGAGGAGAGAGGCGGTGGCTAGGGTTTGTTATGGTAGAGTGCTAGGGGGTGGCGCCCCTCCCCTCTATTTAAAGGAGGGAGGCGCCATGGGAGGGGGAGTCCTAGTAGGATTCCCCTACCTCCTTGGCCGGCGGATTGGGAGGGGGGAGGAATCCTCCTCCCCCATGAATCCGTGTCTTGTCCCACAAAGACTCCTTGATCCTTTCTTGGTTTTCAAGCAAACTCCAAGAAATCTTCTAGAACCTTCCAGAACATTCCGAAACCTTCTAGAATCTCCATACAAACACTCCGGAACATTTCCTAACTTAGAAAATGATCCCCAATATATGAATCTTATTCTCCGGACAATTCCGGATCTCCTCGTGATGTCCCGGATCCAATCCGAGAGTCCGAACAACATTCGGTCTCCAACGCACATTCCATATCTACTTAAAACAACTTCGAACCTTAAGTGTGTCACCCTACGGTTCGTGAACATGTAGACATGATGGAGACACATCACCGATCAATAACCATTAGTGGGATCTGGAGATCCATAACAGCTCCCACATACTCAACGATGACTTTGTGATCGATAGAACCATTTAACATACGAAACCAATTCCCTTTGTCACGCGATACTCTACTTATCCGAGGTTTGATCGTCGGTATCTCCATACCTAGTTCTACCTTGTTACTGATAAGTACTCTTTACTTGTTCCATGTTATGTCATCCCTTGTGACCTAGTCACATGCTTGCAAGCTAACTAGATGACATTCCATCGAGAGGGCCCAGAGCATATCTATCTGTCATATGGATAGACAAATCCCAATCTTGGTCCATGCGCTTCAACACATACTTTCAGAATACCCAATGACACCTTTATAACCACCCAGTTACGAAGCGGTGTTTGATGTCATCAAAGTACCCATCTGGTGATGGTGATTAACATAACCTCATGGTCGAAGGAATAGGTTACTATGCATTTGAAAGCTTACAGCAATACGAACTTAATAACTTGATCTTATGCTACGCTTACTATGGGTGTGTGTCCATCACATCATTCTCCTAATGATATGATCTTGTTATTAACGACATCCAATGTCCATGATCAGGAAACCATGATCATCCATTAATCAACAAGCTAGTTTAACAAGAGGCTTACTAGGGACTCTTTTATGTTTACAAAACACACAAGTATTAATGTTTCCGGTTAATACAATTATAGCATGGGATGTAAACATTTATCATAAACATAAAGATATAATAATAACCGCTTTATTATTGCCTCTTGGGCATATCTCCAACACTTTCGTATCATCGGGCAAGGGGTACCCCGTTGGCGGTTCTCTGTGATACACATGTACTTACTATGACAAGGACTTACCGGTGACTAAACTTGAGTAGCATGAGGAGCGGCCCTCGTATTCAAGGGCCATGAGATTTCCAACTTATACTTCGTCAAGCATATACACCATAGTTTGTTCACTTTAACCTTAATCACTTCAAGATGCTTATGATAGGGGCAATGAGTGCTGAAAGCTAATAAGTATCATAATTTTTGGAAGCTCTTTAAGAAACTTGAATTCCTACTTCCTTCTATGAAGGCCTTTCTTTTACTTTTATGTTGAGTCTCCACCTTCTATCTTTATGCACCTACTTTGAGAGCATAGTGGCCATTCTTAGTTCTATGTGCATTGTCCCAAGACTTGTTGATTGATGCATAACTTTGATATTGCTTGTTTTTAAACTATCTGTATCTAGTCACTCTTATGAACTTTGAAGGTGTCCTATGCATCTATGTTTGCTACTCTACGAGGGACAAGCTGCATGCCACTATGCTATGTTTTCTATATGTGAAACAAACAAACGTCTTTCAATGCATTGTTATTCATGATCTTTGTTTGTATCCTTTCATGTTGCAACATAGTTGCTATGTCTTATTGTTAGAACTATATGTTTCATGCTATGCCAAAGTACTATGATCCCAGCTATCAATGTTTTACAAATACTTTGATCAAGTTTATGATGGTGCATGTCACCTAAAAAATTATTCTTTCTTTTTATCACTTACCTACTCGAGGACGAGTAGGAGTTAAGCTTGGGGATGTTGATACGTTGCTAACATATCTGTGGGGCCATCGGATTAATCCTCCGGGAATCCCTGTTATGCATACAACCACGATCCCATGATCAGTTAGTTGTGGCACATAACCGAAAAGTATCATTACAACATCCGAGATATACCGAAATACAAGACTTACATAAATGCCAGTATGGCTATGCTAGCTTCAGCAGCGGAACATCATTACTCGTAGAGCCCAATCATGCCTCAACCTACAGGCAACTGATTGGGAAGACATCCTAGCTCACATAGTCGTCCACTTCACCTCTTCTTGATATCTGACCAAGTTAATAGCCAGGGACAATGCCGGTGAGTACTTTGAATGTACTCGCAAACCACCTTAAGATAACGGTAGTAACAAGAGGATATGCATTATGGCTATGGTAGTAG
This sequence comes from Avena sativa, assembly GCA_916181665.1. Classification (NCBI taxonomy): domain Eukaryota; kingdom Viridiplantae; phylum Streptophyta; class Magnoliopsida; order Poales; family Poaceae; genus Avena; species Avena sativa. The sequence goes on along the minus strand of OV702291.1, from coordinate 73,471,705 downwards.
GAGGGCACCAAGGGAGGTTATTTTCTCAATTAGTGTCTCTTGTAGATATAGCATATACATATCTTTGTTGAAAACTTTCGTAAAACATTTTGGAAACCTTTTTGAAAAGTTTTGGAAAAACCTTAGGACTGGGTCACCCATTTGCTCTTTTCTTCCGGTCGTCCCACGACCAAACTCCTTCCATACCTTTCTGAACATCCCATGGTCAGAACAGGTATCCTTTCCGACCATCCCATGGTTAAAACATTTCCAAATCCATTGCTTTTTAGAAATCCTTTTTGAAAACAAACCAGCACCGCTCTACAACAACCTTCCCAACCGTCCATGACTACGGACGTGGCTATTCGAATAGATTTACACTCTGTAGAGGTTGTACACTTTACCCACACCATCCGGGTACACTACCCTAATCTTCACCGATCGTGGGTCGAGTAACCGATCAAGACAATCCGGATGCCCACTCCAGTATAAGTGCCTACCCTATGAGTGTTAATCCCCTCAAAACCGGGACGTTGGGCGAGGACCAACCAAAGCGCTTTTTCCACTTCTCGAGTGTGCGCTTTCATTGAGGGGCTCATAGTGACGTGTGGAGGCCTGCCGACCCTTTGTTCCTTCTCCAGGTCGATGTCCCACATGGACCTTTTTCGGAGAAGGCCCACCCTCCAGGGATCCCCGATCCCCTGTAGTTGTTGCGAGGCAGCTTATACCAGAATAGACAAACATCAAATCAAGCCCTGTCCCATTCTAGAGTAATGTGGTTGCACGGGTTAATTGTTCTAGCAAAATTGCAAAGAACCGGGTCCGTTTTCATAAACCTTTTTCCTCCATCTTTCCTTCAGCATTTTGTAAAACAAAACCTTCTTATTTTTCAACATCTCTTGGGAGGTCCCACCTCACCAAGGTTTTATCATAAAACATTTGGTTAAACTTTTTCGGGGTCTTCCCATCCTGTAGCTTTGCTTCGGCTAATTCGGGGTCTCCAAAGGGGTATGGTGTAATGCACCATCTATTCTACTAGGGTCCAGTAGGTGTCACCAAGGGGGTTGTACTTAGTAGTAGGAAAGTGTAATGATTCGGAGGAGCCAAACCACTACCAAGTATACATCAACAGATAGTAAAACAATGTAGTTTCAATAAATAGTAGATAAAACATGCATAAGTAAAACAGTAGGACAAGGCTTATGAGCAAGAAGATGGCTTGCCTGAGATCAGCAATATGGCATAATTGTCCCTGGACTTCTTCTTTAGAAAACCCAGAATACCAATACCAATAAAATTACCACTTCTCATGCTCTCCGATTTCATCGCAACTATCGTCGTCCAGACAGCACATGCAAGCAAACCAAGCCACAATCAACACAAGGCATACAAGCACCAATACATAGAGCAAACAATTGAACAAAACAAGTTTACAAGTCAGTAGGTCTTAGGAAGATTGGATTAATAAGATTGGCCTTGTCTTGGAAAGTGGGAGAAAATCCCTTAGGATTTATAGTCTAGAAACTACCTAAGAGAGGTTTTTGGACCAAGGAACTATTAAGTATAATACCATTGTGTAACAATGATACCAATACATAGGTGTTGATAAAATGAAATCAACAAAAGTGGTTTCACTATTTTATCATTTACCAAAGATTTATAGTGAATTTTCTAGTGGGGAAAATTCTAGTTTTAGGAAATAATTCACCAGAAAAGTTCTGGAGCGCCAAAAATTGTTTCCTTGGATGGTTAGGTAATACTTGATGTACTTGATCACTGAGAGTTTGAATCACGCCAAAATAATTAACAGAATGCCCTCAGGTAATTCCCAAAGTATGTTCTGTATAGTTTTTCTCTTTTTCACCAGATTAATTCTACAGAAGCTATTGAGTTGATTACAAGGGCATGTGGTAGGAACTTTGAAGACCTTTCTGTAGGAATTGGATTCACTCCATTTGGAGTGGCCAAGCTCCTGAAGTGATTTATTTGGTGATGAAACCACTTACATAAGTAGTTAAATCACAAAAACTCAACAGAGGATCAATAAATAGTGAGCTCCTGGGTTTAGACAGGTATTAGTGTACCACATCACTGGGATTTGGAAGAAATCCAAAATATGTTGCAGATTTACCTAGGGAATTTTCTAAATCCAGATTATGACTGTTTTTGTTATTTTTGCTAGAGCAACTCCAAGGCTCCACTTGGAATGGGACCAAGTCTTGCTAACAGGTATTTCATATACCAAACAATTGCAGTTGGATTTACTCCATTTGGTGCTGTGTAATTACTTTAAGGATTTATTGATTGAAAAAGGTGCTATCTAGGAGATAAATCTACAGAAAATCTATAGGTGGTATATGGCCAAACTTTTGGCACTGCATGGTAGAAAAAACCCTAAGGTATCCTAGAAAATTTGTGTATGGTCATAAGGGGATATTTACCATTTTCAAAATGATTTAATCTGAAAGACAAACTTCTAGATTTGAGGAAAAATAAAAAGGTGAGGTAGTCGTGGGCTGGGATCTGGGCCTCAAGGCTGGAATTCGGCCCACCCGGGATACCAGCAACGCTCGGCTAGGCTCGTTCAAATGCCGGCACGGGGCCCAACCGTCAGTGGGAGCCGACGGCCGAACAGGTATCGGCGAGCCTGGGCCGTTGGATCTAGTCACAATCGACGGCTCGGGTTCATCTCCCTCGTTGAGACCTCGCCGGCGACGAGGGAACCCTAGATGCGTCGGGCATCGGCGGGGAGCTCACCTGGGGGCTTGCCAGCATCGGAGGAGTGGCAGATGAGGAGCAGCGTGACGTGGCGGTCTAGGAGAGGGGCAGTGAGGTGGGGTTCGGCGTCTGGAGACGGCTCGCGCGAGAGCGTCTGTGGTGGACGCCGCGGGAGCTCCCCAGAGCAGGGTCAAGGAGGCGTGCATGTTGTCAGCGAGAGTTCTGGGCGACACAGGGGTCGGAGGCGGTTCTGGCGACGGGCAGCAGAGCTTGGTCTGACGTAGGGACACCCCATGCGCAAGCATGCTCCCGGCGCTAGCCTCGGTGATCGCCGGAGTTGGTACCTGCGGTGGTTTGGAGCCCGGGAAAAGGGTAGGGTTAGACTTAGAGGGGCAAGGGGATCTCAGAAAAGGGGACATGCAGAGAGGAGGGAGCTGGAAGGAGGGCACCCGAGCAGATCTTGGCTATGGCCGAGGAGCTCATTTTTCTGCCTCTCTCGAGCAGAGTAGAGCAAGGGAGGAGGAGAGAGGGCTCTAGGGAGGTGAGGTAGAGGGGTAGGAGGCAAATGAGGGGGAGGGGAGAGCTATAGTGGCCTCTAGCAATATATACCGAGAGGGAGAGGTTCTTGATGGACTTGGTCCATCGGGCATGGAGGAGAGGGGAAACCAGGGCTGGTGTTGCTGTGGGCGTGGAGGGTGGTATTCTGGTCGAGATGCAGGGCAGCGGAGTGGTGGGATAGCTGCCGCTAGGGAGTAACGGGGTTTTCTAAGCCAAGACACCCACATGGGGATAAACACTAGTGTCCAAGCACTAGAGGACAAGCATGCTACAGTAATTGCTATAGTGATCATGACCAGAGATGAGTGCTGGGTGTTATGGTGCATTTCCTTGCAAGATTGGTGGTGGTATGGTCTTGAGTTAGCTCAATACTAGCAAGATTTGCCAAATTGAGTAAATGGGTTCTTGTGAAGGAAGTTCAAAAATTTGCATAGGATAGAGTGGGAAGATGGTACTGGTAGATAGATGAGGTCAAGGTAGATATCCAGGAATTATTTGGGGTTTTTCAGAGTATTTTAAGTCCACTTAAATCTATTTACTCAAAAACTATAGAAATGAAGTATTGGATATCATTTGATATTTTCACATTGGACTTTGTTGGATTTTGATGTGAGATGGTCCTAGATAACATATCACACCTTGAGGAATTATATTGGGATTTATTGAGGTGGGAAAGTATTTTTAAAGGATTATTTCTTGTTTCTGCCATTTAAGAAAAAGTGCAAAAATAAATAATAAAGAATCTCAAAAATATTTATTTTTGAGGTGGGAAGATGGGGTGTGATATATGGATCTCAATTGAGCCAAAATTTGGGAAAGTGTTTTGGCAAAAACCAAACTTTCCTTTATGGAAGGAGTTTTGGAGATTTTGACTATTAAAGAGATTTATTAGATTTGGAGCCATAATAATTATGGAGAATTATTGATAAATCTTGATGATCAGGGTAGATGATGTAGACAAGGTTTAGCAATCATTTTCAACCTTGGGATTGGAGAATCCAAGTTGATTTTGGTGGAATACCCTAGATTAAGGATCTATGGTGACGTTAATTTCATACCATCAAAACATGGTTGTATCTTGGAGTTCAGATCTCCCCTTGGGGCATGGGGTCGATGGATGGATAGACCAAGTGATGTACATCAACATGGTATAGAAGTTTGAGCTTGATCCTGCTTGGGCTCACCAAGACAAGCTTTCAAACTTTGAATAAAATAAGCCTGCCAAAGCAGATTATCAACTAGCCTTCAAAACCTTGTGGGTTTAAACAACTCAAGGATCCAACTGGAACAAGTGATGTAGGTAATGATAGACCTATATGAGTAGAACACAACCATGTAGAGAGTTGGCCCATAGAAGGTTGGATGGTGGTGTGAGCTTCTAACAAAGTAGGCATGATGACTAGATTTGGAGGAAAAGTTATTTTCTTGTCTGAAAAACCATCAAGGACAAGTGGGTTGGAGGATGATCTAACCAAGGGAAAGAGTGGGCCTTGGTAGGCCTTAGGATGGTTTACAAGATGGTCCAAATGCATTTTCAAAAATTCACAAGGGTTGAGAAAGGGAGGCATTCAAAAAGGTGATGTTGGAAACAGATTTCCAAACAACCAAATTTGGCAGATTTAGGGTTTTTGACTAGAATATGGGTGGTGATGATTTTGATATGTTGCAAGGTACCGAAGCATCATCAAGTGGTTGTGGTTGAAGAGTAGATTGAGTATAAGGGATCCATGCTTGATATTGGTCCTCATTGACTTGGAAACTTCTAGAAGGGATTTCTTCAGAATTGATCTGGTTAAGAGTTTTAGATGATCACTTAGTAGCTAGGGATGAGATCCAGATTGTATTCTTTCTTAGGGTGGGATTATTTGGAGACATCTTGATCCTAGTGATGAGCTCCTAGAATAACTCATACTATCTCCTAAGCAGACAATTCAAACAGCAGATCAAGGCAACTCATCTTACAAACAAATCAACTACTAATTGGGTTACCACCAAGCTTAGATTGAGGTAAGGATGGATATTTTGAAATAGGTTGTGGTTTGGAATAGTATGAGGGTCTCTTGGTATTTCTACCAAGGGTAGAATTCAAATGCTTCATAAAAGGTTTTGTTGAATCTAGATATGAGAATAGTAGAAGGTTCTGTCTTGGAAACATAAGGAGATTATGTTATATAGCTCTCCATAGTTTGATCAAGTATAAGCTACTAAAATAGTTGGTTTGCAAAGGCTTCTTGGCTCAGGTTGTGGAATGCTAGAACATTTGAGAATATGGGAATTAAGCCAAGACTGTTTTGGGAAGTAGCTTTTGTCAACTGGTGTTAAGGTAAGGAGTATATCCTCTAATACACATTCATATACATAAGCATATCCAAACAACAAGCAAACACTTCAGCATTAAACAAGAAAAAGTTTTTGTTCCCCCTGATTTTTGCATTCTGGACAACTAATCAGGGTTGCTGAAATTGGGATGTTACAATATCTATAATTTTTGATGTTCCATGTTGGGTTTTTATCTACTTTCTTATGTTTTGTCCACACTTTGGAGTATTTTTATACACTTTCTTGGACTAACCTATTAAGAAGATGCCATAGTGCCAGTTGCCTATTTTTTTCGGTTTTTGGTTCCAGAAAAGTCAGAAAATGAATATTCTCGGAATTGGACGGGACAAAAGCCAAAGTTGATATTTTACCGGAAGACTCACGGAGCCAGAAGACAAGACGGAGAGGGGCCACAGGGCAGCCACACCATGTGGTGGCGCAGGCTAGCCCTGGCCGCGCCACCAGGTGGTGTGGGCCCCCTGGCCACCCACTGACCTTACCTCTTCGCTTATAAGAAGCCTCCCGATGCAAAAACCCTAAATCGTCAATCAGAAATCCACAAAAAGTTCCACAGCGCAGCTGCTACCGAAGGGGAGATTCGGGGGACAGAAAGTCTCTGTTCCGGCACCCTACCAGGACGGGTAAGTGCCCCCGGAGCCATCTCCATCGATCTCCACCACCATCTCCATCACCGTTGCTGATTCCCATGATGAGCAGGGAGTAGTTCTTCCTCGAGGCTAAGGGTTCTACCGGTATCTATGTGTTCATCTATCTCTCTATGCATTCATATTGTGATCATGAGCTTTGTAATCAAGTAGATCTACCTTGCTACTCAAGTGCTTTAATAGATCTCTGCTCTCCCCATGTGTGTGAAGTTGACAGTGTGCACACCATGGTGGCACTTAGGCTAGAGATTACAAATACTTGTCATGAGTTATATTTGGAGTTGGATGTGTTTATGAAATTGTGGTGTTTGTTTGAACCATGTAGTGCTGAAGGTGACATTGTGGGGTTATCTAGATGGGAAACGCTTACTTTGAGGTGTGCTGTTATACCCCTACCATGGATTAGTGTCTCCAACCGGAGAGTAGTTAAGAGTAGTATCATAAGGAGAAGATATTTATATGAGAGTGTTCACTAGTGAAAGTATGATCCCTAGGCCTTGTTTCTAAGCATTGAAACACCGTTTGCAACTAGATCTGTTACATGTTTTCTCGCTTCCATCTTTATTTCAGTTTTCCTTTAGTATCTTCCACGCCATCAAGCTATTTTCTGGCACCATTACCACTTGTAATTATCCATACCACTTGTATTCCACTAACTCTTCGCCGAACTAGTGCAACTATACACCTGACAAGTGTATTGGGTGTGTTGGGGATACAAGAGACTTCTTGTATCTTGATTGCAGGGTTGCTTGAGAGGTATACCTTTGACCACTTCCTCCCTGAGTTCGATAAACCTTGGGTGATCCACTTAAGGGAGAACTTGCTGCTGTTCTACAAACCTCTTCACTTGGAGGCCCAACAACTGTTTACAAGAATAGAAGTGCATAGACATCAATTGCCATGTGAATTGTGTTATCCATGCAATGCCCGTCCATCCATCCCTATGCCTACTACGCTTTAATCCTACTGTTTACTGCTATTGTTACTACTGTCTTACTTTTACTACTGCTGTTACTTTACTATTGCTATTAAAAAACTATTGCTACTGATAAACTGTTGTGAGAAAGATTGTTTCCAAGTGCAGCTGAATTAACAACTCAGTTGTTAAGGCTTATAAATATTCTTTGGCTCCACTTGTGTCGAATCAATAAATTGGGTTTCACTTCCCTCGAAAATACTGTGATACACCTCCTATACTTGTGGGTCATCAAGATTATTTTCTGGCTCCGTTGCCGGGAAGCATAGCTTTATTTATCAAGTTCACTTGGAATCACTATTGGTCGCTGCCATCCATCCATCATGGGTAAGTCTCGTGATGGCAAGGTTCTAAACACCTATGTTGCTCTTGATTCACCATCTGTTATGAGTAAGCTCCTTACACCACCACATACACATGTTACACACACTACTACTACTGCTGAATCTGAAACTTCTTATACTTATGATGATGCTTCTACTGTGCTTAATAAGAGAGGTTCATTAGGTCCTTTCCTAGATGCTACGATTGCTATAACTATAGTTGGAAATACTAAAACTCCTAATGAAGATACTACTACACCTGTCAGTTCACCTGAGTCTAGAGAGAGCTATAATATTGAAGACGGTTATATTGAGATGGCCGATGAATTTATTAAAGAATGTCAAAACACCCATGATAGGAGTGTTGTTAAGAGTCTCCTTGAGAGGCGTACTATAAAACCCAAATTTTCTCCTAATCCTAAATTTGCTGCATCTCCCATAAACATTAAAGATAAGGATTATGATTTCTCTCTTGATTTATCTTACATAACTATTGTTGAGAAAGAACCTTTTTGTGGGACTAAGAATGAGAGTGTGGTAGAACATATGACTGAGCTTTCTACCATGAGTGGTTTATTTTCTGATGATATTAAGATGCGCGCCTACTTTGTTGCTAAATTTTTCCCTTTTTTGTTGAAAGGAGAAGCTAAAACTTTGTTTAATAATTTACCTTATGGATCTATTGATAGCCCTGATTGCTTGATTAGTACTTTCCTTCAGAAATATTTTCCTCCTAGTGCTAGACATGCTATTTTGCAGGAACTTTTGATTTTAAACAGGGAGAAAGAGAGATATTGCCTGAATCATGGGCAAGGTTTTGTGCCTTGATTCATGCACAAGCTGGATGTCCATTACCTAAGAATGAGCTTCTTGATATATTTTATAATGGACTAACTGAAGAATCTAGGACATACCTGGATAGTTGTGCTTATTGTGTTTTCAGGAATAGGACTCCCAAGGAAGCTGAGGAATTAATGGCTAAAATAAGCAAGAATTATGAAGATTGGACTCCTCCTGAACCAGCTATACCTGAGACAACTATACCTGAACCAACTATTCCTGCGCCTATACCAACATCAAAGAAGAGGGGAGTTATTGAACTAAATGATGAAGTGATGAAGGAAGCCAATAAATGTCTTAGGGAGAAGGGTATTAAAGCTGCAGATGTGAAGAATTTACCTCCTATAGAAGAATTATGTAAGCCAATCTCCCACTCATCCACTATTGAGGTACACTCTCTCCAACATTTTGATGAAGGTGATATTCCTTACTCTAAACCTCCTGATCAATGCTTAGAAGAATTCGATATTTTTATTGTTAAGCAATATAATTTTAATAAAAGGGTGCACAATCATTTAATGGAAAACTCTAGAGCTATTATTGAGTTAAAAGATATTGTGGAAAGAACTTCTAATGATGTTAAAATGCTAGTTAAACACTTCCAAATGGTTCAAACTCAAATTGATCAGCTTATTAAAGTACAAAAAGACTTGCTAGTTAATGCTGCTAAAGAAAAACATGCTTATGAAATTAGAACTAGAAGTGGTGTTGCTACCCAGGATCCTCTATATCCTGAGGGGCATCCTAAAAGAATTGAGAAGGATTCTCAACAAGCTGAAAATAGTGGCACTACTCCTAAGAAAAGAAAGAAGAAACATAAAACAATTGTAGAACCCTCTGAACCTGCTAAAGATCCTAATAGTATATCTATCTCTGTTGCTGAAACTGAAAGTGGTAATGAAGAAAATGATGCTCCTTATAAACAAAAAGTTGAAGAAGAACCTGAAAAGCACACTAAGAATACTAAATACACTAAAGAAGATTTTGTTGCTAAGAAACATGATAGTGAAAGAGAGCCTTGGGTCCAAAAACCTATGCCTTTCCCTAATAAGAAACACAAGTCAAAGGAAGATGAACATTATAATAAGTTTTGTGAGTGGATGAAACCTTTATTCTTGTAAATTCCTTTGACTGATGCTATTAAATTGCCTCCTTATTCAAAGTATATGAAGGATATTGTCTCGAATAAAAGGAAGAGCCCTAATGAAGAAATTTCTACTTTGCTTGCTAATTATTCCTTTAGTGGTAAGGTTCCAAAGAAACTTAGAGACCCAGGGATTCCAACTATCCCGTGCTCTATTAAAAATAGTTATGTTAGAACTGCTTTGTGTGATTTAGGAGCAGGAGTTAGTGTTATGCCTTTTTCTCTCTACAAGACACTTCAACTAGAAAAACTAATACCAACTAATATATCTTTGCAAATGGCTGATAAATCTACTACTATTCCTGTTGGTATATGTGAGGATGTACTTGTTCAAGTGGCTCATAATTGCTTGATATTAACTGATTTTGTTGTGCTTGAAATGCCTGAAGATGATAATATGTCTATTATTCTTGGGAGACATTTTCTTAATACTACATGAGCTGTTATTAATTGTAATCAAGGAAAGGTGACTTTCAATGTTAATGACAAGGAGCATACTGTCTATTTCCCCAAGAATATTCATAGGACTTACGGCTTGAATTCAATTGAACATGTTGAGGGCATTCAAGTTGGAGAAATATATTGTCCCATACCAAGAGAAAAATATGAAACTATTATGATTGGGACCATTGCTATCAAGGTTGAGGTAACATAATCATTACTGGAATACAAAGTTTTGTTTCATATAAAATTGTTTTGGTAACAACACCTGATCAACCTTGTTAACAAAAGGATTTCAATGAACAAAACAATGTTTTCACCATGATTATCTTTGTTTAGTTTTATTTTATCTTTTCTAGTTTTTGCTTTTGTTTAGTTTACTTTTCTTTTGCTAGTTGTTTGCATATTAGAGTGCCTTAGAACTTCTGAAGTCTTAGCTTTGTTTTGTCATTGCATCATTTCAAAATCATTTTTCTGTAGAAAAATGATTCATCTATACCTAAAAATTTCTCAAAAATAAAGTGTCTCGAAAAATTCCAGAAAATTCATATTAAATTTTTACGTGAAAAAAGGGGCAGAGAAGTGCCTGGGGAGTACCAGGGGGGCCCACCAGGCAGGCACACCACCTAGTGGCACGACTAGCCCAGTGGCACGCCTGGCCATGGTGTGGGCCACCACTGTCCCGCCATTCACTCTCTCACTTGCCACTGCTTCCTCTTTCCCGAGAAAACACCAGCTCTTTGCTCGAAATCGTGTTCTTGCTGTTCTTGTCCACGATTTTTTGCTCAGCCCATATTTGCTGCTGAAATTTGGAGCATTTGTGCTCCGGTATGTGACTCCTCCACTTGTCCAAGTAGAGTTGTGTTTAGTGGATTATATCTTGAGTATTTTGCTGCTGTAGGTGATAGGTTTTGGGATCTTGTAAGCTTGTTCAATGCTAAGAGATATTGTTTTGATGCATGTTTAGGCCTCTTGCAAGTCAATATGAGTAGTGCCCTTCATTATGTATTCACTTTGCAATCACTTGTGTAATGATGTTTAAATTTCCGAATATCAAAGATGAACAACCACACATTTGGAGAAATATTTGAGAGGGACACACCTAGGAGGTCAAGTCCCTCAAGATCAGCCTCTCATTTTAGGCCTTCGTACAATGAAGATCTCATTGCACCACGCTTTGGTAATGAAGGAGATGAGGGGGATGCGCACCCATCTACTTTTCCTTGTTATACCTTCTTGCAAGCTGTAGGGATCCTCGATGATTTCTTACTACTGGTTCAGAGGGTCGGTTTGACCTCGTACATGGAAGATGAGAGTGAGCAATATGGCGTGCTCACCATAACTTTCCTATCAGTCGACTGTTTCTTTTAGAATTTATAATCTGCCTATTACCATGTCATTGGAAAGATTTTGCAGCATTATAGGTATAGTCATGACGGGGCCGTGAAGAAGATCCAAGGGCGGCCCACTAATTTGCTGGAACTCTATCGAAGTGTGACAAATGACGTTGACCGCGTAGCTCAGCGCGGGAAGATAAGAAACATCCAACTCCCAGCTCTTAGATACTTTGCTTATTATCTTGCTACTAGCATTCTTTGTAGGGAGAACACAAGTAATATCTCCAATTATCATTTATCCTTCCTCGCCGTTGCACTTAATAATGATACTCGGTACAATCTTGGCTCTCTCATTGCTCGCTGCCTAGCTGCTAGGGGACCTATTTATGGGGGCATTATTGCTTCACGTATGGTTACTGCGTTAGAACTTTCTGCGGAACCTAATGATACTATATTGGCACCACAAAGGTTTGACCTTGCTGCCATCAAAACACATCACTTTGTCACTACAGACTCTGATACGGACAGTTTAGTATACATGATGTTGTTTACTTATGGGGATGAAAGGGAGATTCCTTTGCCGCAATCTACTTTGTTCAGTATTTACAGGAGGCCGTGGTCGCGTTCCAAGGAGGAGGTGGACGAGCAACTCCGCCTGCTTGGTTTCCACAGGCAGCACTAGGAGGATGTGCCTTCTTACGACTACTATACGCACTATGGTGCGGCGTCCTCGAGCTCATACCAGGACGAGGGTACCTCCTCGCCGTATTATGGAGACACTTCATCTTGGCTAGCTTGGGATTGATACCCACTTAGGCCAAAAGCTTAAGCTTGGGGGGAGGTACACCGACACCACACTCATCTACATATCATGTTTTGTCGGTACTTTGTATATTCATGCTTCGTTCTCTCTATAGTTTTTGTTCTTCCTTTACTTTTGCTTTCTAAAACACAAAAAGACCAAAAATATTTAAGTTGTTTCTCTTTGCTTGCTTCTTCTACTTTTGCCTTGGTTTGCTTTTTCCTTTTGTCTTTGTCTTAATTATTCGAAAAACCCAAAAATATTTTGCTTTTGCTTGTTTTTCCTTTTTGTTTTTGCCTTTGAAAATTAAAAACACCAAAAAATATTTTTTGTTCTTCTTTGGTTTTGTGAAGTTTGTTGCAGGGTTCAGCAGTCCTTAGTGGAATTTGGTTTCATGTTATTATTCAAGCCACACAAGTGAAGGGAAATAATGAGGATTAATGACAACTTGAGGTGTGGTAAGAGGCAGGTAACGAACTCTATTTGTTTTCATTTTTCTACATATACTCATCATTGTGGGCATGCTTAGTCTATTCATGTAGGATGTATGTTATTTATGAATGTTTAGTAGTTCTTGCTTTCTTATGATTAACTCCAGCTTGCTAATAGTTTGTAGCATGTCATATGAATGTTTGCTTGCATTGCTCTATTCATAACTTGGTATGACACTGTGGTATCCTCCTCTGAATGTTTCACTTGAGTTGACTTGGCACATGCTCACGCATGCATATGACTGAAATAATCAGTTAAGCCTCGATGAATTATTTTGCCTCGAGGGTCTTGAATCACTTTCATGCCATGATTAGTCAAGTTTTGTTGCAAGCATGATTATGACATTTATTTCTCTCTCGTTTGTCGCTCCCTCGCTATTGCTAGCCTCCACTTGCACTGAGTATGAGCTCTACTCGTGTTTCCAATTCCCCAAAACCAATATTGCCCAAAGTGTCCAACATACCTACCTATTAGCATCATTTGTTGTTTCGTGCATATTCAATATGCCTTCTTTTCTTCCGAATAAAATGTTTGCTTGTTATGAGAAAGTTAGTTAGTAAAGCTCTCACAAACTTTCTTGCACTTACTGACCCTCTTCTCCGTCATCCCATCTTTGTCCCTGTATCTGGAGGAAAATAGCGAGGGGCAGATGGCCATCTCCACAATCATCTGTCACATCAATGTTGCTCCCTTGCACCTCGGTGCCCTATAAAACCCCTGTATTTACACCCTAGGGTTCCCCTACTTCCCCTCTTCCCCTGCAATTGCCACCGCCTCCCGTCTGCCCCGCCATGGCGTCGCTGTTGTAGCTCGCCCACACCCGAGCCAAAGGTACCGGCATGAGCGCCTCAAACCCGTGATCCTCCCTACAAGTATAGTTCTTCCCGACACGTACTAATTCAGTGTCGAGATCATCGATTCCCTTCGGTCACCGCAGCTCCGAGCTCAATTCCGGCGCCCACAGTCTTCCCCCAACCTCTCCAACCACCTCTATGTGGTCTAGGTGAGCCTGCGCTTGCTCTAGACCTCTCCTCGTTCTCTATCGGCTTCTCTGCCGACCTACCACCTTTGGCCGTCCCTAATATTTGCAGCACCTCATCACTGGCAACTCCCGTAACTCATCTGAAATCCGCGTCACCCGTTCCTGCCTCGTTTTGGCACGACGCGTGAACCTCGCTCACATCCTCATGCTAAGCTCATTCTTAGGTGATCATCTCTTATGCCTCTGCATGATCACCACTGTCAAAAAAATTCAGACATCCCGAACAATTCAGTTAACTTTGGCCTTTTTCAAGATAGCCCTCGTGTTTACTATGTAAATTGCGTAGAAACCGCTACACAATCGTAACACTTATAGACCCCCTGGTTTTTTTGAGAATGAACCCGCAGCCCTTGGGTCGCTTTAAGGATCGTGCGCCAGCCCGTGGAATTATCGTATGTTAGTCAATCCTAGACAAGTGAGTTTAAAATTTGAATTTAAAACCAAATCCAAACTGGTCAAACCTCATTACAGCTTTGACCAAGATTTAAAATAGATTTGTAATGATTTTGGAGAAATTCAAAACATGAAACTTGATTGTTTTCAAATTCTCTACAATAATATGCCTTCTATTTATTTTGGCATATATTGAAATATAATAAATATTTTCCAGTATTTAATAAATGCTTTAATAATGTTTAATTCCATCTTTTTACTAATACTTCTAAATACTGCAAATGATATATGATTTCTGATCAGAAAAATGCAAGGATTAATAATATGCCATCCAAAATAATTTCTGGGAAAATAAATTTCGAAATTGTATTAATGTTATTAAATTCCATTTGTTTAATAAATTCGTAACTTTAATTTCGTATTTCGGAATTCAACAAATAGTATGTCTAAATCGATCAGTGCGACGAGATCTTTCCAACTATGCATTCATTACTTAGAATTTCATCAGCATCATGGAGAACTTATAAAACCCGAACTGTTTATGCGAGGAAAACATGATGAATAAAATGGGAAAATAGTTATTTCTTGCTAATAATGCCTCACTAACATCGTATCATCGATGTGCTATGCATATGACATATTTTCAATATGGTTTGAATAATGAACTTTCCATATCATGCATCATATCATGATCATGCTAGATCTTTCGCATTAGTTGTAATTGTGCATCGCTTGTTCCTTTTAGTGCTTTGCTTGTTCCCGGTTAGGACGATGAGATGTTGTGAGCTTCGACAAGTTCTTCGGATATGTATCTTCGGCAATGTTTCTGTCACATCCCAAGATTTTCCAAATCTTGTAATGTGAAAAATAAATGAATAAAATAAAACATTGTTTGATTTTCAAGGCCAGAAGAAACTTTTTGAATTCAATTGGGACTTCAAACCAGTTGGATCAAATAAAATCCTAAAGGGATTTATAAAGATAAACATTTAATAAAGGCAAATAAAATGTTTTGGAAAATACTATTTTGGATCTTTTAATAAAAGACTTTGTTTTCAAATGAAAAGGTGGATTTATAAATAAAGATTATATTTTAAAGAGCCAAATTAATTTTGGCCAAGCTTTTATATTAAAATATTTTGTTTTGATAAAATGAGTAAAGGTTTATTTAAATAAAATAATAAGGATTTAAATATCCAATTTTATTAAAGTAAAGGCTTTTTCTTTTTAAATAAACACTAAAACTATTATTTTATTTTAATAAGTTTTCCAAAGGATTTGGTTCTCAAAATGAAAAGAAATATTTTAAATAAAGATTATTTTATAAAGCCAAATTAAACCTTGGCCAAGACTTTGAAACAAAAGATTTTGTTTTGATAAAAATAGTAGAGGTTTATTTAAAATAAAAAGGATTTAAATATCCAAGTTTTATTAATAAAGGTTTTACTATTTTCCAAAACATCAAAACTTATTTATTTATTTAAAATAATTTTTCCAAGTATTTTATATTCTCAAAATAAAACCTACTGAAGTGTTTTGGTTTTATTCTAGATTTTCAAAATAAAGTTTTTAAATAAAACAAACCCTACTTGATTTTATTAACTAAGGTCCATTTTATTTAATTATTAATGGACTCTATAGTAAAAATGTTATTTTTGTTTTAAAACAAGTTTCCAAGTATTCCTTATTTCCAAATAAAACCTACTGATTTGAATTTGAAAATATTTGGATTTCAAATGGAAATTTTATTAAATAAATCAAACCCTATTTTGATTAAATAACTAAAGGGCTATTTTATTTAAATATTAAATAGATCCTAAAAATGAATAAATATATCTTATTTTGAGATTTGGTTTATGTTGATAAACAGAACCAAAATCTCATTACAATTGTTTGAATGTTGTTTGAATAGTTTGAGTGAATGAATAATTGATTGAAATTCAAATCAGAAAAATAGAAATAGAAAAGGAAAAAGAAAACAGAC
Organism: Avena sativa; assembly: GCA_916181665.1. Classification (NCBI taxonomy): domain Eukaryota; kingdom Viridiplantae; phylum Streptophyta; class Magnoliopsida; order Poales; family Poaceae; genus Avena; species Avena sativa. The sequence goes on along the minus strand of OV702291.1, from coordinate 73,455,692 downwards.
AGAAAAAAATAGATTCAGGACCAGCCCAACCCAGCAACCCACTAAGGCCCAGAACCAGCCTAGTTCTCCTCCAGAAAGAAAACAATTCACACCCAGTTTCTGACCCACAGACAATGACCAGTGGACCCTCCCCCTCATTTCTTTTCCCACTGACAGGTGGACCCCACCTCTCTCTCTCTCACGAGCGAACCGTTTTTTTTCCACCGCAAACCTAACCCACACCCTCACTGACGCGCGGACCCCATCTTCCCTGTCTCTCCTTGCTGACGGGACGACCCCACTCCTCCTGTTCTTCTTCCCCACCCGCAGACCACGCCCACCCCTCGCCGGCCGTTACAGACGAAATAACTCCGGCATAATACGCCTTAAGCACGCATTGAATCAGCCCCACGACCACGTAGGATAAATCACCTCCCTCTCCTCTTCACTTCCCCTCTGTCCCCTTCCCCAAGCTCGCCCCCAGGCTGCCGTATTTCGCCAGACACTCCCTCTGTCTCCGACGACCCTTCTCGCCGATTCCGGCCAACACACGCCCCCTCCCGCCTCCTCGAGCACGCAGCTGTGATCAGCATCCCCCAGCGGAACTTTCTGCAGTCGCAGCTCACTCGCGCGTGTCCTTGAGCGTCGGCAACATCTACCCCGAGCCAGCGCCGCCATCTGCTCCAACTGCAGCAACGTTCCCCGGTAAAACCAGACCTTCCCTCTCTTCCCCGTGGACATGATGATGATGGCCATGCTCTTGCGAATCTAACAGTGCCTCCTGTTTGTCCTAGGGTGCCCCTATCCTCGCCCTCGACAACCACCAGCATCGCCGCCGTCTGGTTCTTCTCCGACGACGTCCCCAGGTAGTATCCGACCACCCCGCGCCTTATTGTTCACGCACGCGTCATCTCCTTGATCTTACGCGTCTATCCATGCCCTTTGCCTGCCTTCTCGTGATCGACATCGTCGCCTCCGACCGCAAACAGACCACCCGACGCCGTCCTCTACTCCGGCGAGCAATCGCAGTTGCCCCCGAGCGCCCCTCGTCGAGCCATCAGCACGCTGAGCATCGCCGTGACCCCCTGAGCACGGTGAACCATCTCCCCCTCTCTCTCGCTTCCTGTTTCACCAGCACCACCGTCGTTTGACCTCGCCGCCGCCAGCGACCGTCGCTGCGCCGCCAGAATTTGGTCAACACGATATTAGCCGTAGGATCTTAATCGCGTGGCCACGATAGATTAACTGAGCGAAGAGGTACGCTTGCCCTTGTGCCGCACGATCCACTTTGGATCTAACGGCTGCAGCTGTGCGATCCGAGCGAAGCGGTACTGACGAATCAGAACGTGCCGCGTGTCATCAGGAGATTTAAAATAGGATTTGAAAACAGATTTTGATGCCATTTTCAAACCCTTATAACTTTGGATCCACACGTCCAAAAATTACAAATTTTATGTCGTTGGATTCAGGAGAGCAAGCCCTAACCAACCCTGCCCTTAGTTTAGCAAATAGTATCTGTTAGCTTGTTTAATTTTGCAGTTTCCTTTGTGAGCTTGTTAAGGGTATAAAAATTGTTTAAAAATGTTTTTAGGGTTAAAACCTTTGCAAAATGGTTTGTTGTAAACTCACTGACCCTAGGAACCAACCCATAGTTTGGAAAATGGATTTGGAAAAGTTTAGAATGGATTAATTAGTTTAGTCCATTTCTAGCCAAATAAAACTATTGATTTGTTTATGAAAATGGTTTTGAATGGAAAACTTTGAGAAAATGGTTTGGACCAAATCTACTGACCCAAAACACCAAGTTTTGCAATAGCAACTCATTTGGTGAAACAAAATAATGATTCTTGATTTAAAACCATTTCTAGTCAAATAGAAATGTGGTTATTTTATTAAAAATGGTTTTGGAAGAAAACCTTTGGAAAATGTTTTGTTTTAAACTCACTAACCCCAAACCCCAAGTTTTGTGATTTGAAAACATATTTGGTGAACCCAATAGGCTAAATGCCTTAGTAAAAATATTTCTACACCACATAAAATGATACTTTTTTTGAAAATGGTTTTGAAGTGAAACCTCTTTGCAAATGACTTTGCCACTTTACAAAATGACCAATAGGTGTTTTCAAATGTTTATGACCAATAGGTGTTTATGAACCACTTTTTCAAACAAAACAAAGCTTGGCATGCTTGCATGCATTACTTTGACTTTGTCATTTTGTGTGTTGTTTTGCTTGATTGGTAGATTGAGTTTGTGCCTTGTTTGATTGGATTGTAGTGACTTGAAGAGTGTGATTGTTGCAAGGACAAGGAGTGAACCTATACCCTCTACCAAAAAGGCAAGTGATGCTTCATATCTTTTGTCCCATTACTTTCTCTATGCATTAGAGTTTTTACTAAGTAAAACTTGCATGGATTTTATTTGGCTAAGTATAGACCTTGCTATAGTAAAACCTAGTAGATGAAACCTTAGTGTAAATCTTCCTAAGTTAAGATTCCTATTACTATCAAGCTTAGCCTAGCTAATAGAAAACATGGGTGGAATATATATTCACACTATGGAAAAATTCCTAAGTCTGAGGACTTGTGTTTTGTTTAATAAAACAACTAAGTTAATGAATCACCTGGGTGGAATGGTAATTGCTTGGTGGTTTTTGGTTGAGTGGTTCACAAGGCCCATTTTTATGGTTTACCTTAGTGTATCTCACTTGTGGATGGCCACCCAGGAACAAAGAGATTTGAGATGTCAAATGTTGAGAAGCTTCAAGTGCAACCACCTGGCAATATGGGCTCTGCCATGATCATATAGGTTGCAAGAACTTAGCCAAATGGACCGTGGGTGGTAGTGTTTGATAGGTTGGAACGCGTCCATTTTGGTCTAAGGGAAGGCTTCTGAAAGATCTTGTCTTGGGAAACCAAGTCTTGTGGGGAAAGTGCACCACCTCTGCAGAGTGTAAAACCTAAGTACTTAGCCATGTCCCTGGTAAAGGACAATTTGAGCATCAAGACATGGAAGCAATCAAGAATCTCATCATTCAAATTTCTAAGTAAAACTTGTGGTTTGAACAAGGGTTGTTTGAAATCTTCAATCTTTGATGGAGAGATGCCTTGGTACAAGGATCTTGAAATCTTTGATTGGGAAAAATGTTTTTGCCAAGCAAAACTTAGTATTTTCAAAATGATAAGGAAAATCTATTTTGAGCAATGCAAGCCTCAACTCCACTTAGCCAAATGCATATAGATGATAGACTCCACTATACTACCATAGTATCACTTGCCAATACAATTCAAATGTATTGACCCTTTGTGGCTGTAACTTGTATGTTGCAGGTTTGATTGTTTTTAGTGAAGATTGATTGATTAGGATTACAAAGTCTACAACCAACATGTCTTCCTGTGGCACCTTGAAGATGAAGGACCCCATGACTATAGTTATTCCGCTACAATGTAATGTAATAGCCAAATGAGCTATGTATGATGTAATAAAAATTATGTTATTCCTGGTTATAAAGTTAAATTATGACCTTTGTTTCTTGATATTACATCTAAACTGTGGATGCTAGCTATTGATCCAGGGACTAGCATTGTAAACACAGGGGGCTCTACCTTATTAAAGGTTGGGAACCCTATAGTTTCCTAGGCAAGCATCCTCCCCCTTCTACCTATTTTTCATTTTACGGCTTTACTCCCCTCTATGGCTATTCGTGTTGAGATGCTTTAGTTTATGTACCATTTATATTCCTTGCAGCCTATATTGCCTTGGTCATTTCCTATTGCCTGTTGTTTGGTAGATAGTTGGCCATGCAAGTCATAGTTTCTTTATCAGGTGTTGGTTTGATTTGTTGAGTTCTACAGTTATTGGGAGGTTGGCACGTGCTTAATGGTGGAGATAATCATGGTTCTACTTAAAACTTGATAATATTGGGAGTAGATATAATTAATAAAGAGGCACTAGCGAGCAATAGTTGAGATCTGGCTTTTATCCTGCCCAGTTGTGTCCGCCTAAGACCCCTAGTACTTGAAACCTATTCTTGACTATCGTACTTACCACATGTGGGAGCCTTTCTGGGATCCCCTAGGCTTGAACTTGATTCTGAAGAATGTTGCGGGGCCACAACTATTTAGGGCTTTATATGTTACCTACAGTACATATACCATGTATGCCATATTATTATATGTTTATTACTTGTTGCTCGATGATCGTTTATTACTAATTGCCTAGGTGCGACATTCTATCACGGAAATATATTGTCTATGGCCTCAACTCGCGTGGCAAGTCCACACAACCTCTAGGTCCGTAAGAGGATTAGATATACCTCGAACATGTAGATCTTTTGTGTAAACACCCAGATTTTTAAGTCTAGATGCCTGTTATGCCGTACATCGCAATCCCAGGATTACCATTTTTGCGAGACATAACAGAATTGGTACCAGTACATCATCCATTACAAACCATAATAGTCTTACAAATAGTTGACCTCATGATCAAGTCTTAATACATATCAAAGCAGTGGAAATAAACGTAGTAGAATCCATCTTCATTGTCACAAGCAATACTGACGATGGGAGATGATCCTAGTTATCGTAGACCTCCTGCTGTCCGTCTTCGGGATAGTCCTCCTCATAATTTGGCCATGGGAATAGCCAGGGACAAAGCCATGAGTACTCTTAATGTACTTGCAAACTATCACTAACACAAGTAGGGTAATACTAGTAGGAATCCTAAGCTCTAGTCTTGTTTGCAACAAGCCAATTTTATTTCATAAGTACTTCATAGTAAAGCCTATTTTAGTTCTCTAGATTACTCAAGTGGGAACCTAGTTTTCATGTCCAAAACCTTATTATGGTCAAGTAAAAATCATAATCCAAGTCACAAGTCATTTTGAAAATATCGGACAACGGAACAGTATGGTCATAACCCATGTCATAAGTCATAACCCATGTCATAACCATTTCAATAGAATCCAAGTCACAAGTCATAACCCATGTCAAAACATTTCAATAGAATCACTCATCATTCCAAGGTTTTCATAATCATGTGTCCAAGTGTTCCCATCTAAAGTGATCCATATTAGTTTAGCACTAGCCACTATTAATGAGGGTATCACTATTGAGGGGTGTTAATCAAGTGTAACCACCAAAGTCTATTTCTATGCTCTTGAGTGCATCTATCTTATTTCTACCACTAATCCCAATTAATTAACTAAGTAAGAAACTTTGGTAAAGGTAAAAGAGTAAAGCTTGCAAGTAAAACTTGGGATTGGTATAATCAATTTGCATAATCAAGAATGCATAGGGCATATTGCATAGGTTATCTTGCATAGTGGGGTTGCCTTGGTTGGTGCAGTTGTTGAAGTTCTCTTCTTCTTCGTAGTACTCCTCCTCTTCGTAGCATAGGTCGGTACTAGCATCTATAAATAAATACGAGGTACACAATCACCAAAAAATACTTAGCTATTTCTATTTAGCACACAAGTGCTCACACTAGATGATCTAGCATCATCTCAATCATCACATGAAATATTGACATATTCTTATTTATCTTATTTTGGAAAAGCAATTTCTACTCATTGAAAAATACTTAAGATTTAATATTCTCCAATTAAAATATGGGATCATGTTGACACATGTCATCACCATATATTCCAATACTTGGGAATGTGATTTAAAGGGGTTGTCATATATTACAAAGTTCAATAATACTATTTAATTGTTGGGTTCGCAGCATAGAAAACAAAAAATTTCCTACGATGAGAACTATATGCCAAGATCTATCTACTAGATACAGAGCAACGGGTGGATATACATCCATAGAGAACTTACCCTCGAAGACAACAAAGATTTGTTAACGAGATGGAACTCGTGGATGATGTAGTCGTACACTTGCCGATCTCAAGATCGTGATGAAGTCCAGTAGGTCCGGCTCCAGCACGTCCATCAGATCCAGCTCCAGCATGTCCATCACCACCAAGTCCGGCACCGCAAAACAATGGTGCATCCATGATCGCACAGACATCCGGTACCCCGACAACCTCCGTCTCTCGCTCCAGCAAAGCAGCGGAAGTAGTAACTCCTTTCCAGATAAAGCCACCGGGAACATGTATCTCGCTAATCCGAGACCATGGGGGAATAATACTAGAGAGGGAGAGAGATCCTTCACGAGGAGGTGTGAGTGTGAAGGTGTGAGAGGGGGCCTTTTATAGGAGGAGGGGTGCCCTTCCCCATGGACGGCACCCAAGGGGTGACACCTCACCTCCTCATTCATGTGGTGGTAACTCCCTTCACATTCTATTTTAAAGTCTCCACTTTAAATGCATTAAATTTCTCCAAATTTAATGCTCTCTCATTTAATAAAACTATTTTATTAATTTTATTCAGAATTTAGTTAATTACTTTAATTAAAAAACATTCACATAAAAGCCCCTGCAACATTTCAATATTACATGCAGAACCAATTTCAGCAATTTCACCCGAAACAGTTTCGGTGTCTATTGAAATAATTCCAGCGCTTTCTTAAATCTTTATCTGAAACATATTTGCTCCAAATGGTGTCGGTATCCCTTCAGTGTGTCATCATACGGTTCACGAATAATGCAGACATGATCGAGACCCCTCTCCGATCAATAATCAGCAGCGGGACCTAGAGATCCGTACTGACTCCCACACATTCAACGATGACTTATGTGATCGTGAGAACCTTTAACGCTAGTAACTAAATCCATTTATCTCGCGATATATTACATGTCCGAGATTCGATCATCGGTATCTCCATACCTAGTTTGATCTCGTTACCGACATGCACTCTTTTTTTGTTCTCGTGATATAACATTCTAGTGATCACATCACTTGCTTGCAAGCTATCTTAATGTGATATCACCGAGAGGGCCTAGAGTATATCTATCCGTCATCGGGATGGACAAATCCCACTCTTGATCCATGAGCCTCAACATAACACCTTTGTAGCACTGAACCCACCTCTATAGTCACCCTGTTACGGTGTGACGTTTGATGTTATTAAGATACTCTTTCGGTGTTAGCAATTAACATGATCTCATGGTCTAAGGACTAAGATTACTTCGTATGATGTTATAGCAATAAAAACATAATGACTTTGATCATAATGATATACTTCGGATGAATGTTCATCACATCATTTCACCAATATTGTGACCTCATTATTGACAACATCCAATGTCCATGATCAGGAAACCTTGATCATCTTGTTAATCAACAAACTAGTTTATATGAGAGGCAGTACTAGAAACTTTGTATTTTGTTTATTAAACACACATGTATTAACGTTTCCAATTAAAACAATTATAGCATGCAAAATAAACATTTATCATAAACATAGAATAAGATAATAACCACTTTATTATTGCCTCTCGGGCATATTCCCTTCATTAATAATATTAAAAGTGACTAGAAATGCCTATATAGCATTCTTTTAATACTAGTCCATGATTACTGCATGTAAAACTAAATGTTTTTACATATTCAGATAGAGCATGTCAAATGTGATTTTTGAGAGTTAGAATCAACTCAAAAGCATTTATGGTTGATTTTAGAAAAATGTTTGAAGTTGTAAAAGTATCTATCTTGTTATTTTTACTGGGGGTGATCTATCATTTGAAACTGTTTCAATCCAACGGGAGTGTGTAGAGATTTTCAATACCTTTCTAGCAAAATTGGAATCATGCATTTTGGTTATGTTAATCTCTCTGGATTCAATTTTGAAATTACTGACATAATAGGGTTTTGAATTAAATGAAAAATCCATATTTGAATCTCTGGGCTAAGCACGGGAATGAACATGAGCCGGCTCAACTGCACTACGCGCGCGCAGCGGGCTGCTCTCAGGCTGGTCCGACATGTCAGCGGCAGTGTCTAAGCGAAATGGTATCAGCTAACCTAGAACACACGATTAAAGCGCGATCGACGGCTCAACGTCATCGTCTCCATCGCCCGGCGCGCGGGGGATTCCAACCCTAACGCTATGGTGGGGGTCACTGGGGGCTTACCAGGGCTCCAGCTAGGTCCGCCGATGGGGGCGAACGAGCTGGTAGACGACGGCGAGTCGAATGGTGGTCACGGTAGCTCCTGGGGTGGCTCCAATCAACGGCTCCTTTCCTTCACTCCAACGGCGGGCTCCGGCGAAATTCCAGCGATGTGGTGCTCGCCTTGCTCCGGGGAATGGTCAGGGGATTTCTAAGGGAGAGGTGAGTCGAATGGTGCGCCTTTGGAAGCTAGGGGAGGGGCCTATTTATATCCATAGTTTAAAAAATCGGACCGGTGATCGAACCGGTGAGGCCGTCGGTTCAGGTTTTTACTGGTCGGACCGCCGGTTCACTGGTTCATTGTCTGGTTTTTTAAACTATAAAATCATAAATACTTAATAATAAATATTGCCGATCAAGTAAAAAAATATTGCCGATCAATTTCTAACATGGTGTGTCTCAAACGAGACTAGTATGTACGGCTCACTCACATGAGAATACTCTTGATCAAGTAAAGAAAAAACTCCACGCAAACGGCCATGTTTGAATACATAGAGTGGAAAAATTATTACTACTAGCTTGAAGAGTAATTAGAAAAGGTTTCGGTCTCTTCCATTGGCAACTAACTCATGGTTTCTACGTATACCTTGAGCAGGTCCCAGGTTCGATTCCTATCCTGGCAGATTTAATTTTTACAGCGCTCCCTAGGTCTGAACCGGTCAGACCGGTATTCCGGTTAAATGACTAAAACCACGGTCGAACCAAACCAGCGGTTCAGCCGGTTTATTTCGGTTCGTTGGCGTGTCCGGTCCACTGCGCTTAAACAACCGGAAGGACCTTCGGTTCCAATTTTTTCCAGTTGAACCGTCGGTCCGGTCCGGTTTTTAAAACTATGTTTATACCCGGCGAAAGGGGCAGGGCGGCATGGCTCGGGCTCGTCGGCGACGTTGCTACAGGACGATATCGGCATGGAGGAGGGCATAGGTCGACGCGGTGGCCTACGGCGATCATCATGCGCATAGTGGCACGATGAGGGGCGGTCTTAATCGGTCGGGAGACGTCCGTGCTCTGTGCGAGTACCGCGGTGTTCGTCATGGCGTACGGTGGTCACGGGGTGCGCGGCATCGAACGGTCGTGTATGGGAGGTCACTGGTGACATGGCGAAGGTATTTACGCAAGGAGAGAGCAAGGCGCGGTGTGGCTGCGCGAGGCGTCTTTGGCGCTCTGGAGTGCATTCGGCATGGCAGAAAGTTAAGTGGGCGCGACACAGCTGGCTTCTCCACTGGCGGTCGTTGGCCGAGGCGTGGACTGGGGGATGCGGTGAGGTCACGCCTATCTCCTCATGGTCATGGTAGAGGGCGACGCGACTTGTGGTGTCGTGTCCATGCTCGACCGGCATGGCACGCTCGGGTACGGCTAGCACTGGTGCAATTGGCGAGTTAGAGAGGCTCAATCGCATGGGCTGGTATTGGGGGTGATCGTGGGCTAGTAAATAAGGCTGAATTGAGTACAATGGTGAGCACTAGATTGATCAAAACAGTAGATAGTTGGTAGATTTGTACTGTGCATGCCAAGTGTTTGACTAAATGGCCGCGTGAACTAAAGATTTCAATTTTCAAATTATATTTGGTGGGTGTGTTGGTCATATGCTTGAGTGTCTCTGGTTGCTAGGATTTGTCAAGTGGGGATGGTTTGATTGGTTTTTCAAAAATGGCCATCTGGATGCATACACTTGATTCAATTTTGACATATCTCTCAAATGGGTTTTAATTTGTTTCTATAGGTTTGTAAAGTTCACTTGGGTTCATTTTCACTTGGTCTAGCAAAAGGGGCAAAGAAATAGAATTTTTTCTGCTTGAAATCATTTACTAGAGATGTCCAAAGTGGGCTAGTGGTTAATTTTGGCAAAAATGACCATTAGGTCATATACCTTTTTATTTGATTTTCTTTTGATTGGTTTTTGTTTGGATTTGATATCGATGATATTGTTTTGTTCTTTAAACTAATCCTTATCATTTATAGCAATCAAACATGGCATATCAAGCATTCATGCATTAATAACAAACACGCTTGCATTCATATAGGTTTAAGATTAAAAGTTTTTGTTAACCCTAATCTTGATTAACTAGAAATTGATAATCTTATTTAATATTTTTGAGATTTTACAAACCTCCCCTCCTTAAACAGAATCTCGTCGCGAGATTCGAGAAAAACTAGGAACTAAAGAGATTGGGAAATTCAGTCCTAATATAATCTTCTCGCACCTAGGTGGCTTCTTCTTCAGTATGGTTGCTCCACTGGATCTTTAGAAACTTGATACTTCTGGTCTGGGTGGTTCTAAAGGCTTCTTCCAAAATACGGATGGGTACTTCACGATAGGTTAAATCCTTGTTGATATCTATGGCTTTGTGATCTATGTTCTTGAAAACTTTGGTCTTCTCCAGAACATCTAGGCATTTCCTAAGTAACGATATGTGGAACACATCATGTACGGAAGACATTTCTTCAGGCAGTTCTAGCTGATAGGATACTTCTCCTCTGCGGCTTAAAATCTTGAAGGGTCCGACATATCTAGGTGCAAGCTTCCCTTTGAGTTGAAAACACTGCATTCCTTTCAAGGGTGATACTTTGAGATACACAAAATCTCTGACATTAAAGGTCAGTTCTCGATGTCTTTTACCAGCGTAACTCTTCTGTCTAGATTGAGCGGGCTTGAGGTGTTCACGGATCTTGTGAATCTTCTCTTCGGATTCTCGTAAAATATCTGGTCCGAATATCTGAATCTCTCCTACTTGCAACCAATTCAATGGGGTACGACACTCCCTTCCATACAAAACCTCAAATGGGGCCATTTGCAAACTGGCTTGGTAACTGTTGTTCTATGAGAATTCTGCGAAAGGCAGACAATCTTCCCATTTAGATCCATATTCTAATACACAGGCTCTCAGCATATCTTCTAGTATGTGGTTTACTGTTTCCATTTGTCTGTCGGTCTGTGAGTGGTAAGCGACGCTGAAGTTCAGTTTGGTTCCTAATCCTTCTTGGACTTTTTTCTAGAACCTTGAGGTAAACTGGGTTCCTCGATCTGACACGATTGTCTTGGGGGTTCCATGCAGACTGACTATTCTAGCGATGTACAACTCTTCTAGCTTCGGGCCTTGGTAAGTGGTCTTGACGGGTATGAAATGAGCTACCTTGGGCAATCTATCCACTATGACCTAATACGTCCATAACGTATCTATAATTTTTGATGGTCTTATGCTAATAATATGCTTTTAACACTCCTTTTGTATAAAGTTTATGATTTATTTGGACTAACCTACTAATAGTTTCAAAAGTGCACAATGTTCTTATTTCACACTTTGATGTGTAGGAATTACCAAGAATACAAGTGGAAACCTTGTTGGAGTCAAATTGGGATTTTTTCAGAAATCTGTCTCAGAACTCTTTTTGACGATGGTCATGTTTTGGGTCGAAGACTGCGTCAAATGGAAAACTCTTCAACTACGAAGTTATTGGAAATTTCGCGACAAACGTTCTAGACAAAAAATTTAGCTGATTTCGAGTCCGGACGAGCCTTTTAGGCCCTATTTACTGCAGCCCAAGGTGGGGTGACGGGATCCGAGAAGCTATATAAAGGGAGGAAACCTAATTCTCCTAGGGCATCTCCACCCACGAATTTGCAGCCACCAAAGCCACGTTTTTGCCTCCCCCATGGATCACATCTCTCCATGGGGGAGGGCTCCCAAGAAGCCATGAAGGAAGGGGGCTAAGGGGCGGTGCTCCCCCATGATACCAGCGGCGAGGAAGGAGTCCCCCGCGCCGCTGCCGCCCTCTTCACCATCTTCATCATCTTCACCGCCATCTCCATCACCTAATCCTCCTAGTATGAAGTGGTTCATCCGCCCACACACCTCTGTACCGTCCTATGTAAACATGGTGCTTGATTCTATAAGTTAAAATCCTATAATCTATGTCATGTTTGTGTAGTTTCTTTGTTCTTAGATTGAATGGTTGAACGTCTTTGGTTCATTAGAGTTGTATGTTGATATAGTACAGTCCTTTGGTGTCCATTATATTTGTGCGCGCATGGATTAAACATCATAGGGTTTGTAGTATGTGTAAAAGGAAGGGGGGAGTTCTGCCGGAGTGACAGAAACCTGAGGACGCAAACCGGAACGTTGCACGTATGGGAGTAAGAGGACCATTAAACTTAAGGCTATGGTTGGGGAAACCTTAATGCATTGATTAGTATTTACGGATGTTTGCTAACAATCCGATCATATAGTACATGTAATTCCAAGTAGTGAAGCGCATGTATATTTAGCCTCTCCCACATAGAAAACTGCATCGAAGACAATGAACCTGATCTATTCGCTATTTCAACTTGGACAAGACACCACAATTACCACCACTATTCCACACTCATGGTTCTATTAGTTTAGTGTATTTTATTGTTGCAGCAACTAGCTCTATTTTCTTGTTATTTATTATCATGCAAAGCTATCTCTATTACTCGTATTGTTGCTCTAGTTTTATTTCCTAGATAATGCAAACGTTTAGTGTGCGTAGAGTTGTATCAGTGGTTGATAGAACTTGAGAGAATATTTATCCTACCTTTAGCTCCTCGTTGGGTTCGACACTCTTACTTATCGAAAAGGCTACACACGATCCCCTATACTTGTGGGTGATCAAGACCCAAATAGAATCATTTCCTCTACCAGATGTAGGTAAACCGGTGATGAAATCCATTCCAATTGAATCCCATTTCCATTCCAAAATTAATGGTTACAACAGTCCTGTGGGTCGCTGATGTTCCGCTTTGACTCTCTGACAGATTTCACACTTGGCTATATAGCTTCCGACTTCTCTCTTCATTTTGTGCCACCAAAATTGCTCCTTCAAATCCTGATACATCTTTGTTCCTCCCGGGTGAATAGAATAAAGAGTACATGGGCTTCCTGCATAATGACTTGCTTCAACTCTGAATCTGCTAGCACACAGATGCATCCTTTATACCATAGAACGCCTTCTTCATCTTCCATGAACCCGGGTACCTTCCCTGTACCGATACAACACTTAATTCCATCGATACTGGCATTTCCTTTCTGAGCTTCCTTCATCTGACTGATCAAGGTGGGTTGAAGTTTAATACTGGCTACAAATCCTTTGCTAACTAGCTCCATTCTAAAATTCTCCAACTCCTCGTGCAAACTTGGCTGGTCTTCCTTAATCATGGTGTTTAATCTACACGGCAGTCTACTAAGAGCATCCGCTACCACATTGGCCTTGCTAGGGCGAGAGTGAATGTCAAGGTCATAATCTTTGATTCACTCTATCCATCTTTGTTGCCTCATATTCAGCTCCTTTTGGGTGAAAATATACTTCAGACTCTTGTGATCCGAATAAATCTCACAGCGGTTACCCATGAGGTAATGACGCCATGTCTTCAAGGCTAAAACTACGGCTGCCAGTTCTAAGTCATGGGTGGGATAGTTCTTCTCATGTTGCTTCAGTTGTTGAGATAGATATGATATTACTTTAACTTCTTGCATCAACACATGTCCAAGACCAATCTTGGATGCATCACAATATACATCAAAAGGCTTCATGATATCCGGCATGATCAAAATTGGGGCTGAAATCAATCTCTTCTCGAGCTCTTGAAAACTTCTACACATTTGTCAGTCCATTCAAATTTCTTACATTTCTTCAACAGTTGGGTCATTGATCTTGCGATTCTTGAAAATCCTTCAATGAACTTGTGATAATATCCGGCTAATCCAAGAAATGCACGGACTTCGGTTTGAGTGGTTGGGGCTCTCCATTCTTCAACATCCTTAATCTTTGGTGGGATCGACAATAACTCCTCCTGCCAACAAGATATGTACTAGGAATCCTACTTCCCTTAACCAGAACTCACATTTGCTAAACTTGGCATACAATTGATGCTCCCTAAGGATTTTAAGGATGGTTCTTAGGTGTTTTTCATGGTCTTCTTCTGACTTGGAGTAGATAAGAATGTCATCGATAAAAACAATGACAAACTTATCCAAGAAGTTCATCAAAATCTTATTCATGAGATTCATGAAGTAAGCAGGGGCATTGGTCAATCCAAATGACATGACATTGTACTCATACAATCCATATCGGGTTGTGAAAGCAGTCTTTGGGATATCCGTTGCGTGGATCTTCAATTGATGATAACCAGTTCTAAGATCAATCTTAGAAAACACTTTGGCACCAGCAGTTGGTCAAACAGATCTTCTATCTTTGGCAGTGGGTACTTGTTCTTGATGGTAACCTCATTCAGCTTCTGGTAATCCGTACACAAACGAGTGGCACCATCTTTCTTATCCACAAACAAAACAGGTGATCTCCACGGTGATGCACTTGGTTGAATCAGACCTTTGCTCAACATGTCATCAAGTTGCTTCTTCAGCTCCACTAATTCAGCTGGGTTCATACTATAGGGTCTCTGAGCTATGGGTCCAGTTCCAGGAACTAGTTCAACGATAAACTCGATATCCCGATATGGGGGCATACCTGGTAATTCATCTGGGAACACATCAGGGTATTCACAGACTACTCTGACTTGGTCTAGGGTTGATTGGACTAAACTCTCACCACAAGGAATCTGGCTATGTATGATCCTCTATTTTCGTCACAGAATCGTCACAATAGTCTGTTTATGACGATTCTATGACAATTTTGAGATCGTCGAAAGCTAGGCATCGCAAATAAACTATAACGACGTTTTTGGTAAAATCGTCATAACCGTCTATGATGATATTGGATCGTCATAATGTCTATGACGATCCAATATCGTCACGGGCCATCTAGCCTGGACAAGTTAGATCCTACGTGGCTGATCCTACATGGCAAAATTGTGACGAAATTAAATCGTCTTAAATCAAAATCAGCCCAATCCATTTCGGTTGCTTGCTTGGGCTGAGCCCAATAATTTTGGCCTTTTACTTCCTCTACCATGGTTCGTTACTGCTATGGACATCGGCCATTGTGTTTCGCATTTCAGTTTTGGGCCTTGGCCTTTTTACCGTCCAATTTGTTCTTGGTTTTTTCTATTTTTTCAAATAATTTCTTTCAATATAATTTGGGCCATGGCCTATTTAGAGTCCAAATAATATTTGGTACAGTAAAAATTTCGGCCATTTTTCCTTATTTCTTCTATCCCGAAAATCACAGTCAATAATTTTATAATATAATTCTGCTCATCAAATTTCTATTCATCATATTACATAACATTTGTTGAACTGAAACATAAAAGACATGGAAAATTTCAAATAACAGCCAAGAATAGTCTATTATCTATTACAATCGTTAAATGGTTTGTTCCAAACAGCCATATATTTTGACTGTTAGAATACAAGTAGCTCTAAAATTATAGGGTCTTCAAGCTTTTCTCGACTTTCTTTGGCTGGAACTCCTGGAAAAGAGGAAAAGCCAAGTTTAGAAAATAATTGGAAACTATTATGAAACAGTAGAATCATAAAATAGGCAACAACAGTAGAGTAACAAAGCAGCATGAGATTTGTTGATAAATTCTCCAATGAGTCCGAATATTGTCAAGTCATCTTACTAAGTAAATTATGGTACCAAAATGATTTCCTTAATGTAAATTTAACACACTATTTAATCTACTTCAGCAATTAATGCTGGCAAGAACAATCAGCAATTTTGAAAGTGGTACTAGTACAAAGTATTTGAAGAAAGTGGTTGCAGAAAGTATTTGCCAAAATAACCCTTGCAAGAGACAGAAATCTGCTTGCTCCTTCTGCTGCCACTAGCCCACGACTACAAGAAAGTGCCAATGAAGTTATCAGTCTTAACTCACAGGTGTCACACACAGTGAATTAGAGACCAGATTCTGTGTATTCTGGATACAATTGAGACGGATGAAACTATACTAGGACAAGTAGAACAAGAGATAGGAGGTTCTTAATCTTGAGCTCTCACCGATGCCAGTTGTGGAGCAGCAGAGGACACGCATAATGACATTATCGTAGAAGACCATAGACATGTCGTTGACACTTCGTTGCAGCTACTCCATGTAAGTACTTGGTTGTTGTGGCAATTGACAACCCTCGGATGCAGGCATGCCTAGCAGCAGTCTCCAGGGGAGCAGCCATGGCTGGGCAGACATATCCTACGGAGAATATGAAATGAAGCATCAACACACGAAACTCGACAAAAAATAAAGCTCACAGTATTCATATATCAACTACTTTTATCACAAAAACTAGATCAATCTTATATTAACCCTCCTTTCATTGATCAGAGAAATACCAAAAACAATGTGTACAAGATGAAAAAGAAACAAAACTAAATAGGAATCTTCCAGCCAGATGATATAAGTACAGAACATTAATATACACACAAGAAGTCATGGATCAAAAGTAAGCCTATACATGTCCTATACCTATATTGCTATCTATACATAAACCAGTAGTGATACTGCTACTAGAGGAAAAGATGTTGCATAATAATCGCTTGCCTTCTATTAGAAAAAGAAGGGAATACTATATCAAACACACAAACATGCACGGTCATGTTCCCATCCCAGGTCAGATCAGATCATATCGAAAACAGGAGCTAAAAATGACCATCAATTGATTATCAAACTATAACTTCGAGCTAGCAACTCACTTAGGTGAATTAACAAGGACTATAAGGGAGTGGGAGAGACCGAATACTTATCTGAACCAAACCACGGTGATGGAGATGGTGAGGGTGGGGGATGCGACAGTAATGATAAAGGGTGGCTTCATAATCTTATGCTACAGACTTTTCCTGATAAGCATATCCTGATTTGAGGGTATGAAAACCGATATAATGTTATGCCAATATGGTTTCAACTCAAGGAAAATTAGTAGTACAAATAACACTAACTAGGAGATTACATGTTAACTCATCTATAAACAAGCATAGAACCTAGGAAGTTATCCTTTTCATACTTAGCAGAAATCATTAGCTATCCTTTTCATACTTAGCAGAAATCATAATTCAGGATATGCCAGAAAGGCATAACTAGTTTCTCAGTGCATATGAATAATCATAATTTACCTATGCATGTACCATAAAACACATGGGTAAATATTCAGCTAGAGGCTACAACTTGATAAATCATGTTATGTGTCAGTCTCATACAAAGATAAGAGAACATAATCCTGAATATAACTTCTGAACAAACAACGACAATTAACCATATGCATTAAGTGTTCAATTGCAGACACATCTTGACAAATCAGTTTGCCTAATATTATCCTAACTGATTTATGATGATATAGAACAATCAGTTGTAAAACAGAGCACAAAATATGTGTGGCTAAGACAATACAAGGACTACTGAATCAATTTCATATATCCATGCATCTCTCTCTATCGAGTAATTCAGAAAATTTAGTTAGGTTTCAACTAGGAGTAATGTTCAGAGTCTATAATGTCCAACAATCATCAAGAACTAGGGAGGGCGCTTTGGGTATACCTCATGGCAAGGTCGGCAGAGGCATGTCCTCGAAGAGCCGATTGGTGACGAGTTCATGAGCCTGCATCTTCCCCAGCGTGGTGATGATGAACACAGACGCGCATCGCCTTCTCGGCCTCCTCGACCATGAACCGCTTCTCCTGTGACGCCTTGAGCAGCAGCTGGAGGAGGAGCTTGTCGAAGGGAATCAGACAAAACAAAATTCAGAGGGGAATCAGCCACAACCTAGAGGGGAATAAGGCAAAAGAAAATTCAGAGAAGCAGACAAAGATGGGGAACAATACATACAAGATCGGGGCGAGGAGCATGGGGTGGCGGATGGCGAGGCGGCGCGCGTCGTTGAGCGCCTCGCAGACCTTCACCCAGCCCTTGGACTCGATCTCCGCAACTAGGCCGGCGGCCGGCGGCCCGCGCCTTGGGCCCAGCCACGGGCTGCAGATCCTCGGAGCGGATGTACTCCATAGCTTGCTCCAGCACCACCAGTGAGGTCGATCTTGGCCATCGGCACCATGTTCTCTTTGTTCCTCTTCCTGCCGCTTGGTGTCGACAGCTTGGCGGTCTTCTTGGGCAGCTCCGACACTGCGGCCGGCAGTGTGTTGTCGAGCGCAGAGAGCCATGGATTGGTCGCTTGGTGGTGGATCGAGCGAGATTTTTCTCTACTATGGCTGCTGGATGGGGAATCGAAGATGGAAAGGTAGAGTATCGGAGGGTGGATCCTCGCGTGGTTGTGAAGACCATGTCATGGTGGCGCGCGTCGAGCCATAGGAGGGGGTTCTGGGGCGGGAGGGGCCGAGAGGGGCGTGGCTGGCGGCGGATCTGGCTCGGGGCACGCTAGGGTTCGGGCGCCGCTAGGGTTTCAGGAGAGGACGACGCGGTTGGGAGAGAATGGGGACTAGGAGGTTGTGGGATGTGGTGGATGGTGGAGGTTGAGGTAGGTTGGTGGGCGACGTGTGCTTCTTCGGTGGCCGTTGGATGTGCTTCAACGGTCCAGATTAGGATGAGATGGGCAATCCGCGGGTGGTTGTTTCCTGTAATTTGATTGGTTGCAGATGTTCTCATAAGGTTTTTTCACCAAAGTGTCGCTAACTCCGGAGTGGATACCGAAAACCGTCGCATAGACATGATATGTTGCACACATGTGTATCTTTGAATAGCAAACAATGTTGTCGAAGAAAGTTTTCCTTTTCGTCGCACGGAAAAGCCTTTTTTCATTTTTGAAGTGCCAAAAATGGGGAGTTTTGTGAAGCTATCACCAAATTCAAAATGCTACCACCCCTCTTTTCAAAAATAATAGGACACCTTACATGGCAAAATATCCCAACCGGGGTATCTCAAACCTTTCCGTCCATCCCTGGCAAAAAAGGAAAATTCCTGCCGAATCGGTAGGAAGTGGGATGGCGAATCGGTAGGAAGTTTGTGATAATGTGCCCATATTATGCACCCATATGTATCGTGGGATGGCGAACAATGTTGCAGGAGAAAGTTTTTCGTTTCGTCAGACAAAAAAACCATTTTCCATTTTCGGAGCACAAAAAATGGGTCGTTTTGTGAAGCAACCACCAAACGAAAGTTTCAAAATGCTACCATAATAGGACACCTTACATGGACAAATGTCCCAACCGGGGTATCTCAAACCTTTCTGTCCACCACTGGCGAAAAAGACAAATTCCTCCCGAATCGGTAGGAAGTGGGTCCGATTTGAACTACAGGTACATGATCTGATGCCCATTATTTTTTGAAAAAATGATTTTTATACTCACAATATCATGTTTCTTCAGAGATCCAATGCAAGTTTAGCGAGGCTCAGCCCCGAGCTAAGAACCTTCATGCCCACCATTTTGACCATAGTTTGAAACGGGCATAAAAAATTAAAAAACGGTCCGATCAATGCAAATCCTTCGTGTGGTGTCTTATTATGTGACATAGTGGCAAGTAAATATACCTACCTTGGTATATTGCAAGTGTCTCGAAAAAACCTTCTCAGAAATGAGCTATCAGGTTCGAGGTTTCATGGGTTTCGAGCCAAACGATCAATGTTATGGCTAGAACCACGACATAGTTTGTGGTAATGTGTCCATATTATGCACCCATATGTATCGTGGGATGGCGAACAATGTTGCAGGAGAAAGTTTTCCGTTTCGTCGCACAAAAAAACCATTTTCCATTTTCTGAGCGCAAAAAATGGGTCGTTTTGTGAAGCAACCACCAAATGAAAGTTTCAAAATTCTACCATCCCAATTTCCAAAAATAATTGGACACCTTACATGGACAAATGTCCCAACCGGGGTATCTCAAACCTTTCTGTTCACCACTGGCGAAAAAGACAAATTCCTGCCGAATCAGTAGGAAGTGGGTCCGATTTGAACTACAGATACAAGATCTGATGCCCATTATTTTTTGAAAAAACGATTTTTAGACTTACAATATCATGTTTCTTCAAAGATCTAATGCAATTTTAGCGAAGCTCAGCCCCGAGCTAAGAACCTTCATGCCCACCGTTTTAACCATAGTTTAAAACGGGCATAAAAAATTAAAAAACGATCCGATCAATGCAAATCCTTCGCGTGGTGTCTTATTATGTGACATAGTTGCAAGTAAAAATACCAAACTTGGTATATTGCAAGTGTCTCGAAAAAACCTTCTCAGAAATGAGCTATCATGTTCGAGGTTTCATGGCTTTCGGGCCAAACGACCAATGTTATGGCTAGAACCACGGCATAGTTTGTGATAATGTGCCCATATTATGCACCCATATGTATCGTGGGATGGCGAACAATGTTGCAGCAGGAAGTTTTCCATTTCGTCGCACAAAAAAACCATTTTCCATTTTCTAAGTGCAAAAAATGGGTCATTTTGTGAAGCAACCACCAAATGAAAGTTTCAAAATGCTACCATACCAATTTCCAAAAATAATAGGACACCTTACATGGACAAATGTCCCAACCGGGATATCTCAAACCTTTCTGTCCACCTTTAGCGAAAAAGACAAATTGATGTCGAATCGGTAGGAAGTGGGTCCGATTTGAACTACAGGTACATGATCTGATGCCCATTATTTTTTGAAAAAATGATTTTTAGACTCACAATATCATGTTTCTTCAGAGATTCAATGCAAGTTTGGTGAGGCTCAGCCCCGAGCTAAGAACCTTCATGCCCACCGTTTTGACCATAGTTTGAAACGGGCATAAAAAATTAAAAAACGGTCCGATCAATGCAAATCCTTCGTGTGGTGTCTTATTATGTGACATAGTTTCAAGTAAAAATACCAAACTTGGTATATTGCAAGTGTCTCGAAAAAACCTTCTCTGAAATGAGCAATCATGTTCGAGGTTTCATGGCTTTCGGGCCAAACGACCAATGTTATGGCTAGAACCACGGCATAGTTTGTGATAATGTTCCTATATTATGCACCCATATATTTTGTGGGATGGCGAACAATGTTGCAGGAGGAAGTTTTCGATTTCGTCGCACAAAAAAATCATTTTTCATTTTCTGAGCGCAAAAAATGGTTTGTTTTGTGAAGCAACCACCAAATGAAAGTTTCAAAATTCTATCATCCCATTTTCCAAAAATAGTAGGACACCTTACATGGACAATATCCCAACCGGGGTATCTCAAACCTTTCCGTCCACCTCTAGCGAAAAAGACAAATTGCTGCCGAATCGGTAGGAAGTGGGTCCGATTTGAACTACAAGTTCATTATCTGATGCCCATGATTTTTCGAAAAAATCATTTTTAGACTCAAAATATGCTATTTCTTTAGAGATCCAATGCAAGTTTAGCAAGGCTCAGCTCCTAGCTAAGAACCTTCAAAACCCTAGTTTGAAAATCATATTTTGAATTATAATATTGTCCCTACTATGGACTAACATGGTATTAGTAGATCCACAATTTAAAGTAATCATACTATTCATAATTAACATCCTAGTATGATCTAATAAAATTTATAAAAATTTAGAGACAAAAATCAATTATTTTGGAGTTCTTATGAGAAAGATACACAAGAATTATGAAAACACAAAAAGAAAAACAAAAAAAAACATAACCGGACCGCCCAAATATACCTTCCCAGCGAGGACCATTAGGGAGAACCTGGTCGCCAGGCCCAATTTCGATCGCGGGTTACAGTCAAATGGTTTGAGCGCGGCTATAGGACAACTAAATTGTGTTGGTTTGGTGGTAAGGTGGCTTCTACCTATGGTGAGGTCTCCGGTTCGAGCCCCCCTGCTGCCCTTTTTTTGCTTATTATTCCCGCGCTCAATTTGTGGGATGTCTGTGCGTGCAAGGCCAAGGCCCGCCCACGGTGGCCCATCTCGCTTCCTACCGAGGCCCAGTCTAGTGATAAATTGAGCCAGCCCAACAGATGAATTATGTATATAAGTCCGCGAGTTGTTAATACTACAAGAAAGGTTCCTTGGTTTGGTGGTAAGGGGCGTGTTCCTATAGGTGGAGGTCTTGTGTTCGACTCCTGGGGGTGTCTTATTTTTTTTGGAATAACCGAAATAGCTCAGGATTTGTGGGTTCACGTGTATATTAAATCGTGTAGATTTAAATAGTGCCACACAAGGTCATATTGACACATGTATATGACACGCAGTCAAAAGCTGACACATAGACACGACACATAGGCGCAATTGGTGATGTGGCTGAGTACCTATTTCATCTTATCCTAATTTGGACACTATGACGATTTTAAATCGTCGTAGTGAGCTACAAATAACGTCTTAGGCTATATCTGCTAGGTTATGACGATTTCAGTTAATAAAACTATGACGTTTCTGAACAAAATCATCGTAAATTTCTAAGGTTTTAAACCTCTGAAATGGCTTACGACCATCTGGTGCGAAATCGTCATAACTTTATGACGATTTTGTTCATGGTCACTATTAGAAGGTCATAGAATAACACATTCCTTGTAGTGTCTTGTTGCACTTGAATTGACGGGGCAGCGTCTCAGATACATGCTCTCTGATACTCCAGCGCTACTGGTCATGGTTATGGCTTTCTTGGCACAGTCGATTGGTCCTTGATAATTGACATCCAATCCATTCCTAGTACTCCTTCCAAACCTTTGGTTCCAAGTACTATTAGATTGGCATAAAAATCTATCCCATGTATTCTGATAGGCACGGCCTTGCAAATTTTTCTAGCTTTGGTGGTTGAACCAGGTATTTGTACTATCATAACATGCTTCAAATTTCTTGGTTGAATCTTACTAGTGCATGCAAATTCTTCTGTAAAAAATGAGTGTGATGCTCCAGAATCAAACAACACTTTTGCAAGTACTGAGTTAACAGAAAACATACCCAACATGACATCTGGCGCTTCCTGGGCTTCTTCAGCATTTATGTGGAATAGACGGCCGGTACGGTTATGTGGGTTGCATGGGGCAAACCTTTTTCCAGGCTAGACACGGCGCTGCTGCTGGGCAGGTGCAATGACATTGGCGGCTACAGCAAGCTTCTTGGGGCACTCATTGGAGTAGTGACCCGTGACTCCACATTCAAAGCAGGTTATCATTGACTTGGCTTTCCCTGCGACAGGCACATCATTGCTTCTAGTCCTTGGGGCAGTATTGTTGTTGTTGCTGTTGTGGTTGGTGGACCTTGGCGCTGCATGGTTCAAGTTATTGGGGTTGCCGGGGTTGTTGTTGTGGCCTCCGGGCCTCGGGTTTCCTCTGCCACGATTGGGATAGTTCAGACTGGACATAGGTGGTATGTTGTTCCTTGGTGCAAATCCTGTAGATGGGTTAGGGTGGTACTTCAGGGTATGGTGGGGTCCAGGTTGCTGCATCATACGACGCTTGCGGTTCTCACTGGCTTGGTTGATCTTTCCTTCCATCTGGATTGCATAATCCACTAGGTATTCTAGGTCATCAAAGGGAATGTTGACTAACACTGTCTGCATCTCATCATGTAGGCCATTCAAGAATCTCTCCTTCTTATTTGCTTCTGTGTCAAACTCATCAGGGGCATACCTAGCCAGAGACAGGAATTTGTCACGGTATTCTACCACCGTCATCCTTCCCTACTTCAACTCCCTGAATTCATCCCTCATCCTCTTAATCAAACCCGGGGGCACATGGGCCCTGCTAAACTTGAGCTTGAATTCCTCCCAAGTCATCATATGTCCTCCATTCATGGTACGGGTGCTGTTCCACCATGATCTTGCATAAATTGCCAGATAGTGGGTGCCAAATAATACTTTCTCCACAACATCAACTCCTGTAACTTCCAAGGTGTTCTCCATGGTTTGCAGCCAGTCATCAGCATCTAAGGGCTCTTTTGATTTGCTAAACAAAGGAGTATTGGTGTTTTGGAAGTTCTTGAGCTTAGATCCATGGTGATCTTGGTTTCCATAGCCTTGGTTGTTGTGTGCCATCTGGGTGATCTGTTGAAGAGTGGCTAGATTGGTTTGATGCTCGGCTCGACCGGCTTAGCGATCTGATACTAACATTTGCAGAATCTGAAGTCAAGCATATCAGTTTATGGTCCTTTCTATAACCTTTACTTCCACCGACCATCTTAAGTCAAGCATATTAGTCCTTTGTGACCCACCACGATTCGAAAAAGGTTAATTGAATAGACACAATTACAATTTTGGGATATTTGAAAAATGCCACTTCAACTTTCGTCTTTTAAAAAACATTACGGGTCTCATTGGGTCTCTTCATGTGGAAGAGAAGGGCGAGAGCAAAGGACACATGTGCTCGAGTAGTTGAGGGAGCCTCTAGTGCCAATTTGGTACAGAAGAAAAAATTCCAATCCCACAAGTTCAAGAATAAGAACAAATATGATGGCAAAGGGAAGTTTGATGGCAAGAACAAGGACACTCACTCAACCAACTTTAAGAGGAAAAGTGACAAGAAGAAAGGCTCTTGCCACGTCTGTGGTGATCCTGATCATTGGGCTCCTAGCTGCCCTAATCGCTTTCACAAGTGGCAACATGGGAACAGCGGCAAGACCATTAATGTTTTTATTAGCGATACTGAGATGAAGGATGTCGGATATGGTATTTTACCTACTATCCTTTCAGTATGTCATTCTCCTGATTGGTGGATTGACACGGGTGCTAATACACATGTATGTTCTGATATATCCATGTTCTCTTCTTATCAGGTCATAAGGACTTCCTCCGTGATGATGGAAACGGTTCACGTGCTTCTGTTTATGGTGTTGGTACGGTGAATCTGAAGTTTACTTTGGGGAAGACCGTACAGCTAAACAATGTGCAGCACGTTCCCTCCATCAATAAGAATCTCGTCAGCGGATCACTTCTGTGTTGAGATGGCTTTAAGTTGGTTTTTGAGTCCAATAAAGTTGTAATTTCTAAGTATGTACAATTTTTTGGAAAGGGTTATGAGTGCGGAGGTGTGTTCCGCTTATCTTTGTCAGACTCATGTACTAAAGTTATTAATCATGTTTGCAATGATAATGAGTCCAATATTTGGCATTCACGACTTTGTCATATTAACTTTGGTTGCATGACGCGGCTGGCCAATATGAATTTAATTCCAAAATTTACCATTGTCAAAGGTTCTAAGTGCCAAGTTTGTGTGCAAGCAAAGAAACCTCACAAGTCTCATACGGCTACGGAACCGAGAAACTTAGCACCACTAGAACTTATACATTTGAGATATTTGTGAGATGAATGGTGTGTTGACAAGAGGTGGAAGAAGATACTTTATGATGTTGATTGATGACTCCACTAGATACTGCTATGTTTATCTTCTGAAATCTAAAGATGAAGCTTTGAATTACTTCAAAAACTATAAAGCTGAAGCAGAAAACCAACTTGATCTTAAAATCAAACGGCTAAGGTCGGATCGTGGTGGAGAGTACTTTAAATGAGTTTGATATATTCTGTACGGAACATGGTATTATCCATGATAGGACGCCTCCATACTCACCTCAGTGAAATGGGGTGGCCGAAAGAAAGAACCGCACTCTAACTGATTTGGTTAACGCCATGTTAGATACATCGAGTCTTTCCAAGGAATGGTGGGGGGAGGTGATACATTGCAAATGTATCTATAATTTTTGATGTTCCATGCTTGGTTTTATGCACTTTCTTGTGTTTTGTCCACACTTTGGAGTACTTTTCATATGATTTCTTGGACTAATCTATTAACAAGAGCCACAGTGCTAGCTGCCTATTTTCTGCTGTTTTTGGTTCCAGGAAAGTCAGAAAATGAATATTCTCGGAATTGGATAGGACAAAAGCCAAAGTGCCTATTTTTCCGGAAGTCATCAGATGCCTGAATACGAGACAGAGAAGGGTTGGGGGCCGGCCACACCACCTGGCCGCGCGGCCAGGCCTGGACCATGCCAGGGGGTGGAGTGGCCGACCCCAGCACCCCCTCGGTCGCTCCTTCCGCCTATATATTTCCCTCGGGACGAAAACCCTAAGTACCCGATCAAAAAATCCACGAAAGAGTCTATAGCTGCCGTCATCTCCATCCCTAGATCGGGAGGGATATGAAGCTCTTCCCGGTACCCTGCCGAAGAGGGGAATTCACCCTGGAGGCCTTCTTCATCACCATGCAAGCCTCCGGTGTGATGTGTGAGTAGTTCATCCTTGGACTATGGATCCATGTAGTAGCTAGATGGCTGGTTCTCCTCCTTTGTGCTTTCATGTCTAGATCTTGTGAGCTTTGTTCATGATCAAGATCATCTATTTATAATTCTGCATGTTGTGTTTGCGGGGATCCGATGGATATTGAGATGTTATTTCAGATTGATTATTGATTCTATCATGTCTTTGTTATTTGAGATCTTGCATGCTTTCTGTTGTTAGTAGCTATCTTGGCCAAGTAGATGTTAGCAACTCCAAGAGTTAGTATTTATGCTCGATAGTGGGATCATGCCTCTGGTAATCTGGGGAAGTGACAGAAATCTCTAAGGTACTAGATGTGCTGTTGCTACTAGGGATAAAACAATAATCCTTTGTTCATAGAACAATCGTATTGTTTACTTTACACGCAATTCGTAAAGCAATAATCTGTTTCTTGCAACTTAATACTGGAGGGGGTTCGGATGATAACCTGAAGGTGGATTATTAGTTATAGATGCAGTTGGATGGCGGTCTATGTATAATGTTGTAATGCCCAATCAAGTTCCAAAGGAGTCAAGATGATTAGTATATGCATGTATTGCTTTCTCGATGTTTGTCAATTGCCCGGCTGTAATTTGTTCACCCAGCATGTTATCTATCTAAGGAGAGCCACCTCTAGTGAACTATGGATCCCGGTCCTTTTCTTTTACATACAATCTACAAACTGTTTACTGGTTTGTGTTTACTTTCTGCAAACTTTTACTTCTTTCCATTCGATACGTTTAATCCTTTGTTTTCAGCAAAACACAGTGAGATTGACAACCTCATCGCAAGTTGGGGACAAAGTTCTGTGGTTGTGTTGTGCAGGTCTCCACGTTGCTACTAGCACCGGTAGTGCGCCCTGCCAAGGCTCAGCTAGCAACACCTTTGGGGTGTTTCCTTGCTCCTACTGGATTGATAACCTTAGTTTCGTACTGAGGGAAACCTGCTGCTGTGCTCATCATACCTTCCTCTTGGGGTTCCCAACGAGCTCCACATCAACACCGAGCAATCAAGCATTTTTCTGGCGCCGTTGCCGGGGAGTCAAGGACATCTTCACAAGGGGAGTCCCTCATAACCAATCTCTTTACTTTGTTATTTTTGTTTTGCTTAGTTTCTTTTTGCTTTCTTTGCTTGTTTCTTTATCAAAAACACAAAAAAAATTAGTTTTACTAGTTTGCTTTCTTATTTGAAAACCCCAAAAAAATGACTACTCTTGAAAACACTAAGTTGTGTGACTTCACTAGCACCAACAACAATGATTTTATGAGCACACCTATTGCTCCACGTGTGCCTGAAGATACTTTCTTTGAGATAAAACCGGCTTTGCTCAATCTTGTTATAAGAGAACAATTTTCTAGTATTGGTAATGAAGATGTTGTTGCCCATCTAAATAACTTTGTTGAACTTTGTGAGATGCAAAAGCATAGGGATGTAGATGGTGATATTATTAAGCTAAAATTGTTTCCTTTCTCTTTAAGAGGAAAAGCTAAATAATGGTTGAATTCCTTAACTAGGAATAGTATTGATTCTTGGACTAAGTGCAAAGATGCTTTCATTGGAAAATACTATCCTCCTGCTAAGATTATATCTATGAGAAGTGAAATAATGAAGTTTAAACAATCTGATAATGAGCATGTTGCTCAAGCTTGCGAAAGAATGAAATCTTTGGTAAAGAATTGTCCCACTCATGGACTGACTGCTTGGATGATCATCCAAACTTTTTATGCAGGATTGAACTATTCTTCGAGGAACCTACTGGATTCTACTGCTGGAGGTACCTTTATGACCATCACTTTGGGTGTTGCAACAAAACTTCTAGACAATATGATGGTTAATTATTCTGAATGGCATACTGAGAGAGCTCCACAAGGTAGGGAGGTAAAGTCTGTTGAGGAAACTTCCTCCTTGAGTGATTAGATTGATATTATTATGTCTATGCTTGTTAATGGGAAAGCCCATATTGATCCAAATAATGTTCCTTTAGCCTCTTTGGTTGCTCAAGAAGAGCAAGTTGATGTGAACTTCGTAAGAAATAACAATTTTGGCAATAATTCTTATAGGAATAGTTTTGGTAACAACAATTATAAGCCATATCCTCCCAACAATGGTAATGCTTATGGAAATTCCTACAACAATAATAGGAGTGCACCCTCTGAACTTGAAGTTATGCTTAAAGACTTTATTAGTAACAAACTGCTTTCAATAAAACTATTGAGGAAAAACTCTCTAATGCTGAAAGAAATATAGCATCTTTGGTTGAAGCTCAATCTTCATTGAATAAAATGGCTACTAAACCTGAAACTAATGATAATCCCTTTGCACCTACTAATGCTATACAAGTAATAATTGATGAAAATGTTAGACTATTAGCTGAATTACATGCTAAGTGGGAAAGAGAAGATGAAATTGCAAGAAACATTAGTGTTTCTACTATTACCACCACTAGTGTTGAGGCTAGTGATAGTTCTACTACTTTAGATGATAAATTTGATTTTGATCTTGATGGTTGCAATATCTCTGAAGTTATTAAGTTCCTACAAAATCTTGCTAAAAGTCCTAATGCTAGTGCTATGAACATGGCCTTTACAAAACACATTACTGATAATCTCATAAAGATTAAAGAAGAAAAGATGAAACATAAAGCTTCTATTCCTATAAAACAAGAAGATGGTTGGGAACCCATCATTAATATGAAAGTGAATGACTTTGATTTCAAAGCTTTATGTGATCTTGATAGTAGTGTTTCTATTATACCTAGAAGGATTTATGATATGCTTGATTTGCCTCCACTTGAAGATTGTTATTTGAATGTCCCACTTGATGATAATGCTAAAAAGAAACTCACGGGGAGTCTTAATGATGTTCTTATTATGTTTAACAATGCCTATGTCCCCGTTGATTTCTATGTTTTGGATGTTGAATGCAATGCTTCTTGTCCTATTACTTTGGGAAGACCTTTTCTTAGAACTATTGGTGCCATTATTGATATGAAAGAAGGCACCATTAAATATCAACTCCCACTCAAGAAAGGTATATAACACTTCTCTAAAAAGAGAGAAAAGATTTCTTTTGCCTCTCCTATGAAAACGAAATTTGGTTTTAATGCTTCTTCATTTGAGAACACTTGATTCTTTCTTGCTTCTTATGCCTAACTTAAAGGCGTTAAAGAAAAGTACTTATTGGGAGATAACCTAAAAGTTTTAGATGAGTCTTGGAAGTTATTACTTTAGTAATAACTGCGCCTTATCCTTTATATTTGCGTTTTGTGCAAAGAGTAACCTCTAATGAGAGAGAAGTAATGATTGGGAAAGTTGCTGTCTCGAAACAGATTTCTATACTTCACCGTAAAAATTCGTGTAAAATCTCTGGACGTCTTTTTGAGGCCTGAATGTTTGTGCTTCTGCCCTAGGTAGTTATCTAACTTTCGTCCGTTCAACACTTTTTGATTTGAGCAACAGAAGATCTTCGAAAAAATTCGTCTTTACGTGTTGGTCTGTTTTGACAGATTTCTGCCATTTTCTGCATTTGCTTCTTGTTGGTTACTTTTTTAGTTCTTTTGGGGAATTGAGCTTTTTGAGGGAAGTGCTACAGTAGCTAGGTATCTAATGGAAGTTTATTTCGTGTTAGAACTGAACCTTAAGACCTTTTATCTTGAGTGCACTAATGTTGCTAATAAAGATTGTGTGAAGTTTTGTATGAAGGAAAAATTTCAGGTGTATGGGAGGAATAAGTAATGAGCTGAAGGATGGACTAAAGCTCAATCTTGGGGATGCCACGCGTGTCACCCCAATAAATATCCAAAAGTACAAGCGTCAAAGCTTGGGGATGCCTAAGGCATCCCCCTCTTCATCAATAAAAATCCTAGGTTTCTTCCAAACGCTTCATTTTTATTGTTTCATGCACAGTTGTGTTGTTCTTGGAGCGTCTTATTCTTCGTTTTTGTTTTGGTTTTTCGTTTGCTTGGTTTTCTTAGTTTTCTGAATAAATTGGTTGGACCTCCTCTTTCATACATTGGTTTGCAAATAGTTTGGTTTGGTTTGGAAAAGAGTAGGAAAGTTCATGCTTATGTGGTAAAAAGAGCTCGTTTTTTGACTGTGGCCTATGCTCTATCATGCCATGCTTGATATTGTTTTGGCTTTATGCTTAGTATTCGTTGTTGTAGCATGAATTGTTATAAACAATTGAGATTGCTTAATGTGCCTTGGATGAATCATGCGTTGTTTTAGCATATTAAAGCATAGTATAATGGTATTCTCCTTTGATGCTTTATTTGGGTTGACTTAGCGCATGCTCACACCATGTTATGACTATCTCAAGTCACCATAAGCCTTTATGATCCTTTAGTTTTCAACTTTTAGTATCACTTTACGCTTTGATCAATGATGTTTTGTCGCTCTGCATGATTATGGCCATTATTGCTCTCTTAGTTTGTTGCTCCCAGTCTTTTGCTAGCCTCGACAACCAAGTAGGAGTTCCACTCATGCATCCAACTCCCTAAACCAAGTTATTCCAAAGAGTCGACCATACCTACCTACTAGCTTATGCTATTCAAATTATATTCATGCTTTTGTTTACCTTCCAAATTAAACTTGTTATGAGAAAACTAGTGATTAAGGCTCTCACGAACTTGATGGCACACTTTACTTTTCTTGCCCTTAATAAACTTGAACCATTGTGTCGTCTATATTGTATATGCTTGCACTTATTTGTTGGGAATTAGCAGAACCATGCTTTCATGGGGAACACTTTCAACATTGCACTTGGTACTTGTACCTAGTTGATATCATGCTCTTTTGTATATGGATGTCGTCGGTGTGAAATGAAAGGGGAGCTTGTAAGTCCATGGAGTTATGTATATGTGTTAGAGAAACGCCTGGGCCGCTGGTCTAATCCATGCTGACATGGTGGAAACCTGCAACGTAACCATAATGAGCTGTCTATGAAGCATTCTTCTTATAAAAAAAGAGTCCTTTATTGAGAAAAAAGAGAAAAAGAAAAAAAGATATTATGAAAAGAGGAAAGAGATAAAAAAGCACCATATTCCCATGGTAAATAAGAAGATTGTTGAGATGCTCATTGTCTGCTTGCCTTGTCATTTTGATATGGGGATTCTTCCGTATCATCGAGCAAGGGGTACCCTGTTGGCGGTTCTCTATGATACACATGTACTTACAATGACAAGAAATTACTGGTGACTAAACTTGAGTAGCATGAGGAGCGACCCTCGTATACAAGGGACATGAGAATCCTAACTTATACTTCGTCAAGCATGTACACCATAGTTTGTTCACTTTAACCTTAATCACTTCAAGATGCTTATGATAGGGACAATGACAGCTGAAAGCTATAAGTACCATAATTTTTGGAAGCTCTTTATGAGACTTGAATCCCTACTTCCTTTTATAAAGGCCTTTCTTCCACCATTATATTGAGTCTCCACCTTATACCTTTATGCACTTACTTTGAGAGCATAGTGGCCATTCTTAGTTCTATGTGCATTGTCCCAAGACTAGTTGATTGATGCATACCTTGATATTGCTTGTTTTAAACTATTTGTATCTAGTCACTCTTATGAACTTTGAAGGTGTCCTATGCATTCATATTTGCTACTCTATGAGGAACAAGCTGAATGCTATTATGTTATGTTTTATTTATGTGAAACAAACAAACGTCTTGCAAAGCATTGTTATTCATGAATCTTTTGTTTGTGCCTTTTCATGTTGCATCATAGTTTCTTTGTCTTATTGCTAGAACTTTGTCTTTCATGTTATGATTGAAGTACTATGATCCCAGCTTTGAATGTTTTACAAATACTTTGATCAAGTCTTTGATGGTGCATGTCACCTCAAAAATTATTCTTTTTTTATCACTTACCTGCTCGAGGACGAGCAGGAGTTAAGCTTGGGGATGTTGATACATTGCAAATGTATCTATAATTTTTGATGTCCCATGCTTGGTTGTATCCACTTTCTTGTGTTTTGTCCATACTTTGGAGTACTTTTCATATGATTTCTTGGACTAACCTATTAACAAGAGCCACAGTGCCAGCTGCCTGTTTTCTGCTGTTTTTGGTTCCAGGAAAGTCAGAAAATGAATATTCTCGGAATTGGATGGGGCAAAAGCCAAAGTGCCTATTTTTCCGGAAGTCATTAGATGCCAGAATACGAGACGGAGAAGGGCTGGGGGCCGGCCACACCACTTGGCCACGCCGCCAGGCCTGGCCCGTGCCAGGGGGTGGTCTGGCCGACCCTAGCACCCCCTCGGCCTCTCCTTCTGCCTATATATTTCCCTCGGGACGAAAACCCTAAGTACTCGATCAAAAAATCCACGAAAGAGTCTGTAGCCGCTATCATCTCCATCCCTAGATCGGGAGGGATCTGAAGCTCTTCCCGGCACCCTGCTGGAGAGGGGAATTCACTCTAGAGGCCTTCTTCATCACCATGCAAGACTCCGGTGTGATGCGTGAGTAGTTCATCCTTGGACTACGGATCCGTGTAGTAGCTAGATAGCTGGTTCTCCTCCTTTGTGCTTTCATGTCTAGATCTTGTGCGCTCCGTTCATGATCAAGATGATCTATTTGTAATTCTGCATGTTGTGTTTGCGGGGATCCGATGAATATTGAGATGCTATTTCAGATTGATTATTGATTCTATCATGTCTTTGTTATTTGAGATCTTGCATGCTTTTCATTGTTAGTAGCTATCTTGGCCAAGTAGATGCTATCAACTCCAAGAGTTAGTATTTATGCTCGATAGTGGGTTCATGCCTCTAGTAATCTAGGGAAGTGACAGAAATCTCTAAGGTACTAGATGTGCTGTTGCTACTAGGGAGAAAACAACAATCCTTTATTCATAGAACAATCATATTGTTTACTTTACACGCAATTCATAAAGCAATAATCTATTGCTTGCAACTTAATACTGGAGGGGGTTTGGATGATAACCTGAAGGTGGATTATTAGTCATAGATGCAGTTGGATGGCGGTCTATGTATAATGTTGTAATGCCCAATCAAGTTCCAAAGGAGTAAAAATGATTAGTATATGCATGTATTGCTTTCTCGATGTTTGTCAATTGCCCCGCTGTAATTTGTTCACCCAGCATGTTATCTATCTAAGGAGAGCCACCTCTAGTGAACTATGGATCCTGGTCCTTTTCTTTTACATACAATCTACAAACTGTTTACTGCTTTGTGTTTACTTTCTGCAAACTTTTACTTATTTCCATTCGATACGTTTAATCCTTTGTTTTTAGCAAAACACGGTGAGATTGACAACCTCATCGCAAGTTGGGGACAGAGTTATGTGGTTGTGCGGAGGTGTGTTCCGCTTATCTTTGTCAGACTCATGTACTAAAGTTATTAATCATGTTTGCAATGATATTGAGTCCAATATTTGGCATTCACGACTTTGTCATATTAACTTTGGTTGCATGACGCGGCTGGCCAATATGAATTTAATTCCAAAATTTACCATTGTCAAAGGTTCTAAGTGCCAAGTTTGTGTGCAAGCAAAGAAACCTCACAAGTCTCATACGGCTACGGAACCGAGAAACTTAGCACCACTAGAACTTATACATTTGAGATATTTGTGAGATGAATGGTGTGTTGACAAGAGGTGGAAGAAGATACTTTATGATGTTGATTGATGACTCCACTAGATACTGCTATGTTTATCTTCTGAAATCTAAAGATGAAGCTTTGAATTACTTCAAAAACTATAAAGCTGAAGCAGAAAACCAACTTGATCTTAAAATCAAACGGCTAAGGTCGGATCGTGGTGGAGAGTACTTTAAATGAGTTTGATATATTCTGTACGGAACATGGTATTATCCATGAGAGGACGCCTCCATACTCACCTCAGTGAAATGGGGTGGCCGAAAGAAAGAACCGCACTCTAACTGATTTGGTTAACGCCATGTTAGATACATCGAGTCTTTCCAAGGAATGGTGGGGGGAGGTGATACATTGCAAATGTATCTATAATTTTTGATGTTCCATGCTTGGTTTTATGCACTTTCTTGTGTTTTGTCCACACTTTGGAGTACTTTTCATATGATTTCTTGGACTAATCTATTAACAAGAGCCACAGTGCTAGCTGCCTATTTTCTGCTGTTTTTGGTTCCAGGAAAGTCAGAAAATGAATATTCTCGGAATTGGATAGGACAAAAGCCAAAGTGCCTATTTTTCCGGAAGTCATCAGATGCCTGAATACGAGACGGAGAAGGGTTGGGGGCCGGCCACACCACCTGGCCGCGCGGCCAGGCCTGGACCATGCCAGGGGGTGGTGTGGCCGACCCCAGCACCCCCTCGGCCTGCTCCTTCCGCCTATATATTTCCCTCGGGACGAAAACCCTAAGTACCCGATCAAAAAATCCACGAAAGAGTCTATAGCTGCCGTCATCTCCATCCCTAGATCGGGAGGGATATGAAGCTCTTCCCGGTACCCTGCCGAAGAGGGGAATTCACCCTGGAGGCCTTCTTCATCACCATGCAAGCCTCCGGTGTGATGTGTGAGTAGTTCATCCTTGGACTATGGATCCATGTAGTAGCTAGATGGCTGGTTCTCCTCCTTTGTGCTTTCATGTCTAGATCTTGTGAGCTTTGTTCATGATCAAGATCATCTATTTATAATTCTGCATGTTGTGTTTGCGGGGATCCGATGGATATTGAGATGTTATTTCAGATTGATTATTGATTCTATCATGTCTTTGTTATTTGAGATCTTGCATGCTTTCTGTTGTTAGTAGCTATCTTGGCCAAGTAGATGTTAGCAACTCCAAGAGTTAGTATTTATGCTCGATAGTGGGATCATGCCTCTGGTAATCTGGGGAAGTGACAGAAATCTCTAAGGTACTAGATGTGCTGTTGCTACTAGGGATAAAACAATAATCCTTTGTTCATAGAACAATCGTATTGTTTACTTTACACGCAATTCGTAAAGCAATAATCTGTTTCTTGCAACTTAATACTGGAGGGGGTTCGGATGATAACCTGAAGGTGGATTATTAGTTATAGATGCAGTTGGATGGCGGTCTATGTATAATGTTGTAATGCCCAATCAAGTTCCAAAGGAGTCAAGATGATTAGTATATGCATGTATTGCTTTCTCGATGTTTGTCAATTGCCCGGCTGTAATTTGTTCACCCAGCATGTTATCTATCTAAGGAGAGCCACCTCTAGTGAACTATGGATCCCGGTCCTTTTCTTTTACATACAATCTACAAACTGTTTACTGGTTTGTGTTTACTTTCTGCAAACTTTTACTTCTTTCCATTCGATACGTTTAATCCTTTGTTTTCAGCAAAACACAGTGAGATTGACAACCTCATCGCAAGTTGGGGACAAAGTTCTGTGGTTGTGTTGTGCAGGTCTCCACGTTGCTACTAGCACCGGTAGTGCGCCCTGCCAAGGCTCAGCTAGCAACACCTTTGGGGTGTTTCCTTGCTCCTACTGGATTGATAACCTTGGTTTCGTACTGAGGGAAACTTGCTGCTATGCTCATCATACCTTCCTCTTGGGGTTCCCAATGAGCTCTACATCAACACCGAGCTCATCATACCTAAACCGTGTTCCCGTAAAGGATAAAACCATGACTCCATTCGAGGAATGGGAGAAGAAAAGGCTTAAACTCTCTTACTTATGAACTTGGGGATGTTTGGGAAAGTCAATATTCCAATACCCAAGAAGCGAAATCTTGGACCAAAAACCATGGATTGTGTTTTTCTCGGATATGCTTTTCATAGCATTGGCTATAGATTTTCGATAGTAAAATCTGAGGTATCCGACATGCATGTTGGTACGATTATGGAGTCGAATGATGCGACTTTCTTTGAGGACACCTTTCCCATGAAAGGTATGTCTAGCTCATCAAATCAGGAGATGACTAGTTCATCTAGTCAGGAATTTGTTATTATTCCTGAACCCACTATGCCGATAGAACACTATGATGATCCTGTGGAGGACGACAATGAAGCTCCTAAAAGGAGCAAGAGACAAAGGACTGCAAAGTCATTTGGTGATGATTTTATTGTGTACCTTGTGGATGATACTCCCACCTCTATTTCAGAAGCCTGTGCATCTCAAGATGCTGACTACTGGAAAGAAGTTGTTCGTAGTGAGATGGATTCCATCTTAGCTAATGGAACTCGGGAGGTCACTGATCGTCCTTATGGGTGCAAACCTGTAGGATGTAAGTGGGTGTTCAAGAAAAAGCTTAGACCTGATGGTACTATTGAAAAGTACAAGGTACGCCTTGTGGCCAAGGGTTATACCCACAAAGAAGGTGAAGACTTCTTCGATACCTACTCACCTGTAGCCAGATTGACCACTATTCGAGTACTACTATTCTTGGCTGCCTCACATGGTCTTCTCGTTCATCAAATGGACATTAAGACAACTTTCCTAAATGGAGACCTAGATGAGGAAATTTATATGAAGCAGCTTGATGGATTTGTAGTAGATGGTCAAAAAGGAAAAGTGTGTAAGTTAGTGAAGTCTTTATATGGTCTTAAGTAAGCTCCTAAGCAGTGGCACGAGAAGTTTGAAAGAACTTTAACCGCTGAAGAAATTGTTGTAAACGAAGCTGATAAGTGTGTGTACTATCGCCATGGTGGGGGTGAGGGAGTTATTATGTGTCTCTATGTCGATGAAATATTGATATTCGGGCCAACCTCGCTGTTATTGAGGAGGTCAAAGAGTTCCTATCTCACTGCTTTGAGATGAAGGACTTGGAAGTGGCTGATGTAATCTTAAACATCGAGTTACTGAAGGGTGACAATGGTGGGATTACACTGCTTCAGTCCCACTATGTGGAAAATATGTTGAATCGCTTTGGGTATAGCGACTGCAAGTCTTCTCCAACGCCTTATGATCTGAGTGTGCTACTTCGAAAGAATCGAAGGAATGCTAAAGATCAATTGAGATAATCTCAAATTATTGGCTCGCTCATGTATTTAGCCAGCGCTACGAGGCCTGACATCTCCTTTGCTGTAAGCAAACTGAGTCGATTTGTGTCAAATCCTGGACATGTTCATTGGCATGCTCTTGAGAGAGTCTTGTGCTATTTGAAAGGCACTGCGAATTATGGTATTCACTATACTAGGTATCCTCGAGTACTTGAGGGTTATAGTGATTCAGATTAGATATCTGATGTTGATGAGATTAAGGCCACACGTGGTTATTTGTTTACACTTGGTGGTGGCGTTGTTTCCTGGAAGTCTTGCAAGCAGACCATCTTAACGAGGTCAACTATGGAAGTAGAACTCACAGCATTAGACACAGCCATTGTTGAAGCAGAGTGGCTTCGTGAGCTTTTGATGGACTTACATGTCGTTTCAAAACCAATACCCGCCATCCCTATGAACTGTGATAATCAAACTGTGATTGTCAAAGTAAACAGTTCTAAGGATAATATGAAGTCATCAAGGCATGTGAATAGGAGATTGAAATCTGTCAGAAAACTGAGAAACTCCAGAGTTATTGTGTTAGATTATATCCAAACATCTAAGAACTTGGCAGATCCCTCCACAAAGGGTTTATCACGTAATGTGATAGATAATGCATCGAGGGAGATGGGTTTGAGACCCACACAATGAGTTGTTCGCAGTGGCAACCCACTCTATGTGATCGGAGATCCCGTGAATTAGAGCTGGGAGACAAGCTGTTGATCAGCTGAGAGGAGAGTATGCCCATATTATATTTACATCTCCATAAGGATGCAATACTCTCTTATTCTGCATGGCAGGTTGATATTTATCTTAATGTGTTCCAAGTGGCTTTTCCAAGCAGAGATGTTGTCCTGCAGAACATCTATTGAGGAACACACCTATATGAGTCTGACTATCAAACATCGCAGTCCGTGAGATTTGGGTGCTCTCTAATAAACTCATGAAAGGCCCTAGAGTATGATGCATAAGCTCTAAACTGCGGGGAAGCCCTGCGGCAGCCCTATACCGGTCTAGATTTTGTGTGAAACTAGTTTGCAGAAAACTTGTAGTTCAAGGCATAGTCCACTATTCAAGTTGCTCGCTAGTGTAGCATAATGTTTAACGTGGAAGTTCAACTTAATAGTCTCCACTACACACCGGTATATAAAACAATATTCTTGAATGGAAATGAGGTGATGTGCCAATGAGACTTTGTGGGGGGTTGTTGGAATTTGGTGATTTTAGGCTGTTGGCCCATTAGACAAATTCTGAATTTCTCTTTGGCTCATTTGTGCATGGCAGCATATGGCTGTGCTAGTGGTGTTAAAGTTTAGTCCCACAATGCTAGTTGAGTGAGAGTTACACCTCCTTATATACTAGGCTGTTACACCACTCACTAAGGTGTGAGAAGAAGAGCAGCTCTCGCGCACTCCTCCTCCTACGCCGCCCGCCTCGCCTCATCACGATGCGCTTGCGCCGTGGGTTGCAGAAATCTCGCCGAGCCGAGCTTTATTTTTTGCTAGTCGGGAAACTTAATCTTGGATTAATTACGAGTCATTAACGGACGCGTTAATTAGTTAGTTGTTTCCAGTCTTTATGGGACGTGGGCTGTTACCGACTTGGACGTGGGCTGAGTCCCACGATCTCCCTGACCTGGGCTATATAAGCCTCCACGCTAAACCTAATCGGTATCACATACCACATGCGTCTCCTTCCAGTCTATTGCGCCGCTGCCTTCGTCTTCACCATCCCGGCTTGCGGCATTTACCGCAGATCGGGAAAGTAGGCCTCCGGAATCCTGCCTTCTTATGAACTTGTACGGGTGAGAGGCGATCAGGTTTTTGGGGAGCGCTTCCACGCGATTACTGACGCCATCACAGACGACTTCTTTCCCGACGAGGACTTCTTCCTGGACATCAGCAGCCTCTACATCGACGACATGGCTGACGACGCTGATGCTACTACTGCGGCCACTGCTGCTGCTACCGTTGCGGCTCTACTGTTGCTGCTCTACCGTACGTAATACTGAATTGACTCTTTCATATTCTGCTAGAGTTCTTTATTCTAGCAATTGGTGTAGATGTGATAGGTTTATCTTATTTAGATGTAATATATTCATCTACTTTGTTGATCTCATGATTAGTTTTGGTAGTGTCTGTATGATCATGCTTTATCAGTTTATTATTCAAATTAAATTATATGGATTATTTCTTATATTTTCAACAGTGACTATAAGAAATCAATATATGCATCGTATATATATAATAAATACGCAAAGAGTTACTGGTTATAATTCAAAAACAATCTAGTCTAGAGACATTCAATATAGGATATCAAATACCAGCAGGAGTTTTGAAAGCTTTAACTTCTTTTTGAACACGGGAAAGGGCCCTGAAGGACCATGACTCCAACTTACTCCCTCATTCCCAAATTAGAGCACATCTTAGGTTTGGTCAAAGTTAATATTTATAAAGTTTGACCAAATATACGTAAAAAGATACTAGCTTACATAATGTCAAAATACAGTACATAATATATGAAAAATGTAGTTCATGATGATTCTAATAGCATTGAATTGATGTCGTAGATATTCATATTTTGTGTCCAGATGTTTAGTCAAATTTTATTATGTTTGACTTTAACCAAAACTATTATGCATCTTAATTTGGTAAGGAGAGAGTATATTATGTTGCACGTGCACGTGAGACCCACATAATAGAAGGAGTATGTCGTATCATCACTATATAAAATAATAATAGGCAATTCTCAAAACTTAGAAATTGAGCCACATCTATAAAGTATCGGTGTATATTTGATTCTTATATTGTATATCATGTAGAAATCAAGGTTTACTATCTACCTAATACTTGAGAAGTTTGGCAACATGGTCTATAGAAATGACGGAGAAGTGTGTTTTGAGGTTTGTGTGTAGTGCTAAACATACTTTTAAAATCTAGACCAGTGAACGAACTAGTGAAGCAACTCGTTCACTGGTTTACTATTTGGACCACTGGTTCATCTGGTTTGATGGCTACAAAAAAGCTATTATTAACAAAAATTTAATCAAATTTAGAAACAAAATGACGATAAAAGGTAGGGTATATTTCAATATGTATTCACAAAAGATGGCGAGCCCAACTTCTATTGAGCCTCATAGCTATGTAGTATTGTTTCTACATAGAAGAAGGTTGTGAGTTCGATTCTTGTTGTAACATCACCTATTTTTTGCTGTTTGGATAGGGGCCTCTTAAAAAACATGTGAGGTCGTCGATCCATATTTTTATGACCGGACCACCAAACCGGTCTAGTTTTGAAGCTATAGTGCTAAAGACTATCGATAGAATCTCTAGATGCTAGAACGGAAAAGAAGATTCAATGGATGGCAATGTTGGGATTTCCTAGTATTAATACAATGGTCAATCCTAAAAGTTATTCGTACACTATATAGTGATAAGATGATAAGGCCAAGTGCAGTTTACAACCAGGTCTAAAAGAAAAGAACAATTACAATCCTATTCTAGCAAAATGCAGAAAGGACCTGAGGTCAACAAAATGGAATGCAATCTGGTCCCTCAATTCTTCCTCGACAACTTCATCGCAACATGATCAGGGACAGACCACATGGGATGCGATGGTTTCCTAAAGATTCAACTTTAAT
The DNA here is from genome assembly GCA_916181665.1 of Avena sativa. Taxonomy (NCBI): domain Eukaryota; kingdom Viridiplantae; phylum Streptophyta; class Magnoliopsida; order Poales; family Poaceae; genus Avena; species Avena sativa. The sequence goes on along the minus strand of OV702291.1, from coordinate 73,415,036 downwards.
TGAACTTAGGTCAAAATAATTTGAAGTACAACTTGGCAAATTGCTCTAAAAATTTATAAAAGACTTTTGAAGGTACCTACCATGGAGTCAATATATCGAGAATGAACGGGGGTCTTGAACAATTCAACTTCTTACTAAGAATCTGCATGCTATTCAAGTTGACCATGTTTAGGAAACAATTGAAGAATAGAAAGAAAAATCCAAAAAACAAAGACTTGGCGTCCTTTTCCATGTATAACCTGCCATAAAAATGATAAATATGGGTTTCCACAGCTTCTATAAAATATGGTTCACAAAATTGGTCTACCTTGTATGAATAGTTTTCAAGCCGAGCGACAAACCGTGATGGCCATATCCACATCATAGTTGATACTATTTGGTAGAATTTGTTTCTTTTGCAAAAAAATTTCATATGATGATAAAACATGACACCTACATTTATGTGAGAAGTTACAAGTCAGCATGGTCGTGGGGGCAGCAGCCAGTATGAGTATTTGTGGAAGTACTATTTTCTATCTTTCCTCCCATTTGTAGTACTAGTACGAAATTATACAGATATGTAGCATTTGTAGTACTGAGTAAATCAATTTGCACAGAATACACCAAAAATAAATGGCTTCACTTGTCTAGATATACTATGGGAACCTCCTTTGTTTTGAGATGGAGCGAGTAGTACATTAAAAACTGTAATATGGGTAGGAAGAAAAGGAGGACCTTTTCCTAATGACTGAGGTGGTCGTCGGGGTCAGCATGAAGGTAGGCAAGAGGAGTCTGAAGGTGGTGGGATGTCAGAGTATGTTGGATGCTTGACACGAGGTACAAGGTACTATGTATAGTGTTTTTCTCTCTCTGTTGCATACTCTCACCATCCATCCTCCATCCTCTCTCCTCTGCAGCCCCCCTGCACCGGCTGGCTGATATCTCCCTTGTCCACGACGTGTTACCACACACGTGTACCCTAGTAAGGCGGCTCTGTGTCTGCGTGTCTCTGGTGTGTTCCTTTTTTTAAGAAACAAGCATGTTCCTCAGCTGCGATGGTGTGCATAGGAAGGAATCATATCGGGCCTTGGTGGCAAAAGTACTACTGCGATCTCTAAATTAAAATGTTCAAAATTTTATGGTTTTTGAATTTTCAGTTGCTTACAAAACATCCAGCAGGAAGGGATGATGGATGGTGATAGGGAACTATTTTTTGTGTGTGAAGCAAGCGGTAGTACAAAGTATATGGCCCCGGCTACTCGGTTGAGAATGAGCTGGACTCGACTCGAGTACTAGAGTTAGAACTGAACGCTTTTCCTTGCTTAATTTAAAGTGTCTTTTGTGCTAAATGTATGGAGTTGGATATAATTTTATATATTTAGCTCCTTAGTGTAACCTTTACTTGCACCGACCATGTTAATTCAAGAATCTCGCTCCTTTAGGACCTACCAGCCATAAAAAACAACTTCTCGCTAAGAATTTGTATGCCGACAAGTTTGACCGCTTTGGAAAACATTCAAATAAAATAAAGAAAAAAAATACTTTCCCTTGGCGTCCTCTTGATCTAATGGTCAATGTTCAAAAGTTGTCCGTATACTATATAGTGGTAAGATAAGACTAGTAAGTTGCACGTACCTTACACGTGATACTCACATAATAGAAGTATGCCATATCATCACTCTATAAAATTAAAATAGGTAAAGCACAAAAAATCTATATAATTTTGATGGCCTATCTACTGGCTCTGGTGCCATCCACGGACGACTGATTTTCCTTTCTCGTATGTGAATTGTACAGAAAGTATTGTATGTGTAGCATGACTCTTGTGCTAAAGACTATCAATATAATCTTCTAGATGCTAGAACACAAAAGAATATCCAGTGGTTGGCAATGTTAGGATTCATGAGTCTTGATCTAATGGTCAATGTCCAAAGTTATTCATACACTATATGGTGGTAAGATGAGATAGATAAGATATGCATTCTTGGGTTTCAACCCAAATGACGAAGTTCATGGCCGTATCAACATCTTTGTTTAAGAAATAGTTCCCATATTTGGTAGATGGGTGCATCTTTGCATAGTAACCAGAGAGTTGTCGGTGGGTGTTTCTAACTATTAGGAAAAAACATTTTCAGTTTTCCAAGTGCTGACTGGAAAGTTTTTTCTAAAAAGAAAGTTCAAAGAAAATGGCTCGGAATACTACAAGCCTAGTTATCAGACATAGTGACCATGTTTGACTCAAGATTCACAAGTTTATGAGTTTTAAAGCTCCCTAGCTAACTTTGCCGACTTAAATGACTTTATGTCAATCATTTTGAAAATAGGTCAAAATTGAAATACAAGTGGTAGAATTCTTTTAAAGTTCTTAAAAAAGCTTTTGGAAATACCCAACGGGCAATCAATATATCAAAAACCACTAAGAGTTTTGCAGATTAAACTTCTTGCCAATAATTTGCATGATGGCAAATTTGAACCCGTTGTGAAAATAAACATATGTGATAAAAAATTGAGAAGAAATAAAGATTTAGGCATGGCGTCCTATCACGTGTAATACGTGCCATAGAAATGATAATCATGAGGTTTTACACCTTTCAAAAAAAACAGCTGGTCTAGCATGTATGTACGGTCTTGGGTTTCAACCAGAACGAGCAAGGAAATGTCCATAGCAACATCATAATTTATGGTAAAGTTCCCACATATGGCAGATGGTGCATCTTCGAATGCATGTGTTACTTATGATTTCCAAGTTCTATGATTTTTCAAGCTTTCTAGCTAAATTCGTCCACTTAAATAATGGCTTTATGTTGATTTATCAAGATTAGGCCAAATTAATTTGAACTTAAAGTAAGTGGAAGATTGCTCTTAAAATATTATAAAAGGCTTTTGAAGGAACCCACCAGGCAGTCAATATATCAAGAACAATCAATAGTTTTGAAAGATTCAACTTCTTGCTAAGAATTTGCATGCACACCACATCATAGCTTATAATAATTTCCCCTTATTTGGTAGATGGATGCATCTTGGCATGGCAAATAATGTTGCCAATGGAAGTTTGCAACTTTTACGAAAAGAAACAACTCCCTTCGATTCATATTAATGGCTTCAACTTTGTCTAGATACGAATGCATCTAGTCTAAATACTTAACTAGATTCATACGAATCTAGATAAAGTTGAGGCCATTAATATGGACTGGAGGGAGTACAAAGAATATGGCTTGAAATAGAGGGGGAAAGTGGAAAACCAAAGAGCGAGAAGATATTATTAGCTCCGTGATTAAAGGGGAGGCAACAACAGAGGGCAGCAACAAAGAAGAGTGTGATGTCATAGTAAAGTTACGACCATCTCCTGACATGAGGTACAACCTTACAGAGTATAATATAGTATAGTACCCACACAAAACAAATTGTGTTTTTATCTCTTCCCTTCACTGCCTCTCACCATCCATCCTCCCTCTCTCCTCGGTAGCCCTGTGTGTGATGGACAGAGCTTCATTAGTGACTTGGTGATACCAAATCTCACGGTGACTTACCTCTAGCATTTGCTTTCCATTTCAGATCCAATGTGCCTTATATTTTGGGACGTAGAGAGTATTGTTTGCATTACCTGCTCGACATTTGTTGACTTCTACCTGTCCTGAGCTAAGTTCCTGCCATTGTTTCCTCCCTAGCATCCTTTTGCTATCCTATAGTACCCGCTTAAACTCTTCAAACTAATTCGTTTAAAATTTTGTTGTTGACATCTAGTTCTTCAAAATCTGCAACACTAACTATTTTCTCTTCCTTTGCATAGATCACAAACTTGATCACAAACTTGGAAGTTGGAACATCGAACATGTTGTTTTGCGAAGCTTGATGTACATGTTCATATGCCTTTATATTTCATGTATATCCTCTATTGTGTTGTTCATGGGTGATTTCCATTCCCTGCTCTACAGTTTTAGAATGATTCCATTATAATTTCTACCTGGTTCATTCTTAGCTACAATAGTAACTGCATCCTATTTGGTAGTTCACCGCAAATTCTGAGTCACCAAACGCCTCGTCCATTCTAGGCTATGCAACTGCTTCCATATTTGCTAAAATGACCTAGGTAGTTCATATTTGTTGAAATTCTAAGCCACACACACATTGTTTGGTTGCTCGTTGCACAGAAGACACACTTGTTTAATGCTTGCTTGCTTGTCTTCTTTTGTTTAATTAAACCATGGACCTATAGTAAACTCTAGTTCAAATGGGTAGTTTCAAATTCTTTGACAATGATGATGGTTGTTTACTGTCACATCCCAAGATTTTCCAAATCTTGTAATGTGAAAAATAATTAAGCAAAATAAATTTTTGTTGAAAATCAGGGTGAAAAGAAACTTTTGTTTCTAAAAGGAAACTTAAAATCCCATCCTGAACAAACTTTGGTTAAAGTTTGAATTCAACAAATCCAAATCAAGAGAAATGCATTCCTCAATGAATGTATCTGGAAATTTGAACACTTGGAAAATAAATCCAAAACCCTAAGCCCTAATGGAATAAAAACCATTTCCAAGTTATCTCCAAATCCATGGATTTGATCCATACCAAAATTGATCAACAAACATTCACAAATGATCAAGAAAGACAAATAGAAATAAGACCATAGAAATTGGTTTCACTTAATTTGGAACCATAAATAAAAATCTTATGAATATAATAAGATAAGGAAATTGAATTTCCAAAGCTAATAAAGCCCTTACCACAAACCCATACCAATTGGTGAACAAATAATCCTAAAGGGATTTAAAAAGATAAAACATTTAATAAAGGAAAATAAAATATTTTGTTTTGATAAAATGAGTAAAGGTTTATTTAAATAAAATAATAAGGATTTAAATATCCAAATTTTATTTAAGTAAAGGCTTTTCCCATTTTAAATAAACACCAAAACTTAATTATTCTTTTTAAATAAGTTTTCCAAGTATTTTGTTTTCTCAAAATAAAACCTTCTAAAGTGTTTTGGTTTTATTTTGGATTTCAAAATAAAGTTTTTAAATAATAAACCAATCCTATTTGAATTTTAACTAAAGATCCATTTTATTTAATTATTGAATGGATCCTAAAATAAATAAAAATATTATTTTATTTTGAGATTTGGATTATGTTGCTAAACAGAACCAAATTCAAAGTACAAAGTTGAGTGTTTGTTTGAATTGATTTGAACCTTGTTTGTTTGCTTGAATAATTGATTGAGAATTCAAAACAGAAAAAGGTTTAGAAAAGGAAAAAGAAATCAGACAGAAAAAAAAAGAAAACAGACCCAGCCCACTAAGGCCCAGCAGCAGCCCACCTAGCCCACCTCCTCTTATTCCCCGGAGCATTCTTTCTCACTCGGAAACTTACCCGCACTGTGTATGACCAGTGGACCCTCTTCCTTGTTTCTTTTCCCACTGACCAACCGACCCCACCCGAGCGAACCGTTTTTCTTTACCACGGAAAGAACCCACTCAGTCACAGACAGCCTGGACCCACTTCTCCTTCCCCTCTTTCGCTAACGAGACGACCCCACACAGCCAGCTCATCGTCTTCAACCCCCGCGATGACCACGCCCTCTCCTCGCTGTCGTTGCTGTCTTCAATCCCTGCGATCAATTCGCAGTAATTCCGTGCCTTAAACCTCGCAGCGATCACGCCCTTTTAAGCGCCTGCGTCTTCTCTCCCTTTTCCCCCAAACGCCTCACCCTAGCGTGCCCCCAGGCCGCCCAATTCTTCTCTGCACTGCCACTGTCTCCGGCGAGCTCCGCAAGCGATTCCTGCCAGCCGACGTTATCCCGAGCCTCCTCGACCATGCTCACATGATCCCCAGCCTCTGGCGCACCTCACTGTGCCTCCCGTTCATCCGCGCGAGCATCACAGCGTCGGCAAGGACAAGCTCGACTCGCCACCGCCGTCTGCCTCGTCTCCGGCGACTTCCTTGGTAATGTTCTGACCGCCCCTCTTCTTTTCGATGATGCACCTAAGACCAGTGACTTCTTCCGCAACTAATGTCGTCGTTTTCGTGTTCTAGCTCACACCGTAGCGTCGCCTCCGTCGTCGACTGTGAGCAACCGCCGTCTGTCTCGTCTCCGACGAACAATTGCCGCAGACCCCGAGCGCCCCTTGACTAACCACGAGTACCTTGAGCTTCGCCGTGTTCTCCTAAGCCTGGTGAGCATCTCCTCTTTCTCCCTCACCCCCTGTAGCACCAGCACCGTCGTCGACCGACCGCTCCGCCACCAACCGCCGCCGCCAGCGCCGCCGATTAATAGTCAGAGTAGTTAGGACCGTTAGATTTGGATCTGACGTTTAGGAAAGAAAGTGAGCGAAGGGGTATCGAGCAATCTGTGCTGTGCGATCCCACTTAGATCTAACGCACCGCAGCACGCGATCCACCCGAACCGGTACCGTCCAGTAAGGTACTGCCGCGTGGCACTAGATCCGTTTAAAAGAAATTTGAAAACAGATTTATTTGCAAACTTCAAACCCTTGTAACTTTGAATCCACACGTCCAAAAATTACAAATTTTATGTCGTTGGATTCAGGAGAACAAGCCCTAGCCAACCCTGCCATTGGTTTAGCAAATAGTATCTGTTAGCTTGTTTAACTTTGCAGTTTCTTTTGATTGCTTGTTTAGATTAGAAAAATTGTTTAAAAATGATTTTTGGGTTAAAACCTTTACAAAATGGATTGTTGTGACCTTACTGACCCTAGGAACCAACCCATGTTTTGGAAAATGAATTTGGAAAATTTTAGAATGGATTACTTGGTTTAGTCCATTTCTAGCTAATTAAAAACTATTGTTTTGTTTTGAAAATGTTTTTGTGTAAAAAACTTTGAGAAATGGTTTAGACCAAACCTACTGACCAAAACACCAAGTTTTGCAATAGCAACTCATTTGGTGAAAAAAAATAAGGAATCTTTGATTTAAAAACCATTTCTAGTCAAATAGAAATGTGGTTATTTTATTAAAAATAGTTTTGGAAGAAAACCTTTGGAAAATGTTTTGTTTTAAACTCACTAACCCTAAACCCCAAGTTTTGTGATTTGAAAACATTTTTGGTGAACCCTATAGGCTAATGCCTTAGTAAAAATATTTCTACACCACATAAAATGATACTTTGTTTTGAAAATGGTTTTATAGTGAAACCTTTTGCAAATGACTTTGCCATTTTGGTAAATGACCAATTTGGAACTTACAAAGTTTAGAAGCCTAGTGAAGACCATCATTACAATAGAACCAACCTTTGCATGCTTATGCATGACTTAGATCCCATTACTTTGTGTGTGAGAAATTGTTTGTTTGACTTTGGTTTGGAATGTGAATTGAATTGTGTTTGCTTAATTGACTTGTAGTGAAGTGTGAGACTAGCAAGATCAAGGAGTGAACCTATACCCTCTACCAAAAAGGCAAGTGATGCTTCATATCTTTTGTCCCATTATTTTCACTATGCATTAGTGTTTTTGCTAAGTAAAACTTGCATGGTTTTTATTTTGCTAAGTATAGACCTTGCTATAGGAAAACCTAGTAGATGAATCCTTAGTAGGATTTTCCTAAGTTAAGAATCCTATTACTATCAAGCTTAGCCTAGCTAATAGAAAACATGGGTGGAAAATATATTCACACTATGGAAAAATCTCTAAGTCTGAGGACTTATGTTTTTGTTTAATAAAACAACTAAGTTAATGAATCACTTGGGCGGAATGGGACTTGCTTGGTGGTTTTTGGTTGAGTGGTTCACAAGGCCCATGTTTATGGTTTACCTTAGTGTATCTCACTTGTGGATGGCCACCCAGGAATAAAGAGATTTGCGATGTCAAATGTTGAGAATCTTCAAGTGCAACCACTTGGCAATATGGGCTCTGCCATGATCATATAGGTTGCAAGAACTTAGCCATATGGACAGTGGGTGGTAGTGTTTGATAGGTTGGAACGCGTCCATGTTGGTCTAAGGGAAAGCTTCTGAAAGATCTTGTCTTGGGAAACCAAGTCTTGTGGGGAAAGTGCACCACCTCTGCAGAGTGTAAAATCTAAGTACTTAGCCATGTCCCTGGAAAAGGACAATTTGAGCATCAAGACATGGAAGCTATCAAGAATCTCATCATTCCAATTTCTAAAGTAAAACTTGTGGGTGAACAAGGGTTGTTTGAATTCCTCAAATCTTTGTTTGAGAGATGGCTTGGTACAAGGATCTTGAAATCTTTGATTGAGGAAAAATGTTTTTGTTTGAAATCTTCAATCTTTGATGGAGAGATGGCTTGGTACAAGGATCTTGAAATCTTTGATTGAGGAAAAATGTTTTTGTTTGAAATCTTCAATCTTTGATGGAGAGATGGCTTGGTACAAGGATCTTGAAATCTTTGATTGAGGAAAAATGATTTTGCCAAGCACTTCAGTCTTTGATTGGTAGATGCCTTGGAAAGGATCTTCAGTCTTTGATTGGTAGATGCCTTGGGAAAGTTTTTGCAAAACAAAAACTTAGTATTTTCAAAATGATAGACAAAAATCTATTTTGAGCAATGCAAGCCTCAACTCCACTTAGCCAAATGCATATAGATGTTAGACTCCCCTATACTACCAAAGTATCACTTGCCAATACAATTCAAATGTATTGAACCTTGTGGCTGTAACTTATAATGTTGCAGGTTTGATTGATTTTAGAGAAGATTGATTGTTTAGGATTACAAAGTCTACAACCAGCATCTGCCTGTGGCACTTTGAAGATGAAGGACCCCATGACTATAGTTATTCCGCTGTAATGTAATGTAAATAGCCAACGAGCTATGTTTGATGTAATAAAATTATTTTACTCCTGATTATAAAGTTGTATTATGACCTTTGTTTCTTGATATTACATCTAAACTGTGGATGCTAGCTATTGATCCAGGGACTAGCATTGTAAACACAGGGGGCTCAATCTTATTAAAGGTTGGGGACCTTACAGAATGGTATCAGAGCATTGTGTTGCCTGTAGGATTTGTAACCCTAGGATTGGACAAAACCCCTTAGAAAAATAGGAGTCATATTTGTTCCAAAACTTATTTACAAAACAATCTTGTAAACTCTTTCCTCAACCATTTTGGGTTTCAACTCTACATCTCTTCTATTTCAAACTTGATGGAAAAGCCTACCCCATGACCAAAGACTACACCATGTGCAAAGGACTTCTTCAACTTCTTCAACCCTAATGACTTCAACATCTTCAACATTTTCACCAAGGACTTCCAACTTGGATATCACTACAGACTACAAGTGAGACAAGAAATATTGCTCAAGATTTGAAGACTAGGGAAACACAACTTAGAAGAAGCCATCATCACCTTTGAAGATTTGAGACCAAGATGCAAGAAATTCTTTAAGGATACAAAGATCTCATTCAAGAATAATCAATCAAGAAGAATGGAAAAATCACAAGTGAACCATGTAGATGGACCACCATATTTAGTTTAAGTCAAACTCACCAACTTATGTGGTGTAGCAAAAATATTTTGTTGCCTAAGTATGTGCTTGAACTTGTTGTTTGAGTGGAGTGTTTGTTTGTGATTGCTTGCACATTGCTTGTGTGATTTGTGATGTGTGTGAATAGAATTGATTCCTTAGAAAATCTTTTGCCTATTCTAATCCCAATCCAACCCAAACAGATGACTTCTCCAAGAGACTCCAACATCAAGGTTGATGACAACAACAACAACCAAGTTGACAGCATGAAAGAGCTCATAGCAACCCAATACCAGCTGAACCAACTAACAGCTCAGTTCATAGCCAGCAATAGTGATAAAGATCTAGCACTGCAAAGATTTTTGGAAGAACAATCCCAACTGATGCTTAAGGTGGCTAATCAAATGATCAGCATGGAAGAAAGTTATCCCAAAAGATTCTGTGACAACAAGGATGACAGGAATGTTATTCTAGATGGAACCCCAGCTTGCATTATTTGTGGAGACAAGGATCATACTTCCAAGGAGCATGAAGATCAATGCCCCAATTGTGAAGAGAATCATCCAACCAATCAATGCCCCACATCTCAAGCTATTTGTTTCCTATGTGAAGGAAATAATCATGTCCCTATCCAATGCCCCATCTATGCCATAGTTGAACAAAGGAAACAAGAAGGATCCAAGTCTACCAAAGGAAAAGGAACACTCATACCTCCACACAAGACAACCCAATTCAAAGGATCAAAGAAACCCAAGAAACCAAGACAGGACATGAGCCTTGTGCAATGTCGTAAATGTAAGGAAATGGGACACTACCCCAGTGGATGCCTAGAGAACATGAAGAATAAAAGGATGGACCAAGTGGTGTGCAACAACTGCAAAGAACCAGGCCACTATGTAGCAACTTGTCCACAAGAGCAACGTAAAGAACTCCAAGATATCCACTGTTTCAATTGCAAGAACCCAGGACACTATGCAAGCAACTGTCCAGAAAAGATGAAGAACAAGTTAAACAAGCCTATGAAGGATCTCAGCCTTGTCACATGTTTCAAGTGTGGAAACAAAGGACTCAATGCAGATGGTTGCCCAGAGACGTTTCCCCAGGATCCCAAGAAGGACAATGTGTAATTTTTGTTTGAAAATTTTTAAGGGTGGTAGTACCCTAGTTGTTTGAGCCTGCTTGTAACCCTAACCTTCCCAAATCTCGAGGACGAGATTTATTTTAAGGGTGGTAGCCTGTCACATCCCAAGATTTTCCAAATCTTGTAATGTGAAAAATAATTAAACAAAATAAATTTTTGTTAAAAATCAGGGTGAAAAGAAACTTTTGTTTCTAAAAGGAAACTTAAAATCCCATCCTGAACAAACTTTGGTTAAAGTTTGAATTCAACAAATCCAAATCAAGAGAAATGCATTCCTCAATGAATGTATCTGGAAATTTGAACACTTGGAAAATAAATCCAAAACCCTAAGCCCTAATGGAATAAAAACCATTTCCAAGTTATCTCCAAATCCATGGATTTGATCCATACCAAAATTGATCAACAAACATTCACAAATGATCAAGAAAGACAAATAGAAATAATACCATAGAAATTGGTTTCACTTAATTTGGAACCATAAATAAAAATCTTATGAATATAATAAGATAAGGAAATTGAATTTCCAAAGCTAATAAAGCCCTTACCAAAAACCCATACCAATTGGTGAACAAATAATCCTAAAGGGATTTAAAAAGATAAAACATTTAATAAAGGAAAATAAAATATTTTGTTTTGATAAAATGAGTAAAGGTTTATTTAAATAAAATAATAAGGATTTAAATATCCAAATTTTATTTAAGTAAAGGCTTTTCCCATTTTAAATAAACACCAAAACTTAATTATTCTTTTTAAATAAGTTTTCCAAGTATTTTGTTTTCTCAAAATAAAACCTTCTAAAGTGTTTTGGTTTTATTTTGGATTTCAAAATAAAGTTTTTAAATAATAAACCAATCCTATTTGAATTTTAACTAAAGATCCATTTTATTTAATTATTGAATGGATCCTAAAATAAATAAAAATATTATTTTATTTTGAGATTTGGATTATGTTGCTAAACGGAACCAAATTCAAAGTACAAAGTTGAGTGTTTGTTTGAATTGATTTGAACCTTGTTTGTTTGCTTGAATAATTGATTGAGAATTCAAAAAAGAAAAAGGTTTAGAAAAGGAAAAAGAAAACAGACAGAAAAAAATAAGAAAACAGACCCAGCCCACTAAGGCCCAGCAGCAGCCCACCTAGCCCACCTCCTCTTATTCCCCGGAGCATTCTTTCTCACTCGGAAACTTACCCGCACTGTGTATGACCAGTGGACCCTCTTCCTTGTTTCTTTTCCCACTGACCAACCGACCCCACCCGAGCGAACCGTTTTTCTTTACCGCGGAAAGAACCCACTCAGTCACAGACAGCCTGGACCCACTTCTCCTTCCCCTCTTTCGCTGACGAGACGACCCCACACAGCCAGCTCATCGTCTTCAACCCCCGCGATGACCACGCCCTCTCCTCGCTGCCGTTGCTGTCTTCAATCCCCGCGATCAATTCGCAGTAATTCCGTGCCTTAAACCTCACAGCGATCACGCCCTTTTAAGCGCCTGCGTCTTCTCTCCCTTTTCCCCCAAACGCCTCACCCTAGCGTGCCCCCAGGCCGCCCAATTCTTCTCTGCACTGCCGCTGTCTCCGGCGAGCTCCGCAAGCGATTCCGGCCAGCCGACATTACCCCGAGCCTCCTCGACCATTCTCACATGATCCCCAGCCTCTGGCGCACCTCACTGTGCCTCCCGTTCATCCGCGCGAGCATCACAGCGTCGGCAAGGACAAGCTCGACTCGCCACCGCCGTCTGCCTCGTCTCCGGCGACTTCCTTGGTAATGTTCTGACCACCCCTCTTCTTTTCGATGATGCACCTAAGACCAGTGACTTCTTCCGCAACTAATGCCGTCCTTTTCATGTTCTAGCTCACACCGTAGCGTCGCCTTCGTCGTCGAATGTGAGCAACCGCCGTCTGTCTCGTCTCCGACGAACAATTGCCGCAGACCCCGAGCGCCCCTTGACCAACCGCGAGTACCTTGAGCTTCGCCGTGTTCTCCTGAGCCTGGTGAGCATCTCCTCTTTCTCCCTCACCCCCTGTAGCACCAGCACCGTCGTCGACCGACCGCTCCGCCACCAACCGCCGCCGCCAGCGCCGCCGATTAATAGTCAGAGTAGTTAGGACCGTTAGATTTGGATCTGACGTTTAGGAAAGAAAGTGAGCGAAGGGGTATTGAGCAATCTGTGCCGTGCGATCCCACTTAGATCTAACGCACCGCAGCACGCGATCCACCCGAACCGGTACCCTCCAGTAAGGTACTGCCGCGTGGCACTAGATCCGTTTAAAAGAAATTTGAAAACAGATTTATTTGCAAACTTCAAACACTTGTAACTTTGAATCCACACGTCCAAAAATTACAAATTTTATGTCGTTGGATTCAGGAGAACAAGCCCTAGCCAACCCTGCCCTTGGTTTAGCAAATAGTATCTGTTAGCTTGTTTAACTTTGAAGTTTCTTTTGATTGCTTGTTTAGATTAGAAAAATTGTTTAAAAATGATTTTTGGGTTAAAACCTTTACAAAATGGATTGTTGTGACCTTACTGACCGTAGGAACCAACCCATGTTTTGGAAAATGAATTTGGAAAAGTTTAGAATGGATTACTTGGTTTAGTCCATTTCTAGCTAATTAAAAACTATTGTTTTGTTTTGAAAATGTTTTTGAGTAAAAAACTTTGAGAAATGGTTTAGACCAAACCTACTGACCAAAACAACAAGTTTTGCAATAGCAACTCATTTGGTGAAACAAAATAAGGAATCTTTGATTTAAAAACCATTTCTAGTCAAATAGAAATGTGGTTATTTTATTAAAAATAGTTTTGGAAGAAAACCTTTGGAAAATGTTTTGTTTTAAACTCACTAACCCTAAACCCCAAGTTTTGTGATTTGAAAACATTTTTGGTGAACCCTATAGGCTAATGCCTTAGTAAAAATATTTCTACACCACATAAAATGATACTTTGTTTTGAAAATGGTTTTATAGTGAAACCTTTTGCAAATGACTTTGCCATTTTGGTAAATGACCAATTTGGAACTTACAAAGTTTAGAAGCCTAGTGAAGACCATCCTTACAATAGAACCAACCTTTGCATGCTTATGCATGACTTAGATCCCATTACTTTGTGTGTGAGAAATTGTTTGTTTGACTTTGGTTTGGAATGTGAATTGAATTGTGTTTGCTTGATTAACTTGTACTGAAGTGTGAGACTAGCAAGATCAAGGAGTGAACCTATACCCTCTACCAAAAAGGCAAGTGATGCTTCATATCTTTTGTCCCATTATTTTCACTATGCATTAGTGTTTTTGCTAAGTAAAACTTGCATGGTTTTTATTTTGCTAAGTATAGACCTTGCTATAGGAAAACCTAGTAGATGAATCCTTAGTAGGATTTTCCTAAGTTAAGAATCCTATTACTATCAAGCTTAGCCTAGCTAATAGAAAACATGGGTGGAAAATATATTCACACTATGGAAAAATCGCTAAGTCTGAGGACTTATGTTTTTGTTTAATAAAACAACTAAGTTAATGAATCACCTGGGTGGAATGGGACTTGCTTGGTGGTTTTTGGTTGAGTGGTTCACAAGGCCCATGTTTATGGTTTACCTTAGTGTATCTCACTTGTGGATGGCCACCCAGGAATAAAGAGATTTGAGATGTCAAATGTTGAGAAGCTTCAAGTGCAACCACTTGGCAATATGGGCTCTGCCATGATCATATAGGTTGCAAGAACTTAGCCATATGGACAGTGGGTGGTAGTGTTTGATAGGTTGGAACGCGTCCATGTTGGTCTAAGGGAAAGCTTCTGAAAGATCTTGTCTTGGGAAACCAAGTCTTGTGGGGAAAGTGCACCACCTCTGCAGAGTGTAAAATCTAAGTACTTAGCCATGTCCCTGGAAAAGGACAATTTGAGCATCAAGACATGGAAGCTATCAAGAATCTCATCATTCCAATTTCTAAAGTAAAACTTGTGGGTGAACAAGGGTTGTTTGAATTCCTCAAATCTTTGTTTGAGAGATGGCTTGGTACAAGGATCTTGAAATCTTTGATTGAGGAAAAATGTTTTTGTTTGAAATCTTCAATCTTTGATGGAGAGATGGCTTGGTACAAGGATCTTGAAATCTTTGATTGAGGAAAAATGTTTTTGCTTGAAATCTTCAATCTTTGACGGAGAGATGGCTTGGTACAAGGATCTTGAAATCTTTGATTGAGGAAAAATGATTTTGCCAAGCACTTCAGTCTTTGATTGGTAGATGCCTTGGAAAGGATCTTCAGTCTTTGATTGGTAGATGCCTTGGGAAAGTTTTTGCAAAAAAAAAACTTAGTATTTTCAAAATGATAGAGAAAAATCTATTTTGAGCAATGCAAGCCTCAACTCCACTTAGCCAAATGCATATAGATGTTAGACTCCACTAGACTACCAAAGTATCACTTGCCAATACAATTCAAATGTATTGACCCTTGTGGCTGTAACTTATAATGTTGCAGGTTTGATTGATTTTAGAGAAGATTGATTGTTTAGGATTACAAAGTCTACAACCAGCATCTGCCTGTGGCACTTTGAAGATGAAGGACCCCATGACTATAGTTATTCCGCTGTAATGTAATGTAAATAGCCAATGAGCTATGTTTGATGTAATAAAATTATTTTACTCCTGATTATAAAGTTGTATTATGACCTTTGTTTCTTGATATTACATCTAAACTGTGGATGCTAGCTATTGATCCAGGGACTAGCATTGTAAACACAGGGGGCTAAATCTTATTAAAGGTTGGGGACCTTACATTTACTTTCCGTATTTGTTGTATTAACTTGTTATTATTTAGTTTCAGACTGCAATTGTTGTTATCGCCACCAAAGAGGGGGTTGCAAGATCATGTTTCAAGGTGGTTTTCCAATGTAGTTGTCACACTCAGAGGGAGATGTTGTTGATAGATTGAGAAAGCAAACTGGGGATTCTGCTACCCGTGGGCTCAATCTCGATTGGCAACTAAAATGCTGAATTTTCTTTCCCTTCAGTTTGTTGATGATATGTAATAATTTTAAGAATTTACAGCTGATGTAGTATCTAGGTAAATCGCATAGGCCATGTAGTCATTTAGTTGACGTTGTCCCCACCTGGAGGTAGGCGGTACCATAACTTGACCGATTGTGCTTTGGTATTGGCCCGTAATGTACTTGACCGACGATGAAAAGTAAATGATGCTCATTGATGGTCCATACACACATTTTTTGATTGTTGGAGCATGGGCCTCAAAAAGGACAAAACAATATAAGGCCAGAACAGTAATGGGCCTCACGTGCAAAAAAGGCGAGAACACTAAATGGCTAGGATCACAATAGGTCGCAAAGGGGTGAAAACCCTACATGTTATGGGTTTGAACAGTAACATGCCCAAACAGTGAAAGGCCAGAACAGTAGCAGACTTTCTCACATATGGGACATTAGTTGGCGGCCCGCAACTTGCAGGCTCGATCAATAAAAGGCCAGAATAGTAACGAACCTTCTCGCTTGGGCCTTTTGTTGGGTGGCCAACCACGGGCTTTATGAACAGTGCTAGGCCTAAAGCAAGCCTTAACAGTGCCGCACCAATGTGGCACTTGTTGCTAATGGGCCACATAGTGATGGACCAAGCTGGGCCTAACGCATGCCGAAACAGTAATTGGCCAGAAAGTTAACAGGCCACACCTAGGCTACGAAGTGGCAAGCCCCCTCCAATAGTGGCAGGCCGCTAGCAGACCAAAACAATAACATGCCGTCTTCTTGTTGGGCTTGTCTAATGGGTCGGCCCATTTAATAGTTAGTAGGCCTTGACTAGGCGTTGGTTTCCACCATAGCTTTGTGACTGTTAATGGTGCTTGCCACGTGGCAGTTTGCATGACGTCAATAGTTAATGGGGCTGGCAAAACCAATCTACCACAACACAAAATTCTGTGGTTGATTCTTTGGTGATGGGGCTTTTACCACGGGTAACCATCCATCACAGAAGACTTTTCGACCACTAAAAATGGGCCTTCAACCACGAAGACCCTCTGTTGTAAAAGACAAATTTTCTTGCAGCCACTGAGAGGGGCAGTGTTTATGTATGGAATCATCTATATTTTGGTAAGTTTGATCTACTCATGTTGTATACGTTAGCTCCAGTTTTAATGGATGTAAACTAGTTTTGGCTGATTTGGCAGTCATTTCTTTTTCAAGGTCCTCTTCTGCTCCAGTTAGCACCCGACGCAAATCTCAAGGTGTGCAACCTTGATGACATAGATCATGACGACTACAAACCTAGTTTATGGTTCTTAGCAATATCTGCAGATGAATATTGCCTTCTTATTATCCATACCAAGGGCGTTACTGATGAGGATTTTTATGGCAGTACTTATCATGGTCATGGCAATCCTGTTGCTGATCATAGTGTTGATCGCCGTGGTCTTATTTTTGGAACTTATGCTACTAGGTCTGTATGCAAGGTGTACTCAAAGGACATTGCTTACATGTATCCACCTAAGCCATGGATACTGACTAATGAACTGGGAGCATCTTCCCTTTTTCTTGGCTTGAACTATCTGATTAACATTGTAGTAGGTGGTGAAGAGTTGCCCCAGGATATTTGACGAGAAGCAACTATGCCTACACCTCCCATAATGCAGTAGGGTTTGGATATACGGCATTTCTTGAAATATGTCGCTTCAGTATGAATAATAAAGAAGCAGCTCTTGGTTTCTCAACCAACGATAATTGGAAATCTGTGAAGACTCTATTATGGTTCATCTCGAGATTCTCCAATGCCCAGGATTGGAGCCTATATATCGTAAGTACTAGTAATACTATGTAATAGGATAGCTCAGTTGTTATCGGCCTTTTTGAACTATTTCTTTTGTTTGGTTTGTATCGCTAGCTAAAGCAATCGGTGCACGTTCAATGCACCCGGCCTGCAATGTGATCGGATATTTCTTGTAATCATGGTATAGAGTTTTTGGAGGGTTCAATGCACAATTCCTTCATGACTGGAGCAGGGCGGTGCTTGGCATCATCCAGAAGCAAGAGCATTTCATGTTGGGTACATGGATATTTCTGAGCTCACCCATGGCATGCATTACTCAATATGCATCTATCGAGAGGGAGAATTATCAATTGATCCTTCTGCTACCAAATAATTTAGTTATCCCACTCTATAGATACGAGGAATTTCAGTGTGTTGGAGGGTGGATTTTGGCTGCAAAGTAGTACTAGTACAGTACTAGTTCTTGTACTTCGGCGTATTTTGTATCATAAATTGGTAGTACTTGTTTAGATCAAGGGCAGGATATGGTCTTGCTTTTCCTTTGTTCTGTTTTTGCTATTACTATAGTATTTTATAAAACTAATATTGATGTACTGGTACTTGTTTAGATCAAGTGTAGTTGATGGTCTTGCTTTTCTTTAGTAACTTGGCCTTGTCATCAACTCATAATATAGATGAGGCTTGGGCATTTTGGGTTGCATATGGAGGTCATACATATGCATTAATGTGAGAAGGAGGTATCCAGACAAAAGTTGACTCAATTGTCAGTTTTGCTTGCTCCAATGATCAATTGTGTTTGGAGAAAAGGGCAAACTAATCGTGCACCAAGGTTTATATAGCTGAAACAAGATCTGGTTCTTTCTGTACCGCTATTGAATTTCATCTATGCATTGCTGAATTGGTCACTTTAAAATGATATTGAATTTGTCAAGTGCCGCTGAATATGAACTAGGAATCTATCGATAGTTTTTTGTCTTATTATGTACTGCTGAATCTTTGAAATGCTACTGAATATGTCAAAAGTTGTGTCTAGTACTTGTTCAGATTGACCGGTCGAGTGCAGAATATGGTCTCACTTTACTTTTGAATCTGACCTTGCTACATCTAGTGAATTTCAATGTCTATAGTGTTGAATTTGTCAATCCTTTTGGTCATTTTCTATGTAGTGCTGTCAGGTGCTGCTGAATATGAACTAGGAATCTATCGATATTTTTTTATCTTATTCTATACTACTTAATCTTTCAATTGGTACTTAATCTATAATATGTTCTGTCGTTACTATTAGTACAATATTTGGTTGAACTAATAGTGATGTACTGATACTTGTTTATATATAGTGCAACAGATTGTCTTGCTTTTCTTTTGAAACCTAGCGTTGTCACAATCTAGATGAGTCCTTGGCATTTCGGGTTTCATATGCATTAATGTGAGAAGGAGGTATCTAGACAAAAGTGGACACAAGCATTGACGTGAGAAGGAGGTATTCACACAGAAGAAGACTTGGTCGTGAGTTTTGCTTGCTCCCATGATTGAGTGTGTTCGGAGAAAAGGGTAAACCGATCCTGTGCCAAGGTTTTTGAGATGGAACAAGAACTGAATCTCATTGTACTACTATTGAATTTCAAGAATAAAATCTACTAAATCTCTCAAATGTTCTGTCGTTGCTATAACTAAATAATTTTGTGGAACTAATACTGATGTACTAGTACTTGTTTAAACCAAGGGTAATAGATAGTCCTACTTTTATTTTGAAACAATGACTTGTCACAAAATTTGTCAAAGTAACGGACGCGACGATAGGAAAAAATTTCCAACATGCACACGTTTCGTCTAACAAGAGGCTAACATGAGGGACCCATCAGCCTGAATAAATGGATGATGCAGGGAGTAACATTATCAAGTTCACATCAGGGAGGAACGAGCCGAGGTAAAAATTCCATCATACACACGTTTTTTCTAACGAGATGCTGAGAAGTGGGACCTAGTAACCTGACTAAGCGACATATATGTCGAGCAATGCTATGAAGTCCGGAACAGGGAAGCGTGAGTGAATAAAAAAATTCCATTGATGACTGCAAGAGCATAGATCGATTGTAGCTAGTTTCAAAATAAGAGTATCGAACCCACAGAGGGGTATTTGGTTAAGATCTTTAGACCCCTCATCACTATCTACCAAAGGATACTTGTAAGCTACCTTTGATTTCAACTAAAGGGTATTTGAAATGTTTTGTGTTTGTGTGCAAGAAAGTAATAAAAGAAAGTAAAGTAAACAAGTAATGTAAGCGTTGGGAAACGGTGTTGGACCTCAATAAGGATAAAATGTTCTCGGGATGTAGGATACATGATACATTGCAAACGTATCCATAATTTTTGATGTTCCATGCTTGGTTTTATCTAATTTCTTGTGTTTTGTCCACACTTTGGAGTACTTTTCATATGATTTCTTGGACTAACCTATTAACAAGAACCACAGTGCCAGCTGCCTGTTTTCTGCTGTTTTTGGTTCTAGGAAAGTCAGAAAATGAATATTCTCGGAATTGGACGGGACAAAAGCCACAGTTAGTTTTTCACCGAGGGACACCTGGAGCCAGAATACGAGATGGAGAGGAGCTGGGGCCGGCCACACCACCTGGCCGCGCGGCCAAGCCTGGCCCGTGCCAGGGAGTGGTATGGCCACCCTAGGCACCCCCTCGGCCTCTCCTTCTGCCTATATATTCCCTCCTATACGGAAACCCTAAGTACCCGATCAAAATTCCACGAAAGAGTCTGTAGCCACCGTCATCTCCATCCCTAGATCGGGAGAGATCTTAAGCTCTTCCCGGCACCCTGCCGGAGAGGGGAATTCACCCTGGAGGACTTCTTCATCATCATGCAAGCCTCCGGTGTGATGCATGAGTAGTTCATCTCTGGACTACGGGTCCATATAGTAGCTAGATGGCTGGTTCTCCTCCTTTGTGCTATCATGTTTAGATCTTATGAGCTCCGTTCATGATCAAGATCATCTATTTGTAATTATGCATGTTGTGTTTGCGGGTTTCCGATGGATATTGAGATGCTATTTCAGATTGATTATTGATTCTATCATGTCTTTGTTATTTGAGATCTTGCATGCTTTCTGTTGTTAGTAGCTATCTTGGCCAAGTAGATGCTAGCAACTCCAAGAGTTAGTATTTATGCTCGATAGTGGGTTCATGCCTCTGGTAATCTGGGGAAGTGACAGAAATCTCTAAGGTACTAGATGTGCTGTTGCTACTAGGGAGAAAACAACAATCCTTTGTTCATAGAACAATCACATTGTTTACTTTACACGCAATTCGTAATGCAATTATCCATTGCTTCCAACTTAATACTGGAGGGGGGTCGGATGATAACCTGAAGGTGGATTATTAGTCATAGATGCAATTGTATGGCGGTCTATGTATAATGTTGTAATGCCCAATCAAGTCTCAAAGGAGTCAAGATGAGTAGTATATGCCTGTATGCTTTCTTGATGTTTGTTAATTGCCCTGCTGCAATTTGTTCACCCAACATGTTATCTATCTTAAGGAGAGCCACCTCTAGTGAACTATGGACCCTGGTCCTTTTTTTACTTTCAATCTACAATCAACAGTTTACTTCTTTGTGTTTACTTTCTTCAAACTATTACTTTCTTCCACTCGATACGTTTAATCCTTTGTTTTCAGCAAAACCGGTGAGATTGACAACCTCATCGTAAGTTGGGGACAGAGTTCTGTGGTTGTGTTGTGCAGGTCTCCACGTTGCTGCTGGCACCAGTAGTGCGCCCTACCAAAGTTCAGCTAGCTACACCTTTGGGATGTTTCCTTGCTCCTACTGGATTGATAACCTTGGTTTCATAACTGAGGGAAGCTTACTGCTGTGCTCATCATACCTTCCTCTTGGGGTTGCCCAACGAGCTCGTTAATACACGAGTCAGCAAGTATTTTTCTGGCGTTGTTGCCCGGGAGTCAAGGACATCTTCACAAGGGGAGTCCCTCATAACCAATCTCTTTACTTTGTTATTTTTGTTTTGCTTAATTTACTTTCGTTTTGTTTGCTTGTTTCTTTTTCAAAAACACAAAAAAATTAGTTTCACAAGTTTGCTTTCTTTATTAAAAACACAAAAAAATTATTAAGTCTTTTTATAGTTGTTACCTTTTCCTTAGCACACCATGTTGATCCCCAAATTTACCCTGAAAGACCTTTCAATAGGTAGTGGTTCTTTAATTGGAAAAGATAATATTGAAGAATTCTTTAATCATGTTAGTAAGCATGAGGACATTGAGGATAGATCCCTTGCGGAACTTTCTCCAAACTATGAATTGCTGTAGCTTATTTAGTTCACATGTTGGAAGCTAGGTTTGTTAACCTTAACCCCTTAATGCAAGTAATGTTTCTTAAACTTAAAGAAATTGATGACCCTGAAAAGAGAGATTTTATTCTAGAAACTTTGCTTAAGGAATTCTATGATGTTGCCAAGGAAGCTAGAAAAGTCTTTGAACGTTTAAATATGCTAGGGTCATGTGTAGATGTTATTGGTACACGAGAAAATATGAACAAAACCGAGCCTAATGGGGAGGAAACTAAGATACGAATACCCTTTAAACTAGTAGCAATGCACGAAGGCATAGAAAAGAATCTTGATTGGATTGTTCCCGAAAACCCGTTTGATGAAAATAGTGAACCTAAGAGCGTTGAGAGAGGATCCTCTAGAACTTATTTTGATGTGATACCTTTCCTTGTTGAAGATATTTCTAGTATTAATCTTAATGCTTCTTCATTTGAGAACACTTGATCCTTTATCTTGCTTCTTATGCCTAACTAAAAGGCGTTAAAGAAAAGTACTTATTGGGAGATAACCCAAAAGTTTTAGATGAGTTTTCAAAGTTATCACCTCTGTAATAACCGCTTCTTATCCTTTTTATTTGCTTTTTGTGCCAAGAGTAACCACTAATGAGAGAGAAGTAATGATTGGGAAAGTTGCTGTCCCGAAATAGATTTCTCTGCTTCACCGTAAAAATTCATGTAAAATCTCTGTACGTCCTTTTGAGGTGTGAATGTTTGTAATTCTGAACCAGGTTGTTATCTAACTTTCCTTAGTTCAACACTTTTTGATTTGAGCAACAGAAGGACTCTGAAAAAATTCGTCTTTACCTGCTGGTCTGTTTTGACAGATTTCTGTCATTTTCTGCATTTGCTTCTTGTTGGTTCCTTTTTAGTTATTTTGCGGATTTGAGCTTTTTGAGGGAAGTGCTACAGTAGCTAGTGTTTTAATGGAAGTTTTATTGGTGTTAGAACTGAACCTAAAGACTTATTATCTTAAGTGCACTAATGTCGCTAATAAAGATTGTGTGAAGTTTTGTATGAAGGAAAAATTTCAGGTGTATGGAAGGAATGAGTAATGAGATGAAGGATGGACTAAATATCATGCTTGGGGATGCCACGCGTGTCACCCCAAGAAATATCCAAGAAGTACAAGCATCAAAGCTTGGGGATGCCCAAGGCATCCCCCTCTTCATCAATAAAAATCCCAGGTTTCTTCCAAACGCTTCATTTTTATTGTTTCATCCACAGTTTTGTTGTTCTTGGAGCATCTTCTTTTTCGTTTTCATTTTGGTTTTTTGTTTTCTTGGTTTACTTAGTTTGTTGAATAAATTGGTTGGACCCCCTCTTTCATATATTGGTTTTCAAATAGTTTGGTTTGGATTGGAAAAGAGTAGGAAAGTTCATGCTTAAGTGGTAAAGGGAGCTTGTTTTTGACTATGTCCTATGCTTTGTCATGCCACACTCGATATTGTTTTGACTTTATGCTTAGTATTCTTTGCTGTAGCATGAATTTTTATAAACAATTGAGATTGCTTAATGTGCCTTGGTAGGATCATGCGTTGTTTTAGCATATTAAAGCATAGTATTGTGGTATTCTCCTTTGATGCTTTATTTGGGTTGACTTGGCGCATGCTCACACCATGTTATGACTCTCCCAAGTCACCATTGCCTTTATGATCCTTTAATTTTCAACTTGTAGTATCACTTGATGCTTTGATCAATGATGTATTCTCGCTCTGCATGATTATGGCCATTATTGCTCTCTTAGCTTGCGCTCCCAGTCTTTTGCTATCCTCCACAACCAAGTATGAGTTCCACTCATGCATCAAACTCCTAAAACCAAGTTATTCCAAAGAGTCCACCATACCTACCTACTAGCATATGCTATTCCAAGTATATTCATGTTTTAATCTACCTTCCGAATGAAACTTGTTATGAGAAAACTAGTGATTAAAGATTTCACGAACTTGATGGCACACTTTACTTTTCTTGCACTTAATAAACTTGAACCATTGTGTCATCTATGTTGTATATGCTTGCACTTATTTATTGCAGATTAGCAGAACCATGCTATCATGGGGAATGCTTTCAACATTGCACTTGGTACTTGTACCTAGTTGATATCATGCTCTTTTGTCTATGGATGTCGTCGGTGTGAAATGAAAGGGGAGCTTGTAAGTCCATGGAGTTATGTATATGTGTTAGAGAAACGCCTGGGCCGCTGGTCTAATCCATGCTGACATGGTGGAAACCTGCAGCATAACCATAATGAGCTGTCTATGAAGCATTCTTCTTATAAAAAAGAGTCAGATATTGATAAAAAATGAGAAAAAGAAAAAAAAATATGAAAAGAGGAAAGAGAGAAAAAAACACCATATTCCCATGGTAAATAAGAAGATTGCTGAGATGCTCGTTGTTTGCTTGCCTTGTCATTTTGATATGGGGATTCTTCCGTATCATCGGGCAAGGGGTACCCCGTTGGCGGTTCTCTATGATACACATGTACTTACGATGACAAGAACTTACCGGTGACTAAACTTGAGTAGCATGAGGAGCGGCTCTCGTATTCAAGGGACATGAGATTTCCAACTTATACTTCGTCAAGCATATACACCATAGTTTGTTCACTTTAACCTTAATCACTTCAAGATGCTTATGATAGGGGCAATGAGAGCTGAAAGCTATTAAGGACCATAATTTTTGGAATCTCTTTATGAAACTTGAATCCCTACTTCCTTCTATGAAGGCCTTTCTTCCACTTTTATATTGAGTCTCCACCTTCTATCTTTATGCATCTACTTTGAGAGCATAGTGGCCATTCTTAGTTCTATGTGCATTGTCCCAAGACTTATTGATTGATGCATAACTTTGATATTGCTTGTTTTAAACTATTTGTATCTAGTGAATATTATGAACTTTGAACGTGTCCTATGCATTTATGTTTGCTACTCTATGAGGGACAAGATGAATGCTACTATGCTATGTTTTCTTTATGTGAAAGAAACAAACGTCTTGCAAAGCATTGTTATTCATTAATATTTTGTGTGTGCCATTTCATGTTGCAACATAGTTTCTTTGTCTTATTGCTAGAACTTTGTCTTTCATGTTATGATTGAAGTACTATGATCCTATCTTTGAATGTTTTACAAATACTTTGATCAATTTTATGATGGTGCATGTCAACTCAAAAATTATGCTTTCTTTTTATCACTTACCTACTCGAGGACGAGCAGGAGTTGAGCTTGGGGATGTTGATACGTTGCAAACGTATCCATAATTTTTGATGTTCCATGCTTGGTTTTATCTACTTTCTTGTGTTTTGTCCACACTTTGGAGTACTTTTCATATGATTTCTTCGTCTAACCTATTAACAAGAGCCACAGTGCCAGCTGCCTGTTTTCTGCTTGTAGGAAGCTTGATCCGTCTGTATCGATGTTCGTTAAACCTTCAGTAGATTTTCTTTGCATCCTATCTTGTCCTAGGTGCGTGGAAAATTCATTTAAATAACATTTATCACTTAGAAATATCATATTATTGCATAACATGATAGTCCTAATTTATATATTCACAAAAGACTTAATAATTTTGGATCCTATTGGAACAAGGACAAATGGTGCACGAGATCCCGGTAAAATATAAAAAATCCTACTCTACTTGTGCAAAAACATAAGGTAAGTATGCTTCAAAATTGGTCTTATCAACTTCCCCAAGCTAGACTCTTGCTCGTCCCCGGGCAAGATGGTGGCTTATGGACAAGGTCAACATTTTCATGAGGCACGAGTCATTACAATAAATGAGGCAATTCAAGCATAATTACAATATCAGATATAGAACTACATCATGAGTTATATCACACTCTCACACATCACATGACTTAGAGGCTTCCAGATCTTTTATATCAATAGTTTATAAGAAGTTCGAATATTATGTATATTATACAATCATCGAGTTTAATTAGATGAGCACTTTATTGGTTAATGAATAATTCATGATCATTGCTTGAGTACCTTTTGTCAACTTGCACCTTTTCTTTTCTTATAATTCTTTGATAGCAAAGCTTTTTCTTTTTTGCTCTAACAATAGCATTGGATCATGTTAATACTCTTTATAGCTCTTGTTGGTTCAAACAAATGATTATAACATGCTATCAAAATTTTCTTTTCATAACTTATCGATACTTTATTGGTGTGGAAGACCCTAAAATCATAACAGTGGTACAAGTATCATAAGACTCAACCTAATTCATACATCTAATACAATGACCATAATTCGAAATCACTTCAAGTATCATAAAGTCTCAAAATCTCAACGGATATAATTCTTTCCTTAGAACAAAGGAATCTCATGATGCAACTAATGCAAATTCTAGAATTAAAAACCTAATCATGCGTCTAGGAAAGTAAACATGTTAAAAACTGGAAGATAGATTACAAGGTATTATAGATCTCCCCAAGATGGGAATCAAGCCGATGGGATCAAATAATCCTTCGCGATTATTCAATACCGTGATGTTCCCTTAATTTGGAGAAGAAGCCATGGAGCAAAGAAGGCATTTATGTAGCATCTTTTTTATTGTTTCGAGGATCATAATGCGAATTCTGCGTTGCTCGCTTATCGTTTCTAGCGGAGCCACAAGTGCCTTATACATCTCAATTCTTTTCTTCTATGTTTTGATGGATCGAAGGCTGATGTCGAGGTTGGCTTCCAGTCCTTTCCTTGATAACGATGCAACATTTCAATATGCTTAGAAGATCATAGAGACTTTACCTCGGTTTTCTTGATACGGCGATCAAGCTTGTCTAGGGAGGTTTGTATTTCCTCTCCTTGCTGCTTCAGTTTCTCCAAGCAAGACTCTCCTTATTTCTTGGGATTGAGTTGGACTTCTTTAAAATTTCCCTCTTAACCTACTATTAGACTGAACATTTTATGCCTGTCCTTGACCATCTCCATCAGCTTGAATCCATCTTCGGCTCCTAGTTGATTACACCCAGCTTCTTCTTATTTATTTTCCTTGGTGGTGATGGCAAAAATGTAGCTACTTTTTGTTGGGACTCCAAGTGCAGAGTGTTATAGCAAGCTTCTTTTCCCAACAAGGGTGACTCGAGGGTTTATATCGAACTCTCAGGGAATTGCGTGGATATTTGTCTTCTTCTCTTCAAACAACCTGTAAAGTAAAATAATTTGTCTTGTGTCCCCAACTCCACCAAGTGGCTATCAACCACAAGGTTTCGTATTAGTATTATGAAATAAAATATAAACAAAGTAAATAAAATAAAGGAATACAAACTAGATGATCTATGTGAAGATAAAGTTGTTTTTGGGTTTTTATGAGTGACTGCAAGTAGAGAAAGTATTTTTGTATTTTCGAAATAATAAATTGTAGAAAATATAAATGATAGTAGATGCAAATGAAAGGTGTTTCTTATGATAAAAATCATACCGAGGTTCATGTGTTCACTTGGCTACTCTATTTTTAAGTTGTAGTGATCACAAAACAATTCATCAATGATAAAGATTCATGGAAATTCTATAAGTGCTTCATAAAAACAATTAATATGGGGATAACATTCTAATATTGAGATGGAATACATCTCTCTCTTATACTCCTCAACAAAGGGAAATCTCCATGCAATCTTGATTTAAGAACAAATTAGAGTATAGCTTTAAGCATTATTATATGATGTTTGAATATGAATATGCTACCTTGATCTAACAAGGTCATCCACACTGTCACATGATAACTATAGCACATGATTTCACTTTATCCCTAGTGAGGCAGTAAAAGAAAGGTAAAAACCAAAGTAGATCTTGAATATTATGTGTCACAATTCAATCTCCACCCCCATGCTACTCCATCTAACACACACTTCTCCCCATACAAGTTCTTGCGTACAAGTTGGATCAAAACAAGCAATGAAGAACGGGATGCATGATATGCATCTATTAGAACATCTTACACAAAATATATTCCAATCTCAAATATCAAATCATAGAACAAAGATCCACCACATAGGAATTACAAATATGACCATAAACATGTTGGACAACTCATATGGTACTAGATCAAGCTACTGCCACAAACCCATATCCCGGAGGTGGACTACTCCCTCTTCATCATGGTGATGAAGCTGGAGATGTTGGAGAGGGTGGAGATCTCCCCGAAGATGGCTCCGCCGAAGGTTCCCCCTCCAATCTTTGCCAGATCTGACTCTGTTTGGTGGTGTTTTCATCTCTAGTGGCTGCTGCTGTCTGTTCCTATGAGGATGCCCTAGAGGGTCCTTATATAGGGATTTTTAGGTCAAGATAACTCCGTGGGCTAAAGAATCAAGGCGATCGGACGGTCAAGGAGGGAGATAGCATAGGTTGCACGCCTACCTAGGCTGGGCGAGCCACCAGGGCTATCTTGGGCCTCCTGGTTCTCCTATTGGGATTCTTGTGCTATAAATTCTTCTCGTGGATAAATATTGGCATTCCCAAAAGTGAAGGTCCATTTGACTTCATATAGGTCCTGAAACATCAAAAACATTGAAAATGGGGTTTTTCTGCCCTACAGGGTTATAACTAAAATAAAGGGGATCATTGGTAAATCCCCAAAAATCAATATAAAACATGGATATAACATTATATGTGATGCAAATATGTGGGAAAACATGTTAACAAACTATAAAGTTCATGTATGCATTTTACATGCATCAACATCCCCAAGCTTAACATATGCTCGTCCTCGAGCATGAAGGCGATAAAACTAAACATGGACATGGAGTTTGTTGCCTTTGCTTCCTTCATTATCATTTAGAGTTCATAGGCTTAATTCCTTTCAATGAAACATAATATGCAAGTGTACTATCAAGTCCTATCTTTTACACATCTATAAATATGCTAAACAATAAGTGATGGTGTGAGAAAACAAATGATGAACAAAATAAAACTTCAAGCACACTTTGATGAACCTATAGAATTAGAGACTCTTTTCATGATTGGCATTAGTGTTTTCATGCCTTTATTTTTGGGCCACTTCTTAGTTTCATGCCCTTGACTATAAGACTCACTTCTTAGTTTTATGTATTCCCTTGAGATGTTTTGCATCATGTACCGAAAGTAAGCATTGAATAAATATGCTAATCCGCCATAAACAAAAAAATAGAATTTTGACCTATTTAATTCATGTCAACAATACTAATAAGGATGGGGTTCCCAGTATCTTTTTATTTCACTCTGTTTTCAAGATTCATCTGGTTTATGTGCTAAACATCTTAGAAGTTGATTGTTTCATGCACCTAGCCTATGACCTTGCACTCCTAATCCTACTCAATTTAGGCCTGTCATTGTATACTCATGTTGGTCTTATGAAACCACATCACTGAAGTACCTCTTGCCCATGTGTAGCTATATGCCCCTCGTTTGGCATTTATTTGCTTATTTATTCATTTATTTAGCATAAAATATAATATAATTCCTTGGTTGTGTTCAAGATGGGAGGTGGAAGTATCTCTACTCTAGAAGAGAAGAAAAACAGACATATGAATCATATCAATAAGGATCATAATGCTGTAAGTTTCCACCATGTCATACATAGCTTTGGCTAGCGGTTCAGGGGCGTTTTCTACCAACATAGCTACTCCAATGTGCACACTGATGACCCACGAGTATAGGGGTGTATTGCAGTATTTTCGATATGTAAGATTGTCGAACCCAACGAGGAGCAAAAGGTGTTGATGAGTGGTACGGATCAGGAATTCTCTACAAATACTTTGCAAACGGATTTTTAGGATTTTGTGATAATGCAGATAAATAAAGTACGAGTAAATAAAAGACAATAAGAATAAATGCAGCAAGTGTCCCAATACTTTCTTTAGCAAAGGACAAGCCGGTTGTATTACTTAAGATGACCAAACGTTCTTGAGGACACATGGGAATATCATCAAGTGTTTTTGCTTCATATAGTTGATTAATCTTCTTTAGTTTGATAAGTGTTGTGTGGATGAACCTGTGCTAATGTACCGACTTTCCTAGGACTAATACATACTTGTGATTATACCCCTTGCAAGCATCCGCAAGTACAAGAAAGTAATTAAGATCGAAACCTAACCATAGCTTTAAACTCTAAGACCCTGACATCCCTTATGCAAAGGTTTCCTAACGGGGGTTCAGGTTTCTGTCACTCCAGCAACCCCTACGATTAGTAGCCAAATACACAATGCATTCCCCTAGGCCCATGTAGGTGAAGTGTCATGTAGTCGACGTTCACATGACACCACTAGAAGAAATATACCACAACTTAATTATCAAACCATTGAATCTTTCTCAACACAATTCCACTACTAACAACATGACTTCTCCCATGTCCTCAAGAACTAAAAGAACTACTCACAAGACATCATATGGATCAAGATCAGAGATGATATAATGATAAGTAACAATCTGAACATAACAATAATTCAATGGTTCACTCAATATCATCAACTACAAGGAGTAATCAACACCGGGAAGGTTTCCCCTAAGAACTATGCAAGATTCAACCCAATTGTTACAGCGTTATGGAGTGGTGATGATGGTGCTGGTGTAGATGATGGTGGAGATGATGATGATGATGATCCCGATGAATTCCATCTTGATGGTGGTGTTGATGGCGACGATCTTCCCTCTCCGGGAAGGAATTCTCCTAGCAGAATCTGTCTGCAGGAGAGATCTTTCTCTCTCTATAGTTTTCCGCCCCGCAGAGGCGGTGGAATATTTCTATGGTCGCCCCCTAGGTATTAGGGTTTCGTGGGGATAATATACGCCAAAGGGGAGATCCAGGAGTAGGCCAGGGTGGCCACACCACCTGGTGGCGCGGCCAGGGGTGGCCCGTGCTAGGGGTTGGTGTGGGAGAATATCATTTTGCGGCCCGAAAGTTGGGGTGGCCAGGCAACACGGTACCCGAGTTCCCTGATATCATCCGTGATGACTACAGTTGGCGTGCCAAATACTCAGAGGGTCTTTTTTGGTACGAATTCAACTTTACATTTCAATACAAAAAATTAGGCTAACGGCCGTCAAGTTGGGCCCCCCTGTCAGCTTTCGCTGTTATGTCGCTGCCATCGTCGCTGCCATGTAGGCTGACATGTAGGCTTGCAGCGTTGGCGCATGCATCCTTTACGCGTATTCTTCTTCCTCTGGGGCGCCAATCTATGGTCGCGGCCATGGCGCGGAGCTAGGACTTGGACAAACCTGTTCGGCCCGTTCTCCTCCCCATCCCGAATCGGAGATCGCCCTCACCATGACCGCACCATTGGCACGACGCAGGGACGGGAATTCATTCCTGGGTGAGATCTGTCACCATGCCGACCATGCTCGGTCCTGTTGGTCTCCTCCAGAATCTGAGCTCGCCGTCGCTGTGGTCGCACATGCACCAGCCACGGCGCCTTCCTCTCCGAACCCCAAAGCCACATCCACCCAGTTCGGCACAATGCCAACAAGGTGAAAATGCATCAAGTTTTCTTCTTGTGATTGTAGAAAAACATATATGTACCGTGGCCGTAGCGTACTCTAACAATGTACACATATATTGTTTACTAGATTTTCATTTGAAATTAGTAGCTCCATGATGACGAAACATAGAGAACATAAATGGAATGACGATGATGACCATGTTCTGTACTTTGCATTGCATCAACAAGTTCTCGCTGACGAAGCAAGTTACCAAGAGAGTGGAGTTCATCAGCCATTGCCAAAAAATATGTGAACAAATCAATGAGCGATTCAATGCAAATAAGCGCAGAAAATCTAGATCCATGTCATCAATCATCAATAGGTGGCACATTCTAGTGATGCGTCCAAATGCGTAAACGATGTATCATTTGCTTGAAGTGGTTGTTATCCTGAGTAAAAATGCCTGGTATGCACATTACATTTGTATGTTCTATGCTGCAATTCTGTTGTTATGGTTGTGGAAAGAAAAGCTGGGCTTCACTGAATATTACGCAGTTAGGCCTAACTTAGTCTTACACAAATAAGCACAGCTTAGTCTTTACACACATAAGCGTAACTAATGATAAAGATAAAGACAAATGGTTCATCGGATCTGCCAGTATGAGCACTAGGTCCCTGGAGCTGGTGGTATCGTCAGAACGAACCAGAATGCTGCGTTTGGCCGTCTTTCATTCTCCTTCAAATAGTACGACCCCACTGATGAGCCAATTGTAGGCCCCCTCCCCCCGACGTGGATTCGGCTCCAGGTCGGATCTGGACTGTCAACATGATAGGCGCATGAGTGTGTAGCAAACACACAGTCTGCTACCAACATTGGAAGTGCTGGCACCTCAGCAACAACACCAGCATGTTCTTCCTAGACTCCGGCAGTATCCTCAGCAGGTATTGCGTCAGCTTCACCAGCAGCAACATTAGCAAGTATTTCGTCACCTTCACCAGTAGCAGCATCACCAAGTATTTCGTCAGCTTCACCAGGAGCCGCAGCAACTAGTTCTTTGTCAGCTCCACCACCACCAACACCACCACCACCACTAGCAACAGCAGCATCAGGGGCCAGGGCTGCCTGAGCAATTACAGGTTCAACAGCTCTAGGGGCTCCGACAAAGAAAGGGTAGTTGATCCCAAGAAACACAGATTGTCCCTTCAGATTGTTGACTCTGCTCCAGACTTGCTCTACTGGGTCTTCGGATGGGCATGCGGACCTCGAGAAAACGTGACACCGCAGCGATGGGTATGAAGAAAGTTGTGTCCCCATATGTTCTATTGTATCACCAACGCTGTTAGGTGCTCCCCTGATATGAATCCAAAAGAGTTCATCATCCTGTTCTTTGTTGTCTCCGAGAGGTGCCAGGAACCAGCGCCGTGTCCCAAGTTCAGCATCTGCTACTGCATCTTCGATGACCGGAGCTGGAATGATGCGCGAGGCTGCGTGGGTACCTGCGTGTTACTAACAGTCAGTAAGCAGAATTTTGAATGGGATTTTACATGCTATATGACACCATGACTCACCCCAAATGGACGGCTCCCAAACATGCACATCGCCGCTAGGTCAGTGGCCGCATAAATGCGTTGCGCTCTGTACGAAGAGTAGCCGTAGGTGAAGACGGCGTCGACATACTTCTCCGGCCGCGGGAAGTCGTCGCGCAATACTATCCATTCCTTGTCTTATGGGCATCTAATGAATGTGATTGCCTTGTCGAACATTGCTAAGAGGTCGTACTCCCAGTTCTTCCACGCCCCCTCCCGCGGTCTATGTGGGAGCTGTACCTTCACGAGGTCAAGTTCTGCCATGTTGAACCTATAAGAGAATTCGGAAATGGGCGGCAGCCACCCGCTGTTGAATGCAGTAATACCGACACCCTTCAAAGATGGCACTGCAAGTCTCTTTGATCTGTAGCCATTTTTTAGAGTCCAAGTACTGCCATCCTGTGATAAAATGACCAGCCACTCGCCGTTGCCACCCACCCAGTTCTGGTCATCTTCCATTTCCGTCTCTTCTTCTTCCTTGATATTCACCACTACTGATTCGGACCACTTATCCAACAGCATTAGTTTTGCATCATTTTTTAGGGTTTGTTGTCAGTTGGTACAATAAACTAGCATGGATTCCATTGCAGATACAATTTGACAACTGGGCCTTCAGATTAATTACACAAAATATTGCCTAAATACGAGTGTCTCCTCAAATATCGCCTAAATTGTGCCTGTGTCACTACGAAGATACTCAATATATGGAGTTGTAGCAGAGCCCCAGAACAAACTCCTGACGATGATCATAATTAAATAGCTCGGGGCATAACAACCTTAAATCATCTAATCTGTTTGTTTTTATTTTAGGAAACAGAATATCACCTAGCAGGCATTCCATTGCAAAATCGAAATTGACAACTCGTCTATCACCTACAGTAAGACTGTGTCACTATGAAAATACTAGAATATCAGGTACGAGCAGAGCTTCCGCTGTACAGAATAGTCTTAAATGGTTCGATTTGTTCAAACCGCGCGTGCACACAACATGTTCGACGAAAGGAACATAGGATTCTGATGAGAGTTCAGCACATATGAATCAACGATATGACTAAATGAATAAGCTAGATATTGGAACTTACATGTCCATTTGCTGTTATCGGGGTAAAGAAGGCCTGGTGTGACGAACGGTTGTTCATCCATGTTCCGCATCGTCACGCGGTAGCCAGGGATGCAGCGAGTGAGGCGGCCGACTGAGATGATGTCCAACTCTGAGGCAATCCTGTGCACGTTTGCGGCGCTGAGGTTCAGCCATCCCCAATCCTCGCGATAGCGGTCGCCTTAGCCATCTGCGTCGTCGTCGCATGCCTTTCGCTTCAGCCTGCTGCTACCCCAAGGTCTACCCATAGCGGCAAATGGAGTCTGGAATCCGGTAGATTAATGGAGGCATTGTGATAAGGAGGCAGATGGATTCGAGAGGGGGTGGAATCAGGGATGGGGCAGTTGTTCGAGTAGGGAGCGAATCTTTAAGGAACCGCCACCACCGCCGGTTCTCGTCCGCGTGGAAGAAAAGAAGGGGGGCGTAATTATTGAGGGCGGGCACCGGAATCGTCTAGAGGAAGTGAAAAAATAAATCATAAAAGGGAAATGTGCGGCCCGCTTGTCAGTGAGTGAAGGTCGGCACGTGCAAACGTGCGTACGTTTGAATTGATTCCACCACATGCAAGTGGCGTAGAACAAATTTTAGGAAGTGCTAGCGTCGACGTGTAAAACCGTCGTTTTTCGCCACCTTCACCCTACTACGAACGGTCGTGCACCATTCCAGATATTGGTAAGGGCGGTTCCAATCTTTCACTTCTCCGTCTCATTTCCTCCTCCACGGCCTCATCGTCTTTCTCCTCCACGGCCTCATCCATTTCCTCCACCATCGCATCACCCTCTTCCTCCGTATCCTTTCCCTCTTGCCTATAGTCATGGACGCTCCGGACGTCCGAAACAACGGTAGGCAAGAAACTACGCACTTCGACATCGAAGTACATGGCGGGAAGAAGATCGATGTCGTCTACACCACCGACCCTCGGACGGTGAGGAACACTCTGAATAATTACACGAGTTGGCTATAGTTCGAAGAAAACAGGTTCGTAGGTCTAGACCTCGAGTACAGCCGCGATCACCGTAGGATCGCCGTGATGCAACTCTCCATGAAGGGGCACGTCCTCGTATACCAGCGTTTTTGCGAGAAGGGGGCTAACGGGATTTGGTAGACTTTGTTGTCTTTTTGTTCCTGAACCATCTGTTTGCAAAAGTTATTGCTATATTATTTGTCTGAATTCATTTTCATGCAGGTGGGGCGAAAGCATTAGGGATCTGTATCATGACTTTGTCGTGAACCAACACATTACATTTACCAGTGTTGACATCACGAATGACAGTAAACTGCTTGAAAGCCCGACTATCAACATTAGAATCCCAAAGGAGTGCAGAGTGGACATCCAGGAAATTTACTGGATCCCAGGGACGAAGGGCGGCAAGATCGGGATGGCCGCTCTTGCCTCCGAACTCATATACCCGTGGTACGCTGACATGAAGGACAGATTGCCGAGATGTTCGTGGAGGCATTTAGGGCACCATTACTGGGAGGATAAGCCACTTTTTCAACCTAATATGAAGTACGCTGCAATTGACTGGTATGTTAGCCACGAGCTGTACCACCAGATTGTAAAATCTCGTTCCAGGCATCGCATCATTGAACCACCACCAAGGCAGGTTGTTTGTCCCAGATGCCAGAGAGTAGATGAATCTACAAACTGGGGCAAGCGACCAAAGGCATCCTGGGATCGGTTGCCTTGTCCAACAGGCTGGGATGCAGACTATTAGTGCATGATTGTTGTGTTTATGAAAACATGTTATTTCATAAGTACACTATGTGAGCAATTATGAACTGCTGTGTATTACCTTTGTCAAACTATAATCTGGTTTATGACTGTATCCTTCTCTATAATTTGGGTTTGGTTATGACTTATGACTGTATCACACCTTATGCATGTCAGTCCTGGATTCTGCCGCATGCAAATGGCACAGACAGAATTTGTAAGAAATGAATGTTGAGCATACAAAAGGGGGGATGTAATTCATACAGGTTAAGTAGCTAATAGCACAGGGATCATACGAGCTTGGTTCTTACACACAGAATGCTTAGAAAATACATGCGAGATAAAATACAGGCGAGATAAAACTAGGAACGAAATGCAAAACTAGTAGTGGTAAACAGCACACTCACCCACCCGCCAGATCCTATTGAGCATCTCGTAGCAAACATACGCGTCCCTGGCTACGTACTTGATCGCATCGTAATCCAGGTGCCTCCACTCCCATCGCTCATGCAGGTGCTTCGGGAACTCGATTTTCATGTCGGCGTACTCGCGGTCGATGATGTCGGAAGCGAGTCTAGCCATGCCGGCTTTCCCTGTACCGCCATCCTGGTACCTCCACAAACGTTGGAGATCGACGTGATTGACGACATGAATGAGGAGATCCCGTTCTAGCTTCGGAGTGTCGTTCTTGATGTCGACGCTGACAAAGTAGATCTCCCTCCTATGTAGGAACTCGTGAAGCTCCGGGCATACAGATTTGGCCCTACATACGTAATATAGTAAGCAGTGGTTGCACATGGACAGCTGCAGAAGCGCCGTCCTCTTCCTATCTCTGGTATACTCGAGGTCAAGGCCGATGATCTTGTACCTGTCCATCGGCTCCTGTAGCCACCGCTCGTACATTGCGATGACCTTGGCCACCTCTGATACGTCCATTTTGCATCACTATTCTATGTCTTAATTCACTATTATTCATTGATATATTTCGTATTGAGAGGTGATACTTATGTTATTTCACCTGTTTTTGCATGGTTGATGACTTTTTGAGCAAGGACCGCTGCAGTCAGGATTCTGATGGAAAAGGTGCTGTTTGGAGGCAAAATTCACGAAGATCAGAAAATCCGGGAAAATATACGCAAAATCCTATTTTTCCAGAAGACTCAGGATGCCAGAATATGGAGTGGAGGTGGGCCACAGGGGGCCCACACCACCCCATGGCGCGGGCAGGCCTAGGCCGCGCCAAGGAGTCGTGTGGCCACCCTGGCCCACTCCAGCCTCTCCCCTCTGGCGTATATCATCCCCACGAAACCCTAAGACTTGGGGAGCGACCACAGAAATATTCCGCCGCCTCTACGGGGCGGAAAACACCGAGAGAGAAAGATCTCTCTGGCAGACAGATTTCTGTCGGGGAATTCCTTCCCGGGGAGGGGAGATCGTCGCCATCAACACCACCATCAAGCTGGACTTCATCGGGATCATCATCATCATCACCACCATCATCACCATTAGCACCCTCATCACCATCTCCATATTGCTGTAACAATTGGGTTGAATCTTGCATAGTTCATAGGGGAAACTTTCCCGGTGTTGATTACTCTTTGTAGTTGATGCTATTGAGTGAACCATTGAATTATTGTTTATGTTCAGATTGTTATACATCATTATTCCATCTCTGATCATGATCCATATGATGTCTTGTGAGTAGTTCGTTTTTTTCTTGAGGACACGGGAGAAGTCTTGTTGTTAGTAGTGGAGTTGCATTGAGAAAGATTCAATAGATTGTTATTTAAGTTTTGGTGTACTTCTTCTAGTGGTGTCATGTGAACGTCGACTACATGACACTTCACCTATATGGGCCTAGGGGAATGCATTGTGTATTTGGCTACTAATCGTAGGGGTTGCCGGAGTGACAGAAATCTGAACCCCCGTTAGGAAACCATTGCACAAGGGACGTAAGGGTCTTAGAGTTTAAAGCTATGGTTAGGTTTCTACCTTAATTACTTTCTTGTACTTACGAATGTTTGCAAGGGGTATAATCACAAGTATATATTAGTCTTGGATGGGGCGGTACATTAGCACAGGTTCACCCACACAACACTTAGCAAGCTTAAGAAGATTAATCGACTATATGAAGCGAAAGCACTTGACAGTCTTCCCATGTGTCCTTGAGAACGTTTGGTCATCCATAGAAATACAACCGGCTTGTCCTTTGCTGCATAAAGGATTGGGCCACTTGCTGCATTTATTCCTACTGTCTTTTATTTACTCGTAATTTGTTTACTTGATTTATCGAAAACCCCTAAAAATCCGTTTGCTAAGTATTTGCAGAGAATTCCTATTCCATTCCACTAGCTAGCACCTTCTGCTCCTCGTTGGGTTCGACACTCTTACTTATCAAAAATACTGCGATACACCCCTATACTTGTGGGTCATCAAGACTATTTTCTGGCACCGTTGCCGAGGAGTGAAGCGCTATTGGAGAGTGGAACTGGTAAAGGAAACTTCTACTATGAGTATTGTTTACTTCTGCTAGTTGCTTTATTTTTCTTATGGATAATTCGCTGAGTTTCTTATTTGGTAATGCTACTACCACTACTAAGGTAGTAGATAAGCCACCACCTGCTGAGAAAGATGTTTTCAAAATACCTACAAGAATTATTGATCGTGTTATGGATAACTACTATGTTGGGGATGGAACTGTCCATCCCGATGATCATTTACTCTTTATACACGAATTATGCGGGTTGTTCAAGTGTGCAGGTATTACTACAGATCAAGTTAAGAAGAAGTTATTCTCATTATCACTGAAAGGAAGAGCTGAGGAATGGTATAAGCTGCTAAAGAATGGTCAAGCTCTGAAATGGGAGGAAATAGTGCCTCTCTTTTATTTAAAGTTTTATCCTCCTAGTGAGATTCATAAAGATCGGAATCAAATATACAACTTTTGGCCTCTTGATGGAGAGAGTACAGCTCAAGATTGGGGGAGATTGAAGTTACTAATGCTCAAATGTCCCATTCATGAGCTCCCCAACAATATTATTATCAATAACTTTTATGCAAGGCTCCCTCTACATGATAAGGATTTATTGGATGCTTCTTGTGCTGGATCATTCACTCGTATGGAAGAAGAAGCTAAATGGGATCTTTTGGACCGTATTCAAGATAATGCTGAAGCTTGGGAGAATGACAGAGGTAGAAAGTCAGGTATAAATTATGATTATGAATGCATTGAATCTTTTATGGGAACTGACGACTTTCAAAATATTAAAAATGCTTATGGTCTAGACTCTCAAGGTATTGCTTCTTATTTTAAGGCTTTTGCTTCCTATATTGAAGTGCCTAAAAAGAAGTGGAATAAGTATCATGAACCTTATAAAGATATTACTAAGAGTGTTCCTACAAGAAATACAGAAGTTTATACTGCTAATCATGTTTTACATAAACCTTATACTGAGAAAATGCCTTTCCCAGATAAGGTAAAGGAACATTCTATGATGGCTAGTATGGTAGATGAAAGTATGAGTAAAGCTGTTGAACCTGATAAACAAATGGTTGATGAACCTATAATAGCAAGTGTGAAAGACTTTGTCACTAAGTATGAAAAAGAGGGATACCCTATCCTTTGTAAGGATACCTCTAATATTGTTTCACAAAGTAGTGTTATGAGAGATAGTATCCCTGTGTTTTCTGTTAGAATAAGTGATCATTGCTATGATAGTCCTTGTGATAGCTATATTGCTAAGTTTATGCATGATACTGAAAGTTACTATGAAAGAGGGAAAAGTGTTCTTATGCATCTCAATAATCTCAAGTTTCCCCGTTTTATGCTGAAAGTTTTTATGTTGCACTTCATTTGCCTTCTTATGCAAGTAGCCTTTGCTTTCAATAACTTCTTTGTTTAAAAAATCCCCTTACATAGGAAGTGACATGGGTATACCCTACAGGTACTTGAGCTTGGTATATACGGTCCAAATACGTATAGGCCCACGGTGTCGCCAAGGCCCAGATGGAAGGACTCGACTAACCTGCGGACTCTCGAATGCTTGAAGATCAAGAAAAAGCTAAAGATAGATAGTTTGAAGGGGAAAACCCTAACTTGTAACCGACTTGACCTGCTACCCGAGACCTAGCCTATCTATATAAAGGCTAGGAGGGGGCAGCGAGGAGGACACACGCAACCCTAGTTTCCACAAACCCTCGCCAGATTGCCAGATTACATCTGCGCACCATTGTAACTTTCGACTCCTTCGATAATTCCACGAGCAGACAAGCAGGAGTAGGGACCTCTACGAGGCCTGAAACTGGGTAAATCCTTTGTCCCCTGTGTGCTTGTTTGCTAGCCGATAGATGTCTCCAGCGCTCCCTCCTTCTCCAAAACCCAAGTCCATAACAATGGGCATTGATGAGTTAAAGCCTCGTCAATTGGCGCCGTCTGTGGGAAAAGGGAGTGCTGATGTTGCGGCTTCTTTTGCCCCATCAACTGCGATCTACAACTCCGCAACAGCGGAGATCCGCCAGCTCTTCGGCGCCTTCGACTTCACTGTCCACACGCTGGCCACTCGCCCGGCCTTCGAGTCCGTGAGCGACGGAATCAGCCTGGCAATTGGGAGCCTCCGCTTCCAAGTTGGTCAGATGGGCACGCTTCGCATGCCTGATCAGCCGAAAACACCGGCGATTGTCCCGGCATCATGGTTCCCTCCATCGATTGGCACCCTCAGCGAGCTCAACGCTCCGGTGGCAGTCGAGAACACGGTCAGCGACAGCAGTCGCGACTCCGATCTAAGCGATCTGGCCACTGAAGATGGAACTCGCAGTTCCAGATCTGAAAGTTCTGGAAGCAACAACTTTCCTAATCACTTCATGTACGCCGTCATCAACACAGGCGACACTTCCGCCAATCGCGGTAACGGTGGTAACACCGGCAATGGCACCGACCCACCCAACGCCGGCAACGGTGGCAATGGCGACAACGGCGGTAACAGCGCCAACGGAGGAGCAGTCGAACCTCCCAGCATAATCAATGAGCAAACCGGCAAACGCGTTGTAATCAAGCTCAACGAGCAAGAGTGGGAGCGCTGCCGCGAAGTCTGACGAGGTGCACCTCTACCCTTTGGGTCCCCGCAGGAGCTGCTGATGGGCTACCACTTGCTCCTAAAAGAAGAATTCAAGCGCCAAAAACAAGTAATCTCACAACTTGAGGCGCGTAAAAAGGTAGCGGACGAATCAAGCCTTCGTCGTGCTGGGCTCTCCTCCTATGGAGGATCCTCCTCAAGAGGCAATGGGTACCTCGCCAAGAAGAGGTAGTCGCGGATGGCTCACCTCACCGAGCAAGAGCGCATAGAGGCCGCGAAAGTCCTCGACTTCGGCTCTATGACAGTCGACACGAGAGGCAACGTGGTTCCCAGAACGCCACAGGCTACGGTAACAGCAGCCACCATGTACCTCCTCAATAACCAACCGCCAGCTGGAGATCCCCGAATGGCCATGCACCAATCTATGATCGCGGTCCTGGGGCTAATCGAATCCGCCCTCGACAAGGAACCGGTACCAGACCCAAAAAAGGGCAAAGCACTAGCAAAGCGCTACTCCTCGCCCTCGTCGAGCGATGACAGTCACGAACTGTCTCGACGCCGCTGCTCACGGCGACATGATCGCGACTACGATGCACGTCACAAACTCACGCAGCACAAGATCGACAAGTCAAGAGCACGACGTGCTCGGTCGACTGATTCGGAAGAGGAAGATGGGGAGCTCTACGGCGCCAGATGCTTCAGCAGATCCATCAGGCAAAAGCGAATGCCTAAAGGGTTTAAACTCCCATCAGAGAACCCGAAATTTGACGGTCTGCAGGACCCCAAAATCTGGCTGGAGGATCACATCTCCTCCGTCAGGCTACATGGAGGCAGTCGAAGTACTGCCATGCAATGCTTACAGCTACAGCTGCAGGGCGCCGCCCGAGCATGGCTCAATAACCTCCCACGCGGATCCATTCGCAGTTGGGATGAGCTAGTCTACAACTTTGTGCGCAACTTTAAGGGCATGTACAAACACCCCGCCTCAATCGAAGAACTGAGATGCTGCCAGCAAAGATCTGGCGAATCGCTGCGCTCTTACATCCAAAGATGGTCCATCATCAAGAACTCCACGAAGAACATCTCGGAAGACCGCGCGATTGATGCATTCAACGGTGGTGTCTGCCGCATGGAACTCAGGGAGGAGCTAGGCCGCTCAAAGCCCTAGACCATCGACCACCTAATGGAGATCACGAATCGGTGTGCCGATGGAGAAGATTCGGTGAAGAATCGTGTTCACTCTGCCGAGGAGGCAGAACTCGAACGAAGACGCGACCGCCGGGGTAAGCGTCGCATGCGCGTCTACGACGATCGCGACGATGTCAACATGGTCGCAGCTGGCTACGCTGATAGACGCGACGATAACCGCAACAGCGGATACTGCAGCGGCGGATACCGCGACTCCGGAAAAACCACGCAAGTGTGTTAACGCCGCACTCGCGATGAGGCACTCGCGACCTCCGAGGACAAATTGTCCGGGCCATGCACGGTACACTTCTACATCGACAAGCATGATGGCAAGAGAAAGTCCAGCCACCTCCTCAAGGACTGCCGCGAGTTCCTCAAGCTACACGAGGGATTGGTTCGGATGAACCACAATGCAGTTGAAAGAGGCTACGGAGCCGCTCCAGGCGTCGTGGCACATGGCACACCACCACCACCACCTAGGCCACCCCCGAATGGAGCTGCACTAGACCAGCACCACGGAGGCGAACCGTACCCACGGGTCATGGGTACCATGATGATCCAAAAGGGGCGCCCCTCCAATAGGGTGCAGAAGGCCATCACTAGCCAAGTCAACTTGGCCATGCACTCGCCACCATCCACCACTGAGTACCTCAGTGGTAGTGAGTCGTGCATTACCTTCGACAAACACGACCACCCGCCCCAAATACCTCGCCCAGGTAATTGCCCCCTCGTACTCGAGGCGCAAATTGGAGGCTTCTACATGAGTCGCGTCTTCATGGATGGCGGAAGCGGCATCAACCTCATATTCACGAGTACCTTGCGAGCAATGAGGATCCCTCTAACCTGCTTGGAGGGATCGGACACAATGTTCCACGACATCGTCCCAGGGAAAGGCGTATACCCCCTGGGCAAAATCAACCTGGATGTCATCTTTGGCACGCCGAAGAACTTCCGGCACGAGCACATCGACTTTGAGGTCGTCGACTGGCCCTCACAATACAATTGCATCCTTGGGCGCGTCGCATTCGCCAGGTTCATGGCAGTACCCCACTACGCCTACCTGTAGATGAAAATGCCAGGTCCCAACGGCGTCATAACAATCAACGGGAACTTCGAGCGATCTGACGCTTGCGACAGGGAATTCAACAGAATCTCTCAGTCCTTCGGCATGCAGGAGGAACTCACAAGACTGAAAGAGATGACAGACAACAGTCTGCCTCCCTTGAGTAGGCCAAGCTCACCTGACCTCTCCTTTGATTCATCCTTGCACACAAAGAAGGTGCAGGTCCATCCATCGGATCCCGCCAAGACGGCCCTCATCGCCAACAACTTGAGTCCCGCATAGGAACTCGCGCTCGTCGAATTCCTCCGTGAGCACTGGAAATTTTTTGCCTGGTGTCCTGCGGACATGCCAGGAGTTCCCAGGGAATTCGCCGAGCACGCACTCAACGTCAACCCCGACGCAAGGCCAGTCAAGCAAACAATCAGGCGACTGTCGGAGCCACGAGCGCAGGCAGTCGGAATGGAGATCAACGGACTCCTCGAGGACAAATTCATACGCGAGATCAAGGAAAGCACTTGGCTCGCCAATACGATGCTGGTACCAAAAAAGGACACGGATATCCTACGGATGTGCGTCAACTTCACTTCTTTAAACAAGCACTACCGAAAAGATCACTTCCCGCTGCCACGGATCGATCAGATCATCGACTCCACCGCTGGATGTGAGCGCCTCTGCTTCCTCGATGCCTACTCAGGCTATAACCAAATTCGAATGAAGGAGGAAGATCAGGAGAAAACAGCGTTTACAACGCCCTTTGGTGCGTTCTGCTACAACACAATGCCCTTCGGGCTAAAAAACACGGGAGCCACCTACCAGCGATGCATGCAGGCTTGCCTCAAGGAACAATTAGGTCGCAACATCCAAGTCTATGTTGACGACATAGTAATCAAGACCAAGGAGGAAGCCTCTCTAATCGATGATTTGCGCAAAACCTTCGCCAACATCGATCACTACCAGATCAAGCTCAATCCGGACAAATGCGCCTTCGGCGTACCATTTGGGAAGCTACTCGGATACCTCATCTCCGCGAGGGGGATCGAGGCGAACCCGAATAAGATAAAATCCATACTGGCCATGGAGAAGCCGAAGAACATAAGAGGCGTCCAGCAACTGGCCGGACGAATCGCGGCCCTCAGTCGATTTATCAGTCGGATGGGTGAAAAGGCACTGCCCTTCTACCAGCTCCTCCGCAAGACCGAAAAATTCGAGTGGACCAATGAAGCACAAGAAGCATTCGAATATCTCAAGCGCTTGCTATCGACTTCGCCGGTACTGGTGACTCCACGAGAAAGGGAACCACTGTTGCTGTACATCTCCGCCACCAACCAGGTGGTGAGCACGGTGCTCGTCGTCGAGCGAGCCGAAGAAAACAAAGTCCACGGCATACAACGCCCGGTATACTACCTCAGCGAGGTCCTCACGCCAACAAAACAGCGGTACCCGCACTACCAGAAGCTGGCGTACGGCGTCTTTATGACCGCCCGGCGACTGCGCCACTACTTCCAGGAACACCCAATCGTGGTAGTTAACGACGCCCCGTTGGGGCATATCCTCAATAACCCCGACGC
This sequence comes from Avena sativa, assembly GCA_916181665.1. Lineage (NCBI taxonomy): Eukaryota > Viridiplantae > Streptophyta > Magnoliopsida > Poales > Poaceae > Avena > Avena sativa. The sequence continues at coordinate 73,370,695 of OV702291.1, read as the reverse complement.
CACAGGGCGAGTCGCGCTTTGGGGAATAGAGCTGTCTCCACGAGACATCACATATGAAAAGCGAGACGCCATCAAGTCGCAAGTGCTCCCTGACTTCCTCGTGCACTGGATGGAGAACCAACTCCCGGACAAGCCAGATATGTCCTACCTCTGGACAATGCACTTCGATGGGTCCAAACGGAAAGATGGAGCAGGCGCAGGTGTCATATTGACATTACCTCAAGGGGACAAACTGAAGTATATCCAGCGAATGCAGTTCACAGCCTCAAACAACGAGGCTGAATACGAGGCCCTGTTACACGGGATGAGGATGGAAAAAGCCTGCGGCGCAAAGAGGCTCATCATATATGGCGACTCCAGGCTGGTCGTCAACCAAACAATGCAAGAGTGTGACGCACTGAACGACAACATGATCGCATACCGCGACCTCTACGATACACTCGAAGGAGACTTCGATGGTTGCGAGTTGCGACACGTAGGTCGCGAAAGCAACGAGGAGGCGGACGCACTCGCCAACATAGGCTCTACCTGCGCCCCCATACCACCTGGGGTATTTCTCGAGCGCATATGTGAACGCTCCATCAAGCCAAAGGCCGCAGAGAAGAAAACGAGCGCAACAACAGACTCGGGGGCTACGCCACCCAATGAGCCAGTGGCACTCGATGACTTGGAGCTAGACACAGGACTCGAGGAACCAATGAGCGTCATGATGATCGAACAATCTTGGACGCAGCCGTACATTACGTACCTCCTCAGCAAGCGCCTACCGGACGACCCGACAGACGCACGACACATCGCACGATGCTCCAAGGCATTCGCTGTTATCAATGGCGAATTATATAAACACAACATCACAGGCGTGTTACAAACGATGCGTCTCCCTGGCCGATGGAAGAGCAGTCCTCCTAGACATCCATGAAGGGACCTGCGGGCACCACGCCAGCAGTCGCGCCCTCGTTGCCAAAGCTCTACGAGCTGGATTTTACTGGCCCACGGCCATGCGCGACGCCAAGGACATAGTCCAAAAGTGCAACGCTTGTCAGCGATTCGCGGACAAGCCACACGCACCAGGTGCAGAGCTACGGCCTATTCCATTGGCCTGGCCCTTCGCGCAATGGGGACTCGACATGGTGGGCAAGCTCGCAAGGTCCTCGCAAGGAGGCTACGTCTACCTCTTGGTCGCAGTCGACAAGTTCACCAACTGGATTGAGGCCATGCCAGTGACCAAACAATCAGGGCATAGCGCGGTCAAGTTCTTCGAGTCCATTGTATACCGCTTCGGCATGCCGCACAACATCATCACGGACAACGGGGCAAACTTCACATCCAAGGAGTTCCAAGAATTCTGCGGGAACCTGGGGATCAACATCAGTTATGCCTCAGTCGTGCATCCACAGACCAACAGTCAGGTGGAAAAAGCAAACGGGCTCGTCTGCAGCGGCATCAAGAAGCGACTCCTCCGACAACTCGAACAAGCCGTGGGTTGCTGGCCAGATGAGCTCCAATCCGTACTCTGGAGCCTACATACAACTCCAAACAGCGCCACGGGCTACACGCCATTCTTTATGGTGCACGGCGCAGAAGCAGTACTACCCGCCGAAGTAAGGTACAAGGCGTCGTGCGTAGTCGCTTACAGCGAACAAGAGTCCTCTCTTGCACTCGAAGACTCCGCGGACCTCCTCGACGAGGCAAGAGAAATCGCCGCAGAAAGATCCACGATCTACCAGCAGAACGTGTGCAACTACCACAGTAGAAGGCTTCGCCCCAGATCCTTCGTCGAAGGTGACCTGGTCCTGTGACTGAAGCAGCAGGGGCATCTCAAACTCGAATCCCCCTGGGAAGGACCATACGTGATTACAGAAGTAATCCCAGGTGGCGCCTATCGCCTTCAAGATTTAGAGACAGGAGTTGCATAATCCAACCCTTGGAACGTCGCACAACTGCAACGCTTCTACCCCTAGTTGTTTTACTTTTTACATAGCAAATAAGGCTACTCAGCCAAGGCTACTTAGCCACACATTGTACCTCGTACTGCTCTTCAAATAAATAAAAGCTAAGTGCCCCAAAACTCTGTGTTTTTCTTTCACTTTTGTCAATTTTATACTCGGGGGCTACGCCACCCTACCTACATCTGTTCTTCGAACCAATAAACGTGATATCCTGAGTAGCTGGCACATCAATCGAACCCCTTAACGCAAACTCAACCCAGCCGCAACGCGCCTGACAGGTTGACAAAGGGATGGCCAGGCTAACGAAAAGGAATCGCATAGTGCAACGCACCTGACACTGACAAAGCTGTTTGTACACATTCAACAATAAAGTATCTACAAATATATATGAACTTTACAACACAAGTACACTTATGTGCAGGATACATATTTGGCTACCCTCGCAACAGAAGAACATTAGTTTGTTCCTCGAAGAAGTCCACGATCTCCTCCGTTGGGCGGTCCACCGCCTGATAATGCGGCACCATATTCCAGGAAGATCCTGCCGGTGGCCCAGAGGCAATGGCGGTGACATCCACGTCAGGCCTGTGCAAATGCACCATTGAGAGGGCAACCTTGGCACCAGCCACCAACTGTTGCCTCACGCACTCGCGAACCGCGGACATATCTTGAAATTTGGCCAGGAGAGCCAGCAGGCTTGATGGAGTGTCATCCAATGGGAACATCGCCCGATAGATGTTCTTCAAACACGACTACGACTTCTTCAGGAAGAGCAGCAATCGCGAGGCACGATCCTGCAGGGTCGCCAATGTAGTCGCACGATCATGGTCTACCCAGTAGTATCCACTCTCTTGAAGTTGCTCCTGGGTGAGATCATGAAGGCGGATGGCAATCCTATCCTTCTCCTCCTGCGGACGGCGTGCGCTAACAACTACATGAAGCAGCACCAACAACATGAGTACAACGTACCATTGCGACTAACTACAAAGGAAAAGATGAGGACAAGCAAACTAACACTTAAACTGGTCGCCCAGCCGCGTCACCTCGCCAAGCAGATATTGCTCGCGGGCGGCGGATTTTTCTGCCTTCAACTTCCACACGTCCGCACTACCATAAATCAGGGGCAACTCACGCTCCAGCTGCTTCACGTGATCACGAAGCCGCGACAGCAAGGATAGCTCCTCTACCCTGGAGCACGGTGGTTCCACTGTCTCATCAAGTGATGGCGAATCCTGGTTTCCCCCGACAGGACCACTCGATGTGCCCTACCACAAGTCAAGACAAAACCAAATAAGGCGACCAAATCAACACAAAGGCAAGGGGAACAGACGCATTCAAGATAAGCATAAGTGTTTACAAACACACTCGCCAGCAGGCATGTTCTCCAATCAAAAGGACAATTCATCAACTATTACAAAAAACTAACTACAGAGCAACTGGCTTCTTCGACTTCGACGACTTTGGGGGCTTCATCAAGTCCATGGCAGTATCATACGCCACAGACTTTCCACCAGCTCCTTAGGCCAAAGCCTTCGCGATCTTCTTAGCACGCTGGAGCTCGTTCGAATACTTGGCAACGGTATTTATCAAGTAATGGCCATATTTGGCATAGGCAGTCGCAAAGGGAGCGAATACTACCTGCTGACCATCCGCGCCAACAGGCATCGTCTTCGACACCGCAGAGGGATCTATTTGGACTCCGTGGGCTTGCACCATGGCAAGTGACATGGTCGCACCAGCCGCACGGAGGGAGTTATTGTACGTGGCAGGCACACCCCCGGCGAGCGACTCCACCAGCTCTTCCACATTGTCGACCAGCTCCTCCTTCGGCATCAACTCCTCCCGGAGGCGACTAAGGGTGACCTTGGCCTTGGACAACGTATTTTGGACAGCGGCGCTACGATCCTCGACCGCAGACACCGTGCCCGCCAGAGCGTCATCATGATGAAGGGCCTGCGGGTCAAAACTCAAGTCGCCAGCATCTACATCGAAAATACACACATGGATCAAACTTCTAGTGCCACCGGCAAAAACTCTAGATGCAGAGAGGAACATTAATAAAATATCTACCAGTAAAGGTACCTGAGAGGGCCTTGGCGACTGAGAACAGTTGCTCTTCGAACAACTTTTCCCTGGATGCAAAGGAGGCGCGCAGATCCTCTTCGCGCTTCTGGGCATCATCACGAGCCGCGATTGCCTCGTCACGGCCCTTCACAGCCACGGCTAAGGTCTTCTCCAACGTGGCGACATTGCGCAGTAAAGCTTACGCTCAGCTACATGGCAGTCAATAATTGGCTATCAGTCGATTATACCAAAACAGAAAGAAGACGAAAAGAATAAGTGTAGAGCACTCACTTTCGACCACGCGGTGACGCGTCTCCAGCATTGCATGCTAGCAACCCATCGCCATCACCTGCTCCGCCACCTGCGCGGCTTCCTTTACAAGGAGCTGTCACACAAAACAAGGAGTCAGAAGAGGGCAGCAGAAGGCGTTGACTGCCACATTAAAAAAGAAGGAAAGATATACTTACATGGTCCTCTAGCGACTCCGAAGAAGTTTGTTGAACCGTCATCCAAGAAACCATTCGATGCTCCCCTACGTGAGGAGAGCTCGAAGAATTGTGCCCGGAGTGGGCCGCCGCCGGAGGAGAAGGAGCGCGCTCGACCTCTACTTTGTCCCTTGAGGTCGTGACTCCAGATTCCTTCAAAAACTCGACGTCACCAGAAGATGACGACGCCTCTTGACTACAAGACCAAGTCCACATTGAGAAAAGGGCAAACTCAAGGGCAAAACCAACAAGAAGAAAATAGAAAAGAATGAATGACCCAGTAAACTTACCAGTTAAAGTTGTCAAGATCAAACGTGGCAGCCGCCGATTCCAAAGAAGACTCCTTGGGCAATCGCATCTTCTTGCGAGAAGACGGTGCCACAGCCCTCACAGGAACGGCTGGAATTGGCGACTCCGTGCCAATAGCCGCGCCTCCTGGAGTCGAAGGAGTCAACGCGTCGGAGTCCTCGCTACGCGAACGCTTGCAAGTATCGAGGCTCTCGGACTCGGGGGCTTCCTCTTCCGCATCAGGAGGGACAGTCGACTCAGACTCGTCCTCTTCCAAAGCTTCACGAGGAATAATCCCCTCAGGGAGAGGAGGCATACAAGGCGACACCGCCCAATCCTGCATACAAACAGAACAAGTAAGCAAACAGAAAAGCAATCGTGAAAATAAGCTACTGCGTAGCATAACTATACCTCGGGAGGAGGATTCGAAGCATCAAAAGGAGGAACAACTGGTTTGCTTGGAAGCACATCCTTAACAGCGCACTTCGTAACTAGTCGAATCCTCTTATCCACCTCACTCGCGGACATGCCATCGGCAGACACGCGAGTGGCATCATCAGGGCCACTCCATTGAAACATGGGATGGACTCTAGCTTGGAGAGGCTAGACACGACGGCGCAGCCAAGTCCTGATAAGAGCGCATCCTCCCTCTTCTGCGCCTATGCAACTTTCGAGGTCGCAGACACGCTGATACAGCACGTCCGTCTCCGCGAGTTCGCCAGGCATAACTACGCTCTTCCAAGAACGCATCTTCTTGCAGGGAGTCGCCGGATCGAAGGGCGCAAGTCCAAAGTGCTCATCTTTGGCCTTCTGATCGTGGACACAGAACCATTTGTCCCTCCATCCCTGGACGGACTTGGTAAGCTTGATGTCGAAGTAGGTGGCGGATGGGTCGACATGGATACCTCAACCACCTACGTCATAAACTAAAGAGCCAAAGGCGGACTGGCGCTTCAATTTAAACAAGCGCTTGAAAAGGCCAAAGTGCGTCTCGATTCCGAGCCAGCACTCACAAAGAGTAATGAAACAGGTGATGTGGAGAATCGAGTTTGGGGACAGCTGATGGAGCTGGAGCCCGTAGAAACAAAGGAGACCCCTAAGAAAGGGGTGGAGAGGCAAAGAAAGGCCACGAATGACAAATGCAAGAAACATCACTCGAAAACCAGCGGGAGGCATAGGAATGGTTTCACCGTTGGGGAGACGCGAATCAGCGACTGCTGCAGAAATAACTCCGTCTTGGCAAAGAAGACGGAGATCCGACGCCTTGATGATAGAAGGGCGCCATGCACCGTTGGTCACACGGGTGCCCGCGACCTTCTTTTTCCCGCCGGCGGTGGCACTGGTGCCCGTAGCAGCGGGGCCACCCTTCTTCTTCGTCGCGGCAACGGTGGTCGCGGCTTCAACGGCAACGCCTCCCCTTGCACGGCGGCGATGAGAGCACAGAAAATAACTTGGAAACGAACGGAGGTGGTCCAGAGTTGAGGAAGAGCTGAGCGCAGGGAAAAGCAGATGAGTAGCAGCAATGGCGATGGCAGCGAGGAAGAAAAGAGTGCAGATGGAAAATTACCGCCGTAGCGCTGCTACTTAACCCCTAGGAGATGCAATCCAACGGCTCACAAAAACCCTACTGGACGCATGGCGCGCATCGCGCTCGACACGTGGAGAAGAGGAAGTGCGAACCGTCCCTCCACTACTCCCATTACGTGCGGAAATCAAGGAGGCACAGTTAATAATAAGATTACGCACACCCAATCAAATCAAAGTCAGAAAGTGGGACCCATCGCTCGTCACGTCCCGTCAAAATCGCTCACGCGGGCAACTGAGGTCATGCAAGCATCAACACTGACGTCATCAAAGTCTACTTTAGTCTTTGCTGGAGTCTTCGACTCCACCAAGCACTCGGGGGCTACTCCCATAGGGAGCGCTGGCCGCGCACCCTACGACTTTTCTTTTTCTTGTTGTAGGCACGAAGACAATCACAAAAACAAACCCAGCAACTCGAAACACAGTTCGATTATGGACATGTGTTACTCCCATAGGGAGCGCCAGAAACAAATTCAATTGAAACAAATAAACAAAAAGACGACAACAGTCGCAAAAGTTCTTTAGTCCCTGCCTGAGTCTTCGACTCAACCAGGCACTCGGAGGCTACTCCCATAGGGAGCGCTGGTCGTGCACCCTATGATTATTTGCACAAAAACTGTGTGTTGATAACATCCGCACTCGCAACCTTTGGCGACACCGCCTCATAAATTTTCCCTACAAAGAGACTACGTCTCCTGGGACGCGCGAATCGTCTCCGCGATGATAAAATTCGGATGCCGCGCTTACGGCGTGAAGGTAAGACCTGAATAAGTCCTGGCGACGCATTTAACTGCGCACTACCAGAAATATATCCGTGCCTACAGGCACGATGAGCATGCCTTGACGGACGCGTCGAGTGCTCACACCCATATAACTGGAATTCGACTCATGTAAGACCTCCGCGGCCAGCACTTTTCCGGATTCGAGTCCGGGGACTCGAGTTTGAGTAGATTGCGTTGTTTCACCCTAAGGTGGTTAACTGATACCGACACTTCGGCTATATCAGGCACGTATATCAACAATCCCTATGACATAAATAAAAGCAGTCAAAAATGTACTCATTCAGGCACTCGAAGACTTCCAAAAGTCCCTAGTCGAATCTGCGATTCCACTGGACACTCGGGGGCTACTAACATGGGTATACCCTACAGGTACTCGAGCTTGGTATATACTGTCCAAATACGTATAGGCCCACGGTGTCGCCAAGGCCTAGATGGAAGGACTCGAGTAACCTGCGGACTCTCGATTGCTTGAAGATCAAGAAAAAGCTAAAGATAGAAAGTTTGAAGGGGAAAACCCTAACTTGTAACCGACTCGACCTGCTACCCGAGACCTAGCCTATCTATATAAAGGCTAGGAGGGGGCGGCGAGGAGGACACACGCAACCCTAGTTTCCACAAACCCTCGCCAGATTGCCAGATTACATCTGCGCACCATTGTAACTTTCGACTCCTTCGATAATTCCACGAGCAGACAAGCAGGAGTAGGGACCTCTACGAGGCCTGAACCTGGGTAAATCCTTTGTCTCATGTGTGCTTGTTTGCTAGCCGATAGATGTCTCCAGCGCTCCCTCCTTCTCCAAAACCCAAGTCCATAACAATGGGCATTGATGAGTTAAACCCTCGTCAGGAAGTGAGTTAGACTTAAATGTGGGTGTTTTTGCTTCTTAATGCTCTCTTTCACTTCAAATCATATCCCTATGAGAGCTTCTTCAAAATTATCATGCCCATCTTAATGGCTATAAAGAAAGAGCTTTATGGGAGACAACCCAATTTGTTTTTGCTTTAAGTTTGTTTTTGTTTCTTTGAGTCTTGGAAGTTATTACTTCGGTAATAACCGCTCCTTATCCGTTTTGTTTGGTTTTTGTGTCAAGATCAACCTCTAATGAGAGAGAAGTAAGATTTGGGGAAGTTGCTGTCTCAAAACAGATTTTTGTGCCTCACCGTAAAAATTTGTGAGAGACCTCTGTCTGTCGGATTGAGTTGTAATGTTTTGTGCTTCTGCCCAGGTTGTTATTTAACTTTTGTTAGTTTTGCACTTTTTTATTTGAGCAACAGAAGATTTTTGAAAAAAATGATCTTTACCTGCTGGTCTGTTTTGACAGATTTAGCCAATCTTGCATTTGCTTCTTTATTCGATTTCCTTTTTTAATTCTTTTTGGGTTTTCGGAAGGAGTTGCTACAGTAGCTTGTGTTTTGATGGTTTTCAGTTGAAGTTAGACTCAAAAGGTTTTATCACTTCACTTATACTAATTTTGCTAATAAGAACTGTGTGAAGTTTTGTGTGAAAGAAATTTCCAGGAAGTGGAGACAATGGTGTAATAAGGAAGAGAAGGGTTTCATGACTCAAGTAATAAGTATATGAAGATAAAGATATCGATGATATTCAAGAGATGACTCTAGAAAGATCCAATTCGTCATCAGGTTTGGCATCCCCTTGGTTTGTTCCAAGCTTGGGGGAGGGCCGCGGTATCATATCACTATCTTCTATCTTTTTACCTTATTAGTAGAGCCATATCATGAATAGGGGAGTTATTTTGTAGTATGGTTTGCATTATGGAAGTGTCCCCTCTCTCGTTAGATATGTATCCCTTGGTGTGAGTTGCCGTTATGGAATATTAATGAGAAGTTCTATCATTCACTCTTTTGCATAGCTTATGTTAGTTTTCAATTCGTGGTTATATGATTGATCTTGTTGTTAGTATTGGTAGCACTTTGGGATCATTGAGTTAAGTTAGTTGGTTTTGGAAAACCTGGCTCGGTCAGTAGCAACACCTTTTTGAGAGTTGAAAAGAAAAAGATAGAAGTACTCGAGAGAAAAATAATTCTTCTCGTGCATCCTTATACTTGCTACCTAGCCTTGCTAGCCAAAAGACCTGTACTGAGAGGGAATTCTTCTCGTGCGTCACCCTCCTTTAAACCAAAATCTTTGCCATTTGTGTCCACCATACCTACCTAGTAGCATTATTGCTATTCCAAGTAAATTCCTATTTTGTCTACCTCCCAAATTAAACTTGTTATGCGAAAATTAGTGATTAAAGCTCTCACGAACTTGATGGCACACTTTACTTTCTTGCACTTAATAAACCTGAACCATTGTGAACTCTCCATGAAAGTTATATGCTTGCAAATTATAGGCTGGGGATTAGCAGAACCGTGCTGTCACGGGGAATGCTTTCAACACTTGTAAATATATACCCAGTTGATACCTTGCTCTTTTGTTTGCGGATGTCGTCGTTGTGAAATAAAAGGGGAGCTTGTAAGTCCATGGAGTTATGTATGTGTGTTAGAGAAACGCCTGGGCCACTGGTCTAATCCATGCTGACATGGTGGAAACCTGCAGCGTAACCATAATCATATCTATGAAGCATTCTTCTTATAAAAAAAGAGAGAGATAGGTATTGAGAAAAAGAAAAGAAAAGAAAAAAAGAGATACTATGAAAAGAGGAAAGAGAGAAAAAAGCACCATTTTCCCATGGTAAATAAGAAGATTGCTGAGATACTCATTGTCTGCTTGCCTTGTCATTTTGATATGGGGATTCTTCCGTATCATCGGGCAAGGGGTACCCCATTGGCGGTTCTCAATAATACGCACATACTTACAATGACAAGAACTTACCGGTAACTAAAGTTGAGTAGCATGAGGAGCGTCCCTCGTACTCAAGGGACTTGGGATTTTCAGTTTATAGTCTGTCAAGCATATAACTCAGATTGGACCTCACTTTAACCTTAATCACCTAAAGATGCCTATGATAGGGGCAATGAGAGCTGAAAGCTAGTAAGTATCATAATTTTTGGGAGCTCTTTATGAGACTTGCAATCCCTGCTTCCCTCTTTGAAGGGCCTTTCTTTTACTTTGTAGTTGAGTCAGTAAACCTATTCCCTTCTATCTCACCAAGTATTTTGAGTTGATGTGTTTCATTCATTCATATGATGATTTATGCAATCATGTCTTATGTTCCTTGTTTTGCACATTGCTCTTATCTTGATGTTTACTACTTTGAAAGCTATCATTGAAAAAGCCAGCTATTTGTGAACTCCAGCAAATTATCAACTATTCTTCGACCAAGAGCTAAGTTTGCCATTACCAATTATGATTCACTTTATGTATCTTTATTGTGTTTCCTTTACTCATTGCAAGTTTAGTTATATAATAGGGAGTTATCTTCTATTATGATCTATGTATTTGATGAATGTGATGCTTCTTATCCGTATTCTTTTATCGACACTTCACTCCATAAACCTGAGGTCATGTTTATTGAGCTCAGTTTCGCTTGGGGACAAGCGAAGTCTAAGCTTGGGGGGAGTTGATACGTCCATTTTGCATCACTATTCTATGTCTTAATTCACTATTATTCATTGACATATTTCGTATTGAGAGGTGATACTTATGTTATTTCACCTGTTTTTGCATGGTTGATGACTTTTGGAGCATGGACCGCTGCAGTCAGGATTCTGATGGAAAAGGTGTTGTTTGGAGGCAAAATTCGCGAAGATTAGAAAATCCGGGAAAATATACGGAAAATCCTATTTTTCCAGAAGACTCAGGATGCCAGAATATGGAGTGGAGGTGGGCCACAGGGGGCCCACACCACCCCATGGCGCGGGCAGGCCTAGGCCGCACCAGGGAGTGGTGTGGCCACCCTGGCCCACTCCAGCCTCTCCCCTCTGGCGTATTTCATCCCCACGAAACCCTAAGACTTGGGGAGCGACCACAGAAAGATTCCGCCGCCTCTGTGGGGCGGAAACCACCGAGAGAGAAGGATCTCTCCGGCAGACAGATTTCTGCCAGGGGAATTCCTTCCCGGAGAGGGGAGATCGTCGCCATTAACACCACCATCAAGCTGGACTTCATCGGGATCATCATCATCATCATCACCATCAGCACCCTCATCACCATCTCCATATTGCTGTAACAATTGGGTTGAATCTTGCATAGTTCATAGGGGAAACTTTCCCGGTGTTGATTACTCTTTGTAGTTGATGCTATTGAGTGAACCATTGAATTATTGTTTATGTTCAGATTGTTATACATCATTATTCCATCTCTGATCATGATCCATATGATGTCTTGTGAGTAGTTCGTTTTGTTCTTGAGGACATGGGAGAAGTCTTGTTGTTAGTAGTGGAGTTGCGTTGAGAAAGATTCAATAGATTGTTATTTAAGTTGTGGTGTACTTCTTCTAGTGGTGTCATGTGAACGTCGACTACATGACACTTCACCTATATGGGCCTAGGGGAATGCATTGTGTATTTGGCTACTAATCATAGGGGTTGCCAGAGTGACAGAAACCTGAACCCCCGTTAGGAAACCATTGCACAAGGGACGTAAGGGTCTTAGAGTTTAAAGCTGTGGTTAGGTTTCTACCTTAATTACTTTCTTGTACTTACGGATGTTTGCAAGGTGTATAATCACAAGTATGTATTAGTCTTGGATGGGGCGGTACATTAGCACAGGTTCACCCACACAACACTTAGCAAGCTAAAGAAGATTAATCGACTATATGAAGCGAAAGCACTTGACAGTCTTCCCATGTGTCATCGAGAACATTTGATCATCTATAGAAATACAACCGGCTTGTCCTTTGCTGCATAAAGGATTGGGCCACTTGCTGCATTTATTCCTACTATCTTTTATTTACTCGTACTTTGTTTACTTGCTTTATCGAAAACCCCTAAAAATCCGTTTGCTAAGTATTTGCAGAGAATTCCTGATCCATACCACTAGCCAGCACCTTCTGCTCCTCGTTGGGTTCGACACTCTTACTTGTCGAAAATACTGTGATACACCCCCTATACTTGTGGGTCATCAACCTCCGCTGACCCATTTGTGTGGACGACCGTCAGCTTGGTGGTGCCATGGGCGGTGACGGTGTACTCGTCGGTGTAGTCGCTCTCGTCGTCGAACATGCCATACTCTGCATCCATGGCAGCAGCTAATGCGGCGGCGGTGGCCTAGGGTCGGTAGCGGTGGCTGGGACTGGGCGTGGAGGTGGAGTGATCTGTTGTGGTGGTATGGCCAGGCGGAGGCGGTGCCTGCGGCAGCGTCGATGGTTCTTGCGGTGGCGGAGCCGGCGGAAGGAATGAGTTGGGGATTTTTACATAGTGATGTGCTGAGGAGACAGAAGGCGATGCTTAAATTCCGGGCATACCCATGCGGAAGCAAGTTTGACCGAGCGAGCACCGATGGTTTCCAATCCTAGCGATTAAATTCGGCGTCCGTCCCAGTAGGCGATGGGACGGGTGTGTGACATGGCTTTGGCGTGGCAGAGACCGGTCACGTAGACCACCATCTCGTTGCCGATCCGCAGCGGGTACGTGGTGCTGACACGACGTAACGTGACAAGACAGAAGGACGTGTACAGTTATTATTAATTCTTAACAAGTTTAAGAAGTGTAAGCATAGACATGGACCTAGCATCCCTGCACCCCGGGACGGCCGCCTAGCCGATCAGGCCTGCCGATTGCGCAAAGCTTGTCCCGAATTTTCCAAAATGAAGCTCGTTTGCCCATGCTTCTATAAGTTTCTCTATAGGCCACTTGTGTAAGCATGCACGATCAAGCAACTTCGCAACACACGTGTCAGTGGAAAAGCATTAGGTTTCAACGCACCACATAGTTTAGGGATTTAGAATAGCTACATTGTGGAGCTCTAGCCAAATTGCATGGTAAAGCCAAATTCAGCTTTTTGTCAGATTTAGCTATAGCAACATTGTGTCTCGTTTGTCCTCACTTTTGCCCTCCGGATATTCCGAAGCCCTCACATGCGCTCGGAGGTGGGTGCCGTCTGGTCAAAGGCTTAGCCGTTACGTGTGCCATGACGCCTAAAGTGGAAGTTTTTTTTATGTTATTTGTCCTTTTTAAGAGCGCCTTTTCCCCTCTCTCTCTCCAACAGTTGTGTTTTTTTGCCCAAAAAGGTAGGGAATCTAGAGCAGCTTCTCTCTTCATTCATTGTTCCTTTTGTGATTGTTTTTCCCCAATCTGGTAGCAAATCTAGAGCAGCAAAACAAACCAGCACCATAAATAAATTCAGTAAACAAAGAAGATGTAGATAAAGTAGCTAATATAGGTTATATAGTACGGTACTTAACGAGGTTCGACAATTAGGCTGCTTAGCAGCAACAGCAGCAGACTGCTTCAACACAGACAAGACAAAAGGAGCTGCTTTACAGCAGCAGCAACTGATCAGTGGCCCCTCATGGCCTCTGCCAGGAGGGCATACGCCTCCTCCACTTCTTGCTGCCCAGCCCCTTGACCTTGGGCACCTTGGGTCTGATCGGGGGCATGTGACCCTCCTCGATAGCCACCTTCTGGAGGTTGCGGAGGTGAAGACCGAGCGCCTGGTGCTTGGCCCTAAAGCCGTGGACGTTCATGGACTCGCCGCAGGTCCTCACGTCCTCGACATGCTTCATGAGGGAGTTGAAGTCCGTGCCCCGGAGCCTCCTGGTGGGGCAAAAGGGGCACTTGTACATGTCGCCGGGGAAGAAGTTGTTGTACTGACCGGACTTTAGCCTCCTCAGCACATGACGAGTCTTAGTGTCCTGCGACTCGTTGTCGCTGCGGAGGTCGCTGCTATCCTCCTGTTGGAAAAAAACAGTAGAGTGAAATAAGGACATGATTGAGATCCTTTGATTATCGGGATTGATTTTTTGCATAAATTAACCGAATGAGATCTCCCGATTATTCCCCAAATCTCAAACCAAATCGAAAACTGATCCCAACTACGAACAGGGGGATTCATCGAAAATCGAGATCTAACACAATAGGATTAGCTACTATAAAAAATACGAACAACCGGGCCCTAATAACATACGATCTAGGTCCAACGATGGGAACGGGGGAAGAACAATGGAATGGGAGAAAACCCTGGTTACCTCAGACCACGGGTTGGCGATGCTGGTGTCATAGGGGTTCTCCGGCCTTATGTAGACAACCTCCTCGTAGGGGTCCCTGCCGAGCAGGATCTGTCCGAGACCGGCGGGGGCCTCCACGCCGGCCGCTACGGCGGATGTGGGGACAGGGACGGGGGGCTCCTCGCCGGCGGCCTTGGAGGCACCGATGGCCACCACGCCGATCTTCTCCATCGCCGGTGTGGTTGGGGTTTTGTTGGGCGTTTGCAGAAGGTGATGGGACAGTGGAGACGGTTGAGTGAGCGAGTGTGTGATGAGTGGGAGTGGGGAGGCCTCTATTAAAGGAGAAGGGAAGCGGCGTTTCATTGCACTACCGTGCACCGTGTACGCTAATGCACCGAGCACGGCCACACGTGTCCGCTACCGCCCGGTGCGCCGCACACGCGTACCGTGAGTCACGTTTTTTCCCTCGTGTCTAACCATGGCGATTCAGTTGTACTCAGTTTTTCCCACCAACCGTTGATCCTCTGTGATCTAGCGGATAGGATAACCCTTATATCTGTCGGGGGCACCCCTCTATCCATGCAAAATAACGAGTATGCAACCAGAACTTTAACAACATAAACAGATGAACTTGAATATATTTTGAAGGGTACGAAAATAGAAATACCCATAGTTTAAGGGTCTAGATACGGTAAGAGAACTAAATATTATTAGTGGTCGGGCCAGCACAGTAACGTGTACCCATAGTGCTTAGCCTTGGTCGCCGACTTGTGTTTACTAGCCGGGCTTTTACCGATGCCAACCGCATGCGGAATCAAGCTGGCAATCCTCGGGTTGAATCCTTTCTTACAGAAAGGGCACCTAAGCTCCCCAAGTCGAGTGCAGAAAGGGATTATCCCGCTCTTGAGCTTCTTCATGACATGGCGGCTCTTGTTGTCCCTGGTCTCCTTGTCAGAGTCCATCTCACTTGAATACACCTGTAATGTATGGAATACAAACTGAAATGAGCAAAATAATAAATATATATTCCTTCCACAATTCCAAGTTACTTTCCACAATTCCAAGTTACTTTCGGCCGTCTCCCCATCTCGCTCCTAAATTAATGTGGTTTGTGTTGTTGGTAACTTATTAATAAATAATGTGGATTCATTCAGAACAGACTAGATCTCTCCATGTACCGGTTTGTATGTTGCATCTAATCATTAGGACTAGATTTTTTTATGACGCCTGGATAGAGTAAGCTCGAGCAGAAAATATGAAACATGTAGAAATAGATGTACCTCCGGGTACACGAGCGTAGCGTGTTCATCGAACTCCACGCCCTCATCGGCGCCTCCAAAGTCGTCAGCACCGGCGTGCACATGGTCCGCCAAGGGGTTAAACTGCACGTCCTCCTCGGCCTGTGCTGCGTGATGCTCCTCCAGATCTACCGCGTGAAGCACCACCCCGGCGGCGATGCCCGGGCACTCACCCCCACGCACTGGTTTCATGGAGAAGGTTCGTGCAAGTACGTGCAAGATTGTGGGGTTTTGCTGGATAGGAAAGAGAGAGTAGTGGATGAGTGCGAATGGAGGACCCGATAGGCTGGTTTTTTAATGCGGGGACGTTTAGGCCTCCTCGAGGGCCCCGGTTGATAGCTCTTCTGGCTGCGGCTACCGCATGGAAGGTTCGTGTGGTGGGGGCCTAACGGAAGTGAGAGTGCAGGCGCGCTGCATAGTAAAAATGGTATAGCCGGTGGTCCGTGGATGACCAGTTGCCATGCAGTCAACATGCAGCCTTTGCAGACTAGATTAAACATGACATGACCACTCAACGACTTTTTCCATGGACGGCATCGTGTTCCTTCGTGTAGAAGTCTCATTGAGGGAGATGTCCATGTTGTCTCGTGCTGTCCTGTGAAGGGACGACATGTGCAGCGAGCCTCGTTGGATCACACAGGATCAACGGTTGGTGCGCACGATCCGTGTGACAACTATGACAACCAATCAGGGCGTCGCAGACAGAGTGGGCACGGGTTTGGGCTTCTATGAAAGAGAGAGAGAGAGAGAGAGAGAGAGAGAGAGAGAGAGAGAGAGAGAGAGAGAGAGAGAGGGGAGGGGGCAAAGCTGAGTAGTATAAAAATTGAAAGTGGGTGTCTTTTACAATGAAATGCATCATGGCATACATCAAATTATGCCAAGATAGATCCACTAGAGTTCATTGCATGTGTGTTCTTTCCACAAACCACATATGTGTCCACAAGAGTTATTGCATGTGTGTTCCTGTCATGAACCACATTTGGATCAACCAGTGTCATTGCATGTGTGTTCTTTCCACGAACCACATATGGATCAACCAGAGTCATTGCATGTGTGTTCTTTCCACAAACCACATATGGATCCATTTGAGTAATTGCATGTTTGTTCTTATACTAAAACCACAAACCAGCACTAGAGTCATTGCATGTGTGTTCTTTTCCACAAACCACACATGGATCCACTAGACTCATTGCATGTGTGTTCTTTTCCACAAACAACTTATGGATCAACCAGTGCTAATTGCATGTGTGTTCTTTTCACAAACTACATGTGGACCCACTAGAGTCATTGTATGTGTGTTCTTATACTAAAACTAGCACTAGAGTCATTGAATGTGTGTTCTTCTCCACAAACCACATCTGGATCAACCAGTGGTCATTGCATGTGTGTTCTTTCCACAAACCACACATGGATCAACCAGTGGTCATTGCATGTGTGTTCTTTCCACAAACCACACATGGATCAACCACTATAGTCATTGCATGTGTGTTCTTTTCCACAAACCACACATGGATCAAGTAGTGTCATTACATGTGTGTTCTTTCCACATACCACATATGGATCAACCAGTGGTCATTGCATGTGTGTCCTTTTCACAAACCACATGTGAACCCACTAGAGTAATTACATGTCTGTTCTTATACTAAAACCAAATCTAGAGTCATTGCATGTGTGTTCTTTTCACAAACCACACATGGATCCACCACTGTCATTGCATGTGTGTTCTTACCACAAACCACACATGGATCCACCAGTGGTCATTGCATGTGTGTTCTTTTCCACAAACCACATACGGATCAACTAGTGGTCATTGCATGTGTGTTCTTTCCACAAACCACATATGGATCAACCAGAGTCATTGCATGTGTGTTCTTTCCACAAACCACATATGGATCCATTTGAGTAATTGCATGTTTGTTCTTATACTAAAACCACAAACCAGCACTAGAGTAATTGCATGTGTGTTCTTTTCCACAAACCACACATGGATCAACTAGACTCATTGCATGTGTGTTCTTTTCCACAAACAAATTATGGATCAACCTGTGGTCTTGCATGTGTGTTCTTTTCACAAACTACATGTGGACCCACTAGAGTCATTGTATGTGTGTGCTTATACTAAAACTAGCACTAGAGTCATTGCATGTGTGTTCTTTTCCACAAATCAGTTATGGATCCATTAGAGTCATTGCATGTGTGTTATTTCCACAAACCACACATGGATCAACCAATAGAGTCATTGCATGTGTGTTATTTCCACAAACCACACATGGATCAACCACTAGAGTCATTGCATGTGTGTTCTTTCCACAAACCACACATGGATCAAGCAGTTTCATTACATGTGTGTTCTTTCCACAAACCACATATGGATCAACCAATGGTCATTACATGTGTGTTCTTTTCCACAAACCACAGATGGATCAACCAGTGGTCATTGCATGTGTGTTCTTTCCACAAACCACACATGGATCAACTAGTGGTCATTGCATGTGTGTTCTTTTCCACAAACCACACATGGATCCACTAGACTCATTGCATGTGTGTTCTTTTCCACAAACCACATATAGATCAACCAGTGGTCATTGCATGTGTGTTCTTTCCACAAACCACATATGGATCAACCAAAGCCATTGCATGTGTGTTCTTTCCACAAACCACATATGGATCCATTTGATTAATTGCATGTTTGTTCTTATACTAAAACCATAAACCAGCACTAGAGTCATTCCATGTGTGTTCTTTTCCACAAACCACACATGGATACACTAGACTCATTTCATGTGTCTTCTTTTCCACAAACAACTATGGATCAACCAGTGGTCATTGCATGTGTGTTCTTTTCACAAACTACATGTGGACCCACTAGAGTCATTGTATGTGTGTTCTTATATTAAAACTAGCACTAGAGTTATTACATGTGTGTTCTTTTCCATCAACCACTTATGGATCCATTAGAGTCATTGCATGTGTGTTATTTCCACAAACCACACATGGATCAACCAATAGAGTCATTGCATGTGTGTTATTTCCACAAACCACACATGGATCAACCACTAGAGTCATTGCATGTGTGTTCTTTCCACAAACCACACATGGATCAAGTAGTGTAATTGCATGTGTATTCTTTCCACAAACCACATATGGATCAACTAGTGGTCATTGCATGTGTGTTATTTTCCATAAACCACATATGTATCAACTAGTGGTAATTGCATGTGTGTTCTTTCCACAAACCACACATGGATAAACTAGTGGTCATTGCATGTTTGTTCTTTTCCACAAACCACACATGGATCCACTAGACTCATTGCATGTGTGTCCTTTTCCACAAACCACAAGTGGATCAACCAGTGGTCATTGCATGTGTGTTCTTTCCACAAACCACAGATGGATCAACCAGAGTCATTGCATGTGTGTTCTTTCCACAAACCACATATGGATCCATTTGAGTAGTTGCATGTTTGTTCTTATACTAAAACCACAAACCAGCACGAGAGTCATTGCATGTGTGTTGTTTTCCACAAACCAAACATGGATCCACTAGACTCGTTGCATGTGTGTTCTTTTCCACAAACAACTTATGGATCAACCAGTGGTCATTGCATGTGTGTTCTTTGCACAAACTACATGTGGACCCACTAGAGTCATTGTATGTGTGTTCTTATACTAAAACTAGCACTAGAGTCACTGCATGTGTGTTCTTTTCCACAAACCACTTATGGATCCATTAGAGTCATTGCATGTGTGTTATTTCCACAAACCACACATGGATCAACCAATAGAGTCATTGCACGTGTGTTCTTTCAACAAA
Organism: Avena sativa; assembly: GCA_916181665.1. NCBI lineage: Eukaryota > Viridiplantae > Streptophyta > Magnoliopsida > Poales > Poaceae > Avena > Avena sativa. The sequence goes on along the minus strand of OV702291.1, from coordinate 73,351,361 downwards.
TCACACATGGATCAACCAGTGGTCATTGCATGTGTGTTATTTTCCACAAACCACACATGGATCAAGTAGTGTCATTGCAAGTGTGTTCTTTCCACAAACCACATATGGATCAACCAGTGGTTATTGCATGTGTGTTCTTTTCCACAAACCACATATGGATCAACGAGTGGTCACTGCATGTGTGTTCTTTCCACAAACCACACATGGATCAACCAGTGGTCATTGCATGTGTGTTCTTTTCCTCAAACCACACATGGATCCACTAGACACATTGCATGCGTGTTCTTTTCCACAAACCACATATGGATCAACCAGAGTCATTGCATGTGTGTTCTTTCCACAAACCACATATGGATCAATTTGAGTAATTGCATGTTTGTTCTTATACTAAAACCACAAACCAGCACTAGAGTCATTGCATGTGTGTTCTTTTCCACAAACCACACATGGATCCACTAGACTCATTGATTTTTTGTTCTTTTCCACAAACAACTTATGGATCAACCAGTGGTCATTGCATGTGTGTTCTTTTCAGAAACTACATCTGGACCCACTCGAGTCATTGTATGTGTGTTGTTATACTAAAACTAGCACTAGAATCATTGCATGTGTGTTCTTTCCAGAAACCACATATGGATCAACCAGTGGTCATTGCATGTGTGTTCTTTTCCACAAACCACACATGGATCAACCAGTGGTCATTGCATGTGTGTTCTTTCAACAAACCACACATGGATCAACCAGTGGTCATTGCATGTGTGTTCATTTCCACAAACCACACATGGATCAAGCAGTGTCATGGCATGTGTGTTCTTTCCACAAACCACATATGGATCAACCAGTGGTCATTGTATGTGTGTTCTTTTCATCAACCATATGTGAACCCACTAGAATCATTGCATGTGTGTTCTTATACTAAAACCAACACTAGAGTCATTGCATGTGTGTTCCTGTCATGAACCACATTTGGATCAACCAGTGTCAATGCATGTGTGTTCTTTCCACGAACCACATATGGATCAACCAATGACATTGTATTTGTGTTCTTTCCACAAACCACTTATGGATCAATCAATGTTCATTGCATCTGTGTTCTTTTCGACAAACCACATATGGATCCATATGTGTCACATCCCAAGATTTTCCAAATCTTGTAATGTGAAAATTAAATAAACAAATTAAATCTTTGTTGAAAATCAGGGTAAAAAGAAACTTTTGTTTCTAAAAGGAAACTTAAAATCCCATCCTGAACAAACTTTGGTCAAAGTTTGAATTCAACCAAAAAATCCAAATCAAGGGAAAAGCATTCCTCAATGAATGTATCTGGAAATTTGAACACTTGGAAAATAAATCCAAATCCCTAGACCCTAATGGAATAAAAATCATTTCCAAGTTATCTCCAAATCTATGGATTTGATCCATACCAAATTTGACTATCAAATATTCACAAGGGATCCAGAAAGACCATAGAGATTGGTTTCACTTAGTTTGGAACTATAAACAAAATCTTGTGGATACAAAAAGATAAGGAAATTGAATTTCCAAAGCCAATAAAGCCCTTACCAAAAGCCATACCAATTGGTGAACAAATAATCCTAAAGGGATTAAAAAGATAAACATTTAATAAAGGAAAAAAAATTGTTTTGGAAATACTATTTGGATCTTTTAATAAAAGACTTTGTTTTCAAATGAAAAGGTGAGCCAAATTAATTTTGGCCAAGCTTTTGTAATAAAATATTTTGTTTTGATAAAATGAATAAAGGTTTATTTAAATAAAATAATAAGGATTTAAATATCCAATTTTATTTAAGTAAAGGCTTTTTCCATTTTAAATGAACATCAAGTATTTTATTACTACTTTGAAATCTTTTATTAAAAGGTTTTGCTTTGATTAAAATGAGTAAAGGATTATTTAAATAAAATAATAAGGATTTAAATATCCAATTTTATTTAAGTAAAGGCTTTTCCATTTTAATTAAACACCAAAACTTATTTATTTATTTAAATAAGTTTCCAAGTATTCTTTTATTTTTCAAATAAAACCTTCTGGTTTGGTTTTGAAAATAATTGGATTTCAAATGGAAATTTTATTAAATAAATCAAAACCCTATTTTATTAAATAACTAAAGATCCATTTTATTTAATTATTAAATGGATCCTAAAATAAATAAAAATATTATTTCATTTTGAGATTTGGATTATGTTGATAAACAGAACCAAATTCAAATGAAAAGTTTGTTGATTGTTTGAATTGATTTGAGTGTGGTTTGTTTGTTTGAATAATTGTTTGAAATTCAAAACAGAAAAAGATTTGGAAAATAGAAAAAGATTTAGACAGAAAAAAAAATAGAGCAGCCACCCTCTGGCCCAACTAGCCCAACAGCAGCCCAGTCCAGCCCACCTTCTTTTCCCCGAAGCAATCTTTTTCTCACCCAGCTTCTGACCCACACAGTCAATGACCGCCGGACCCACTTCTCCCTCTCACTCACTCGCTGACGAGACGACCCCACCTCTCTCTCTTACGCCTCGAACCGTTTTTCTCCACCGCAGAAAGAACCCGTTAAGCAGCTGACTGGTGGACCTCTCTCTCCTTTCTTTCCCCACTGACCGTTGGACCTCGCTCTGCCCTGTTCATCGTCCTCCCCGCGCCAGTCGTTTCTTCCCCTCCCCTCAACGGCGCTCTGTCGATTTACTCCGGCGTTAAATTCGCGTTAACCACGGCCTTTACTCCCCCTGCGAAGACGCCTACTTAAACGCCAGCGCTTTCTCCTCCATTTCCCCCAGACCACTCCCTCTCTCTGCCCCTAGGCTGGACGAATTGCGCCGCACACCGCCCTCTGCTCCGACGATGTTCCGGTGACGATTCCGACGAAACCCCACCGCCCCTTGCATCCCTAAGCACCCTAGCAGCTTCTCCACCTCCAGGCGCACCTGCTAGTGCATCCAGTTCACTCGCGCGAGCCTCACAATGTCGGCAAGGACAAGCTCGACTCGCCGCCGCCGTCTGCTTCCTCTCCGGCGAAGCCCACAGGTAGATTCCGGCCGCCCCTTTCCCTCTCATTCACGCACACAACCTTGCCTTTGTCCCGCTCATCTAACCGTGTCTTCACCTTGCCTTGGAGTGAACCACAGCGACGTCCACGACGACCACCCGACGCACCCGACGCCGTCCTCCACTCCGGCGAGCAATCGCAGTCGCGCCAGAACGCCCCTCGCCCGACCAACACCTCCCCGAGCATCGCCGTGATCCCCTGAGCCCGGTGAGCTACTCCTCTTGCTCCCTCACCCCCTGTAGCGTTGCCTCCGTCGTCGACCGACCGCTCCGCCGCCAACCACCGCCGCGCAGTGCCGCCCGTCTGTGACCAGGCAGTAGCAGCCGTTAGATCTGGATCGAACGCCTGCGATAGATCACTTAAGCCACGAATGGGTACGCGCCCTGTACCGTACGATTTAACTTAGATCCAACGCTCCACAGCCACGATCCGGCCGAACCGGTATCGACCAATGATATCACGCCGCGTGTCGCCTATTAGGTTTAAAAACAGTTTTGAAAACAGAAACTTTTGCAAACTTCAAACCCTTGTAACTTTGGATCCACACGTCCAAAAATTACAAATTTTATGTTGTTGGATTCAGGAGAACAAGCCCTAACCAACCCTGCCCTTAGTTTAGAAAATAGTATTTGTTATCTTGTTTAACTTTGCAGATTCTTTTATGCGCTTGCTAACATTAGAAAAATTGTTTAAAAGTGATTTTTGAGATCAAACCTTTGCCAATTGGTTTGTTGTGACCTTACTGACCCTAGGAACCAACCCCTGTTTTGGAAAATGATTTTGGAAAAGAATAGAATGGATTAATTAGTTTAGTCCATTTCTAGCTAACTAAAAACTATAGTTTTGTTTATGAAAATGTTTTTGTAAAGGAAAACTTTGAGAAAATGGTTTAGACCAAACCTACTGACCCAAACACCAAGTTTTGCAATAGCAACTCATTTGGTGAACCCTATAGGTTAAGGCCTTAGGAAAAACATTTCTTCACCACATAAAATGACCAAATAGGTGCCTTGTTTGAAAATGGTTTTATAGTAAAACCTTTTGCTAACAACTTTGCCACTTTGGTAAATGACCAATTTGGATCTTACAAAGTTTAGGAATCTAATAGAGACCCTCTTTGCAAATGACTTTGCCATTTTGGTAAATGACCAATTTGGAACTTACAAAGTTTAGAAGCCTAGTGGAGACCATTCTTACAATAGAACCAACCTTTGCATGCTTATGCATGACTTAGATCCCATTACTTTGTGTGTGAGAAATTGTTTGTTTGACTTTGGTTTGGAATGTGAATTGAATTGTGTTTGCTTGATTGACTTGTAGTGAAGTGTGAGACTAGCAAGATCAAGGAGTGAACCTATACCCTCTACCAAAAAGGCAAGTGATATCATCATGAATATTCCATTCCTATATTTTATATATGCATTAGTATTATTTTTCTAAGTATAGGACTTGCATGGATTTTTGCTAAGTATAAACTATGCTTTGGGAAAACCTATTAGGTTAAACTTTAGTGAAAATTACCTAAGTCAAGATTCCTATTACTATCATGCTTAGCCTAGCTACTAGAAAACAAGGGTGGTTTATATATTCACATTATGGAAAAATATTCTAAGTCTGAGGACTTGTGTTTTTATTTAACAAAAACAACTAATTTAATGAATCACCTGGGTGGAAATGGAAGGAATGGTTTATGTTGAGTGGTTACTCAGGGCCCATTAAATGGACTACCCTGGTGTATCACACTTGTGGATGGCCACCCAGGAAACAAAGAGATTTGAGATGTCAAATGTTGAGAAGCTTCAAGTGTAACCACTTGGCAATATGGGCTCTGCCATGATCTTAGGATGCTAGAACTTGGTCTTTTGGACAGTTGGTGGTAGATGGGATGATAGGTTGGAGCGCGTCCATTTGACTAAGGAAAGGCTACTGAAGGATCTTGTCTTGGGAAACCAAGTCTTGTGGGGAAAGTGCACCACCTCTGCAGAGTGTAAAACCTAAGTACTTAGCCATGTCCCTGGTAAAGGACAATTTGAGCATCAAGACATGGAAACTTGAAGAATCTCATCACTCAAATTTCTAAATAAAACTTGTGGGTGAACAAGGGTTAAAAGGATCTTCAGTCTTTGATTGGTAGATGCCCTGAGTGGATCTTCAGTCTTTGATTGGTAGATACCTTGGGTGTTTTTGCCAAGCAAATCTTCAGTCTTTGATTGGTAGATGCCCTGAGTGGATCTTCAGTCTTTGATTGGTAGATGGCTTGGAAAGTTTTTGCCAAACAAAACTTAGTATTTTCAAAATGACAGGAAAAATCTATTTTGAACAAAGCAAGCCTCAGCTCCACTTAGCCAAATGCATATAGATGATAGATTCCACTATACTACCAAAGTATCACTTGCCAATACAATTCAAATGTATTGACCCCTTGTGGCTGTAACTTGTAAAGTTGCAGGTTTGATTGATTTAGTGAAGATTGATTGATTAGGATTACAAAGTCTACAACCAACATCTGCCTGTGGCACTTTGAAGATGAAGGACCCATGACTATAGTTATTCCGCTGCAATGTAATGTAAATAGCCAATGAGCTATGTTTGATGTAATAAAATTATTTTATTCCTGGTTATAAAGTTGTATATGACCTTTGTTTCTTGATGTTACATCTAAATTGTGGATGCTAGCTATTGATCCAGGGACTAGCATTGTAAACACAGGGGACCCTACCTTATCAAAGGCAGGGGATCTTACAGATGGTATCAGAGCATTGTGTTGCCTGTAGGATTTGTAACCCTAGGATTGGACAAAACCCTTAGAAAGATAGGAGTTGTCTTATTCCAAAAACTTATTTACAAACAATCTTGTAAACTCTTTCCTCAACCATTTTGGTTTCAACTCTACTTCTCTTCTACTTCAAAACTTGATGGAAAAGCCTACCCCATGACCAAAGACTACACCATGTGCAAAGGACTTCTTCAACCCTAATGACTTCAACTTCTTCAACTCTAATGACTTCAACATCTTCAGCATATTCACCAAGGACTTCCAACTTGGATATCATTAAAGACTACAAATGAGACAAGAAATCTTGCTCAAGACTTGAAGACTAAGGAAACACAACTTAGAAGAAACCATGAACACTTTTGAAGTTTTGTGACCAAGACACAAGAATTCTCCAAGGATACAAAGATCTCAATCAAGAAGAATCAACCAAAGAAGATGGAAAGATCACAAGTGAACCATATATATGGACCACCATATTTTAGTTAAGTCAAACCCACCAACTTATGTGGTGTAACAAAAATATTTTGTTGCCTAAGTATGTGCTTGAAACTGTTGTTTGAGTGGAGTGTTTGTTTGTGATTGCTTGCACATTGCTTGTGTGATTTGTGATGTGTGTGATTAGGATTGATTTCCATGGAAATCTTTTGCCTATTCTAATCCCCTCCAACCCAAACAGATGACTTCTCCAAGAGACTCCAGCATCAAGGATGATGACATCAACAACAACCAAGAGGTCAACATGAGAGAACTCCTAGCAACCCAACACCATTTGAACCAACTAACAACTCAGTTCATAGCCAACAATAGTGATAAAGACCCTACCTTGCAAAAGTTTTTGGAAGAACAATCCCAACTAATGCTTAAGGTGACTAACCAAATGATCAGCATGGAAGAAAACTATCCCAAAAGAGTGTATGACAACAAGGATGACAAGAATATTATTCTAGATGGAGCCCCAGCATGCATTATTTGTGGAGACAAGGATCACACTTCCAAGGAGCATGAAGATCAATGCCCCAATTGTGAAGAGGAACATCCAGTTGGCCAATGCCACACGTCTCAAGTTACTTGTTACCTTTGTGAAGGAAACGACCATGTACCTACTCAATGCCCCATCTATGCCATTGTTAAACAAAGGAAACAAGAAGGATCCAAGTATGCCAAGAATGTTGATGACAAAGGAAAAGGACCACTCATACCTCCAAACAAGACAACCCAATTCAAAGGATCAAAGAAGCCCAAGAAACCAAAGCAAGACATGAGCCTTGTGCAATGTCGTAAATGTAAGGAAATGGGACACTACCCCAGTGGATGCCCAGAGAACCCGAAGAATAAAGAGATCGGCCAAGTAGTGTGCAACAACTGCAAGGAACCAGGCCACTATGTAGCAACTTGTCCACAAGAGCAACGTAAAGAACTCCAAGATATCCACTGTTTCAATTGCAAGGAACCAGGACACTATGTAAGCAATTTTCCAGAAAAGATGAAGAACAAGATAAACAAGCCTATGAAGGATCTCAACCTTGGCCCATGAGTCAAGCATGGAAACAAAGGACACTAAGCAGAAGTTTTCCAAGAAGAAGTTTTCCTCAAGATTCCAAGCAAGCCAAGATGTAGTTTAGTTGGAAAAATTTTAAGGGTGGTAGTACCCTAGCTGTTTGAGCCAACTTGTAACCCTAGCCTCCCCAAATCTCGGGACGAGATTTATTTTAAGGGTGGTAGCCTGTCACATCCCAAGATTTTCCGAATCTTGTAATGTGAAAATTAAATAAACAAAATAAATCTTTGTTGAAAATCAGGGTGAAAAGAAACTTTTGTTTCTAAAAGGAAACTTAAAATCCCATCCTGAACAAACTTTGGTCAAAGTTTGAATTCAACCAAAAAATCCAAATCAAGGGAAAAGCATTCCTCAATGAATGTATCTGGAAATTTGAACACTTGGAAAATAAATCCAAATCCCTAGACCCTAGTGGAATAAAAATCATTTCCAAGTTATCTCCAAATCTATGGATTTGATCCATACCAAATTTGACTATCAAATATTCACAAGGGATCCAGAAAGACCATAGAGATTGGTTTCACTTAGTTTGGAACTATAAACAAAATCTTGTGGATACAAAAAGATAAGGAAATTGAATTTCCAAAGCCAATAAAGCCCTTACCAAAATCCATACCAATTGGTGAACAAATAATCCTAAAGGGATTAAAAAGATAAACATTTAATAAAGGAAAAAAATTGTTTTGGAAATACTATTTGGATCTTTTAATAAAAGACTTTGTTTTCAAATGAAAAGGTGAGCCAAATTAATTTTGGCCAAGCTTTTGTAATAAAATATTTTGTTTTGATAAAATGAATAAAGGTTTATTTAAATAAAATAATAAGGATTTAAATATCCAATTTTATTTAAGTAAAGGCTTTTTCCATTTTAAATGAACATCAAGTATTTTATTACTACATTGAAATCTTTTATTAAAAGGTTTTGCTTTGATTAAAATGAGTAAAGGATTATTTAAATAAAATAATAAGGATTTAAATATCCAATTTTATTTAAGTAAAGGCTTTTCCATTTTAATTAAACACTAAAACTTATTTATTTATTTAAATAAGTTTCCAAGTATTCTTTTATTTTTCAAATAAAACCTTCTGGTTTGGTTTTGAAAATAATTGGATTTCAAATGGAAATTTTATTAAATAAATCAAAACCCTATTTTATTAAATAACTAAAGATCCATTTTATTTAATTATTAAATGGATCCTAAAATAAATAAAAATATTATTTCATTTTGAGATTTGGATTATGTTGATAAACAGAACCAAATTCAAATGAAAAGTTTGTTGATTGTTTGAATTGATTTGAGTGTGGTTTGTTTGTTTGAATAATTGTTTGAAATTCAAAACAGAAAAAGATTTGGAAAATAGAAAAAGATTTAGACAGAAAAAAAAAATAGAGCAGCCACCCTCTGGCCCAACTAGCCCAACAGCAGCCCAGTCCAGCCCACCTTCTTTTCCCCGAAGCAATCTTTTTCTCACCCAGCTTCTGACCCACACAGTCAATGACCGCCGGACCCACTTCTCCCTCTCACTCACTCGCTGACGAGACGACCCCACCTCTCTCTCTTACGCCCCGAACCGTTTTTCTCCACCGCAGAAAGAACCCGTTAAGCAGCTGACTGGTGGACCTCTCTCTCCTTTCTTTCCCCACTGACCGTTGGACCTCGCTCTGCCCTGTTCATCGTCCTCCCCGCGCCAGCCGTTTCTTCCCCTCCCCTCAACGGTGCTCTGCCGATTTACTCCGGCGTTAAATTCGCGTTAACCACGGCCTTTACTCCCCCTGCGAAGACGCCTACTTAAACGCCAGCGCTTTCTCCTCCATTTCCCCCAGACCACTCCCTCTCTCTGCCCCCAGGCTAGACGAATTGCGCCGCACACCGCCCTCTGCTCCGACGATGTTCCGGTGACGATTCCGACGAAACCCCACCGCCCCTTGCATCCCTAAGCACCCCAGCAGCTTCTCCACCTCCAGGCGCACCTGCTAGTGCATCCAGTTCACTCGCGCGAGCCTCACAACGTCGGCAAGGACAAGCTCGACTCGCCGCCGCCGTCTGCTTCCTCTCCGACGAAGCCCACAGGTAGATTCCGGCCGCCCCTTTCCCTCTCATTCACGCACACAACCTTGCCTTGGTCCCGCGCATCTAACCGTGTCTTCACCTTGCCTTGGAGTGAACCACAGCGACGTCCACGACGACCACCCGACGCACCCGACGCCGTCCTCCACTCCGGCGAGCAATCGCAGTCGCGCCAGAATGCCCCTCGCCCGACCAACACCTCCCCGAGCATCGCCGTGATCCCCTGAGCCCGGTGAGCTACTCCTCTTTCTCCCTCACCCCCTGTAGCGTCGCCTCCGTCGTCGACCGACCGCTCCGCTGCCAACCACCGCCGCGCAGCGCCGCCCGTCTGTGACCAGGCAGTAGCAGCCGTTAGATCTGGATCGAACGCCTGCGATAGATCACTTAAGCCACGAATGGGTACGCGCCCTGTACCGTACGATTTAACTTAGATCCAACGCTCCACAGCCACGATCCGGCCGAACCGGTATCGACCAATGATATCACGCCGCGTGTCGCCTATTAGGTTTAAAAACAGTTTTGAAAACATAAACTTTTGCAAACTTCAAACCCTTGTAACTTTGGATCCACACGTCCAAAAATTACAAATTTTATGTCGTTGGATTCTAGAGAACAAGCCCTAACCAACCCTGCCCTTAGTTTAGAAAATAGTATATGTTAGCTTGTTTAACTTTGCAGATTCTTTTGTGCGCTTGCTAACATTAGAAAAATTGTTTAAAAATGATTTTTGAGATCAAACCTTTGCCAATTGGTTTGTTGTGACCTTACTGACCCTAGGAACCAACCCCTGTTTTGGAAAATGATTTTGGAAAAGAATAGAATGGATTAATTAGTTTAGTCCATTTCTAGCTAACTAAAAACTATAGTTTTGTTTATGAAAATGTTTTTGTAAAGGAAAACTTTGAGAAAATGGTTTAGACCAAACCTACTGACCCAAACACCAAGTTTTGCAATAGCAAATCATTTTGTGAACCCTATAGGTTAAGGCCTTAGGAAAAACATTTCTTCACCACATAAAATGACCAAATAGGTGCCTTGTTTGAAAATGGTTTTATAGTAAAACCTTTTGCTAACAACTTTGCCACTTTGGTAAATGACCAATTTGGATCTTACAAAGTTTAGGAATCTAATAGAGACCCTCTTTGCAAATGACTTTGCCATTTTGGTAAATGACCAATTTGGAACTTACAAAGTTTAGAAGCCTAGTGGAGACCATTCTTACAATAGAACCAACCTTTGCATGCTTATGCATGACTTAGATCCCATTACTTTGTGTGTGAGAAATTGTTTGTTTGACTTTGGTTTGGAATGTGAATTGAATTGTGTTTGCTTGATTGACTTGTAGTGAAGTGTGAGACTAGCAAGATCAAGGAGTGAACCTATACCCTCTACCAAAAAGGCAAGTGATATCATCATGAATATTCCATTCCTATATTTTATATATGCATTAGTATTATTTTTCTAAGTATAGGACTTGCATGGATTTTTGCTAAGTATAAACTATGCTTTGGGAAAACCTATTAGGTTAAACTTTAGTGAAAATTACCTAAGTCAAGATTCCTATTACTATCATGCTTAGCCTAGCTACTAGAAAACAAGGGTGGTTTATATATTCACATTATGGAAAATTATTCTAAGTCTGAGGACTTGTGTTTTTATTTAACAAAAACAACTAAGTTAATGAATCACCTGGGTGGAAATGGAAGGAATGGTTTATGTTGAGTGGTTACTCAGGGCCCATTAAATGGACTACCCTGGTGTATCACACTTGTGGATGGCCACCCAGGAAACAAAGAGATTTGAGATGTCAAATGTTGAGAAGCTTCAAGTGCAACCACTTGGCAATATGGGCTCTGCCATGATCTTAGGATGCTAGAACTTGGTCTTTTGGACAGTTGGTGGTAGATGGGATGATAGGTTGGAGCGCGTCCATTTGACTAAGGAAAGGCTACTGAAGGATCTTGTCTTGGGAAACCAAGTCTTGTGGGGAAAGTGCACCACCTCTGCAGAGTGTAAAACCTAAGTACTTAGCCATGTCCCTGGTAAAGGACAATTTGAGCATCAAGACATGGAAGCTTCAAGAATCTCATCACTCAAATTTCTAAATAAAACTTGTGGGTGAACAAGGGTTAAAAGGATCTTCAGTCTTTGATTGGTAGATGCCCTGAGTGGATCTTCAGTCTTTGATTGGTAGATACCTTGGGTGTTTTTGCCAAGCAAATCTTCAGTCTTTGATTGGTAGATGCCCTGAGTGGATCTTCAGTCTTTGATTGGTAGATGGCTTGGAAAGTTTTTGCCAAACAAAACTTAGTATTTTCAAAATGATAGGAAAAATCTATTTTGAACAAAGCAAGCCTCAGCTCCACTTAGCCAAATGCATATAGATGATAGATTCCACTATACTACCAAAGTATCACTTGCCAATACAATTCAAATGTATTGACCCCTTGTGGCTGTAACTTGTAAAGTTGCAGGTTTGATTGATTTAGTGAAGATTGATTGATTAGGATTACAAAGTCTACAACCAACATCTGCCTGTGGCACTTTGAAGATGAAGGACCCATGACTATAGTTATTCCGCTGCAATGTAATGTAAATAGCCAATGAGCTATGTTTGATGTAATAAAATTATTTTATTCCTGGTTATAAAGTTGTATATGACCTTTGTTTCTTGATGTTACATCTAAATTGTGGATGCTAGCTATTGATCCAGGGACTAGCATTGTAAACACAGGGGACCCTACCTTATCAAAGGCAGGGGATCTTACAGATGGTATCAGAGCATTGTGTTGCCTGTAGGATTTGTAACCCTAGGATTGGACAAAACCCTTAGAAAGATAGGAGTTGTCTTATTCCAAAAACTTATTTACAAACAATCTTGTAAACTCTTTCCTCAACCATTTTGGTTTCAACTCTACTTCTCTTCTACTTCAAAACTTGATGGAAAAGCCTACCCCATGACCAAAGACTACACCATGTGCAAAGGACTTCTTCAACCCTAATGACTTCAACTTCTTCAACTCTAATGACTTCAACATCTTCAGCATATTCACCAAGGACTTCCAACTTGGATATCATTAAAGACTACAAATGAGACAAGAAATCTTGCTCAAGACTTGAAGACTAAGGAAACACAACTTAAAAGAAACCATGAACACTTTTGAAGTTTTGTGACCAAGACACAAGAATTCTCCAAGGATACAAAGATCTCAATCAAGAAGAATCAACCAAAGAAGATGGAAAGATCACAAGTGAACCATATATATGGACCACCATATTTTAGTTAAGTCAAACCCACCAACTTATGTGGTGTAACAAAAATATTTTGTTGCCTAAGTATGTGCTTGAAACTGTTGTTTGAGTGGAGTGTTTGTTTGTGATTGCTTGCACATTGCTTGTGTGATTTGTGATGTGTGTGATTAGGATTGATTTCCATGGAAATCTTTTGCCTATTCTAATCCCCTCCAACCCAAACTGATGACTTCTCCAAGAGACTCCAGCATCAAGGATGATGACATCAACAACAACCAAGAGGTCAACATGAGAGAACTCCTAGCAACCCAACACCAGTTGAACCAACTAACAACTCAGTTCATAGCCAACAATAGTGATAAAGACCCTACCTTGCAAAAGTTTTTGGAAGAACAATCCCAACTAATGCTTAAGGTGACTAACCAAATGATCAGCATGGAAGAAAACTATCCCAAAAGAGTGTATGACAACAAGGATGACAAGAATATTATTCTAGATGGAGCCCCAGCATGCATTATTTGTGGAGACAAGGATCACACTTCCAAGGAGCATGAAGATCAATGCCCCAATTGTGAAGAGGAACATCCAGTTGGCCAATGCCACACGTCTCAAGTTACTTGTTACCTTTGTGAAGGAAACGACCATGTACCTACTCAATGCCCCATCTATGCCATTGTTAAACAAAGGAAACAAGAAGGATCCAAGTATGCCAAGAATGTTGATGACAAAGGAAAAGGACCACTCATACCTCCAAACAAGACAACCCAATTCAAAGGATCAAAGAAGCCCAAGAAACCAAAGCAAGACATGAGCCTTGTGCAATGTCGTAAATGTAAGGAAATGGGACACTACCCCAGTGGATGCCCAGAGAACCCGAAGAATAAAGAGATCGGCCAAGTAGTGTGCAACAACTGCAAGGAACCAGGCCACTATGTAGCAACTTGTCCACAAGAGCAACGTAAAGAACTCCAAGATATCCACTGTTTCAATTGCAAGGAACCAGGACACTATGTAAGCAATTTTCCAGAAAAGATGAAGAACAAGATAAACAAGCCTATGAAGGATCTCAACCTTGGCCCATGAGTCAAGCATGGAAACAAAGGACACTAAGCAGAAGTTTTCCAAGAAGAAGTTTTCCTCAAGATTCCAAGCAAGCCAAGATGTAGTTTAGTTGGAAAAATTTTAAGGGTGGTAGTACCCTAGCTGTTTGAGCCAACTTGTAACCCTAGCCTCCCCAAATCTCGGGACGAGATTTATTTTAAGGGTGGTAGCCTGTCACATCCCAAGATTTTCCGAATCTTGTAATGTGAAAATTAAATAAACAAAATAAATCTTTGTTGAAAATCAGGGTGAAAAGAAACTTTTGTTTCTAAAAGGAAACTTAAAATCCCATCCTGAACAAACTTTGGTCAAAGTTTGAATTCAACCAAAAAATCCAAATCAAGGGAAAAGCATTCCTCAATGAATGTATCTGGAAATTTGAACACTTGGAAAATAAATCCAAATCCCTAGACCCTAATGGAATAAAAATCATTTCCAAGTTATCTCCAAATCTATGGATTTGATCCATACCAAATTTGACTATCAAATATTCACAAGGGATCCAGAAAGACCATAGAGATTGGTTTCACTTAGTTTGGAACTATAAACAAAATCTTGTGGATACAAAAAGATAAGGAAATTGAATTTCCAAAGCCAATAAAGCCCTTACCAAAATCCATACCAATTGGTGAACAAATAATCCTAAAGGGATTAAAAAGATAAACATTTAATAAAGGAAAAAAATTGTTTTGGAAATACTATTTGTATCTTTTAATAAAAGACTTTGTTTTCAAATGAAAAGGTGAGCCAAATTAATTTTGGCCAAGCTTTTGTAATAAAATATTTTGTTTTGATAAAATGAATAAAGGTTTATTTAAATAAAATAATAAGGATTTAAATATCCAATTTTATTTAAGTAAAGGCTTTTTCCATTTTAAATGAACATCAAGTATTTTATTACTACATTGAAATCTTTTATTAAAAGGTTTTGCTTTGATTAAAATGAGTAAAGGATTATTTAAATAAAATAATAAGGATTTAAATATCCAATTTTATTTAAGTAAAGGCTTTTCCATTTTAATTAAACACCAAAACTTATTTATTTATTTAAATAAGTTTCCAAGTATTCTTTTATTTTTCAAATAAAACCTTCTGGTTTGGTTTTGAAAATAATTGGATTTCAAATGGAAATTTTATTAAATAAATCAAAACCCTATTTTATTAAATAACTAAAGATCCATTTTATTTAATTATTAAATGGATCCTAAAATAAATAAAAATATTATTTCATTTTGAGATTTGGATTATGTTGATAAAAAGAACCAAATTCAAATGAAAAGTTTGTTGATTGTTTGAATTGATTTGAGTGTGGTTTGTTTGTTTGAATAATTGTTTCAAATTCAAAACAGAAAAAGATTTGGAAAATAGAAAAAGATTTAGACAGAAAAAAAAATAGAGCAGCCACCCTCTGGCCCAACTAGCCCAACAGCAGCCCAGTCCAGCCCACCTTCTTTTCCCCGAAGCAATCTTTTTCTCACCCAGCTTCTGACCCACACAGTCAATGACCGCCGGACCCACTTCTCCCTCTCACTCACTCGCTGACGAGACGACCCCACCTCTCTCTCTTACGCCCCGAACCGTTTTTCTCCACCGCAGAAAGAACCCGTTAAGCAGCTGACTGGTGGACCTCTCTCTCCTTTCTTTCCCCACTGACCGTTGGACCTCGCTCTGCCCTGTTCATCGTCCTCCCCGCGCCAGCCGTTTCTTCCCCTCCCCTCAACGGTGCTCTGCCGATTTACTCCGGCGTTAAATTCGCGTTAACCACGGCCTTTACTCCCCCTGCGAAGACGCCTACTTAAACGCCAGCGCTTTCTCCTCCATTTCCCCCAGACCACTCCCTCTCTCTGCCCCCAGGCTGGACGAATTGCGCCGCACACCGCCCTCTGCTCCGACGATGTTCCGGTGACGATTCCGACGAAACCCCACCGCCCCTTGCATCCCTAAGCACCCCAGCAGCTTCTCCACCTCCAGGCGCACCTGCTAGTGCATCCAGTTCACTCGCGCGAGCCTCACAACGTCGGCAAGGACAAGCTCGACTCGCCGCCGCCGTCTGCTTCCTCTCCGACGAAGCCCACAGGTAGATTCCGGCCGCCCCTTTCCCTCTCATTCACGCACACAACCTTGCCTTGGTCCCGCGCATCTAACCGTGTCTTCACCTTGCCTTGGAGTGAACCACAGCGACGTCCACGACGACCACCCGACGCACCCGACGCCGTCCTCCACTCCGGCGAGCAATCGCAGTCGCGCCAGAATGCCCCTCGCCCGACCAACACCTCCCCGAGCATCGCCGTGATCCCCTGAGCCCGGTGAGCTACTCCTCTTTCTCCCTCACCCCCTGTAGCGTCGCCTCCGTCGTCGACCGACCGCTCCGCTGCCAACCACCGCCGCGCAGCGCCGCCCGTCTGTGACCAGGCAGTAGCAGCCGTTAGATCTGGATCGAACGCCTGCGATAGATCACTTAAGCCACGAATGGGTACGCGCCCTGTACCGTACGATTTAACTTAGATCCAACGCTCCACAGCCACGATCCGGCCGAACCGGTATCGACCAATGATATCACGCCGCGTGTCGCCTATTAGGTTTAAAAACAGTTTTGAAAACATAAACTTTTGCAAACTTCAAACCCTTGTAACTTTGGATCCACACGTCCAAAAATTACAAATTTTATGTCGTTGGATTCAAGAGAACAAGCCCTAACCAACCCTGCCCTTAGTTTAGAAAATAGTATATGTTAGCTTGTTTAACTTTGCAGATTCTTTTGTGCGCTTGCTAACATTAGAAAAATTGTTTAAAAATGATTTTTGAGATCAAACCTTTGCCAATTGGTTTGTTGTGACCTTACTGACCCTAGGAACCAACCCCTGTTTTGGAAAATGATTTTGGAAAAGAATAGAATGGATTAATTAGTTTAGTCCATTTCTAGCTAACTAAAAACTATAGTTTTGTTTATGAAAATGTTTTTGTAAAGGAAAACTTTGAGAAAATGGTTTAGACCAAACCTACTGACCCAAACACCAAGTTTTGCAATAGCAAATCATTTTGTGAACCCTATAGGTTAAGGCCTTAGGAAAAACATTTCTTCACCACATAAAATGACCAAATAGGTGCCTTGTTTGAAAATGGTTTTATAGTAAAACCTTTTGCTAACAACTTTGCCACTTTGGTAAATGACCAATTTGGATCTTACAAAGTTTAGGAATCTAATAGAGACCCTCTTTGCAAATGACTTTGCCATTTTGGTAAATGACCAATTTGGAACTTACAAAGTTTAGAAGCCTAGTGGAGACCATTCTTACAATAGAACCAACCTTTGCATGCTTATGCATGACTTAGATCCCATTACTTTGTGTGTGAGAAATTGTTTGTTTGACTTTGGTTTGGAATGTGAATTGAATTGTGTTTGCTTGATTGACTTGTAGTGAAGTGTGAGACTAGCAAGATCAAGGAGTGAACCTATACCCTCTACCAAAAAGGCAAGTGATATCATCATGAATATTCCATTCCTATATTTTATATATGCATTAGTATTATTTTTCTAAGTATAGGACTTGCATGGATTTTTGCTAAGTATAAACTATGCTTTGGGAAAACCTATTAGGTTAAACTTTAGTGAAAATTACCTAAGTCAAGATTCCTATTACTATCATGCTTAGCCTAGCTACTAGAAAACAAGGGTGGTTTATATATTCACATTATGGAAAATTATTCTAAGTCTGAGGACTTGTGTTTTTATTTAACAAAAACAACTAAGTTAATGAATCACCTGGGTGGAAATGGAAGGAATGGTTTATGTTGAGTGGTTACTCAGGGCCCATTAAATGGACTACCCTGGTGTATCACACTTGTGGATGGCCACCCAGGAAACAAAGAGATTTGAGATGTCAAATGTTGAGAAGCTTCAAGTGCAACCACTTGGCAATATGGGCTCTGCCATGATCTTAGGATGCTAGAACTTGGTCTTTTGGACAGTTGGTGGTAGATGGGATGATAGGTTGGAGCGCGTCCATTTGACTAAGGAAAGGCTACTGAAGGATCTTGTCTTGGGAAACCAAGTCTTGTGGGGAAAGTGCACCACCTCTGCAGAGTGTAAAACCTAAGTACTTAGCCATGTCCCTGGTAAAGGACAATTTGAGCATCAAGACATGGAAGCTTCAAGAATCTCATCACTCAAATTTCTAAATAAAACTTGTGGGTGAACAAGGGTTAAAAGGATCTTCAGTCTTTGATTGGTAGATGCCCTGAGTGGATCTTCAGTCTTTGATTGGTAGATACCTTGGGTGTTTTTGCCAAGCAAATCTTCAGTCTTTGATTGGTAGATGCCCTGAGTGGATCTTCAGTCTTTGATTGGTAGATGGCTTGGAAAGTTTTTGCCAAACAAAACTTAGTATTTTCAAAATGATAGGAAAAATCTATTTTGAACAAAGCAAGCCTCAGCTCCACTTAGCCAAATGCATATAGATGATACATTCCACTATACTACCAAAGTATCACTTGCCAATACAATTCAAATGTATTGACCCCTTGTGGCTGTAACTTGTAAAGTTGCAGGTTTGATTGATTTAGTGAAGATTGATTGATTAGGATTACAAAGTCTACAACCAACATCTGCCTGTGGCACTTTGAAGATGAAGGACCCATGACTATAGTTATTCCGCTGCAATGTAATGTAAATAGCCAATGAGCTATGTTTGATGTAATAAAATTATTTTATTCCTGGTTATAAAGTTGTATATGACCTTTGTTTCTTGATGTTACATCTAAATTGTGGATGCTAGCTATTGATCCAGGGACTAGCATTGTAAACACAGGGGACCCTACCTTATCAAAGGCAGGGGATCTTATAGATGGTATCAGAGCATTGTGTTGCGTGTAGGATTTGTAACCCTAGGATTGGACAAAACCCTTAGAAAGATAGGAGTTGTCTTATTCCAAAAACTTATTTACAAACAATCTTGTAAACTCTTTCCTCAACCATTTTGGTTTCAACTCTACTTCTCTTCTACTTCAAAACTTGATGGAAAAGCCTACCCCATGACCAAAGACTACACCATGTGCAAAGGACTTCTTCAACCCTAATGACTTCAACTTCTTCAACTCTAATGACTTCAACATCTTCAGAATATTCACCAAGGACTTCCAACTTGGATATCATTAAAGACTACAAATGACACAAGAAATCTTGCTCAAGACTTGAAGACTAAGGAAACACAACTTAGAAGAAACCATGAACACTTTTGAAGTTTTGTGACCAAGACACAAGAATTCTCCAAGGATACAAAGATCTCAATCAAGAAGAATCAACCAAAGAAGATGGAAAGATAACAAGTGAACCATATAGATGGACCACCATATTTTAGTTAAGTCAAACCCACCAACTTATGTGGTGTAACAAAAATATTTTGTTGCCTAAGTATGTGCTTGAAACTGTTGTTTGAGTGGAGTGTTTGTTTGTGATTGCTTGCACATTGCTTGTGTGATTTGTGATGTGTGTGATTAGGATTGATTGATTAGGATTACAAAGTCTACAACCAACATCTGCCTGTGGCACTTTGAAGATGAAGGACCCATGACTATAGTTATTCCGCTGCAATGTAATGTAAATAGCCAATGAGCTATGTTTGATGTAATAAAATTATTTTATTCCTGGTTATAAAGTTGTATATGACCTTTGTTTCTTGATATTACATCTAAAGTGTGGATGCTAGCTATTGATCCAGGGACTAGCATTATAAACACAGGGGACCCTACCTTATCAAAGGCAGGGGATCTTACAATATGTGTTCTTAAACTAAAACCAGCATTAGAGTCATTGCATGTGTGTTGTTTCCACAAACCACATATGGATCAACAAGTGGTCACTGCATGTGTGTTCTTTCCACAAACCACACATACATCAACCAGTGGTCATTGCATGTGTGTTCTTTCCACAAACCACACATGGATCAACCAGTGGTCATTGTATGTGTGTTCTTTTCCACAAACCACACATGGATTAAGTAGTGTCATTGCATGTGTGTTCTTTCCACAAACCACATATGGATCAACCAGTGGTCATTGCATGTGTGTTCTTTTCACAAACCACATGTGAACCCACTAGAGTCATTGCATGTGTGTTCTTATACTAAAACCAACACTAGAGTCATTGCATGTGTGTTCTTTTCACAAACCACACATGGATCCACCACTATCAGTGCATGTGTGTCCTTTCCACAAACCACACATGGATCAACCAGTGGTCATTGCATGTGTGTTCTTTTCCACAAACCACACATGGATCAACCAGTGGTCATTGCATGTGTGTTCTTTCCACAAACCACATATGGATCAACCAGAGTCATTGCATGTGTGTTCTTTCCACAAACCACATATGGATCCATTTGAGTAATTGCATGTTTGTTCTTATACTAAAACCACAAACCAGCACTAGACTCATTGCATGTGTGTTCTTTTCCACAAACCACACATGGATCCACTAGACTCATTGCATGTGTGTTCTTTTCCACAAACAACTTATGGATCAACTAGTGGTCATTGCATGTGTGTTCTTTTCACAAACTACATGTGGACCCACTAGAGTCATTGTATGTGTGTTTTTATAGTAAAACTAGCACTAGAGTGATTGCATGTGTGTTCTTTTCCACAAACCGCTTATGGATCCATTAGAGTCATTGCATGTGTCTTATTTCCACAAACCACACATGGATCAACCAATAGAGTCATTGCATGTGTGTTCTTTCAACAAACCACACATGGATCAACCAGTGGTCATTGCATGTGTGTTCTTTTCCACAAACCACACATGGATCAAGTAGTGTCATTGCATGTGTGTTCTTTCCACAAACCACATATGGATCAACCAGTGGTCATTGCATGTGTGTTCTTTTCCACAAACCACATATGGATGAACCATTGGTCATTGAATGTGTGTTCTTTCCATAAACCACAGATGGATCTACCAGTGGTCATTGCATGTGTGTTCTTTTACACAAACTACACATGGATCCACTAGACTCATTGCATGTGTGTTCTTTTCCACAAAACACACATGGATCAACCTATGGTCATTGCATGTGTGTTCTTTCAACAAACCACATATGGATCAACCAGAGTCATTACAGGTGTGTTCTTTCCACAAACCACATATGGATCGATTTAAGTAATTGCATGTTTGTTCTTATACGAAAACCACAAACCAGCACTAGAGTCATTGCATGTGTGTTCTTTTCCACAAACCACACATGGATCCATTAGACTCATTGCATGTGTGCTCTTTTCCACAAACAACTTATGGATCAACCAGTTGTCATTGCATGTGTGTTCTTTTCACAAACAACATGTGGACCTACTAGATTCATTGTATGTGTGTTCTTATACTAAAACTAGCACTAGAGTCATTGCATGTGTGTTCTTTTCCATAAACTACTTATGGATCCATTAGAGTCAGTGCATGTGTGTTATTTCCAAAAACCACACATGGATCAACCAATAGATTCATTACATATGTGTTATTTCCAGAAACCACACATGGATCAACCACTAGAGTCATTGCATGTGTGTTCTTTCCACAAACCACACATGGATCAAGCAGTGTCATTGCATGTGTGTTCTTTCCACAAACCACATATGGATCAACCAGTTGTCATTTCATGTGTGTTCTTTTCCACAAACCACATATGGATCAACCAGTGGTCATTGCATGTGTGTTCTTTCCATAAACCACATATGGATCAACCAGTGGTCATTGCATGTGTGTTCTTTCCACAAACCACATATGGATCAACTAGAGTCATTGCATGTGTGTTCTTTCCAAACACCAGATATGGATCCATTTGAGTAATTGCATGTTTGTTCTTATACTAAAACCACAAACCAGCACTAGAGTCATTGCATGTGTGTTCTTTTCCACAAACCACACATGGATCCACTAGACTCATTGCATGTGTGTTCTTTTTCCACAAACAAATTATGGATCAACCAGTGGTCCTTGCATGTGTGTTCTTTTCACAAACTACATGTGGACCCACTAGAGTCATTGTATGTGTGTTCTTATACTAAAACTAGCACTAGAGTCATTGCATGTGTTTTCTTTTCCACAAACCACTTATGGATCCATTAGATTCATTGCATGTGTGTTATTTCCACAAACCACACATGGATCAACCAATAGAGTCATTACATGTGTGTTCTGTCAACAAACCACACATGGATCAACCAGTGGTCATTGCATGTGTGTTATTTTCCACAAACCACACATGGATCAAGCAATGTCATTGCATGTGTGTTCTTTCCACAAACCACATATGGATCAACCAGTGGTCATTGCATGTGTGTTATTTTCACAAACCACATGTGAACCCACTAGAGTCATTGCATGTGTGTTCTTATACTAAAACCAACACTAGAGTCATTGCATGTGTGTTCCTGTCATGAACCACATTTGGATCAACCAGTGTCATTGCATGTGTGTTCTTTCCACGAACCACATATGGATCAACCAATGGCATTGCAAGTGTGTTCTTTTCACAAACCACAAATGGATTAAGAAGTGTTCACTACATGTGTGTTCTTTCCACAAACCACTTATGGATCAATCAATGGTCATTGCATGTGTGTTCATTCCACAAACCACACATGGATCAAGTAGTTTCATTACATGTGTGTTCTTTCCACAAACCACATATGGATCAACCAGTGGTCATTGCATGTGTGTTCTTTCCACAAACCACACATGATCAACTAGTGGTCATTGCATGTGTGTTCTTTTCCACAAACCACACATGGATCCACTAGACTCATTGCATGTGTGTTCTTTTCCACAAACCACATATGGATCAACCAGTGGTCATTGCATATGTGTTCTTTCCACAAACCACATATGGATCAACCAGAGCCATTGCATGTGTGTTCTTTCCACAAACCACATATGGATCCATTTGAGTAATTGCATGTTTGTTCTTATACTAAAACCACAAACCAGCACTAGAGTCATTGCTTGTGTGTTCTTTTCCACAAACCACACATGGATCCACTAGACTCATTTGATGTGTGTTCTTTTACACAAACAACTTATGGATCAACCAGTGGTCATTGCATGTTTGTTCTTTTCATAAACTACATGTGGACCCACTAGAGTCATTGTATGTGTGTTCTTATACTAAAACTAGCACTAGAGTTATTGCATGTGCGTTCTTTTCCATAAACCACTTATGGATCCGTTTGAGTCATTGCATGTGTGTTATTTCCACAAACCACACATGGATCAACCAATAGAGTCATTGCATGTGTGTTATTTCCACAAACCACACATGGATCAACCACTAGAGTCGTTGCATGTGTGTTCTTTCCACAAACCACACATGGATCAAGCAGTGTCATTGCATGTGTGTTCTTTCCGAAAACCACATATGGATCAACCAGTGGTCATTGCATGTGTGTTCTTTTCCACAAACCACATATGTATCAATCAGTGGTCATTGCATGTGTGTTCTTTCCACAAACCACACATGTATCAACCAGTGGTCATTGCATGTGTGTTCTTTTCCACAAACCACACATATATCCACTAGACTCATTGCATGTGTGTTCTTTTCCACAAACCACATTGGATCAACCAGTGGTCATTGCATGTGTGTTCTTTCCAAAAACCACATATGGATCAACCAGAGTCATTGCATGTGTGTTCTTTCCACAAACCACATATGGATCCATTTGAGTAATTGCATGTTTGTTCTTATACTAAAACCACAAACCAGCACTAGAGTCATTGCATGTGTGTTCTTTTCCACAAACCACACATGGATCCACTAGACTCATTGCATTTGTGTTCTTTTCCATAATCAACTTATGAATCAACTAGTGGTCATTGCATGTGTGTTCTTTTCACAAACTACATGCGGACCGACTAGAGTCATTTTATGTGTGTTCTTACACTAAAACTAACACTAGAGTCATTGCATGTGTGTTCTTTCCACAAACCACATATGGATCAACTAGTGGTCATTGCATGTGTGTTCTTTTCCACAAACCACACATGGATCAACCAGTGGTCATTGCATGTGTGTTATTTCCACAAACCACACATGGATCAACCACTAGAGTCATTGCATGTGTGTTCTTTCCACAAACCACACATGGATCAAGCAGTGTCATTGCATGTGTGTTCTTTCCACAAACCACATATGGATCAACCAGTGGTCATTGTATATGTGTTCTTTTCATAAACCACATGTGAACCCACTAGAGTCATTGCATGTGTGTTCTTATACTAAAACCAACACTAGAGTCATTGCATGTGTGTTCCTGTCATGAACCACATTTGGATCAACCAGTGTCATTGCATGTGTGTTCTTTCCATGAACCGCATATGGATCAACCAATGGCATTGTATGTGTGTTCTTTTCACAAACCACATATGGATCAACCAGTGCTCACTACATGTGTGTTCTTTCCACAAACCACTTATGGATCAATCCGTGGTCATTGCATGTGTGTTCTTTTCCACAAACAACATATGGATCCATATGTGTTGTTAAACTAAAAACAGCATTAGAGTCATTGCTTTTGTGTTATTTCAACAAACCACATATGGATCAACCAGTGGACATTGCATGTGTGTTCTTTCCACAAACCACACATGGATAGCCCAGTGGTCATTGCATGTGTGTTCTTTCCACAAACCACACATGGATCAACCAGTGGTCATTGCATGTGTGTTCTTTTCCACAAACCACACATGGATCCACTAGACTCATTGCATGTGTGCTCTTTTCCACAAAACACACATGGATCAACCTATGGTCATTGCATGTGTGTTCTTTCCACAAACCACATATGGATCAACCAGAGTCATTGCATGTGTGTTCTTTCCACAAACCACATATGGATCCATTTGAGTAACTGCATGTTTGTTCTTATACGAAAACCACAAACCAGCACTAGAGTCATTGCATATGTGTTATTTTCCACAAACCACACATGGATCCATTAGACTCATTGCATGTGTGTTCTTTTCCGCAAACAACTTATCGATCAACCAGTGGTCATTGCATGTGTGTTGTTTTCACAAACAACATGTGGACCTACTAGATTCATTGTATGTGTGTTCTTATACTAAAACTAGCACTAGAGTCATTGCATGTGTGTTATTTTCCATAAACCACTTATGGATCCATTAGAGTCATTGCATGTGTGTTATTTCCACCAACCACACATGGACCAACCAATAGAGTCATTGCATGTGTGTTATTTCCACAAACCACACATGGATCAACCACTAGAGTCATTGCATGTGTGTTCTTTCCACAAACCACACATGGATCAAGCAGTGTCATTGCATGTGTGTTATTTCCACAAACCACATATGGATCAACCAGTTGTCATTGCATGTGTGTTCTTTTCCACAAACCACATATGAATCAACCAGCGGTCATTGCATGTGTGTTCTTTCCACAAACCACATATGGATCAACCAGTGGTCATTGCATGTCTGTTCTTTCCACAAACCACATATGGATCAACCAGAGTCATTGCATGTGTGTTCTTTCCAAAAACCACATATGGATCCATTTGAGTAATTGCATTTTTGTTCTTATACTAAAACCACAAACCAGCACTAGAGTCATTGCATATGTGTTCTTTTCCACAAACCACACATGGATCCACTAGACTCATTGCATTTGTGTTCTTTTCCACAAACAACTTATGGATCAACCAGTGGTCATTGCATGTTTGTTCTTTTCATAAACTACATGTGGACCCACTAGAGTCATTGTATGTGTGTTCTTATACTAAAACTAGCACTAGAGTTATTGCATGTGCGTTATTTTCCATAAACCACTTATGGATCCGTTAGAGTCATTGCATGTGTGTTATTTCCACAAACCACACATGGATCAACCAATAGAGTCATTGCATGTGTGTTATTTCCACAAACCACACATGGATCAACCACTAGAGTGATTGCATGTGTGTTCTTTCCACAAACCACACATGGATCAAGCAGTGTCACTGCATGTGTGTTCTTTTCCACAAACCACTTATGGATCCGTTAGAGTCATTGCATGTGTGTTATTTCCACAAACCACACATGGATCAACGAATAGAGTCATTGCATGTGTGTTATTTCCACAAACCACACATGGATCAACCACTAGAGTCATTGCATGTGTGTTCTTTCCACAAACCACACATGGATCAAGCAGTGTCATTGCATGTGTGTTCTTTCCACAAACCACATATGGATCAACCAGTGGTCATTGCATGTGTGTTCTTTTCCACAAACCACATATGTATCAACCAGTGGTCATTGCATGTGTGTTCTTTCCACAAACCACACATGTATCAACCAGTGGTCATTGCATGTGTGTTCTTTTCCACAAACCACACATGGATCCACTAGACTCATTGCATGTGTGTTCTTTTCCACAAACCACATTGGATCAACCATTGGTCATTGCATGTGTGTTCTTTCCAAAAACCACATATGGATCAACCAGAGTCATTGCATGTGTGTTCTTTCCACAAACCACATATGGATTCATTTGAGTAATTGCATGTTTGTTCTTATACTAAAACCACAAACCAGCACTAGAGTCATTGCAAGTGTGTTCTTTTCCACAAACCACACATGGATCCACTAGACTCATTGCATTTGTGTTCTTTTCCACAAACAAATTATGAATCAACTAGTGGTCATTACATGTGTGTTCTTTTCACAAACTACATGTGGACCCACTAGAGTCATTGTATGTGTGTTCTTATACTAAAACTAACACTAGAGTCATTGCGTGTGTGTTCTTTCCACAAACCACATATCGATCAACTAGTGGTCATTGCATGTGTGTTCTTTCCAAAAACCACATATGGATCAACCAGAGTCATTGCATGTGTGTTCTTTCCACAAACCACATATGGATTGATTTGAGTAATTGCATGTTTGTTCTTATACTAAAACCACAAACTAGCACTAGAGTCATTGCATGTGTGTTCTTTTCCACAAACCACACATGGATCCACTAAACTCATTGCATTTGTGTTCTTTTCCACAAACAACTTATGAATCCACTTGTGGTCATTGCATGTGTGTTCTTTTCACAAACCACATATGGATCAATCAGTGGTCATTGCATGTGTGTTCTTTTCCACAAACCACAGATGGATCCATATGTGTTGTTAAACTAAAAACAGCATTAGAGTCATTGCATGTGTGTTATTTCAACAAACCACATATGGATCAACCAGTGGTCATTGCATGTGTGTTCTTTCCACAAACCACACATGGATCAACCAGTGGTCATTGCATGTGTGTTCTTTCCACAAACCACACATGGATCAACCAGTGGTCATTGCATGTGTGTTCTTTTCCACAAACCACACATGGATCCACTAGACTCATTGCATGTGTGTTCTTTTCCACAAAACACACATGGATCAACCTATGGTCATTGCATGTGTGTTCTTTCCACAAACCACATATGGATCAACCAGAGTCATTGCATGTGTGTTCTTTCCACAAACCACATATGGATCCATTTGAGTAACTGCATGTTTGTTCTTATACGAAAACCACAAACCAGCACTAGAGTCATTGCATGTGTGTTCTTTTCCACAAACCACACATGGATCCACTAGACTCATTGCATTTGTGTTCTTTTCCATAATCAACTTATGAATCAACTAGTGGTCATTGCATGTGTGTTCTTTTCACAAACTACATGCGGACCGACTAGAGTCATTTTATGTGTGTTCTTACACTAAAACTAACACTAGAGTCATTGCATGTGTGTTCTTTCCACAAACCACATATGGATCAACTAGTGGTCATTGCATGTGTGTTCTTTTCCACAAACCACACATGGATCAACCAGTGGTCATTGCATGTGTGTTATTTCCACAAACCACACATGGATCAACCACTAGAGTCATTGCATGTGTGTTCTTTCCACAAACCACACATGGATCAAGCAGTGTCATTGCATGTGTGTTCTTTCCACAAACCACATATGGATCAACCAGTGGTCATTGTATATGTGTTCTTTTCATAAACCACATGTGAACCCACTAGAGTCATTGCATGTGTGTTCTTATACTAAAACCAACACTAGAGTCATTGCATGTGTGTTCCTGTCATGAACCACATTTGGATCAACCAGTGTCATTGCATGTGTGTTCTTTCCATGAACCGCATATGGATCAACCAATGGCATTGTATGTGTGTTCTTTTCACAAACCACATATGGATCAACCAGTGCTCACTACATGTGTGTTCTTTCCACAAACCACTTATGGATCAATCCGTGGTCATTGCATGTGTGTTCTTTTCCACAAACAACATATGGATCCATATGTGTTGTTAAACTAAAAACAGCATTAGAGTCATTGCTTTTGTGTTATTTCAACAAACCACATATGGATCAACCAGTGGACATTGCATGTGTGTTCTTTCCACAAACCACACATGGATAGCCCAGTGGTCATTGCATGTGTGTTCTTTCCACAAACCACACATGGATCAACCAGTGGTCATTGCATGTGTGTTCTTTTCCACAAACCACACATGGATCCACTAGACTCATTGCATGTGTGCTCTTTTCCACAAAACACACATGGATCAACCTATGGTCATTGCATGTGTGTTCTTTCCACAAACCACATATGGATCAACCAGAGTCATTGCATGTGTGTTCTTTCCACAAACCACATATGGATCCATTTGAGTAACTGCATGTTTGTTCTTATACGAAAACCACAAACCAGCACTAGAGTCATTGCATATGTGTTATTTTCCACAAACCACACATGGATCCATTAGACTCATTGCATGTGTGTTCTTTTCCGCAAACAACTTATCGATCAACCAGTGGTCATTGCATGTGTGTTGTTTTCACAAACAACATGTGGACCTACTAGATTCATTGTATGTGTGTTCTTATACTAAAACTAGCACTAGAGTCATTGCATGTGTGTTATTTTCCATAAACCACTTATGGATCCATTAGAGTCATTGCATGTGTGTTATTTCCACCAACCACACATGGACCAACCAATAGAGTCATTGCATGTGTGTTATTTCCACAAACCACACATGGATCAACCACTAGAGTCATTGCATGTGTGTTCTTTCCACAAACCACACATGGATCAAGCAGTGTCATTGCATGTGTGTTATTTCCACAAACCACATATGGATCAACCAGTTGTCATTGCATGTGTGTTCTTTTCCACAAACCACATATGAATCAACCAGCGGTCATTGCATGTGTGTTCTTTCCACAAACCACATATGGATCAACCAGTGGTCATTGCATGTCTGTTCTTTCCACAAACCACATATGGATCAACCAGAGTCATTGCATGTGTGTTCTTTCCAAAAACCACATATGGATCCATTTGAGTAATTGCATTTTTGTTCTTATACTAAAACCACAAACCAGCACTAGAGTCATTGCATATGTGTTCTTTTCCACAAACCACACATGGATCCACTAGACTCATTGCATTTGTGTTCTTTTCCACAAACAACTTATGGATCAACCAGTGGTCATTGCATGTTTGTTCTTTTCATAAACTACATGTGGACCCACTAGAGTCATTGTATGTGTGTTCTTATACTAAAACTAGCACTAGAGTTATTGCATGTGCGTTATTTTCCATAAACCACTTATGGATCCGTTAGAGTCATTGCATGTGTGTTATTTCCACAAACCACACATGGATCAACCAATAGAGTCATTGCATGTGTGTTATTTCCACAAACCACACATGGATCAACCACTAGAGTGATTGCATGTGTGTTCTTTCCACAAACCACACATGGATCAAGCAGTGTCACTGCATGTGTGTTCTTTTCCACAAACCACTTATGGATCCGTTAGAGTCATTGCATGTGTGTTATTTCCACAAACCACACATGGATCAACGAATAGAGTCATTGCATGTGTGTTATTTCCACAAACCACACATGGATCAACCACTAGAGTCATTGCATGTGTGTTCTTTCCACAAACCACACATGGATCAAGCAGTGTCATTGCATGTGTGTTCTTTCCACAAACCACATATGGATCAACCAGTGGTCATTGCATGTGTGTTCTTTTCCACAAACCACATATGTATCAACCAGTGGTCATTGCATGTGTGTTCTTTCCACAAACCACACATGTATCAACCAGTGGTCATTGCATGTGTGTTCTTTTCCACAAACCACACATGGATCCACTAGACTCATTGCATGTGTGTTCTTTTCCACAAACCACATTGGATCAACCATTGGTCATTGCATGTGTGTTCTTTCCAAAAACCACATATGGATCAACCAGAGTCATTGCATGTGTGTTCTTTCCACAAACCACATATGGATTCATTTGAGTAATTGCATGTTTGTTCTTATACTAAAACCACAAACCAGCACTAGAGTCATTGCAAGTGTGTTCTTTTCCACAAACCACACATGGATCCACTAGACTCATTGCATTTGTGTTCTTTTCCACAAACAACTTATGAATCAACTAGTGGTCATTACATGTGTGTTCTTTTCACAAACTACATGTGGACCCACTAGAGTCATTGTATGTGTGTTCTTATACTAAAACTAACACTAGAGTCATTGCGTGTGTGTTCTTTCCACAAACCACATATCGATCAACTAGTGGTCATTGCATGTGTGTTCTTTCCAAAAACCACATATGGATCAACCAGAGTCATTGCATGTGTGTTCTTTCCACAAACCACATATGGATTGATTTGAGTAATTGCATGTTTGTTCTTATACTAAAACCACAAACTAGCACTAGAGTCATTGCATGTGTGTTCTTTTCCACAAACCACACATGGATCCACTAAACTCATTGCATTTGTGTTCTTTTCCACAAACAACTTATGAATCCACTTGTGGTCATTGCATGTGTGTTCTTTTCACAAACCACATATGGATCAATCAGTGGTCATTGCATGTGTGTTCTTTTCCACAAACCACAGATGGATCCATATGTGTTGTTAAACTAAAAACAGCATTAGAGTCATTGCATGTGTGTTATTTCAACAAACCACATATGGATCAACCAGTGGTCATTGCATGTGTGTTCTTTCCACAAACCACACATGGATCAACCAGTGGTCATTGCATGTGTGTTCTTTCCACAAACCACACATGGATCAACCAGTGGTCATTGCATGTGTGTTCTTTTCCACAAACCACACATGGATCCACTAGACTCATTGCATGTGTGTTCTTTTCCACAAAACACACATGGATCAACCTATGGTCATTGCATGTGTGTTCTTTCCACAAACCACATATGGATCAACCAGAGTCATTGCATGTGTGTTCTTTCCACAAACCACATATGGATCCATTTGAGTAACTGCATGTTTGTTCTTATACGAAAACCACAAACCAGCACTAGAGTCATTGCATCTGTGTTCTTTTCCACAAACCACACATGGATCCATTAGACTCATTGCATGTGTGTTCTTTTCCACAAACAACTTATCGATCAACCAGTGGTCATTGCATGTGTGTTGTTTTCACAAACAACATGTGGACGTACTAGATTCATTGTATGTGTGTTCTTATACTAAAACTAGCACTAGAGTCATTGCATGTGTATTATTTTCCATAAACCACTTATGGATCCATTAGAGTCATTGCATGTATGTTATTTCCACAAACCACACATGGATCAACCAATAGAGTCATTGCATGTGTGTTATTTCCACAAACCACACATGGATCAACCACTAGAGTCATTGCATGTGTGTTCTTTCCACAAACCACACATGGATCAAGCAGTGTCATTGCATGTGTGTTATTTCCACAAACCACATATGGATCAACCAGTTGTCATTGCATGTGTGTTCTTTTCCACAAACCACCTATGAATCAACCAGTGGTCATTACATGTGTGTTCTTTCCACAAACCACATATGGATCAACCAGTGGTCATTGCATGTCTTTTCTTTCCACAAACCACATATGGATCAACCAGAGTCATTGCATGTGTGTTCTTTCCAAAAACCACATATGGATCCATTTGAGTAATTGCATGTTTGTTCTTATACTAAAACCACAAACCAGCACTAGAGTCATTGCATGTGTGTTCTTTTCCACAAACCACACATGGATCCACTAGACTCATTGCATTTGTGTTCTTTTCCACAAACAACTTATGGATCAACTAGTGGTCATTGCATGTTTGTTCTTTTCATAAACTACATGTGGACCCACTAGAGTCATTGTATGTGTGTTCTTATACTAAAACTAGCACTAGAGTTATTGCATGTGCGTTCTTTTCCATAAATCACTTATGGATCCGTTAGAATCATTGCATGTGTGTTATTTCCACAAACCACACATGGATCAACCAATAGAGTCATTGCATGTGTGTTATTTCCACAAACCACACATGGATCAACCACTAGAGTCATTGCATGTGTGTTCTTTCCACAAACCACACATGGATCAAGCAGTGTCATTGCATGTTTGTTCTTTCCACAAACCACATATGGATCAACCAGTGGTCATTGCATGTGTGTTATTTTCCACAAACCACATATGTATCAACCAGTGGTCATTGCATTTTTTTCTTTCCACAAACCACACATGTATCAACCAGTGGTCATTGCATGTGTGTTCTTTTCCAAAAACCACACATGGATCCACTAGACTCATTGCATGTCTGTTCTTTTCCACAAACCACATTGGATCAACCTTTGGTCATTGCATGTGTGTTCTTTCCAAAAACGACATATGGATCAACCAGAGTCATTGCATGTGTGTTCTTTCCACAAACCACATATGGATCCATTTGAGTAATTGCATGTTTGTTCTTATACTAAAACCACAAACCAGCACTAGAGTCATTGCATGTGTGTTCTTTTCCACAAACCACACATGGATCCACTAGACTCATTGCATTTGTGTTCTTTTCCACAAACAACTTATGAATCAACTAGTGGTCATTGCATGTGTGTTCTTTTCACAAACTACATGTGGACCCACTAGAGTCATTGTATGTGTGTTCTTATACTAAAACTAACACTAGAGTCATTGCATGTGTGTTCTTTCCACAGACCACATATCGATCAACTAGTGGTCATTGCATGTGTGTTCTTTCCAAAAACCACATATGGATCAACCAGAGTCATTGCATGTGTGTTCTTTCCACAAACCACATATGGATCGATTTGAGTAATTGCATGTTTGTTCTTATACTAAAACCACAAACCAGCACTAGAGTCATTGCATGTGTGTTCTTTTCCACAAACCACACATGGATCCACTAGACTCATTGCATTTGTGTTCTTTTCCACAAACAACTTATGAATCAACTAGTGGTCATTGCATGTGTGTTCTTTTCACAAACTACATGTGGACCCACTAGAGTCATTGTATGTGTGTTCTTATACTAAAACTAACACTAGAGTCATTGCATGTGTGTTCTTTCCACAAACCACATATCGATCAACTAGTGGTCATTGCATGTGTGTTCTTTCCAAAAACCACATATGGATCAACCAGAGTCATTGCATGTGTGTTCTTTCCACAAACCACATATGGATCGATTTGAGTAATTGCATGTTTGTTCTTATACTAAAACCACAAACCAGCACTAGAGTCATAGCATGTGTGTTCTTTTCCACAAACCACACATGGATCCACTAGACTCATTGCATTTGTGTTCTTTTCCACAAACAACTTATGAATCAACTAGTGGTCATTGCATGTGTGTTCTTTTCACAAACTACATGTGGACCCACTAGAGTCATTGTATGTGTGTTCTTATACTAAAACTAACACTAGAGTCATTGCATGTGTGTTCTTTCCAAAAACCACATATCGATCAACTAGTGGTCATTGCATGTCTGTTCTTTCCAAAAACCACATATGGATCAACCAGAGTCATTGCATGTGTGTTCTTTCCACAAACCACATATGGATCGATTTGAGTAATTGCATGTTTGTTCTTATACTAAAACCACAAACCAGCACTAGAGTCATTGCATGTGTGTTCTTTTCCACAAACCACACATGGATCCACTAGACTCATTGCATTTGTGTTCTTTTCCACAAACAACTTATGAATCAACTAGTGGTCATTGCATGTGTGTTCTTTTCACAAACTACATGTGGACCCACTAGAGTCATTGTATGTGTGTTCTTATACTAAAACTAACACTAGAGTCATTGCATGTGTGTTCTTTCCACAAACCACATATCGATCAACTAGTGGTCATTGCATGTGTGTTATTTCCAAAAACCACATATGGATCAACCAGAGTCATTGCATGTGTGTTCTTTCCACAAACCACATATGGATCGATTTGAGTAATTGCATGTTTGTTCTTATACTAAAACCACAAACCAGCACTAGAGTCATTGCATGTGTGTTCTTTTCCACAAACCACACATGGATCCACTAGACTCATTGCATTTGTGTTCTTTTCCACAAACAACTTATGAATCAACTAGTGGTCATTGCATGTGTGTTCTTTTCACAAACTACATGTGGACCCACTAGAGTCATTGTATGTGTGTTCTTATACTAAAACTAACACTAGAGTCCTTGCATGTGTGTTGTTTCCACAAACCACATATGGATCAACCAGTGGTCATTGTATATGTGTTATTTTCATAAACCACATGTGAACCCACTAGAGTCATTGCATGTGTGTTCTGATACTAAAACCAACACTAGATTCATTGC
Organism: Avena sativa; assembly: GCA_916181665.1. Taxonomy (NCBI): domain Eukaryota; kingdom Viridiplantae; phylum Streptophyta; class Magnoliopsida; order Poales; family Poaceae; genus Avena; species Avena sativa. The sequence continues at coordinate 73,316,850 of OV702291.1, read as the reverse complement.
ATGTGTGTTCCTGTCATGAACCACATTTGGATCAACCAGTGTCATTGCATGTGTGTTCTTTCCACGAACCGCATATGGATCAACCAATGGCATTGTATGTGTGTTCTTTTCACAAACCACATATGGATCAACTAGTGCTCACTACATGTGTGTTCTTTCCACAAACCACTTATGGATCAATCAGTGGTCATTGCATGTGTGTTATTTTCCACAAACCACATATGGATCCATATGTGTTGTTAAACTAAAAACAGCATTAGAGTCATTGCATGTGTGTTATTTCAACAAACCACATATGGATCAACCAGTGGTCATTGCATGTGTGTTCTTTCCACAAACCACACATGGATCAACCAGTGGTCATTGCATGTGTGTTCTTTCCACAAACCACACATGGATCAACCAGTGGTCATTGCACGTGTGTTCTTTTCCACAAACCACACATTGATCCACTAGACTCATTGCATGTGTGTTCTTTTCCACAAAACACACATGGATCAACATATGGTCATTGCATGTGTGTTCTTTCCACAAACCACATATGGATCAACCAGAGTCATTGCATGTGTGTTCTTTCCACAAACCACATATGGATCCATTTGAGTAACTGCTTGTTTGTTCTTATACGAAAACCACAAACCAGCACTAGAGTCATTGCATCTGTGTTCTTTTCCACAAACCACACATGGATCCACTAGACTCATTGCATGTGTGTTCTTTTCCACAAACAACTTATCGATCAACCAGTGGTCATTGCATGTGTGTTGTTTTCACAAACAACATGTGGACCTACTAGATTCATTGTATGTGTGTTCTTATACTAAAACTAGCACTAGAGTCATTGCATGTGTGTTATTTTCCATAAAACACTTATGGATCCATTAGAGTCATTGCATGTGTGTTATTTCCACAAACCACACATGGATCAACCAATAGAGTCATTGCATGTGTGTTATTTCCACAAACCACACATGGATCAACCACTAGAGTCATTGCATGTGTGTTCTTTCCACAAACCACACATGGATCAAGCAGTGTCATTGCATGTGTGTTATTTCCACAAACCACATATGGATCAACCAGTTGTCATTGCATGTGTGTTCTTTTCCACAAATCACATATGAATCAACCAGTGGTCATTGCATGTGTGTTCTTTCCACAAACCACATATGGATTAACCAGTGGTCATTGCATGTCTATTCTTTCCACAAACCACATATGGATCAACCAGAGTCATTGCATGTGTGTTCTTTCCAAAAACCACATATGGATCCATTTGAGTAATTGCATGTTTGTTCTTATTCTAAAACCACAAACCAGCACTAGAGTCATTGCATGTGTGTTCTTTTCCACAAACCACACATGGATCCACTAGACTCATTGCATTTGTGTTCTTTTCCACAAACAACTTATGGATCAACCAGTGGTCATTGCATGTTTGTTCTTTTCATAAACTACATGTGGACCCACTAGAGTCATTGTATGTGTGTTCTTATACTAAAACTAGCACTAGAGTTATTGCATGTGTGTTCTTTTCCACAAACCACTTATGGATCCGTTAGAGTCATTGCATGTGTGTTATTTCCACAAACCACACATGGATCAACGAATAGAGTCATTGCATGTGTGTTATTTCCACAAACCACACATGGATCAACCACTAGAGTCATTGCATGTGTGTTCTTTCCACAAACCACACATGGATCAAGCAGTGTCATTGCATGTGTGTTCTTTCCACAAACCACATATGGATCAACCAGTGGTCATTGCATGTGTGTTCTTTTCCACAAACCACATATGTATCAACCAGTGGTCATTGCATGTGTGTTCTTTCCACAAACCACACATGTATCAACCAGTGGTCATTGCATGTGTGTTCTTTTCCACAAACCACACATGGATCCACTAGACTCATTGCATGTGTGTTCTTTTCCACAAACCACATTGGATCAACCATTGGTCATTGCATGTGTGTTCTTTCCAAAAACCACATATGGATCAACCAGAGTCATTGCATGTGTGTTCTTTCCACAAACAACATATGGATCCATTTGAGTAATTGCATGTTTGTTCTTATACTAAAACCACAAACCAGCACTAGAGTCATTGCATGTGTGTTCTTTTCCACAAACCACACATGGATCCACTAGACTCATTGCATTTGTGTTCTTTTCCACAAACAACTTATGAATCAACTAGTGGTCATTGCATGTGTGTTCTTTTCACAAACTACATGTGGACCCACTAGAGTCATTGTATGTGTGTTCTTATACTAAAACTAACACTAGAGTCATTGCATGTGTGTTCTTTCCACAAACCACATATCGATCAACTAGTGGTCATTGCATGTGTGTTCTTTCCAAAAACCACATATGGATCAACCAGAGTCATTGCATGTGTGTTCTTTCCACAAACCACATATGGATCTATTTGAGTAATTGCATGTTTGTTCTTATACTAAAACCACAAACCAGCACTAGAGTCACTCCATGTGTGTTCTTTTCCACAAACCACACATGGAACCACTAGACTCATTGCATTTGTGTTCTTTTCCACAAACAACTTATGAATCAACTAGTGGTCATTGCATGTGTGTTCTTTTCACAAACTACATGTGGACCCACTAGAGTCATTGTATGTGTGTTCTTTCCACAAACCACATATGGATCAACCACTGGTCATTTGTGTTCTTTTCATAAACCACATGTGAAGCCACTAGAGCCATTGCATGTGTGTTCTTATACTAAAACCAACACTAGAGTCATTGCATGTGTGTTCCTGTCATGAACCACATTTGGATCAACCAGTGTCATTGCATGTGTGTTCTTTCCACGAACCGCATATGGATCAACCAATGGCATTGTATGTGTGTTCTTTTCACAAACCACATATGGATCAACCAGTGCTCACTACATGTGTGTTCTTTCCACAAACCACTTATGGATCAATCAGTGGTCATTGCTTGTGTGTTCTTTTCCACAAACCACATATGGATCCATATGTGTTGTTAAACTAAAAACAGCATTAGAGTCATTGCATGTGTGTTATTTCAACAAACCACATATGGATCAACTAGTGCTCATTGCATGTGTGTTCTTTCCACAAACCACACATGGATCAACCAGTGGTCATTGCATGTGTGTTCTTTCCACAAACCACACATGGATCAACCAGTGGTCATTGCATGTGCGTTCTTTTCCACAAACCACACATGGATCCACTAGACTCATTGCATGTGTGTTCTTTTCCACAAAACACACATGGATCAACCTATGGTCATTGCATGTGTGTTGTTTCCACAAACCACATATGGATCAACCAGAGTCATTGCATGTGTGTTCTTTCCACAAACCACATATGGATCCATTTGAGTAATTGCATGTTTGTTCTTATACGAAAACCACAAACCAGCACTAGAGTCATTGCATCTGTGTTCTTTTCCACAAACCACACATGTATCCATTAGACTCATTGCATGTGTGTTCTTTTCCACAAACAACTTATCAATCAACCAGTGGTCATTGCATGTGTGTTGTTTTAACAAACAACATGTGGACCTACTAGATTCATTGTATGTGTGTTCTTATACTAAAACTAGCACTAGAGTCATTGCATGTGTGTTATTTTCCATAAACCACTTATGGATCCATTAGAGTCATTGCATGTGTGTTATTTCCACAAACCACACATGGATCAACAAATAGAGTCATTGCATGTGTGTTCTTTCTACAAACCACACATGGATCAAGCAGTGTCATTGCATGTGTGTTATTTCCACAAACCACATATGGATCAACCAGTTGTCATTGCATGTGTGTTCTTTTCCACAAACCACATATGAATCAACCAGTGGTCATTGCATGTGTGTTCTTTCCACAAACCACATATGGATCAACCAGTGGTCATTGCATGTCTGTTCTTTCCACAAACCACATATGGATCAACCAGAGTCATTGCATGTGTGTTCTTTCCAAAAACCACATATGGATCCATTTGAGTAATTGCATGTTTGTTCTTATACTAAAACCACAAACCAGCACTAGAGTCATTGCATGTGTGTTCTTTTCCACAAACCACACATGGATCCACTAGACTCATTGCATTTGTGTTCTTTTCCACAAACAACTTATGGATCAACCAGTGGTCATTGCATGTTTGTTCTTTTCATAAACTACATGTGGACCCACTAGAGTCATTGTATGTGTGTTCTTATACTAAAACTAGCACTAGAGTTATTGCATGTGTGTTCTTTTCCACAAACCACTTATGGATCCGTTAGAGTCATTGCATGTGTGTTATTTCCACAAACCACACATGGATCAACGAATAGAGTCATTGCATGTGTGTTATTTCCACAAACCACACATGGATCAACCACTAGAGTCATTGCATGTGTGTTCTTTCCACAAACCACACATGGATCAAGCAGTGTCATTGCATGTGTGTTCTTTCCACAAACCACATATGGATCAACCAGTGGTCATTGCATGTGTGTTCTTTTCCACAAACCACATATGTATCAACCAGTGGTCATTGCATGTGTGTTCTTTCCACAAACCACACATGTATCAACCAGTGGTCATTGCATGTGTGTTATTTTCCACAAACCACACATGGATCCACTAGACTCATTGCATGTGTGTTCTTTTCCACAAACCACATTGGATCAACCATTGGTCATTGCAAATGTGTTCTTTCCAAAAACCACAGATGGATCAACCAGAGTCATTGCATGTGTGTTCTTTCCACAAACAACATATGGATCCATTTGAGTAATTGCATGTTTGTTCTTATACTAAAACCACAAACCAGCACTAGAGTCATTGCATGTGTGTTCTTTTCCACAAACCACACATGGATCCACTAGACTCATTGCATTTGTGTTCTTTTCCACAAACAACTTATGAAACAACTAGTGGTCATTGCATGTGTGTTCTTTTCACAAACTACATGTGGACCCACTAGAGTCATTGTATGTGTGTTCTTATACTAAAACTAACACTAGAGTCATTGCATGTGTGTTCTTTCCACAAACCACATATCGATCAACTAGTGGTCATTGCATGTGTGTTCTTTCCAAAAACCACATATGGATCAACCAGAGTCATTGCATGTGTGTTCTTTCCACAAACCACATATGGATCGATTTGAGTAATTGCATGTTTGTTCTTATACGAAAACCACAAACCAGCACTAGAGTCACTGCATGTGTGTTCTTTTCCACAAACCACACATGGATCCACTAGACTCATTGCATTTGTGTTCTTTTCCACAAACAACTTATGAATCAACTAGTGGTCATTGCATGTGTGTTCTTTTCACAAACTACATGTGGACCCACTAGAGTCATTGTATGTGTGTTCTTTCCACAAACCACATATGGATCAACCACTGGTCATTTGTGTTCTTTTCATAAACCACATGTGAAGCCACTAGAGCCATTGCATGTGTGTTCTTATACTAAAACCAACACTAGAGTCATTGCATGTGTGTTCCTGTCATGAACCACATTTGGATCAACCAGTGTCATTGCATGTGTGTTCTTTCCACGAACCGCATATGGATCAACCAATGGCATTGTATGTGTGTTCTTTTCACAAACCACATATGGATCAACCAGTGCTCACTACATGTGTGTTCTTTCCACAAACCACTTATGGATCAATCAGTGGTCATTGCATGTGTGTTCTTTTCCACAAACCACATATGGATCCATATGTGTTGTTAAACTAAAAACAACATTAGAGTCATTGCATGTGTGTTATTTCAACAAACCACATATGGATCAACCAGTGCTCATTGCATGTGTGTTCTTTCCACAAACCACACATGGATCAACCAGTGGTCATTGCATGTGTGTTCTTTCCACAAACCACACATGGATCAACCAGTGGTCATTGCATGTGTGTTCTTTTCCACAAACCACACATGGATCCACTAGACTCATTGCATGTGTGTTCTTTTCCACAAAACACACATGGATCAACCTATGGTCATTGCATGTGTGTTGTTTCCACAAACCACATATGGATCAACCAGAGTCATTGCATGTGTGTTCTTTCCACAAACCACATATGGATCCATTTGAGTAATTGCATGTTTGTTCTTATACGAAAACCACAAACCAGCACTAGAGTCATTGCATCTGTGTTCTTTTCCACAAACCACACATGGATCCATTAGACTCATTGCATGTGTGTTCTTTTCCACAAACAACTTATCAATCAACCAGTGGTCATTGCATGTGTGTTGTTTTAACAAACAACATGTGGACCTACTAGATTCATTGTATGTGTGTTCTTATACTAAAACTAGCACTAGAGTCATTGCATGTGTGTTATTTTCCATAAACCACTTATGGATCCATTAGAGTCATTGCATGTGTGTTATTTCCACAAACCACACATGGATCAACAAATAGAGTCATTGCATGTGTGTTCTTTCCACAAACCACACATGGATCAAGCAGTGTCATTGCATGTGTGTTATTTCCACAAACCACATATGGATCAACCAGTTGTCATTGCATGTGTGTTCTTTTCCACAAACCACATATAAATCAACCAGTGGTCATTGCATGTGTGTTCTTTCCACAAACCACATATGGATCAACCAGTGGTCATTGCATGTCTGTTCTTTCCACAAACCACATATGGATCAACCAGAGTCATTGCATGTGTGTTCTTTCCAAAAACCACATATGGATCCATTTGAGTAATTGCATGTTTGTTATTATACTAAAACCACAAACCAGCACTAGAGTCATTGCATGTGTGTTCTTTTCCACAAACCACACATGGATCCACTAGACTCATTGCATTTGTGTTCTTTTCCACAAACAAATTATGGATCAACCAGTGGTCATTGCATGTGTGTTCTTTTCACAAACTACATGTGGACCCACTAGAGTCATTGTATGTGTGTTCTTATACTAAAACTAACACTAGAGTCATTGCATGTGTGTTCTTTCCACAAACCACATATCGATCAACTAGTGGTCATTGCATGTGTGTTCTTTCCAAAAACCACATATGGATCAACCAATAGAGTCATTGCATGTGTGTTATTTCCACAAACCATACATGGATCAACCACTAGAGTCATTGCATGTGTGTTCTTTCCACAAACCACACATGGATCTGTTGGAGATATGCCCAAGAGGCAATAATAAAGTGGTTATTATCATATCTTCACACTTATGATAAATGTTTACATACCATGCTATAATTGTATTAACCGGAAACATTAATACTTGTGTGATTTGTAAACTAAAATAAGAGTCCCTAGTAAAGCCTCTTGTTAAACTAGCTTGTTGGTTAATATATGATCATTGTTTCCTGATCATGAACATAGAGATGTTATTAACAACAGGGTCATATCATTAGGAGAATGATGTGATGGACATACTCCTATAGATAAGCGTAGCATAAAGATCAAGTCATTTCAATAGTTCAATTGCTATATGCTTTCTGATACATAGTAACCTAATTCCTTCGACCATGAGATCATGCATATTGCCTTTACTGGATGGATGCTTTGATGTCATCAAACACCACACCGTAACAGGGTGGCTATAAAAGTGGCATTGGGTGTTCAGAAAGTATTGGTTGAAACACATGGATCAAGAGTGGGATTTGTCCATCCACATGACGGATAGATATTCTCTGGGCCCTCTCGGTGAAATGTCATCCAATTAGCTTGCAAGCATGTGACTTGGTCACAAGGGATCACATATCACGGGAACGAGAAAAGAGTACTTATCAGTAACGAGGTTGAACTAGGTATACAGAGATACCGACGATCATAACCTCGGATAAGTAACATATCGTGAGACAAAGGGAAATTGGTATCATATGTAAGTGGTTCATTCGATCGCAAAGTAATCGTAGAAATATGTGGGAGCCATATGAATTTCCAGATTCCTCTATTGGTTATTGTTCGGAGAAGTGTCTCGATCATGTCCGCATAATTCACGAACCGTAGGGAGACACACTTAAGGATTCGACGTTGTTTGAGTAGTTATGGTATTATGAGAAAGAGACCGAATGTTGTTCGGAGTCTCGGATGGGATCCGGGATATCACGAGGTGATCCGGAATGGTCCGGAGAATAAGATTCATATAAGGAAAGTCCCATTTCGGAGTTGGGGAATGGTTCCGGTGTTTTCATCGGGAACATTCTAGAAGTTCCCGGAATGTCCGGCACTCCGGAGGGGAAGGGGTACATGAATGTGTCATTGCATGTTGGAATGATTGCATCATGTACTAAGTGTTCTTGCTGTCCCAAATAAAGGATTAAATTGAATCCTAAATTGAAAAAGTCAAACGGCTAGTTTGAAAGTCAAACGGCAGTTTTTGGGAAGTGGGAGGAGAGGAGGAAACCGAATTGGGGGAGGAGTCCTCCTCCCCAAGCCGGCGGCCAGCCCTAGGCCGAGTTGGGGAGGGACTCCCTCCCTCCCCTAGCGCGCCAGCCCTCCCACCTATAAAGGGAGGGGCAGGGCTCCCCTCCCAACACAACACAAGACACACAAGTTCCTATCCTCTAAACTAGAAACTAGACCTAGACCCCGGTTTAGAGCTGTTTCGGTTTAGAGCCTTCTAATTGGTTTAGAGCCCTCTAATTGGTGTGTCTAATTACTAGACCACTAATAGCCTCTCTCATAAGCTCCACCATACTCGCACCGGCTTAAGGCGAAGCCCTGCGGGATTTCCCCTCTACCTCCGGTACCACGCCGTTGTGCTGCCGGAATCGCGAGGAGAGTGCTACAACCTCCGCTGCCTGCTGGAACAAGGGAGAGGAAGGTCTTCGTCGAGTACCGAACGTGTGACCGACTGCGGAAGCGCTGCGGGAACGCGGCGCTGGAAGGATCGTCTACGCGATCTTGAGACCGGAAAGAGTACGACTACATCACCCACGAGAATCTGCTCTCGTTAACCGCTTTGGAATCTTCGAGGGTGAGTTCCACTATCGACTCGTTGCTGCAATCTAGTAGATAGATCTTGGCTTGTTTGTTTGTATGCGATAGAAAATTTTTGTTTTCCATGCTACGAACCCCTACAGTGGTATCAGAGCCGTGTCTATATGTAGATCTGTTGCACGAGTAGAACACAATGGTCATTGTGGGCGTTGATGCTTTTATTGTCGATTGCCTTTTGTGTACTTTGCATCTTGCGGTATGTTGGGATGAAGCGGCCCGGGCTAACCTTACATGACATCGTTCATGAGACTTGCTCCACGCTTAACATGCAACTTGTATTGCATAAGTGGCTTTGCGGGTGCCTGTTTCTCCTAGCATAGTAAAGATCCAATTTACAACGGGTGATCAACAATGCTAGTATCAATGTTGTGGTTCTTGTTCGTAAGTTAGAACGACACTTATTGAAAGCCCCAAACCACGTAAAATATGCAAAGAAAGTAGAGGCGTCTAACTTTGTTTTGCAGGGGTGTGCAGTGATGTGATATGGCCATGATTGTGATTATATTTGATGTATGCAATGTTCCTTATTGTAAGTTGGCAACCGGCAGGAGCCATATGGTTGTCTTTAATTTCTGTTAAGACCTGCGTGTCTATTCAAAATAGTTGTAATAGTTGAAGCTGGTGGACGACAACCATGAAGAAGCGTCATTGACCTTGATGCTATGCCGATGATGATGGAGATCATGTTCGTGCTTGAAGATGGAGATCGGAAGCACAAAGAAGAAAGGCCATATCATATCACATATTATGAATTGCATGTGATGTTAATCCTTTATGCATCTTGTATTGCTTAGTAGACGACGGTAGCATTATAAGATGATCCCTCATGCACATAAATTTCAAGTTCTAAAAGTGTTCACCCTTAGTGTGCACCGTTGCCAAAACTTGCTGCTTCGAAGCACCACGTGATGATCGGGTGTCTTTGATTCCGCGGGTGACTACAACGTAAGCAAGCCAGATTTGCTTATGCGGAAGCTAAGGTTTGATCTTGACGAGCCTAGCATGTACAGACATGGCCTCAGGAACACGGATCGCCGAAAGGTAAAGCATGAGTCATATAGTAGATATGATGAACATGTTGATTGTTCGCCATTGAAGCTACATCAACTCTCGTGATGATCGGTTTTGATGTGGTGGATTTGGTTCGTGTGATCACTAAAACAATGTGAGGGATATTGTTTTGAGTGGGAGTTCACCTAGATTAATTCAATTATTAATTAGAACTCAATTTATCATAAACTAAATCAAAGTGAATTTGCATAGTTGTTGTAGTCATTGGCATCCGTTTACCACCTTGCGATTAGTTATAATTGAGATGATAGAACTATAGAATTCTGGTTAGTTACTTTACGAACTGGTATCGTATTGTTTTGAAGTGTTAATCTAAAGTTTAAAAGTCCTATTGCAAACTTTCAGTAAGTTCCGGTTACTCCATGAAGTTTAATAATTGGTATTAAAACAAGAGTAACAATTCCAAGTGTTAGTATATAAGTATCATGTTTGTATCCATGATTCTTGATATTCAAAGGATTCCCTTAATATCAAGATTATCTAGGATCTGAAAGAGTTGTTTCAGAAACCATGATGTGTGGAAGATATTGTGATATCTGAAACGAAGTTTTGGTTGCAACATGATAGAGTATAATATGGCAAAAGTCATGTTCTCATATTTGATGAGAATTTGCAAAAGGGTTGGAGACACTTGTTGTCCTAATCCTCCAAAAGGTTTTGGTTAGCAACATTATACTCATAATTCATCGTTATAAGCTAAAAGTAGCTTGATCATGGACGATTCCATGATAAGGGTGAATATTTGATGTAGGTAAAATGTTTACTACACCAAGAGATTACTAAAGAAAGGAATTTGAAAGAACACCAAATATTTGATGATGGTGATCTACTTCAAAGTGCAAGTCCAAAGACATTGGTATTTAATTATACACGCTTTGGACTAGATGTCATATGTATGACTCCACTATTGATGTTGATAGATTCTTTCAAACTGAAAAGGAAATACTGAAAGAGAATCTCATAAATATATGGCAGAAAAGAAAAGACTAGAATCGTTCAGTTTAAGTATATAGATGATATACATGTTATGGCTATATTCTTTGCTTGTTAAACAATGTGGTTCTTAAGTATTTGATACTGAATTTGTTGGTATGAATCGTCATACGAAACAACAGAATTCATGAACTACAATGGCCTAAGTAACTAGCAAAAGAATATGTGATGATGTTCATCGAGAACAAATAAAGGGTTATTATGTTGCTCGTTAAAACATCAAAGCTTGCCTTCAAGATTTGTTTTATCAGGTATTATGAGAACAAAAGGGTTGTTCAAATAATTGCCGTAATCCATAAAAGATGGATGATTCGCAAATCTCGTTAGAGAAATCACATCCATAAAACTAGTGCTAAAATGTCAAAAGACAAATTGATTGAAAGATCACTTAGGAAGTGACATCGCTGTTTGAATTATATTGGAAAGAAAACATGAAGAAACTCCATGTTGATGGAATTTTGGAGTCTTCTGATTTTTGATCATATGACGCTTGTGAAACTTTCCTAGAGATAATTAAAACTTCGTTCATAGGCCAAAAGGGAACGAATGACTAGCTAATTGGAACTTGTACATATTGTTGTACGAAGTCCATTATGTGTAGTCAAGAGCGATGGATTTCAACTTCATATGCTTTCTCCGAAAATTTGAGTGAATATATGAATATTTACTTAATAAGGATGAAGTATGAAATATTTGAAAAGTTCAAAAGACTTTCAAGATGAAGTGCAAAATCATTGTAACAAGAATATAAACAGTTTATGATAAAGATCATAAAGGAAGATATTTGAGTTACAAGTTTAGCATAATACCTAAGATTTAAGGAATCGTTCCGTGGATTTGCATTTTTCCCGAAACACCATAAGTGTATGGAGCGTTCGAGATATGTAATTAAACCTTGTTTGACATGGTAAGATCAAAGGTATAATTTATAAAACTGCCATTATATTTTAAAGATTAAAAGCTTTAGAGATTACCGTTTTTCCACTGAAAAGAGCTCCATCATAATCCGTTGAAATGACACCATATAAGGTTATGGTTTGGGATAAAACCCAAGTTGTCCTTTCTTAAACATTGGTATACTATGCATAAGAAAGATGTTTGCAACCAAAGTCGGATGAACCTGTCTTTGTATGTTATTTCGAATAACTGTTAAATACTCCTCCATAACATCGGAGACAAAAGTGTTTGTCACTTAAAACGTCAAGTTTCTTTGAGAAGGAATTTTTCGTGAAAAGTTAAGTGGGAGGACAATAGAAACTTTGATAAGGTTAAAAGAACCTTAGCTATATGTGCAGAGTTGCGCAGCGCCGAAAAGTGTTTCGGAGGCAGCAACAATGCTCATGGTTCACGTACCTCAAAGGTTGTGGTCACGGAGATCCAAGTTCCTATTGAAACAAGTAGGTCGGATGAACAATCAAATACCAAGATTTGAGGGTTGAATCATTATTTGAGAATAATGAACCGACTACATGCAGAGAAGCGATGATGGGCCCTGACTCCGTAAAATGGCTTGAAGCCATAAAATCCGTGATAGTTCCATACACGAGAAATCAAGTTTTGAACTTGAAGGACCCTCGAGAAAGGTGTAAGACCTTATAGTTGTGTCTGGATCTATAAAGAAATAGACATGGATGTTTCACATCTAGTCGACATGTTGGGAAAGAGTTCACAACAATGTTCAAAGGTTGACTATGACAAGATTTGATCTTTCATAGTGATATTTAGTCTAGACGGATTAATGTAGCAACCACTACATATAATTTGTTATATGGTAGTTGAATAAACAAAACAAGTTCTTCTAATAGAATCGTTACCTAGGACATGTGCATAACACGGTCCATAGGGTTTTGTTAATTCAAAGGATGCTAAAAGCATATGCAAACTTCAATGGTTAGAGTGAGCATAGCGGAGTTGGAATCTTCACTATGATGAAACTGTTAAGAGAGTTTAATTTCATCAGAGACAATGAAGATGCTTGCGTTTGCAAGAAATTAAGTGGGAGCGCTAAGACATGTTTCTAATACATTATGTGGAAGACATATTGTTGATTGGAAATAATGTATCTTTTATTAACACATATTAAGAATTTCATCCCGATGAAAGACTTAGGCAAAACCCAAATATTTGGCATCAATAGACGCTAATATGGTTGTGCCAGAAGTACATAGATAAGATATTGAATGAGTTCAATATAGAAACTACAAGAGAAGGTTCTTGTCGCACAGAAAGGATTGAATGAGTTCAATGTTGATGATATATTCAAGTGTATTGACATTTGGTAAAGTGAAACAAATAATCAAGTATAGATTGATACTTGATGTATGAAATCACAAAGAGTATTTATATCAATCATACTGTGATATGTACAAATCCAGATATGTCCTATGCTCTAAATGTTGAGAGCATATACCAGAATGATTCGTAAGATGATCATTGGACAATAGTAAGGATATTCTTATGATCTTCTGAAAGAACTAAGAGTATAATATTTGTAGAAGTGACAAATAGATGGTTAGTTCATTGTAAAAGTACTACATTGATACTAGTTTTGTCACAGAGTACAAATTAAGTTTATCTCAATCTAAACTAAGGGTGGCACAATATAATGGAAAGTGAGTTCCATAATGGATTTGGATGATTTCCAAAGTTAAGACATTGTGACAGATACTACAACAAAAGGCTAAGTATATGACTGCTATTATAGCAGCAAAAGAGGGCATTTGTGTCAAGAAGTTTGTTATCAAACTAGGTGTAGTTCTCAGTGGGATAATACTATGAAGATATATTGTGCGACAATATTATCAACATGTTTTAACCCTAAAGAGCTAAAGGTCACACCGAAATACCAAATTTATACAAAGCCATCTCATTAGAGAATGAGTGATGCATAGAGACGCAAAGACATGCAATTACACACGGACCTGGAAGTGTCAGATCCGGAGATCAGTTGACCACTAGCAATCGTGTGCATACAACACCGGAAAGCCATAGGTGTTGAAAAACACAAAGGTTTGAAACTAGATTATTGACTCTAGTGCAAGTGGGAGACTGTTGGAGATATGCCCAAGAGGCAATAATAAAGTGGTTATTATCATATCTTCACACTTATGATAAATGTTTACATACCATGCTATAATTGTATTAACCGGAAACATTAATACTTGTGTGATTTGTAAACTAAAATAAGAGTCCCTAGTAAAGCCTCTTGTTAAACTAGCTTGTTGGTTAATATATGATCATTGTTTCCTGATCATGAACATAGAGATGTTATTAACAACAGGGTCATATCATTAGGAGAATGATGTGATGGACATACTCCTATAGATAAGCGTAGCATAAAGATCAAGTCATTTCAATAGTTCAATTGCTATATGCTTTCTGATACATAGTAACCTAATTCCTTCGACCATGAGATCATGCATATTGCCTTTACTGGATGGATGCTTTGATGTCATCAAACACCACACCGTAACAGGGTGGCTATAAAAGTGGCATTGGGTGTTCAGAAAGTATTGGTTGAAACACATGGATCAAGAGTGGGATTTGTCCATCCACATGACGGATAGATATTCTCTGGGCCCTCTCGGTGAAATGTCATCCAATTAGCTTGCAAGCATGTGACTTGGTCACAAGGGATCACATATCACGGGAACGAGAAAAGAGTACTTATCAGTAACGAGGTTGAACTAGGTATACAGAGATACCGACGATCATAACCTCGGATAAGTAACATATCGTGAGACAAAGGGAAATTGGTATCATATGTAAGTGGTTCATTCGATCGCAAAGTAATCGTAGAAATATGTGGGAGCCATATGAATTTCCAGATTCCTCTATTGGTTATTGTTCGGAGAAGTGTCTCGATCATGTCCGCATAATTCACGAACCGTAGGGAGACACACTTAAGGATTCGACGTTGTTTGAGTAGTTATGGTATTATGAGAAAGAGACCGAATGTTGTTCGGAGTCTCGGATGGGATCCGGGATATCACGAGGTGATCCGGAATGGTCCGGAGAATAAGATTCATATAAGGAAAGTCCCATTTCGGAGTTGGGGAATGGTTCCGGTGTTTTCATCGGGAACATTCTAGAAGTTCCCGGAATGTCCGGCACTCCGGAGGGGAAGGGGTACATGAATGTGTCATTGCATGTTGGAATGATTGCATCATGTACTAAGTGTTCTTGCTGTCCCAAATAAAGGATTAAATTGAATCCTAAATTGAAAAAGTCAAACGGCTAGTTTGAAAGTCAAACGGCAGTTTTTGGGAAGTGGGAGGAGAGGAGGAAACCGAATTGGGGGAGGAGTCCTCCTCCCCAAGCCGGCGGCCAGCCCTAGGCCGAGTTGGGGAGGGACTCCCTCCCTCCCCTAGCGCGCCAGCCCTCCCACCTATAAAGGGAGGGGCAGGGCTCCCCTCCCAACACAACACAAGACACACAAGTTCCTATCCTCTAAACTAGAAACTAGACCTAGACCCCGGTTTAGAGCTGTTTCGGTTTAGAGCCTTCTAATTGGTTTAGAGCCCTCTAATTGGTGTGTCTAATTACTAGACCACTAATAGCCTCTCTCATAAGCTCCACCATACTCGCACCGGCTTAAGGCGAAGCCCTGCGGGATTTCCCCTCTACCTCCGGTACCACGCCGTTGTGCTGCCGGAATCGCGAGGAGAGTGCTACAACCTCCGCTGCCTGCTGGAACAAGGGAGAGGAAGGTCTTCGTCGAGTACCGAACGTGTGACCGACTGCGGAAGCGCTGCGGGAACGCGGCGCTGGAAGGATCGTCTACGCGATCTTGAGACCGGAAAGAGTACGACTACATCACCCACGAGAATCTGCTCTCGTTAACCGCTTTGGAATCTTCGAGGGTGAGTTCCACTATCGACTCGTTGCTGCAATCTAGTAGATAGATCTTGGCTTGTTTGTTTGTATGCGATAGAAAATTTTTGTTTTCCATGCTACGAACCCCTACAGTGGTATCAGAGCCGTGTCTATATGTAGATCTGTTGCACGAGTAGAACACAATGGTCATTGTGGGCGTTGATGCTTTTATTGTCGATTGCCTTTTGTGTACTTTGCATCTTGCGGTATGTTGGGATGAAGCGGCCCGGGCTAACCTTACATGACATCGTTCATGAGACTTGCTCCACGCTTAACATGCAACTTGTATTGCATAAGTGGCTTTGCGGGTGCCTGTTTCTCCTAGCATAGTAAAGATCCAATTTACAACGGGTGATCAACAATGCTAGTATCAATGTTGTGGTTCTTGTTCGTAAGTTAGAACGACACTTATTGAAAGCCCCAAACCACGTAAAATATGCAAAGAAAGTAGAGGCGTCTAACTTTGTTTTGCAGGGGTGTGCAGTGATGTGATATGGCCATGATTGTGATTATATTTGATGTATGCAATGTTCCTTATTGTAAGTTGGCAACCGGCAGGAGCCATATGGTTGTCTTTAATTTCTGTTAAGACCTGCGTGTCTATTCAAAATAGTTGTAATAGTTGAAGCTGGTGGACGACAACCATGAAGAAGCGTCATTGACCTTGATGCTATGCCGATGATGATGGAGATCATGTTCGTGCTTGAAGATGGAGATCGGAAGCACAAAGAAGAAAGGCCATATCATATCACATATTATGAATTGCATGTGATGTTAATCCTTTATGCATCTTGTATTGCTTAGTAGACGACGGTAGCATTATAAGATGATCCCTCATGCACATAAATTTCAAGTTCTAAAAGTGTTCACCCTTAGTGTGCACCGTTGCCAAAACTTGCTGCTTCGAAGCACCACGTGATGATCGGGTGTCTTTGATTCCGCGGGTGACTACAACGTAAGCAAGCCAGATTTGCTTATGCGGAAGCTAAGGTTTGATCTTGACGAGCCTAGCATGTACAGACATGGCCTCAGGAACACGGATCGCCGAAAGGTAAAGCATGAGTCATATAGTAGATATGATGAACATGTTGATTGTTCGCCATTGAAGCTACATCAACTCTCGTGATGATCGGTTTTGATGTGGTGGATTTGGTTCGTGTGATCACTAAAACAATGTGAGGGATATTGTTTTGAGTGGGAGTTCACCTAGATTAATTCAATTATTAATTAGAACTCAATTTATCATAAACTAAATCAAAGTGAATTTGCATAGTTGTTGTAGTCATTGGCATCCGTTTACCACCTTGCGATTAGTTATAATTGAGATGATAGAACTATAGAATTCTGGTTAGTTACTTTACGAACTGGTATCGTATTGTTTTGAAGTGTTAATCTAAAGTTTAAAAGTCCTATTGCAAACTTTCAGTAAGTTCCGGTTACTCCATGAAGTTTAATAATTGGTATTAAAACAAGAGTAACAATTCCAAGTGTTAGTATATAAGTATCATGTTTGTATCCATGATTCTTGATATTCAAAGGATTCCCTTAATATCAAGATTATCTAGGATCTGAAAGAGTTGTTTCAGAAACCATGATGTGTGGAAGATATTGTGATATCTGAAACGAAGTTTTGGTTGCAACATGATAGAGTATAATATGGCAAAAGTCATGTTCTCATATTTGATGAGAATTTGCAAAAGGGTTGGAGACACTTGTTGTCCTAATCCTCCAAAAGGTTTTGGTTAGCAACATTATACTCATAATTCATCGTTATAAGCTAAAAGTAGCTTGATCATGGACGATTCCATGATAAGGGTGAATATTTGATGTAGGTAAAATGTTTACTACACCAAGAGATTACTAAAGAAAGGAATTTGAAAGAACACCAAATATTTGATGATGGTGATCTACTTCAAAGTGCAAGTCCAAAGACATTGGTATTTAATTATACACGCTTTGGACTAGATGTCATATGTATGACTCCACTATTGATGTTGATAGATTCTTTCAAACTGAAAAGGAAATACTGAAAGAGAATCTCATAAATATATGGCAGAAAAGAAAAGACTAGAATCGTTCAGTTTAAGTATATAGATGATATACATGTTATGGCTATATTCTTTGCTTGTTAAACAATGTGGTTCTTAAGTATTTGATACTGAATTTGTTGGTATGAATCGTCATACGAAACAACAGAATTCATGAACTACAATGGCCTAAGTAACTAGCAAAAGAATATGTGATGATGTTCATCGAGAACAAATAAAGGGTTATTATGTTGCTCGTTAAAACATCAAAGCTTGCCTTCAAGATTTGTTTTATCAGGTATTATGAGAACAAAAGGGTTGTTCAAATAATTGCCGTAATCCATAAAAGATGGATGATTCGCAAATCTCGTTAGAGAAATCACATCCATAAAACTAGTGCTAAAATGTCAAAAGACAAATTGATTGAAAGATCACTTAGGAAGTGACATCGCTGTTTGAATTATATTGGAAAGAAAACATGAAGAAACTCCATGTTGATGGAATTTTGGAGTCTTCTGATTTTTGATCATATGACGCTTGTGAAACTTTCCTAGAGATAATTAAAACTTCGTTCATAGGCCAAAAGGGAACGAATGACTAGCTAATTGGAACTTGTACATATTGTTGTACGAAGTCCATTATGTGTAGTCAAGAGCGATGGATTTCAACTTCATATGCTTTCTCCGAAAATTTGAGTGAATATATGAATATTTACTTAATAAGGATGAAGTATGAAATATTTGAAAAGTTCAAAAGACTTTCAAGATGAAGTGCAAAATCATTGTAACAAGAATATAAACAGTTTATGATAAAGATCATAAAGGAAGATATTTGAGTTACAAGTTTAGCATAATACCTAAGATTTAAGGAATCGTTCCGTGGATTTGCATTTTTCCCGAAACACCATAAGTGTATGGAGCGTTCGAGATATGTAATTAAACCTTGTTTGACATGGTAAGATCAAAGGTATAATTTATAAAACTGCCATTATATTTTAAAGATTAAAAGCTTTAGAGATTACCGTTTTTCCACTGAAAAGAGCTCCATCATAATCCGTTGAAATGACACCATATAAGGTTATGGTTTGGGATAAAACCCAAGTTGTCCTTTCTTAAACATTGGTATACTATGCATAAGAAAGATGTTTGCAACCAAAGTCGGATGAACCTGTCTTTGTATGTTATTTCGAATAACTGTTAAATACTCCTCCATAACATCGGAGACAAAAGTGTTTGTCACTTAAAACGTCAAGTTTCTTTGAGAAGGAATTTTTCGTGAAAAGTTAAGTGGGAGGACAATAGAAACTTTGATAAGGTTAAAAGAACCTTAGCTATATGTGCAGAGTTGCGCAGCGCCGAAAAGTGTTTCGGAGGCAGCAACAATGCTCATGGTTCACGTACCTCAAAGGTTGTGGTCACGGAGATCCAAGTTCCTATTGAAACAAGTAGGTCGGATGAACAATCAAATACCAAGATTTGAGGGTTGAATCATTATTTGAGAATAATGAACCGACTACATGCAGAGAAGCGATGATGGGCCCTGACTCCGTAAAATGGCTTGAAGCCATAAAATCCGTGATAGTTCCATACACGAGAAATCAAGTTTTGAACTTGAAGGACCCTCGAGAAAGGTGTAAGACCTTATAGTTGTGTCTGGATCTATAAAGAAATAGACATGGATGTTTCACATCTAGTCGACATGTTGGGAAAGAGTTCACAACAATGTTCAAAGGTTGACTATGACAAGATTTGATCTTTCATAGTGATATTTAGTCTAGACGGATTAATGTAGCAACCACTACATATAATTTGTTATATGGTAGTTGAATAAACAAAACAAGTTCTTCTAATAGAATCGTTACCTAGGACATGTGCATAACACGGTCCATAGGGTTTTGTTAATTCAAAGGATGCTAAAAGCATATGCAAACTTCAATGGTTAGAGTGAGCATAGCGGAGTTGGAATCTTCACTATGATGAAACTGTTAAGAGAGTTTAATTTCATCAGAGACAATGAAGATGCTTGCGTTTGCAAGAAATTAAGTGGGAGCGCTAAGACATGTTTCTAATACATTATGTGGAAGACATATTGTTGATTGGAAATAATGTATCTTTTATTAACACATATTAAGAATTTCATCCCGATGAAAGACTTAGGCAAAACCCAAATATTTGGCATCAATAGACGCTAATATGGTTGTGCCAGAAGTACATAGATAAGATATTGAATGAGTTCAATATAGAAACTACAAGAGAAGGTTCTTGTCGCACAGAAAGGATTGAATGAGTTCAATGTTGATGATATATTCAAGTGTATTGACATTTGGTAAAGTGAAACAAATAATCAAGTATAGATTGATACTTGATGTATGAAATCACAAAGAGTATTTATATCAATCATACTGTGATATGTACAAATCCAGATATGTCCTATGCTCTAAATGTTGAGAGCATATACCAGAATGATTCGTAAGATGATCATTGGACAATAGTAAGGATATTCTTATGATCTTCTGAAAGAACTAAGAGTATAATATTTGTAGAAGTGACAAATAGATGGTTAGTTCATTGTAAAAGTACTACATTGATACTAGTTTTGTCACAGAGTACAAATTAAGTTTATCTCAATCTAAACTAAGGGTGGCACAATATAATGGAAAGTGAGTTCCATAATGGATTTGGATGATTTCCAAAGTTAAGACATTGTGACAGATACTACAACAAAAGGCTAAGTATATGACTGCTATTATAGCAGCAAAAGAGGGCATTTGTGTCAAGAAGTTTGTTATCAAACTAGGTGTAGTTCTCAGTGGGATAATACTATGAAGATATATTGTGCGACAATATTATCAACATGTTTTAACCCTAAAGAGCTAAAGGTCACACCGAAATACCAAATTTATACAAAGCCATCTCATTAGAGAATGAGTGATGCATAGAGACGCAAAGACATGCAATTACACACGGACCTGGAAGTGTCAGATCCGGAGATCAGTTGACCACTAGCAATCGTGTGCATACAACACCGGAAAGCCATAGGTGTTGAAAAACACAAAGGTTTGAAACTAGATTATTGACTCTAGTGCAAGTGGGAGACTGTTGGAGATATGCCCAAGAGGCAATAATAAAGTGGTTATTATCATATCTTCACACTTATGATAAATGTTTACATACCATGCTATAATTGTATTAACCGGAAACATTAATACTTGTGTGATTTGTAAACTAAAATAAGAGTCCCTAGTAAAGCCTCTTGTTAAACTAGCTTGTTGGTTAATATATGATCATTGTTTCCTGATCATGAACATAGAGATGTTATTAACAACAGGGTCATATCATTAGGAGAATGATGTGATGGACATACTCCTATAGATAAGCGTAGCATAAAGATCAAGTCATTTCAATAGTTCAATTGCTATATGCTTTCTGATACATAGTAACCTAATTCCTTCGACCATGAGATCATGCATATTGCCTTTACTGGATGGATGCTTTGATGTCATCAAACACCACACCGTAACAGGGTGGCTATAAAAGTGGCATTGGGTGTTCAGAAAGTATTGGTTGAAACACATGGATCAAGAGTGGGATTTGTCCATCCACATGACGGATAGATATTCTCTGGGCCCTCTCGGTGAAATGTCATCCAATTAGCTTGCAAGCATGTGACTTGGTCACAAGGGATCACATATCACGGGAACGAGAAAAGAGTACTTATCAGTAACGAGGTTGAACTAGGTATACAGAGATACCGACGATCATAACCTCGGATAAGTAACATATCGTGAGACAAAGGGAAATTGGTATCATATGTAAGTGGTTCATTCGATCGCAAAGTAATCGTAGAAATATGTGGGAGCCATATGAATTTCCAGATTCCTCTATTGGTTATTGTTCGGAGAAGTGTCTCGATCATGTCCGCATAATTCACGAACCGTAGGGAGACACACTTAAGGATTCGACGTTGTTTGAGTAGTTATGGTATTATGAGAAAGAGACCGAATGTTGTTCGGAGTCTCGGATGGGATCCGGGATATCACGAGGTGATCCGGAATGGTCCGGAGAATAAGATTCATATAAGGAAAGTCCCATTTCGGAGTTGGGGAATGGTTCCGGTGTTTTCATCGGGAACATTCTAGAAGTTCCCGGAATGTCCGGCACTCCGGAGGGGAAGGGGTACATGAATGTGTCATTGCATGTTGGAATGATTGCATCATGTACTAAGTGTTCTTGCTGTCCCAAATAAAGGATTAAATTGAATCCTAAATTGAAAAAGTCAAACGGCTAGTTTGAAAGTCAAACGGCAGTTTTTGGGAAGTGGGAGGAGAGGAGGAAACCGAATTGGGGGAGGAGTCCTCCTCCCCAAGCCGGCGGCCAGCCCTAGGCCGAGTTGGGGAGGGACTCCCTCCCTCCCCTAGCGCGCCAGCCCTCCCACCTATAAAGGGAGGGGCAGGGCTCCCCTCCCAACACAACACAAGACACACAAGTTCCTATCCTCTAAACTAGAAACTAGACCTAGACCCCGGTTTAGAGCTGTTTCGGTTTAGAGCCTTCTAATTGGTTTAGAGCCCTCTAATTGGTGTGTCTAATTACTAGACCACTAATAGCCTCTCTCATAAGCTCCACCATACTCGCACCGGCTTAAGGCGAAGCCCTGCGGGATTTCCCCTCTACCTCCGGTACCACGCCGTTGTGCTGCCGGAATCGCGAGGAGAGTGCTACAACCTCCGCTGCCTGCTGGAACAAGGGAGAGGAAGGTCTTCGTCGAGTACCGAACGTGTGACCGACTGCGGAAGCGCTGCGGGAACGCGGCGCTGGAAGGATCGTCTACGCGATCTTGAGACCGGAAAGAGTACGACTACATCACCCACGAGAATCTGCTCTCGTTAACCGCTTTGGAATCTTCGAGGGTGAGTTCCACTATCGACTCGTTGCTGCAATCTAGTAGATAGATCTTGGCTTGTTTGTTTGTATGCGATAGAAAATTTTTGTTTTCCATGCTACGAACCCCTACAGGATCAAGCAGTGTCATTGCATGTGTGTTCTTTCCACAATCCACATATGGATCAACCAGTGGTCATTGCATGTGTGTTCTTTTCCACAAACCACATATGTATCAACCAGTGGTCATTGCATGTGTGTTCTTTCCACAAACCACACATGTATCAACCAGTGGTCATTGCATGTGTGTTCTTTTCCACAAACCACACATGGATCCACTAGACTCATTGCATGTGTGTTCTTTTCCACAAACCATATTGGATCAAACATTGGTCATTGCATGTGTGTTCTTTCCAAAAACCACATATGGATCAACCAGAGTAATTGCATGTGTGTTCTTTCCACAAACCACATATGGATCCATTTGAGTAATTGCATGTTTGTTCTTATACTAAAACCACAAACCAGCACTAGAGTCATTGCATGTGTGTTCTTTTCCACAAACCACACATGGATCCACTAGACTCATTGCATTTGTGTTCTTTTCAACAAACAACTTATGAATCAATTAGTGGGCATTGCATGTGTGTTCTTTTCACAAACTACATGTGGACCCACTAGAGTCATTGTATATGTGTTCTTATACTAAAACTAACACTAGAGTCATTGCATGTGTGTTCGTTCCACAAACCATATATCGATCAACTAGTGGTCATTGCATGTGTGTTCTTTCCAAAAACCACATATGGATCAACCAGAGTCATTGCATGTGTGTTCTTTCCACAAACCACATATGGATCCATTTGAGTAATTGCATGTTTGTTCTTATACTAAAACCACAAACCAGCACTAGAGTCATTGCATGTGTGTTCTTTTCCACAAACCACACATGGATCCACTAGACTCATTGCATGTGTGTTCTTTTCCACAAACAACTTATGGATAAACTAGTGGTCATTGCATGTGTGTTATTTTCACAAACTACATGCGGACCCACTAGAGTCATTGTATGTGTGTTCTTATACTAAAACTAACACTAGAGTCATTGCATGTGTGTTCTTTCCACAAACCACATATGGATCAACCAGTGGTCATTGTATATGTGTTCTTTTCATAAACCACATGTGAAACCACTAGAGTCATTGCATGTGTGTTCTTATACTAAAACCAACACTAGAGTCATTGCATGTGTGTTCCTGTCATGAACCACATTTGGATCAACCAGTGTCATTGCATGTGTGTTCTTTCCACGAACCACATATGGATCAACCAATGGAATTGCAAGTGTGTTCTTTTCACAAACCACACATGGATTAACCAGTGTTCACTACATGTGTGTTCTTTCCGCGAACCACTTATGGATCAATCAATGGTCATTGCATGTGTGTTCTTTCCACAAACCACACATGGATCAAGTAGTTTCATTACATGTGTGTTCTTTCCACAAACCACATATGGATCAACCAGTGGTCATTGCATGTGTGTTCTTTTCCACAAACCACATATGGATCAACCAGTGGTCATTGCATGTTTGTTCTTTCCACAAACCACACATGGATCAACTAGTGGTCATTGCATGTGTGTTCTTTTCGACAAACCACACATGGATCCACTATACTAATTGCATGTGTGTTCTTTTCCTCAAACCACTATGGATCAACCAGTGGTCATTGCATGTGTGTTCTTTCCACAAACCACATATGGATCAACCAGAGCCATTGCATGCGTGTTCTTTCCACAAACCACATATGGATCCATTTGAGTAATTGCATGTTTGTTCTTATACTAAAACCACAAACCAGCACTAGAGTCATTGCATGTGTGTTCTTTTCCACAAACCACACATGGATCCACTAGACTCATTTCATGTGTGTTCTTTTCCACAAACAACTTATGGATCAACCAGTGGTCATTGCATGTTTGTTCTTTTCACAAACTACATGTGGACCCACTAGAGTCATTGTATGTGTGTTCTTATACTAAAACTAGCACTAGAGTTATTGCATGTGCGTCCTTTTCCATAAACCACTTATGGATCCATTAGAGTCATTGCATGTGTGTTATTTCCACAAACCACACATGGATCAACCAATAGAGTCATTGCATATGTGTTATTTCCACAAACCACACATGGATCAACCACTAGAGTCATTGCATGTGTGTTCTTTCCACAAACCACAGCTGGATCAAGCAGTGTCATTGCATGTGTGTTCTTTCCACAAACCACATATGGATCAACCAGTGGTCATTGCATGTGTGTTCTATTCCACAAACCACATATGTATCAACGAGTGGTCATTGCATGTGTGTTGTTTCCACAAACCACACATGGATCAACCAGTGGTCATAGAATGTGTGTTCTTTTCCACAAACCACACATGGATCCACTAGACTCATTGCATGTGTGTTCTTTTCCACAAACCACATATGGATCAACCAGTGGTCATTGCATGTGTGTTCTTTCCAAAAACCACGTATGGATCAACCAGAGTCATTGCATGTGTGTTCTTTCCACAAACCACATATGGATCGATTTGAGTAATTGCATGTTTGTTCTTATACTAAAACCACAAACCAGCACTAGAGTCATTGCATGTGTGTTCTTTTCCACAAACCACACATGGATCCACTAGACTCATTGCATTTGTGTTCTTTTCCACAAACAACTTATGAATCAACTAGTGGTCATTGCATGTGTGTTCTTTTCACAAACTACATGTGGACCCACTAGAGTCATTGTATGTGTGTGTCACATCCCAAGATTTTCCAAATCTTGTAATGTGAAAAATAAATGAATAAAATAAAACTTTGGTGATTTTCAGGGCCAGAAGAAACTTTTTGAAATCCAATGGGAATCTTCAAACCTATTTTGAACAATTAAAACCTAAAGGGATTTAAAAAGTTAAAACATTTATTAAAGGAAAATAAAATATTTTGGAAACACTATTTTGGATCTTTAAATAAAGAGTTTTGGTTTTCAAAAGAAAAGGTAGATTTATAAATAAAGATTATTTTATAAAGCCAAATTAAACCTTGGCCAAGACTTTGAAACAAAAGGTTTTGCTTTGATTAAAAATAGTAGAGGTTTATTTAAAATAAAATAAAAAGGATTTAAATATCCAAGTTTTATTAATAAAGGTTTTACTATTTCCAAAACATCAAAACTTATTTATTTATTTAAAATAAGTTTTCCAAGTATTTTATATTCTCAAATAAAACCTACTGAAGTGTTTTGGTTTTATTCTAGATTTCAAAATAAAGATTTTAAATAAAACAAACCCTACTTGATTTATTAACTAAGGTCCATTCTATTTAATTATTAATGGAGCTTAAAATAAAAATGTTATTTGATTTTAAACAAGTTTTCCAAGTATCTTATACTTTCAAATAAAACCTACTAATTTGGTTTTGAAAATATTTGGATTTCAAATGGAAATTTTATTAATTAAATCAAACCCTATTTTATTAAATAACTAAAGATCCATTTTATTTAATTATTGAATGGATCCTAAAATGAATAAAAATATTATTTTATTTTGGAATGTTGGTTTATGTTGATAAACAAAACCAAGTTCAAAGTGATGAAGTGTGGTGTTTGTATGAATTTATTTGGTTGATTTGAACCTTGTTTGTTTGTTTGAATTTCAAAACAGGAAATTGAATCAGAAAAAGAAAAGATTACGGAAGGAAAAAAATAGCATCGGACCTGACCCAGCCCAGCAGCCCACTAAGGCCCAGAAGCAGCCCAGTTATTCTCCCCAAACAGAAAACATTTCGCACCCAGATTCTGACCCACACAGACAATGACCAGTGGACCCTCCCTCTCCTTTCTTTTTCCACTGACCGGTAGACCCCACCTCTACTGTTCATCCTCCTCACCCGCGTGACCAGTTCTCCCCTCCCTCGTCGCCGTTTCCTGCAGAAATTCCACGACTTCAATTCGCCATAATGCCGGGCCTTTACCTCGCCTTGACCATGCAGTCTTAAACGCCTCCCTCTCCTCGCCATTTCCCCTCACTCACCTCTCCCTCTCTGCCCCTAGGCTGCCCCGATTTCTTCCTGCTCCGCCACTGCTCCGACGAGCGTCCCAGAGAAATTCCGGCCGAACCACACCACCTCCTGCCTCCCCGAACACACGTGCATGCTCACCGCATCCTGGCGCATCTTCCCGTACCAGTCATTCATCCGCGGGTACCCTGTAACCTCGGCTTCGACGACGACCTGCAGCACCGCCGTCTGGTCCAACTGCGGCGATGTTCCCTGGTAAACATGACCTCCCCTCCTTTCCTCGTGGACACGATAGTGACTGCCATGATCAGACGAACCGAATGGTGCCTTCCGTTTGTCCTAGGGTGCCCCCTATCCTCGCCCTCGACAACCTCCAGCATCGCCGCCGTCTGGCTCTTCTCCGACGACGTCCACAGGTAGTATCCGACCACCCCGAGCCCTCTCTTTCACGCGAGAAGCTTCGCCTTGATCTTGCGCGACTAAATGCGTCTTCATTTTCCCTCGGGGCGAACCACAGCTCCACCCTCAACGAGCTCCAGGACCATCTGACGACGTCCACATCTCCGGCGAGCAATTAACCGCAACCTTACGCGCCCCTCGTCGAGCCATCAGCACGTTGAGCATCACCGTGACCCCCTGAGCCCGGTGAGCAACTCCCCTTTCTCCCTCACCTCCTGTAGCATCGGCACCGTCGTCGACCGACAGCTCCGCCGCCAGTAACCACCGCAGCGCCGCTAGCTTTAGGTCGAGCCTGCGTCAACCGTTCGATTTAGATCGGAGAGACGAGATTAGATCACTTAAACTCGAATGGGTACGCAGCCAGGCCGTGCGATGCAACTTGATCTAACGGCCTGCAGACCGCAATCCACCCGAACCGGTACCGCCCAATGAAACCTTGCCGCGTGTCCCCTATTCTGTTTAAAAACAGATTTGAAAACAGAATTATTTGCAAACTTCAAACCCTTGTAACTTTGGATCCACACGTCCAAAAATTACAAATTTTATGTCGTTGGATTCAGGAGAGCAAGACCTAATAAACCATGCCCTTAGTTTAGCAAATAGTATCTGTTAGTTTGCTTGTTTTTGCAGATTCTTTTGTGAGCTTGTTTAGAGTATAAAAATTATTTAAAAATGATTTTAGGGTTAAAAACCTTTGCAAAATGGATTGTTGTGACCTTACTGACCCTAGGAACCAACCCATGTTTTGGAAAATGAATTTGGAAAAGTTTAGAATGGATTAATTGGATTAGTTCATTTCTAGCTAAATAAAACTATTGATTTGTTTATGAAAATGGTTTTGAATGGAAAACTTTGGAGGAAATGTTTTGAACCAAACCTACTGACCATAGGAAACACTTTGTGGATTCAAAAATGAATTTTGTGAAACAAAATAATGATTCTTTGTTTTAAAACCATTCCTAGTCAAATAGACATGTGATTATTTATTAAAAATGATTTTGTAAGAAAACTTTTGGAAAATGTTTTGTTTTAAACTCTCTGACCCCAAATACCAAGTTTTGTGATTTGAAAACATATTTGGTGAACCCTATAGATTAATGCCTTCGTAAAAATATTTTTACACCACATAAAATAATACTTTGTTTTGAAAATGGTTTAAGGATAAAACCCATTTGCGAATGACTTTGCCATTTTGGTAAATGACCAATTTGGAACTTACAAAGTTTAGAAGCCTAGTGGAGACCATCCTTACAATAGAACCAACCTTTGCATGCTTATGCATGACTTAGATCCCATTACTTTGTGTGTGAAAAAATGTTTGTTTGACTTTGGTTTGGAATGTGAATTGAATTTGTGTTTGCTTGATTGACTTGTAGTGAAGTGTGAGACTAGCAAGATCAAGGAGTGAACCACCATTCCCTACCAAAAAGGCAAGTTACACTATCATCCAAAGTCCTACTATTTTCATTATACTTAGTGGATTTTGAAAACATGCATGAAAATAATTTCTATACTTATGCTATGCTAATCCTAATATGATTCCCTATATATACCTTAGTGAAAACAATGTAGTTGTTACATGCTTAGCCATGCTATATTTTGAAAAGAGATACATGTTGAGATTTTATGAAGTGAGAAAAGGACTTGTGATTTTATATAATAAAACAAGGACTCAATGAACCACCTGGGTGGACAAGGAATTTGAGTTTTGGAGAAGGTGGCAACAAAAGGAACCATTCTATGGCAATCTCTTTGTGTTGTGCTCCAAAAGAAAACCACTCAGGAAACTTAGAGATTGAACATATTTCTCCAATTGTGGCTTTCGTGTGCAACCACATGCTATTATGGCTCTGGCTTAGTCAACTACATTGGGAAGACCCATGCATTGTCTTCAGGCTACAGAAAAATGGGGACCTGGAATCCTACATTGTTACTGATGACAAGCTAGCAATGATGTATGGGAGGACCCTTTGGAAAGACTTCGTCACATTCTCAATCTGCCAGTATTCCATCTTGGTGAGTACTAATCCAGCGGCCACTGGTGGCAACAAGATGAGAGTGTGATATGTGGGTAAAGTGTACAACTTCTGCAGAAGATAATAAAATCTAAGTACTTGGCCATGTCCCCGGTAATGGACAATACTGAGCAACTAAAGTTTGAAGCTATGGGAGATCTCGACATTCTAATTTCAAAAAGAAAACTTTTTAAGTGATAACAAAAGACTTGCAGCACTTGGGGGTTCCAAGAAGCTCAAGAGATTTGAAAAAAACTTGAAGAACTTGGAGGTACCAAGAAGTTCAAGAGACTTTGATAAAAACTTGAAGTACTTGGGGCACCAAGGATCTCAAGAGATTTTGATAAAGACACTTGGTGGATTCCAAGGTGTTCAGAAAAGATTTGACAAAAGATCAAAACCATTTTGAAAAGATAGGATAAACTATTGCTTTCTGCAAATGAGCCTAAAACTCTACTTAGCCAAATTTGCATGTAATGATAGGATCCACTTATATTATACTTAGTAGTGAAACTTGCCAATACAATTCAAATGTATTGACCCTTGTGGCTGTAACTTGTTATGTTGCAGGTTTGTTTGATATTAGTGAAGTTTAATGATTAGGATTACAAGTCTACAACCAACATGTCTGCCCGTGGCACTTTGAAGACGAAGGACCCATACTTATAGTTATTCCGCAGCAATGTAATGTAATATCCAAATGAGCTATGTATGATGTAATAAAATTATGTTATTCCTGGTTATAAAGTTATGTTATGACCTTTGTTTCTTGATATTACATCTAAACTGTGGATGCTAGCTATTGATCTAGGGACTAGCATTGTAAACACAGGGGGCTCTATCTTATTAAAGATTGGGACCTCTACAGTGTGTTCTTACACTAAAACTAACACTAGAGTCATTGCATGTGTGTTCTTTCCACAAACCACATATGGATCAACTAGTGGTCATTGCTTGTGTGTTCTTTTCCACAAACCACACATGGATCAACCAGTGGTCATTGCATGTGTGTTCTTTCAACAAACCACACATGGATCAACCAGTGGTCATTGCATGTGTGTTCTTTTCCACAAACCACACTTGGATCAAGCAGTGTCATTGCATGTGTGTTCTTTCCACAAACCACATATGGATCAACCAGTGGTCATTGTATATGTGTTCTTTTCATAAACCACATGTGAACCCACTAGAGTCATTGCATGTGTGTTCTTATACTAAAACCAACACTAGAGTCATTGCATGTGTGTTCCTGTCATGAACCACATTTGGATCAACCAGTGTCATTGCATGTGTGTAAGATCCCTCCTTTGTAAAGGAAAAGATCCCTGTGATTGCAATGCTAGTCCCTGGATCAATGCTAGCATCCACAGTTTAAGATGAAGTACACAGATACAAAGGTCGTTTATTACAGTTATTCCAGAGATAAAACATAGTCTTTTACAACTCATGGCCAAAGGCCTAATACAAGAGTTTATGGAATAAGTAAATAAACATAAGTCTTCATCTTCATGTGCCACAGGCAAGCATGTTGAGTGTAGACTCATGACTCCTATTCATCATCAGAGTAACCTGCAACATCATAAGTTACAGCCACAAAGGGTCAATACTTTGGAATATTATTGGCAAGTGATACCTTAGTATATATTTAAGTGGACTATCATACTATATGCTTTTGGCTGGTGGAGCTTAGGCTTGCATTGCTCAAAATAGATTTTTCCTTAACTTTTGAAAATACTAAGTTTTTTGTAAGGCACAAAACTCCCAAGGTATCTACCAATCAAGGACTGAAGATCCACTCATGGCATCTACCAATCAAAGACTGAAGATCCTTTAACCCTTGTTCACCCACAAGTTTTATTTAGAAATTGGAGTGATGAGATTCTTGAAGTTTCCATGTCTTGATGCTCAAATTGTCCTTTACCAGGGACATGGCTAAGTACTTAGGTTTTACACTCTGCAGAGGTGGTGCACTTTACCCACAAGCCTTGGTTTCCCAAGACATGATCCTTCAGTAGCCTTTCCTTAGTCAAATGGACGCGCTCCAACCTATCATCCCATCTACCACCCACTGTCCAAAAGACTAAGTTCTAGCATCCTAAGATCATGGCAGAGCCCATATTACCAAGTGGTTGCACTTGAAGCTTCTCAACATTAGACATCTCAAATCTCTTTGTTTCCTGGGTGGCCATCCACAAGTGAGATACACAAGGTTCACCAGTACCCCTGGCCTTGTGTAACCACTCAACATATCCCATTCTTTCCATTCCACCCAGGTGATTCATTAACTTAGTTGTTTTATTAAATAAAAACAAGTCCTTAGACTTAGAATATTTTTCCATAGTGTGAATATAAACCTCCCTTGTTTTCTAGTAGCTAGGCTAAGCATGGCATGGCAACTTATCCTTAGGGAATTTTCCTAGCAACTCTAGCATTCTATTCTAAATAGGATTTCCCATCATCATTTGACAAAAGTAGCATGCAAGTCCTAACAAAATATATCTAATGCAAGTGTAAAATATAGGAATGGAATATTCATGAAGATATCACTTGCCTTGGTAATGTGGAGAGTAGCACTCGTCACAATCACAATCACTAGCAAAATCTACACACAAAGTTATAGCACACAATTACACACAAATATATACAAACAAAAATATTATGAATGCATGCATGCATGAATCTACCAAGTGATGATTTTTGAAAACTCAACCAAGCAAGTGCATGAATACAGAAACTAAACAAGTCACAAAATAGCCAAGAACCCTAAAACAAAAATACTAAACTATATCTATACTTAAAATGGTCTCAAACATGTCTCTGCAATTTAAGCCAATCAAATGGTTACTATTTGCTAAACAAAAAGGATAGGCAGAAAGGTCTTGTTTTACTGAATCCAACGGTATAAAGTTTGCAAAATTCTAACGTGGAAATCAAAAGATATTGGCATTTGAAATCTGGATCAAAATCTGTTTTTAAATTCTATTTCCAGATCTTAACCTAGCCACGCGTCATGATCCTATTCGCCCGTACCGGTTCGTCTGGATCGAGCGATACAGACCGCTGGATCTAAAGGGGCACGTGCGGCTCAGATCGCGTACCGCTTCGGGGTTAAGTGGATCTATCCTAGCGCTACGATGCAGATCTAACGGTTGATATCGACCTGGCCAGAAACTGGCGGCGGAGCGGCGGCTACCGGCGGCGGAACTGTCGGTCAACGACGTTGCCGACGTTGCAGGCGGCGAGTGAGAAGGAGGAGAAGCTCACCGGGCTCAGGAGGTCACGGCGAAGCTCGTCGTACTTGCGGTTGGTCAAGGGGCGCTCGGGCACGGCTGCGATTGCTCACCGGAGTTCGTGGCGGCGTCGGGTGCGTCGGGTGGGCGTCGGGGACGTCGCTGTGAATCACCCCAAGGCAAGATAATGACACGGTTAGGTTCACAGGGTCAAGGCAGAGTCGTGTGCGTGAACTAGAAGGCACAGGGCGGTCTGGACTTACCACTGGAGTTCGCCGGAGTTCGTGCAGACGACGGTGGTTGCGGTATCAAGTGGAACCGGCGACCTGGGGCAGTACAGGACGGACTAGTGAGGTCAGAAGATGCGCAAAGACACGCTAAGTCAGATTGTAAGAACGAGAGGCAGAGGGAAGCTCTGGACTCACCGGAATCGATCGCCGGAGAGGCTCTGTCTGCGGCGGTGCAAAGCTGATTGAGGACAGCCTGGTGGCGGAGTGAGCGAGGTGTCTGGGGGAAAAAGATCGCGGGGCAGAGAGGATCTTATAGCCGGGGAATCGACAGGAAACGCTCGAGTTTTAATGCCCATTTACGCCGCGCCATTACCGGCCTTCACTGCTGTGGCGACGTGGTCGCAGGCGCGGTCTGGGGAAGACGAGGACGACGTGGACTGGGCCCGCTCGTCAGCGAAACGCACAAGGTTTTGGTGGGGTCGGGCTGTCAGCGTCTGTCTGCGTGAGCTCGCGCGTGTGAGAAGAAAAAGGAGAACCCCGGGTGGGCTTGCTGGGCTTCATCCGCTGCTGGGCCAGATTCTGGCCGCGTGGCCCTTTTCTTTTCTTTAAGCCTTTTCTTTTTCTAATTCCATTTTCTGAATAGAATTTGATATGAATTCAAATCCTTTTGAATTCAAACTGCTTTGGGAATTTTTTCAGGGTTCTGTGGGTTCAAAAACAGTCATTCTAACTAAGTGGTTACCTTGCAAGGCTTGGTCAAACTTGGGTTTCAATTCAAACAGAGCATTTGCTCTAGTTTGCAAATGTTTGAGAATAGGGTTTTGAAACTATTTCTAAATTCTGAATCTTGGGTTTAAAGCTTCTCCTAGCCTTTCCAACCATGGAGGCAAGCAAACAAGTTCATAGACAATCAAATCCCAAAGGGTGATGGCCAATTGAGATAATTTGTCCACATGAAATCATAGCCAAAGTGTATGCTTCTAAATGATTTTGAGAAAAACCCTAAATGGATGAATGATGCAAAGAATGATATGAATGAGTTTTTGAAACATGATTTTTGGGATGTTACAAATCTAACCCCCTTAAAATGAATCTCGCCCTCGAGATTCGGATTGGCTAGCAAAATAGGTGAGGGTGGTCTTTCCGAAGATCATCTTCTCTTTCCCATGTTGCTTCCTCTTCGGAATGATGATTCCATTGTACTTTGCAAAATTTGATAGTCTTTGTCCTTGTGACTCTTTCTGCGGTCTCAAGTATCTTGATAGGTTTTTCTTCATAGGTGAGGTCACTTTCTAGTTGAACTTCTTCCAAAGATATGGTATCTTTCAAAGAAGATCCTTCCATTTCTGGATGACATTTCTTAAGCTGACTCACATGAAAAACATTATGGACTGCTAATAAAGATGCTGGCAGTTCGATTTCATATGCAGCTTCTCCCTTGCGACTTAGAATGTTGAATGGTCCAACATATCTTGGTGCTAACTTTCCTTTGACTCCAAATCTTTTTACTCCACGAAGTGGTGATACTCTAAGATAAGCTCTATCCCCAACTTCGTAAGTGACTTCTCTACGCTTAGCATCTGCGTAGCTTTTCTGTCGAGACTGTGCTATCTTCAATCTGTCTCTAACCAATTTGACCTTTTCTTCGGCATCTTTGATAAGGTCTGGTCCAAACAAACTTCTTTCTCCCACACCATTCCATAGCAATGGGGTGGTACACTTCCTTCCGTAGAGAAACTTGAATGGTGCCATCCCTATACTAGATTGGTGACTGTTGTTGTAAGAGAACTCTGCGTAAGGCAGACTTTCATCCCAACTTGCTCCATAGTCTAGGGCACATGCCCTCAACATGTCTTCAAGAATTTGATTAGTCCTTTCTGTTTGTCCATCAGTTTGAGGATGAAAAGCAGTGCTGAATTCCAACCTCGTTCCTAGAGATTCATGAAGCTGTCTCCAAAAATGAGAAGTGAACTGAGTTCCTCTATCAGACACAATACTCTTAGGTACACCGTGAAGGCATACAATTCTGCTCATGTAGATTTTGGCTAACTTGGCACTGGTATAAGTTGTCTTTACGGGTATAAAATGAGCCACTTTAGTTAGGCGATCCACTACTACCCATATGGAATCATACCCTGACCTGGTCCTTGGTAATCCGGTGATGAAATCCATACCAATATTTTCCCACTTCCATTCAGGAATAGGCATTGGTTGAAGCAAACCTCCTGGTTTCTGATGCTCTGCTTTCACTCTACTACACACATCACACAAAGCAATGTGTTCGGCGATGTCCCTTTTGAGATTGTTCCACCAAAATCTTTCTTTCATATCCATGTACATTTTGGTGTTTCCCGGGTGAATAGAATATGGAGAGTTATGGGCTTCTTGTAGAATCAATTTCCGCAATTCCGGATCTTGTGGAACACAAATACGTTTCCCGTGCCATAAAGTACCTTGTTCATCCATATGGAAACTTTTAGCCTTCCCTTGGCTAATCCTTTCCTTAATCTCTTCGATTTCTTTATCCGTCTTTTGGGCTTCTTTAATCTTATCCAACAGAGTGGGTTGAACATCCAAAGTCATAAGATGTCCTTCTGGCACAATCTCCAACCTGAGTTCCTTGAATTGCTTACACAAGTCATCTGGCAATTCACCTTTGGTAAGGCCATTTACAAACGCTTTACGACTTAGAGCATCTGCTACTACATTTGCTTTACCGGGGTGGTATTGCAAATTCAAGTCGTAATCCTTGGTAAGTTCTAGCCATCTTCTTTGTCTCATATTGATCTCCTTCTGGGTGAAGATATACTTCAAACTCTTATGATCGGTGAATACTTCACAACGTTTTCCCAAAAGGTAATGTCTCCATGTTTTGAGTGCATGGACAACAGCGGCTAACTCTAAATCATGAGTAGGATAATTTACTTCATGAGTTTTGAGTTGTCTCGAGGCATAGGCCACAACTTTTCCGCCTTGCATAAGTACGGCACCTAATCCTTGATGCGAAGCATCACAATACACTTGGAAATCCTTTTCCAAATCTGGTAAGCATAGTACTGGTGCTGACACAAGTCTCTTCTTTAGTTCTTGAAAGCTGAGTTCACATCCTTCAGACCAAGCAAATTTCTTATCTTTCTTTAACAATTCTGTCATTGGTTTAGCAACCTTAGAAAAATTTTCAATGAATCTTCTGTAGTAACCTGCTAAACCAAGGAAACTACGAACCTCTTTTACGTTCTTAGGAGATTCCCATTCTGTCACAGCTGAAACTTTAGCAGGATCAACTGCTACACCATCCTTTGTCATAACGTGACCAAGAAATCCCACTTCCTCTAACCAAAACTCACACTTGCTGAACTTGGCATATAGCTTATGTTCCCTTAGTTTCTCAAGTATCAAGCGTAGATGTCTTTCATGCTCTTCCTTGCTCTTAGAGTAGACTAAGATGTCATCGATGAAAACGACAACGAACTTGTCGAGAAATTCCATGAACACTTTGTTCATCATATTCATGAAGTATGCTGGAGCGTTGGTTAAACCAAAAGGCATCACAGTGTACTCATACAATCCATACCTTGTGGTGAATGCTGTTTTAGGTATGTCTTGCTCTCTTATTTTGAGTTGAAAATAGCCTGACCGAAGATCAATCTTCGAGAACACACATGCTCCTTCTAGCTGATCAAACAAGTCATTTATTCTTGGCAAAGGATATTTGTTCTTGATGGTTACCTCGTTGAGAGAACGGTAATCTATGCATAATCTTTGAGTTCTGTCTCTCTTCTCTACGAACAAAACTGGAGCTCCCCAAGATGAAGAACTTGGCTGGATGAATCCTTTCTGCAATTGTTCTCCAAGTTGTTTCTTGAGTTCCTTAAGTTCGTCAACTGACATTTTATAAGGCCTCTTTGCCCTTGGTCCAGAACCTGGTACCAAATCTATTATAAACTCCACATCTCTATCTGGTGGCATTCCTGGTAACTCTTCCGGAAACACATCCGGATATTCACACACGATTGGCACACTATCCATGCTAACCCCCTTAAGAGAATTTAGCTTGCTTTCTTTAGATTTAAAATTGGACTTAAATTTTATCCTCTTACCTTCAGGGGTTGTGAGTGAAATTGTACGATTTGCACAATCTAGTACTCCCTCATATTCAGCCATCCAATCCATTCCCAAAATTACATCCAATCCTTGGGAATTTAGGATTATTAGGTTTACTGGAAACTTATGTTTTCCGATCTCTATGACTAGATCCCGGCATCCAAGACTCACTATCATATCTCCTCCTGGAGAGCTAACTTTTATCGGACACCCAATATTTTCAGATGCAAACCCATTTCTATCAACAAATTCTTTTGATATGAATGAATGAGATGCACCAGTGTCAAAGAGTACAAATGCTGAGATGGAATTGAGTCTGAACTTACCAGCAACAGCATCAGGCTCTTCATAGACCTCCTCCACATTGATGTGGTTAACCTGTCCTTTCTGAAAAGGATTGGGCTTGATAGGTCCTTCAACTTTCTTATCAGGACACTCATTAGCATAATGCCCCAGCTTCTTGCAGTTGAAGCATTCAACCTGACTGTTGTCCTTCTTAGGTTGACTTCCACTTCCACTTCCACTTCCACTAAGGTGGCTCTTATATCCACTCTTGTGGTTCCTGTACTTAACATTGTCATGACTACGATGATGCTTGTTGTCATGACGGTTGTGGTTGTGGTGCTTGTTAAATTTCCCATGCTTGTGGGATCCTGAGCTGACACTATCATCATAGTGAGATCGTTTATGAGACGATCCCGAGCTATGCTTGTCGGAGTGTTTCCTCTTCCTACTCTCGACTTGCTTCATTTTATTCTCCACAATAACAGCCTTGTCACACAGCGACTGATAAGTTGGAACATATGCCACAGACAGCTGCAGATTTAGTTCGTCATTCAAGCCTTCCAGAAACTTTTCCTTCCTTTTGGCATCAGTGTCAACCTCATCCGGTGCATAGCGCGCCAGATTGTTGAACTCTTCAATATATTCAGCCACGCTGTGGTGGCGCTGCTTCAGGTTGTGAAATTCCTTCTTTTTCAGACTCATCATACCTGGAGAGATATGAGTAGTGCGAAAACCATCTTCAAATATAGCCCAAGTCACCTCATCGATAGGAGTGGTGATTTGGAAATTGTCCCACCATGCGGCGGCTGGTCCTTCCAACAGATGTGCTGCGAACCTAACCTTTTCAGCATCTGTGCATCCCACGGTCACTAAGTCTTTGTTCACAGAACGTAACCAATCATTGGCCACCATGGGATCAGTCGTTCCCAAAAACTTACCTGGCCTCAGACGTAGAAATCTGGTGAGCATATCAAAACCTGGAGGGTTGTTGTTGTTGTTGTTGTTATTGTTGTTATTGTTATTGGGGTTGTTGTTGTTCTGGTTCTGGATGAATGTCGTCATCATTTGCATAAGCTGTGTTTGTGCATTCATCATTTGTTGCATTTCTGGGGTAATGTTGGGGTTGGGGTTGGTGTTTGCGCGACGGGGAGGCATCTGTGGTTTATTCATATAGAGATAAGAATGAGATACCCTTACATGATTTATGCACAATACAAACACATAGCAAGCAACACAAGGATAAAAAGCTCAACAACAAGATAACAAAAGTCTCAAAGTAAAAACACACAAGTGGCAAGCCATCCACATGTCGGATGGTCCAAACATTAAGTTCACAAATAACAAGTGCGGTAAATAAAGATAACTGAGTAGTCAATTCTACTCGTCGGCATCAATCTCCTCCTCGACAAAGGTAAGACCTGCGTTCTCCATTGCGGTCTTGTTCTCCTCAATGGTAGTGGTCAAAGAGTCGATCTTGGCCTTGAGAGCCCTCTTCTGGGAACGAAGCCTCTCAATCACTGTCTGCTGCTGCTCTAACTCGAAGTCCTTGGACTGCAGTTCCTCGGTCATATCACGAATCCTCTTGTTCCTATCCTGGACACGCTTCTCTTGACTCTTGAACTTACGGTCTTGGGTCTCGAACTTTGCCTCCATCTCCTTGACTATCTCGTCCTGCTGTGCGAAGAGCTTGTCCTTCTCGCGAAGCTGTACCTGGAGCTCGTCATTACTAAGCATGACGTTGGTCCTATCGGTATCCACGTGCCTAATAAGAGTCTCTAAGTCCTGGAGGTACAAGCGTATCGGCTCTGCTGTGACCCTCGAGTCGTCCTCAAAGTCGATGGACTCTCCGTCATCATCACGCCTTCCAAAAGCGTGGAAGTGAGTGCCTCTAACCTGTCGGGAGTGACATCCTAACAGTCGTCCTATCAGATCCTGCATGACAACCTCCATGCCTCTCTCCCTGTCATCGTGCATAAGCTTGAAGACGATGGCCTCCGTAGTAGGCTCAGTCTGGCGTCCTGGCTGGTTCACCTTGAAGCCCCAAAGGTCCTTCCTCTCAAACTTGGTGAGTGGGTGCACCGTAATGATAGGAAGAGGGAGATCGAGTAAAGTAGTAAGCTCTACGATACGAGGACCAAAACGGGTAGCCTGGAACTCCTCAACAGTGCTGATGGCAATAGGCATCTATTTATAAGATTTGAAAAAGTTAGAACAACACAATTTAAGATAAACAAGACAACATTCAAACACATTCTTGGAACACACAAAAATCATACAAGTCATGCATACAAGAATCCATTACATCAACCAAGGTTCAAACTTATTTAAGGTATCATTTTGGAAAATAAGGTGATAGGTGGTGGTCCAACTAACGAAGTGCGTTTACAATCCTATCTCACTGGATCTGGTGGCTAACACAATGTTCCTAGTGGCAATTACCCTATCTTGTTCACATGCTTCTATCACTAAGTCTATAATATCTCCTCTTAAGGATTGGTTGGTGACTTCCAACTCTTGGGTATGTTCCTTCTCTTTCTCTAAGTCTTTTTGGAGGTTGAGCATCCTGCACTTGACTCTAGCACTTAGTTCTTTGATAGTATTCCAAGCTGCTTCTTTTGCTGACTCAAAGAATGTGGTGTGCATAAAAGTGTTGGTGTACATGCAGAAGCCCTTTTCTTTGTGGTTGTCTTCCTTGTTTTTGTACAAGTGAAGTTGTACCAACCAATATTCCACTCCTTCCTCCATCACTGGAAAGCCCTTGTACACAGCTGCACCATGTGCTCCCATGGTCTCCATGAGGTCTTTGAGAATCTTGGGAAACTCAGTTTCACACTCCAAGGTCATGGTCATGAGTGGTCCTTTCTTTACGGCTTCGTTGACGGAGTTCATCTACAAATAGAGATGAGAATGAGAAGATTAGAAAAGTTTACGAGAAGAATAGACAAGTGTAGAAGAAGTTAAAATTTTCCTTAGTGGTTTCCAATCCTAGGGTCATAATCCTACAGGCAACACAGTGCTCTGATACCATCTGTAAGATCCCTCCTTTGTAAAGGAAAAGATCCCTGTGATTGCAATGCTAGTCCCTGGATCAATGCTAGCATCCACAGTTTAAGATGAAGTACACAGATACAAAGGTCGTTTATTACAGTTATTCCAGAGATAAAACATAGTCTTTTACAACTCATGGCCAAAGGCCTAATACAAGAGTTTATGGAATAAGTAAATAAACATAAGTCTTCATCTTCATGTGCCACAGGCAAGCATGTTGAGTGTAGACTCATGACTCCTATTCATCATCAGAGTAACCTGCAACATCATAAGTTACAGCCACAGAGGGTCAATACTTTGGAATAGTATTGGCAAGTGATACCTTAGTATATATTTAAGTGGACTATCATACTATATGCTTTTGGCTGGTGGAGCTTAGGCTTGCATTGCTCAAAATAGATTTTTCCTTAACTTTTGAAAATACTAAGTTTTTTGTAAGGCACAAAACTCCCAAGGTATCTACCAATCAAGGACTGAAGATCCACTCATGGCATCTACCAATCAAAGACTGAAGATCCTTTAACCCTTGTTCACCCACAAGTTTTATTTAGAAATTGGAGTGATGAGATTCTTGAAGTTTCCATGTCTTGATGCTCAAATTGTCCTTTACCAGGGACATGGCTAAGTACTTAGGTTTTACACTCTGCAGAGGTGGTGCACTTTACCCACAAGCCTTGGTTTCCCAAGACATGATCCTTCAGTAGCCTTTCCTTAGTCAAATGGACGCGCTCCAACCTATCATCCCATCTACCACCCACTGTCCAAAAGACTAAGTTCTAGCATCCTAAGATCATGGCAGAGCCCATATTACCAAGTGGTTGCACTTGAAGCTTCTCAACATTAGACATCTCAAATCTCTTTGTTTCCTGGGTGGCCATCCACAAGTGAGATACACAAGGTTCACCAGTACCCCTGGCCTTGTGTAACCACTCAACATATCCCATTCTTTCCATTCCACCCAGGTGATTCATTAACTTAGTTGTTTTATTAAATAAAAACAAGTCCTTAGACTTAGAATATTTTTCCATAGTGTGAATATAAACCTCCCTTGTTTTCTAGTAGCTAGGCTAAGCATGGCATGGCAACTTATCCTTAGGGAATTTTCCTAGCAACTCTAGCATTCTATTCTAAATAGGATTTCCCATCATCATTTGACAAAAGTAGCATGCAAGTCCTAACAAAATATATCTAATGCAAGTGTAAAATATAGGAATGGAATATTCATGAAGATATCACTTGCCTTGGTAATGTGGAGAGTAGCACTCGTCACAATCACAATCACTAGCAAAATCTACACACAAAGTTATAGCACACAATTACACACAAATATATACAAACAAAAATATTATGAATGCATGCATGCATGAATCTACCAAGTGATGATTTTTGAAAACTCAACCAAGCAAGTGCATGAATACAGAAACTAAACAAGTCACAAAATAGCCAAGAACCCTAAAACAAAAATACTAAACTATATCTATACTTAAAATGGTCTCAAACATGTCTCTGCAATTTAAGCCAATCAAATGGTTACTATTTGCTAAACAAAAAGGATAGGCAGAAAGGTCTTGTTTTACTGAATCCAACGGTATAAAGTTTGCAAAATTCTAACGTGGAAATCAAAAGATATTGGCATTTGAAATCTGGATCAAAATCTGTTTTTAAATTCTATTTCCAGATCTTAACCTAGCCACGCGTCATGATCCTATTCGCCCGTACCGGTTCGTCTGGATCGAGCGATACAGACCGCTGGATCTAAAGGGGCAGGTGCGGCTCAGATCGCGTACCGCTTCGGGGTTAAGTGGATCTATCCTAGCGCTACGATGCAGATCTAACGGTTGATATCGACCTGGCCAGAAACTGGTGGCGGAGCGGCGGCTACCGGCGGCGGAACTGTCGGTCAACGACGTTGCCGACGTTGCAGGCGGCGAGTGAGAAGGAGGAGAAGCTCACCGGGCTCAGGAGGTCACGGCGAAGCTCGTCGTACTTGCGGTTGGTCAAGGGGCGCTCGGGCACGGCTGCGATTGCTCACCGGAGTTCGTGGCGGCGTCGGGTGCGTCGGGTGGGCGTCGGGGACGTCGCTGTGAATCACCCCAAGGCAAGATAATGACACGGTTAGGTTCACAGGGTCAAGGCAGAGTCGTGTGCGTGAACTAGAAGGCACGGGGCGGTCTGGACTTACCACTGGAGTTCGCCGGAGTTCGTGCAGACGACGGTGGTTGCGGTATCAAGTGGAACCGGCGACCTGGGGCAGTACAGGACGGACTAGTGAGGTCAAAAGATGCGCAAAGACACGCTAAGTCAGATTGTAAGAACGAGAGGCAGAGGGAAGCTCTGGACTCACCGGAATCAATCGCCGGAGAGGCTCTGTCTGCGGCGGTGCAAAGCTGATTGAGGACAGCCTGGTGGCGGAGTGAGCGAGGTGTCTGGGGGAAAAAGATCGCGGGGCAGAGAGGATCTTATAGCCGGGGAATCGACAGGAAACGCTCGAGTTTTAATGCCCATTTACGCCGCGCCATTACCGGCCTTCACTGCTGCGGCGACATGGTCGCAGGCGCGGTCTGGGGAAGACGAGGACGACGTGGACTGGGCCCGCTCGTCAGCGAAACGCACAAGGTTTTGGTGGGGTCGGGCTGTCAGCGTCTGTCTGCGTGAGCTCGCGCGTGTGAGAAGAAAAAGGAGAACCCCAGGTGGGCTTGCTGGGCTTCATCCGCTGCTGGGCCAGATTCTGGCCGCGCGGCCCTTTTCTTTTCTTTAAGCCTTTTCTTTTTCTAATTCCATTTTCTGAATAGAATTTGATATGAATTCAAATCCTTTTGAATTCAAACTGCTTTGGGAATTTTTTCAGGGTTCTGTGGGTTCAAAAACAGTCATTCTAACTAAGTGGTTACCTTGCAAGGCTTGGTCAAACTTGGGTTTCAATTCAAACAGAGCATTTGCTCTAGTTTGCAAATGTTTGAGAATAGGGTTTTGAAACTATTTCTAAATTCTGAATCTTGGGTTTAAAGCTTCTCCTAGCCTTTCCAACCATGGAGGCAAGCAAACAAGTTCATAGACAATCAAATCCCAAAGGGTGATGGCCAATTGAGATAATTTGTCCACATGAAATCATAGCCAAAGTGTATGCTTCTAAATGATTTTGAGAAAAACCCTAAATGGATGAATGATGCAAAGAATGATATGAATGAGTTTTTGAAACATGATTTTTGGGATGTTACAATGTGTGTTCTTTCCACGAACCGCATATGGATCAACCAATGGCATTGTATGTTTGTTCTTTTCACAAACCACATATGGATCAACCAGTGCTCACTACATGTGTGTTCTTTCCACAAACCACTTATGGATCAATCAGTGGTCATTGCATGTGTGTTCTTTTCCACAAACCACATATGGATCCATATGTGTTGTTAAACTAAAAACAGCATTAGAATCATTGCATGTGTGTTATTTCAGCAAACCACATATGGATCAACCAGTGGTCATTGCATGTGTGTTCTTTCCAGAAACCACACATGGATCAACCAGTGGTCATTGAATGTGTGTTCTTTCCACAAACCACACATGGATCAACCAGTTGTCATTGCATGTGGGTTCTTTTCCACAAACCACACATGGATCCGCTAGACTCATTGCATGTGTGTTCTTTTCCACAAAACACACATAGATCAACCTATGGTCATTGCATGTGTGTTCTTTCCACAAACCACATATGGATCAACCAGAGTCATTGCATGTGTGTTCTTTCCACAAACCACATATGGATCCATTTGAGTAATTGCATGTTTGTTCTTATACGAAAACCACAAACCAGCACTAGAGTCATTGCATCTGTGTTCTTTTCCACAAACCACACATGGATCCATTAGACTC
The DNA here is from genome assembly GCA_916181665.1 of Avena sativa. Lineage (NCBI taxonomy): Eukaryota > Viridiplantae > Streptophyta > Magnoliopsida > Poales > Poaceae > Avena > Avena sativa. The sequence goes on along the minus strand of OV702291.1, from coordinate 73,272,716 downwards.
ATTGCATGTGTGTTCTTTTCCACAAACAACTTATCGATCAAACAGTGGTCATTGCATGTGTGTTATTTTCACAAACAACATGTGGACCTACTAGATTCATTGCATGTGTGTTCTTATACTAAAACTAGCACTAGAGTCATTGCATGTGTGTTATTTTCCATAAACCACTTATGGATCCATTAGAGTCATTGCATGTGTGTTATTTCCACAAACCACACACGGATCAACCAATAGAGTCATTGCATGTGTGTTATTTCCACAAACCACACATGGATCAACCACTAGAGTCATTGCATGTGTGTTCTTTCCACAAACCACACATGGATCAAGCAGTGTCATTGCATGTGTGTTCTTTCCACAAACCACATATGGATCAACCAGTTGTCATTGCATGTGTGTTCTTTTCCACAAACCACATATGGATCAACCAGTGGTCATTGCATGTGTGTTATTTCCACAAACCACACATGGATCAACCACTAGAGTCATTGCATGTGTGTTCTTTCCACAAACCACACATGGATCAACCAGTGGTCATTGCATGTCTGTTCTTTCCACAAACCACGTATGGATCAACCAGAGTCATTGCATGTGTGTTCTTTCCAAAAACCACATATGGATCCATTTGAGTAATTGCATGTTTGTTCTTATACTAAAACCACAAACCAACACTAGAGTCATTGCATGTGTGTTCTTTTCCACAAACCACACATGGATCCACTAGACTCATTGCATTTGTGTTCTTTTCCACAAACAACTTATGGATCAACCAGTGGTCATTGCATGTGTGTTCTTTTCACAAACTACATGTAGACCCACTAGAGTCATTGTATGTGTGTTCTTATACTAAAACTAGCACTAGAGTCATTACATGAGTGTTCTTTCCACAAAGCACATATGGATCAACCAGTGGTCATTGCATGTGTGTTCTTTTCCACAAACCACACATGGATCAACTAGTGGTCATTACATGTGTGTTCTATCAACAAACCACACATGGATCAACCAGTGGTCATTTCATGTGTGTTCTTTTCCACAAACCACACATGGATCAAGCAGTGTCATTGCATGTGTGTTCTTTCCAGAACCCACATATGGATCAACCAGTGGTCATTGCATGTGTGTTATTTTCACAAACCACATGTGAACCCACTAGAGTCATTGCATGTGTGTTCTTATACTAAAACCAACACTAGAGTCATTCCATGTGTGTTCCTGTCATGAACCACATTTGGATCAACCAGTGTCATTGCATGTGTGTTCTTTCCACGAACCACATATGGATCAACCAATGGCATTGCAAGTGTGTTCTTTTCACAAACCACACAAGGATCAACCAGTGTTCACTACATGTGTGTTCTTTCCACAAACCACTTATGTATCAATCAATGGTCATTGCATGTGTGTTCTTTCCACAAACCACACATGGATCAAGTAGTTTCATTACATGTGTGTTCTTTCCACAAACCACATATGGATCAACCAGTGGTCATTGCATGTGTGTTCTTTTCCACAAACCACATATGGATCAACCAGTGGTCATTGCATGTGTGTTCTTTCCAAAAACCACACATGGATCAACTAGTGGTCTTTGCATGTGTGTTCTTTTCCACAAACCACACATGGATCCACTAGACTCATTGCATGTGTGTTCTTTTCCACAAACCACATATGGATCAACCAGTGGTCATTGCATGTGTGTTCTTTCCACAAACCACATATGGATCAACCAGAGCCATTGCATGTGTGTTCTTTCCACAAACCACATATGGATCCATTTGAGTAATTGCATTTTTGTTCTTATACTAAAACCACAAACCAGCACTAGAGTCATTGCATGTGTGTTCTTTTCCACAAACCACACATGGATCCACTAGACTCATTTCATGTGTGTTCTTTTCCACAAACAACTTATGTATCAACCAGTGGTCATTGCATGTTTGTTTTTTTCACAAACTACATGTGGACCCACTAGATTCATTGTATGTGTGTTCTTATACTAAAACTAGCACCTAGAGTTATTGCATGTGCGTTCTTTTCCATAAACCACTTATGGATCCATTAGAGTCATTGCATGTGTGTTATTTCCACAAACAACACATGGATCAACCAATAGAGTCATTGCATGTGTGTTATTTCCACAAACCACACATGGATCAACCACTAGAGTCATTGCATGTGTGTTCTTTCCACAAACCACAGATGGATCAAGCAGTGTCATTGCATCTGTGTTCTTTCCACAAACCACATATGGATCAACCAGTGGTCATTGCATGTGTGTTCTTTTCCACAAACCACATATGTATCAACAAGTGGTCATTTCATGTGTGTTCTTTCCACAAACCACACATGGATCATCAGTGGTCATTGCATGTGTGTTCTTTTCCACAAACCACACATGGATCCACTAGACTCATTGCATGTGTGTTCTTTTCCACAAACCACATATGGATCAACCAGTGGTCATTGCATGTGTGTTCTTTCCAAAAACCACATATGGATCAACCAGAGTCATTGTATGTGTGTTATTTCCACAAACCACATATGGATCGATTTGAGTAATTGCATGTTTGTTCTTATACTAAAACCACCAACCAGCACTAGAGTCATTGCATGTGTGTTCTTTTCCACAAACCACACATGGATCGACTAGACTCATTGCATTTGTGTTCTTTTCCACAAAAAACTTATGAATCAACTAGTGGTCATTGCATGTGTGTTCTTTTCACAAACTACATGTGGACCCACTAGAGTCATTGTATGTGTGTTCTTATACTAAAACTAACACTAGAGTCATTGCATGTGTGTTCTTTCCACAAACCACATATGGATCAACTAGTGGTCATTGCATGTGTGTTCTTTTCCACAAACCACACATGGATCAACCAGTGGTCATTGCATGTGTGTTCTTTCAACAAACCACACATGGATCAACCAGTGGTCATTGCATGTGTGTTCTTTTCCACAAACCACACATGGATCAAGCAGTGTCATTGCATGTGTGTTCTTTCCACAAACCACATATGGATCAACCAGTGGTCATTGTATATGTGTTCTTTTCATAAACCACATGTGAACCCACTAGAGTCATTGCATGTGTGTTCTTATACTAAAACCCACACTAGAGTCACTACATGTGTCTTCTTGTCATGAACCACATTTGGATCAACCAGTGTCATTGCATGTGTGTTCTTTCCACGAACCACATATGGATCAACCAATGGCATTGTATGTGTGTTCTTTTCACAAACCACATATGGATCAACCAGTGTTCACTACATGTGTGTTCTTTCCACAAACCACTCATAGATCAACCAGTGGTCATTGCATGTGTGTTCTTTCCACAAACCACACATGGATCAACAAATGGTCATTGCATGTGTGTTCTTTTCCACAAACCACACATGGATTAAGTAGTGTCATTGCATGTGTGTTATTTCCACAAACCACATATGGATCAACCAGTGGTCATTGCATGTGTGTTCTTTTCACAAACCACATGTGAACCCACTAGAGTCATTGCATGTGTGTTCTTATACTAAAACCAACACTAGAGTCATTGCATGTGTGTTCTTTTCACAAACCAAACATGGATCCACCACTATCATGGCATGTGTGTCCTTTCCACAAACCACACATGGATCAACCAGTGGTCATTGCATGTGTGTTCTTTTCCACAAACCACATGTGGATCAACCAGTGGTCATTCCATGTGTGTTCTTTCCACAAACCACATATGGATCAACCAGAGTCATTGCATGTGTGTTCTTTCCACAAACCAAATATGGATCCATTTGAGTAATTGCATGTTTGTTCTTATACTAAAACCACAAACCAGCACAAGAGTCATTGCATGTGTGTTCTTTTCCACAAACCACACATGGATCCACTGGACTCATTGCATGTGTGTTCTTTTCCACAAACAACTTATGGATCAACCAGTGGTCATTGCATGTGTGTTCTTTCCACAAACTACATGTGGACCCACTAGAGTCATTCTATGTGTGTTCTTATACTAAAACTAGCACTAGAGTCATTGCATGTGTGTTCTTTTCCACAAACCACAGATGGATCAACCAGTGGCCATTGCAAGTGTGTTCTTTCCACAAACCACACTTGGATCAACTAGTGGTCATTGCATGTGTGTTCTTTCCACAAACCACACATGGATGAACCACTAGAGTTATTGCATGTGTGTTCTTTTCCACAAACCACACATGGATCAAGTAGTGTCATTGCATGTGTGTTCTTTCCACAAACCACATATGGATCAACCAGTGGTCATTGCATGTGTGTTCTTTTCACAAATCACATGTGAACCCACTAGAGTCATTGCATGTGTGTTCTTATACGAAAACCAACACTAGAGTCATTGCATGTGTGTTCTTTTCACAAACCACACATTGATCCACCACTGTCATTGCATGTGTGTTCTTTCCACAAACCACACATGGATCAACCAGTGGTCATTGCATGTGTGTTCTTTTCCACAAACCACATATGGATCAACTAGTGGTCATTGCATCTGTGTTCTTTCCACAAACCACATACGGATCAACCAGAATCATTGCATGTGTGTTCTTTCCACAAACCACATATGGATCCATTTGAGTAATTGCATGTTTGTTCTTATACTAAAACCACAAACCAGCACTAGAGTCATTGCATGTGTGTTCTTTTCCACAAACCACACATGGATCCACTAGACTCATTGCATGTGTTTTCTTTTCCACAAATAACTTATGGATCAACCAGTGGTCATTGCATGTGTGTTCTTTTCACAAACTACATGTGGACCCACTAGAGTCATTGTATGTGTGTTCTTATAATAAAACTAGCACTAGAGTCATTGCATGTGTGTTCTTGTCCACAAACCACTTACGGATCCATTAGAGTCATTGCATGTGTGTTATTTCCACAAACCACACATGGATCAACCAATAGAGTCATTGCATGTGTGTTCTTTCAACAAACCACACATGGATCAACTAGTGGTCATTCCATGTGTGTTCTTTTCCACAAACCACAGATGGATCAAGCAGTGTCATTGCATGTGTGTTCTTTCCACAAACCACATATGGATCAACCAGTGGTCATTGCATGTGTGTTCTTTTCCACAAACCACATATGGATCAACCAGTGGTCATTGCATGTGTGTTCTTTCCACAAACCACACATGGATCAACCAGTGGTCATTGCATGTGTGTTCTTTCCACAAACCACACATGGATCAACCACTATAGTCATTGCATGTGTGTTCTTTTCCACAAACCACACATGGATCAATTAGTGTCATTACATGTGTGTTCTTTCCACATACCACATATGGATCAACCAGTGGTCATTGCATGTGTGTCCTTTTCACAAACCACATGTGAACCCACTAGAGTAATTACATGTCTGTTCTTATACTAAAACCAACACTAGAGTCATTGCATGTGTGTTCTTTTCACAAACCACACATGGATCCACCACTGTCATTGCATGTGTGTTCTTACCACAAACCACACATGGATCAACCAGTGGTCATTGCATGTGTGTTCTTTTCCACAAACCACATATGGATCAACTAGTGGTCATTGCATGTGTGTTCTTTCCACAAACCACATATGGATCAACCAGAGTCATTGCATGTGTGTTCTTTCCACAAACCACATATGGATCCATTTGAGTAATTGCATGTTTGTTCTTATACTAAAACCACAAACCAGCACAAGAGTCATTGCATGTGTCTTCTTTTCCACAAACCACACATGGATCCACTAGACTCATTGCATGTGTGTTCTTTTCCACAAACAACTTATGGATCAACCTGTGGTCTTGCATGTGTGTTCTTTTCACAAACTACATGTGGACCCACTAGAGTCATTGTATGTGTGTTCTTTTCCACAAACCAGTTATGGATCCATTAGAGTCATTGCATGTGTGTTATTTCCACAAACCACACATGGATCAACCAATAGAGTCATTGCATGTGTGTTATTTCCACAAACCACACATGGATCAACCACTAGAGTCATTGCATGTGTGTTCTTTCCACAAACCACACATGGATCAAGCAGTTTCATTACATGTGTGTTCTTTCCACAAACCACATATGGATCAACCAGTGGTCATTGCATGTGTGTTCTTTTCCACAAACCATAGATGGATCAACCAGTGGTCATTGCATGTGTGTTCTTTCCACAAACCACACATGGATCAACTAGTGGTCATTGCATGTGTGTTCTTTTCCACAAACCACACATGGATCCACTAGACTCATTGCATGTGTGTTCTTTTCCACAAACCACATATAGATCAACCAGTCGTCATTGCATGTGTGTTCTTTCCACAAACCACATATGGATCAACTAGAGCCATTGCATGTGTGTTCTTTCCACAAACCACATATGGATCCATTTGAGTAATTGCATGTTTGTTCTTATACTAAAACCACAAACCAGCACTAGAGTCATTGCATGTGTGTTCTTTTCCAGAAACCACACATGGATCCACTAGACTCATTGCATGTGTGTTCTTTTCCACAAACAACTTATGGATCAACCTGCGGTCTTGCATGTGTGTTCTTTTCACAAACTACATGTGGACCCACTAGAGTCATTGTATGTGTGTTCTTATACTAAAACTAGCACTAGAGTCATTGCATCTGTGTTCTTTTCCACAAACTAGTTATGGATCCATTAGAGTCATTACATGTGTGTTATTTCCACAAACCACACATGGATCAACCAATAGAGTCATTGCATCTGTGTTATTTCCACAAACCACACATGGATCAACCACTAGAGTCATTGCATGTGTGTTCTTTCCACAAACCACACATGGATCAAGCAGTTTCATTACTTGTGTGTTCTTTCCACAAACCACATATGGATCAACCAGTGGTCATTGCATGTGTGTTCTTTTCCACAAACCACAGATGGATCAACTAGTGGTCATTGCATGTGTGTTCTTTCCACAAACCACACATGGATCAACTAGTGGTCATTACATGTGTGTTCTTTTCCACAAACCACACATGGATCCACTAGACTCATTGCATGTGTGTTCTTTTCCACAAACCACATATAGATCAACCAGTGGTCATTGCATGTGTGTTCTTTCCACAAACCACATATGGATCAACCAGAGCCATTGCATGTGTGTTCTTTCCACAAACCACATATGGATCCATTTGAGTAATTGCATGTTTGTTCTTATACTAAAATCACAAACCAGCAATAGAGTCAGTGCGTGTGTGTTCTTTTCCACAAACCACACATGGATACACTAGACTCATTTCATGTGTCTTCTTTTCCACAAACAACTATGGATCAACCAGTGGTCATTACATGTGTGTTCTTTTCACAAACTACATGTGGACCCACTAGAGTCATTGTATGTGTGTTCTTATACTAAAACTAGCACTAGAGTTATTACATGTGTGTTCTTTTCCATAAACCACTTATGGATCCATTAGAGTCATTGCATGTGTGTTACTTCCACAAAACACACATGGATAACCCAATAGAGTCATTGCATGTGTGTTATTTCCACAAACCACACATGGATCAACCACTAGAGTCATTGCATGTGTGTTCTTTCCACAAACCACACATGGATCAAGCAGTGTAATTGCATGTGTGTTCTTTCCACAAACCACATATGGATCAACCAGTGGTCATTGCATGTGTGTTCTTTTCCATAAACCACATATGTATCAACTAGTGGTCATTGCATGTGTGTTCTTTCTACAAACCACACATGGATAAACCAGTGGTCATTGCATGTTTGTTCTTTTCCACAAACCACACATGGATCCACTAGACTCATTGCATGTGTGTTCTTTTCCACAAACCACAAGTGGATCAACCAGTGGTCATTGCATGTGTGTTCTTTCCACAAACCACATATGGATCAACCAGAGTCATTGCATGTGTGTTCTTTCCACAAACCACATATGGATCCATTTGAGTAATTGCATGTTTGTTCTTACACTAGAACCACAAACCAGCACTAGAGTCATTGCATGTGTGTTCTTTTCCACAAACCACACATGGATCCACTAGACTCGTTGCATGTGTGTTCTTTTCCACAAACAACTTATGGATCAACCAGTGGTCATTGCATGTGTGTTCTTTGCACAAACTACATGTGGACCCACTAGAGTCATTGTATGTGTGTTCTTATACTAAAACTAGCACTAGAGTCATTGCATGTGTGTTCTTTTCCACAAACCACATATGGATCAACCAATGGCCATTGCATGTGTGTTCTTTCCATAAACCACACATGCATCAACCAGTGGTCATTGCATGTGTGTTCTTTCCACAAACCACACATGGATCAACCACTAGAGTTATTGCATGTGTGTTCTTTTCCGCAAACCACACATGGATCAAGAAGTGTCATTGCATGTGTGTTCTTTCCACAAACCACATATGGATCAACTAGTTGTCATTGCATGTGTGTTCTTTTCACAAACCACATGTGAACCCACTAGAGTCATTCCATGTGTGTTCTTATACTAAAACCAACACTAGAGTCATTGCATGTGTGTTCTTTTCACAAACCACACATGGATCCACCACTGTCATTGCATGTGTGTTCTTTCCACAAACCACACAAGGATCAACCAGTGGTCATTGCATGTGTGTTCTTTTCCACAAACCACATATGGATCAACAAGTGGTCATTGCATCTGTGTTCTTTCCACAAACCACATATGGATCAACCAGAGTCATTGCATGTGTGTTCTTTCCACAAACCACATATGGATCCATTTGAGTAATTGCATGTTTGTTCTTATACTAAAACCACAAACCAGCACTAGAGTCATTGCATGTGTGTTCTTTTCCACAAACCACACATGGATCCACTAGACTCATTGCATTTGTGTTCTTTTCCACAAACAACTTATGGATCAACCAGTGGTCCTTGCATGTGTGTTCTTTTCACAAACTACATGTGGACCCACTAGAGTCATTGCATGTGTGTTCTTATACAAAAACTAGCACTAGAGTCATTGCATGTGTGTTCTTTTCCACAAACCACTTATGGATCCATTAGAGTCATTGCATGTGTGTTATTTCCACAAACCACGCATGGATCAACCAATAGAGTCATTGCATGTGTGTTCTTTCAACAAACCACAGATGGATCAACCAGTGGTCATTGCATGTGTGTTATTTTCCACAAACCACACATGGATCAAGTAGTGTCATTGCAAGTGTGTTCTTTCCACAAACCACATATGGATCAACCAGTGGTCATTGCATGTGTGTTCTTTTCCACAAACCACATATGGATCAACGAGTGGTCATTGCATGTGTGTTCTTTCCACAAACCACACATGTATCAACCAGTGGTCATTGCATGTGTGTTCTTTTCCTCAAACCACACATGTATCCACTAGACACATTGCATGCGTGTTCTTTTCCACAAACCACATATGGATCAACCAGTGGTCATTGCATGTGTGTTCTTTCCACAAACCACATATGGATCAACCAGAGTCATTGCATGTGTGTTCTTTCCACAAACCACACATGGATCAACCACTAGAGTCATTGCATGTTTGTTCTTATACTAAAACCACAAACCAGCACTAGAGTCATTGCATGTGTGTTCTTTTCCACAAACCACACATGGATCCACTAGACTCATTGCATTTTTGTTCTTTTCCCCAAACAACTTATGGATCAACCAGTGGTCATTGCATGTGTGTTCTTTTCACAAACTACCTCTGGACCCACTAGAGTCATTGTATGTGTGTTCTTATACTAAAACTAGCACTAGAATCATTGCATGTGTGTTCTTTCCACAAACCACATATGGATCAACCAGTGGTCATTGCATGTGTGTTCTTTTCCACAAACCACACATGGATCTACTAGTGGTCATTGCATGTGTGTTCTTTCAACAAACCACACATGGATCAACCAGTGGTCATTGCATGTGTGTTCATTTCCACAAACCACACATGGATCAAGCAGTGTCATGGCATGTGTGTTCTTTCCACAAACCACATATGGATCAACCAGTGGTCATTGTATGTGTGTTCTTTTCATCAACCATATGTGAACCCACTAGAGTCATTGCATGTGTGTTCTTATACTAAAACCAACACTAGAGTCATTGCATGTGTGTTCCTGTCATGAACCACATTTGGATCAACCAGTGTCATTGCATGTGTGTTCTTTCCACGAACCACATATGGATCAACCAATGACATTGTATTTGTGTTCTTTTCACAAACCACATATGGATCAACCAGTGTTCACTACATGTGTGTTCTTTCCACAAACGACTTATGGATCAATCAATGTTCATTGCATGTGTGTTCTTTTCGACAAACCACATATGGATCCATATGTGTTCTTAAACTAAAACCAGCATTAGAGTCATTGCATGTGTGTTATTTCCACAAACCACATATGGATCAACCAGTGGTCACTCCATGTGTGTTCTTTCCACAAACCACACATACATCAACCAGTGGTCATTGCATGTGTGTTCTTTCCACAAACCACACATGGATCAACCAGTGGTCATTGTATGTGTGTTCTTTTCCACAAACCACACATGGATTAAGTAGTGTGATTGCATGTGTGTTCTTTCCACAAACCACATATGGATCAACCAGTGGTCATTGCATGGGTGTTCTTTTCACAAACCACATGTGAACCCACTAGAGTCATTGCATGTGTGTTCTTATACTAAAACCAACACTAGAGTCATTGCATGTGTGTTCTTTTCACAAACCACACATGGATCCACCACTATCAGTGCATGTGTGTCCTTTCCACAAACCACACATGGATCAACAAGTGGTCATTGCATGTGTGTTCTTTTCCACAAACCACACATGGATCAATCAGTGGTCATTGCATGTGTGTTCTTTCCACAAACCACATATGGATCAACCAGAGTCATTGCATGTGTGTTCTTTCCACAAACCACACATGGATCCATTTGAGTAATTACATGTTAGTTCTTATACTGAAACCACAAACCAGCACTAGAGTCATTGCATGTGTGTTCTTTTCCACAAACCACACATGGATCCACTAGACTCATTGCATGTGTGTTCTTTTCCACAAACAACTTATGGATCAATCAGTGGTCATTGCATGTGTGTTCTTTTCACAAACTACATGTGGACCCACTAGAGTCATTGTATGTGTGTTCTTATACTAAAACTAGCACTAGAGTGATTGCATGTGTGTTCTTTTCCACAAACTGCTTATGGATCCATTACAGTCATTGCATGTGTGTTATTTGCACAAACCACACATGGATCAACCAATAGAGTCATTGCATGTGTGTTCTTTCAACAAACCACACATGGATCAACCAGTGGTCATTGCATGTGTTTTCTTTTCCACAAACCACACATGGATCAAGCAGTGGTCGTTGCATGTGTGTTCTCTTCCATAAACCACATATGTATCAACTAGTGGTCATTGCATGTGTGTTCTTTCCACAAACCACACATGGATAAACCAGTGGTCATTGCATGTTTGTTCTTTTCCACAAACCACACATGGATCCACTAGACTCATTGCATGTGTGTTCTTTTCCACAAACCACAAGTGGATCAACGAGTGGTCATTGCATGTGTGTTCTTTCCACAAACCACATATGGATCAACCAGAGTCATTGCATGTGTGTTCTTTCCACAAACCACATATGGATCCATTTGAGTAATTGCATGTTTGTTCTTATACGAAAACCACAAACCAGCACTAGAGTCATTGCATGTCTGTTCTTTTCCACAAACCACACATGGATCCATTAGACTCATTGCATGTGTGTTCTTTTCCACAAACAACCTACGGATCAACCAGTGGTCATTGCATGTGTGTTCTTTTCACAAACAACATGTGGACCTACTAGATTCATTGTATGTGTGTTCTTATACTAAAACTAGCACTAGAGTCATTGCATGTGTGTTCTTTTCCATAAACTACTTATGGATCCATTAGAGTCATTGCATGTGTGTTATTTCCAAAAACCACACATGGATCAACCAATAGAGTCATTGCATGTGTGTTATTTCCAGAAACCACACATGGATCAACCACTAGAGTCATTGCACGTGTGTTCTTTCCACAAACCACACATGGATCAAGCAGTGTCATTGCATGTGTGTTCTTTCCACAAACCACATATGGATCAACCAGTTGTCATTTCATGTGTGTTCTTTTCCACAAACCACATATGAATCAACCAGTGGTCATTGCATGTGTGTTTTTAACATAAACCACATATGGATCAACCAGTGGTCATTGCATGTGTGTTCTTTCCACAAACGACATATGGATCAACCAGAGTCATTGCATGTGTGTTCTTTCCAAAAACCAGATATGGATCCATTTGAGTAATTGCATGTTTGTTCTTATACTAAAACCACAAACCAGCACTAGAGTCATTGCATGTGTGTTCTTTTCCACAAACCACACATGGATCCACTAGACTCATTGCATGTGTGTTCTTTTTCCACAAACAAATTATGGATCAACGAGTGGTCCTTGCATGTGTGTTCTTTTCACAAACTACATGTGGACCCACTAGAGTCATTGTATGTGTGTTCTTATACTAAAACTAGCACTAGAGTCATTGCATGTGTTTTCTTTTCCACAAACCACTTATGGATCCATTAGAGTCATTGCATGTGTGTTATTTCCACAAACCACACATGGATCAACCAATAGAGTCATTACATGTGTGTTCTGTCAACAAACCACACATGGATCAACCAGTGGTCATTGCATGTGTGTTATTTTCCACAAACCACACATGGATCAAGCAGTGTCATTGCATGTGTGTTCTTTCCACAAACCACATATAGATCAACCAGTGGTCATTGCATGTGTGTTATTTTCACAAACCACATGTGAACCCACTAGAGTCATTGCATGTGTGTTCTTATACTAAAACCAACACTAGAGTCATTGCATGTGTGTTCCTGTCATGAACCACATTTGGATCAACCAGTGTCATTGCATGTGTGTTCTTTCCACGAACCACATATGGATCAACCAATGGCATTGCAAGTGTGTTCTTTTCACAAACCACACATGGATTAAGAAGTGTTCACTACATGTGTGTTCTTTCCACAAACCACTTATGGATCAATCAATGGTCATTGCATGTGTGTTCCTTCCACAAACCACACATGGATCAAGTAGTTTCATTACATGTGTGTTCTTTCCACAAACCACATATGGATCAACCAGTGGTCATTGCATGTGTGTTCTTTTCCACAAATAACATATGGATCAACCAGTGGGCCATTGCATGTGTGTTCTTTCCACAGACCACACATGGATCAACTAGTGGTCTTTGCATGTGTGTTCTTTTCCACAAACCACACACGGATCCACTAGACTCATTGCATGTGTGTTCTTTTCCACAAACCACATATGGATCAACCAGTGGTCATTGCATGTGTGTTCTTTCCACAAACCACATATGGATCAACCAGAGCCATTGCATGTGTGTTCTTTCCACAAACCACATATGGATCCATTTGAGTAGATGCATGTTTGTTCTTATACTAAAATCATAAACCAGCACTAGAGTCATTGCTTGTGTGTTCTTTTCCACAAACCACACATGGATCCACTAGACTCATTTTATGTGTGTTCTTTTCCACAAACAACTTATGGATCAACCAGTGGTCATTGCATGTTTGTTCTTTTCATAAACTACATGTGGACCCACTAGAGTCATTGTATGTGTGTTCTTATACTAAAACTAGCACTAGAGTTATTGCATGTGCGTTCTTTTCCATAAACCGCTTATGGATCCGTTAGAGTCATCTCATGTCTGTTATTTCCACAAACCACACATGGATCAACCAATAGAGTCATTGCATGTGTGTTATTTCCACAAACCACACATGGATCAACCACTAGAGTCATTGCATGTGTGTTCTTTCCACAAACCACACATGGATCAAGCAGTGTCATTGCATGTGTGTTCTTTCCACAAACCACATATGGATCAACCAGTTGTCATTTCATGTGTGTTCTTTTCCACAAACCACATATGAATCAACCAGTGGTCATTGCATGTGTGTTCTTAACATAAACCACATATGGATCAACCAGTGGTCATTGCATGTGTGTTCTTTCCACAAACGACATATGGATCAACCAGAGTCATTGCATGTGTGTTCTTTCCAAAAACCAGATATGGATCCATTTGAGTAATTGCATGTTTGTTCTTATACTAAAACCACAAACCAGCACTAGAGTCATTGCATGTGTGTTCTTTTCCACAAACCACACATGGATCCACTAGACTCATTGCATGTGTGTTCTTTTTCCACAAACAAATTATGGATCAACCAGTGGTCCTTGCATGTGTGTTCTTTTCACAAACTACATGTGGACCCACTAGAGTCATTGTATGTGTGTTCTTATACTAAAACTAGCACTAGAGTCATTGCATGTGTTTTCTTTTCCACAAACCACTTATGGATCCATTAGAGTCATTGCATGTGTGTTATTTCCACAAACCACACATGGATCAACCAATAGAGTCATTACATGTGTGTTCTGTCAACAAACCACACATGGATCAACCAGTGGTCATTGCATGTGTGTTATTTTCCACAAACCACACATGGATCAAGCAGTGTCATTGCATGTGTGTTCTTTCCACAAACCACATATAGATCAACCAGTGGTCATTGCATGTGTGTTATTTTCACAAACCACATGTGAACCCACTAGAGTCATTGCATGTGTGTTCTTATACTAAAACCAACACTAGAGTCATTGCATGTGTGTTCCTGTCATGAACCACATTTGGATCAACCAGTGTCATTGCATGTGTGTTCTTTCCACGAACCACATATGGATCAACCAATGGCATTGCAAGTGTGTTCTTTTCACAAACCACACATGGATTAAGAAGTGTTCACTACATGTGTGTTCTTTCCACAAACCACTTATGGATCAATCAATGGTCATTGCATGTGTGTTCCTTCCACAAACCACACATGGATCAAGTAGTTTCATTACATGTGTGTTCTTTCCACAAACCACATATGGATCAACCAGTGGTCATTGCATGTGTGTTCTTTTCCACAAACAACATATGGATCAACCAGTGGGCCATTGCATGTGTGTTCTTTCCACAGACCACACATGGATCAACTAGTGGTCTTTGCATGTGTGTTCTTTTCCACAAACCACACACGGATCCACTAGACTCATTGCATGTGTGTTCTTTTCCACAAACCACATATGGATCAACCAGTGGTCATTGCATGTGTGTTCTTTCCACAAACCACATATGGATCAACCAGAGCCATTGCATGTGTGTTCTTTCCACAAACCACATATGGATCCATTTGAGTAGATGCATGTTTGTTCTTATACTAAAATCATAAACCAGCACTAGAGTCATTGCTTGTGTGTTCTTTTCCACAAACCACACATGGATCCACTAGACTCATTTTATGTGTGTTCTTTTCCACAAACAACTTATGGATCAACCAGTGGTCATTGCATGTTTGTTCTTTTCATAAACTACATGTGGACCCACTAGAGTCATTGTATGTGTGTTCTTATACTAAAACTAGCACTAGAGTTATTGCATGTGCGTTCTTTTCCATAAACCGCTTATGGATCCGTTAGAGTCATCTCATGTCTGTTATTTCCACAAACCACACATGGATCAACCAATAGAGTCATTGCATGTGTGTTATTTCCACAAACCACACATGGATCAACCACTAGAGTCATTGCATGTGTGTTCTTTCCACAAACCACACATGGATCAAGCAGTGTCATTGCATGTGTGTTCTTTCCACAAACCACATATGGATCAACCAGTTGTCATTTCATGTGTGTTCTTTTCCACAAACCACATATGAATCAACCAGTGGTCATTGCATGTGTGTTCTTAACATAAACCACATATGGATCAACCAGTGGTCATTGCATGTGTGTTCTTTCCACAAACGACATATGGATCAACCAGAGTCATTGCATGTGTGTTCTTTCCAAAAACCAGATATGGATCCATTTGAGTAATTGCATGTTTGTTCTTATACTAAAACCACAAACCAGCACTAGAGTCATTGCATGTGTGTTCTTTTCCACAAACCACACATGGATCCACTAGACTCATTGCATGTGTGTTCTTTTTCCACAAACAAATTATGGATCAACCAGTGGTCCTTGCATGTGTGTTCTTTTCACAAACTACATGTGGACCCACTAGAGTCATTGTATGTGTGTTCTTATACTAAAACTAGCACTAGAGTCATTGCATGTGTTTTCTTTTCCACAAACCACTTATGGATCCATTAGAGTCATTGCATGTGTGTTATTTCCACAAACCACACATGGATCAACCAATAGAGTCATTACATGTGTGTTCTGTCAACAAACCACACATGGATCAACCAGTGGTCATTGCATGTGTGTTATTTTCCACAAACCACACATGGATCAAGCAGTGTCATTGCATGTGTGTTCTTTCCACAAACCACATATAGATCAACCAGTGGTCATTGCATGTGTGTTATTTTCACAAACCACATGTGAACCCACTAGAGTCATTGCATGTGTGTTCTTATACTAAAACCAACACTAGAGTCATTGCATGTGTGTTCCTGTCATGAACCACATTTGGATCAACCAGTGTCATTGCATGTGTGTTCTTTCCACGAACCACATATGGATCAACCAATGGCATTGCAAGTGTGTTCTTTTCACAAACCACACATGGATTAAGAAGTGTTCACTACATGTGTGTTCTTTCCACAAACCACTTATGGATCAATCAATGGTCATTGCATGTGTGTTCCTTCCACAAACCACACATGGATCAAGTAGTTTCATTACATGTGTGTTCTTTCCACAAACCACATATGGATCAACCAGTGGTCATTGCATGTGTGTTCTTTTCCACAAACAACATATGGATCAACCAGTGGGCCATTGCATGTGTGTTCTTTCCACAGACCACACATGGATCAACTAGTGGTCTTTGCATGTGTGTTCTTTTCCACAAACCACACACGGATCCACTAGACTCATTGCATGTGTGTTCTTTTCCACAAACCACATATGGATCAACCAGTGGTCATTGCATGTGTGTTCTTTCCACAAACCACATATGGATCAACCAGAGCCATTGCATGTGTGTTCTTTCCACAAACCACATATGGATCCATTTGAGTAGATGCATGTTTGTTCTTATACTAAAATCATAAACCAGCACTAGAGTCATTGCTTGTGTGTTCTTTTCCACAAACCACACATGGATCCACTAGACTCATTTTATGTGTGTTCTTTTCCACAAACAACTTATGGATCAACCAGTGGTCATTGCATGTTTGTTCTTTTCATAAACTACATGTGGACCCACTAGAGTCATTGTATGTGTGTTCTTATACTAAAACTAGCACTAGAGTTATTGCATGTGCGTTCTTTTCCATAAACCGCTTATGGATCCGTTAGAGTCATCTCATGTCTGTTATTTCCACAAACCACACATGGATCAACCAATAGAGTCATTGCATGTGTGTTATTTCCACAAACCACACATGGATCAACCACTAGAGTCATTGCATGTGTGTTCTTTCCACAAACCACACATGGATCAAGCAGTGTCATTGCATGTGTGTTCTTTCCACAAACCACATATGGATCAACCAGTTGTCATTTCATGTGTGTTCTTTTCCACAAACCACATATGAATCAACCAGTGGTCATTGCATGTGTGTTCTTAACATAAACCACATATGGATCAACCAGTGGTCATTGCATGTGTGTTCTTTCCACAAACGACATATGGATCAACCAGAGTCATTGCATGTGTGTTCTTTCCAAAAACCAGATATGGATCCATTTGAGTAATTGCATGTTTGTTCTTATACTAAAACCACAAACCAGCACTAGAGTCATTGCATGTGTGTTCTTTTCCACAAACCACACATGGATCCACTAGACTCATTGCATGTGTGTTCTTTTTCCACAAACAAATTATGGATCAACCAGTGGTCCTTGCATGTGTGTTCTTTTCACAAACTACATGTGGACCCACTAGAGTCATTGTATGTGTGTTCTTATACTAAAACTAGCACTAGAGTCATTGCATGTGTTTTCTTTTCCACAAACCACTTATGGATCCATTAGAGTCATTGCATGTGTGTTATTTCCACAAACCACACATGGATCAACCAATAGAGTCATTACATGTGTGTTCTGTCAACAAACCACACATGGATCAACCAGTGGTCATTGCATGTGTGTTATTTTCCACAAACCACACATGGATCAAGCAGTGTCATTGCATGTGTGTTCTTTCCACAAAAAACATATAGATCAACCAGTGGTCATTGCATGTGTGTTCCTTCCACAAACCACACATGGATCAAGTAGTTTCATTACATGTGTGTTCTTTCCACAAACCACATATGGATCAACCAGTGGTCATTGCATGTGTGTTCTTTTCCACAAACAACATATGGATCAACTAGTGGGCATTGCATGTGTGTTCTTTCCACAGACCACACATGGATCAACTAGTGGTCTTTGCATGTGTGTTCTTTTCCACAAACCACACACGGATCCACTAGACTCATTGCATGTGTGTTCTTTTCCACAAACCACATATGGATCAACCAGTGGTCATTGCATGTGTGTTCTTTCCACAAACCACATATGGATCAACCAGAGCCATTGCATGTGTGTTCTTTCCACAAACCACATATGGATCCATTTGAGTAACTGCATGTTTGTTCTTATACTAAAATCATAAACCAGCACTAGAGTCATTGCTTGTGTGTTCTTTTCCACAAACCACACATGGATCCACTAGACTCATTTCATGTGTGTTCTTTTCCACAAACAACTTATGGATCAACCAGTGGTCATTGCATGTTTGTTCTTTTCATAAACTACATGTGGACCCACTAGAGTCATTGTATGTGTGTTCTTATACTAAAACTAGCACTAGAGTTATTGCATGTGCGTTCTTTTCCATAAACCGCTTATGGATCCGTTAGAGTCATCTCATGTGTGTTATTTCCACAAACCACACATGGATCAACCAATAGAGTCATTGCATGTGTGTTATTTCCACAAACCACACATGGATCAACCACTAGAGTCATTGCATGTGTGTTCTTTCCACAAACCACACATGGATCAAGCAGTGTCATTGCATGTGTGTTCTTTCCACAAACCACATATGGATCAACCAGTGGTCATTGCATGTGTGTTCTTTTCCACAAACCACATATGTATCAACCAGTGGTTATTGCATGTGTGTTCTTTCCACAAACCACACATGTATCAACCAGTGGTCATTGCATGTGTGTTCTTTTCCACAAACCACACATGGATCCACTAGACTCATTGCATGTGTGTTCTTTTCCACAAACCACATTGGATCAACAAGTGGTCATTGCGTGTGTGTTCTTTCCAAAAACCACATATGGATCAACCAGAGTCATTGCATGTGTGTTCTTTACACAAACCACATATGGATCCATTTGAGTAATTGCATGTTTGTTCTTATACTAAAACTATAAACCAGCACTAGAGTAATTGCATGTGTGTTCTTTTCCACAAACCACACATGGATCCACTAGACTCATTGCATTTGTGTTCTTTTCCACAAACAACTTATGAATCAACTAGTGGTCATTGCATGTGTGTTCTTTTCACAAACTACATGTGGACCCACTAGAGTCATTGTATGTGTGTTCTTATACTAAAACTAACACTAGAGTCATTGCATGTGTGTTCTTTCCACAAACCACATATCGATCAACTCGTGGTCATTGCATGTGTGTTCTTTGCAAAAACCACATATGGATCAACCAGAGTCATTGCTTGTGTGTTCTTTCCAACAAACCACATATGGATCGATTTGAGTAATTGCATGTTTGTTCCTATACTAAAACCACAAACCAGCACTAGAGTCATTGCATGTGTGTTCTTTTCCACAAACCACACATGGATCCACTAGACTCATTGCATTTGTGTTCTTTTCCACAAACAACTTATGAATCAACTAGTGGTCATTGCATGTGTGTTCTTTTCACGAACTACATGTGGACCCACTAGAGTCATTGTATGTGTGTTCTTATACTAAAACTAGCACTAGAGTCATTGCATGTGTTTTCTTTTCCACAAACCACTTATGGATCCATTAGAGTCATTGCATGTGTGTTATTTCCACAAACCACACATGGATCAACCAATAGAGTCATTACATGTGTGTTCTGTCAACAAACCACACATGGATCAACCAGTGGTCATTGCATGTGTGTTATTTTCCACAAACCACACATGGATCAAGCAGTGTCATTGCATGTGTGTTCTTTCCACAAAAAACATATAGATCAACCAGTGGTCATTGCATGTGTGTTCCTTCCACAAACCACGCATGGATCAAGTAGTTTCATTACATGTGTGTTCTTTCCACAAACCACATATGGATCAACCAGTGGTCATTGCATGTGTGTTCTTTTCCACAAACAACATATGGATCAACTAGTGGGCATTGCATGTGTGTTCTTTCCACAGACCACACATGGATCAACTAGTGGTCTTTGCATGTGTGTTCTTTTCCACAAACCACACACGGATCCACTAGACTCATTGCATGTGTGTTCTTTTCCACAAACCACATATGGATCAACCAGTGGTCATTGCATGTGTGTTCTTTCCACAAACCACATATGGATCAACCAGAGCCATTGCATGTGTGTTCTTTCCACAAACCACATATGGATCCATTTGAGTAACTGCATGTTTGTTCTTATACTAAAATCATAAACCAGCACTAGAGTCATTGCTTGTGTGTTCTTTTCCACAAACCACACATGGATCCACTAGACTCATTTCATGTGTGTTCTTTTCCACAAACAACTTATGGATCAACCAGTGGTCATTGCATGTTTGTTCTTTTCATAAACTACATGTGGACCCACTAGAGTCATTGTATGTGTGTTCTTATACTAAAACTAGCACTAGAGTTATTGCATGTGCGTTCTTTTCCATAAACCGCTTATGGATCCGTTAGAGTCATCTCATGTGTGTTATTTCCACAAACCACACATGGATCAACCAATAGAGTCATTGCATGTGTGTTATTTCCACAAACCACACATGGATCAACCACTAGAGTCATTGCATGTGTGTTCTTTCCACAAACCACACATGGATCAAGCAGTGTCATTGCATGTGTGTTCTTTCCACAAACCACATATGGATCAACCAGTGGTCATTGCATGTGTGTTCTTTTCCACAAACCACATATGTATCAACCAGTGGTTATTGCATGTGTGTTCTTTCCACAAACCACACATGTATCAACCAGTGGTCATTGCATGTGTGTTCTTTTCCACAAACCACACATGGATCCACTAGACTCATTGCATGTGTGTTCTTTTCCACAAACCACATTGGATCAACAAGTGGTCATTGCATGTGTGTTCTTTCCAAAAACCACATATGGATCAACCAGAGTCATTGCATGTGTGTTCTTTACACAAACCACATATGGATCCATTTGAGTAATTGCATGTTTGTTCTTATACTAAAACTATAAACCAGCACTAGAGTAATTGCATGTGTGTTCTTTTCCACAAACCACACATGGATCCACTAGACTCATTGCATTTGTGTTCTTTTCCACAAACAACTTATGAATCAACTAGTGGTCATTGCATGTGTGTTCTTTTCACAAACTACATGTGGACCCACTAGAGTCATTGTATGTGTGTTCTTATACTAAAACTAACACTAGAGTCATTGCATGTGTGTTCTTTCCACAAACCACATATCGATCAACTCGTGGTCATTGCATGTGTGTTCTTTGCAAAAACCACATATGGATCAACCAGAGTCATTGCTTGTGTGTTCTTTCCAACAAACCACATATGGATCGATTTGAGTAATTGCATGTTTGTTCCTATACTAAAACCACAAACCAGCACTAGAGTCATTGCATGTGTGTTCTTTTCCACAAACCACACATGGATCCACTAGACTCATTGCATTTGTGTTCTTTTCCACAAACAACTTATGAATCAACTAGTGGTCATTGCATGTGTGTTCTTTTCACAAACTACATGTGGACCCACTAGAGTCATTGTATGTGTGTTCTTATACTAAAACTAGCACTAGAGTCATTGCATGTGTTTTCTTTTCCACAAACCACTTATGGATCCATTAGAGTCATTGCATGTGTGTTATTTCCACAAACCACACATGGATCAACCAATAGAGTCATTACATGTGTGTTCTGTCAACAAACCACACATGGATCAACCAGTGGTCATTGCATGTGTGTTATTTTCCACAAACCACACATGGATCAAGCAGTGTCATTGCATGTGTGTTCTTTCCACAAACCACATATAGATCAACCAGTGGTCATTGCATGTGTGTTATTTTCACAAACCACATGTGAACCCACTAGAGTCATTGCATGTGTGTTCTTATACTAAAACCAACACTAGAGTCATTGCATGTGTGTTCCTGTCATGAACCACATTTGGATCAACCAGTGTCATTGCATGTGTGTTCTTTCCACGAACCACATATGGATCAACCAATGGCATTGCAAGTGTGTTCTTTTCACAAACCACACATGGATTAAGAAGTGTTCACTACATGTGTGTTCTTTCCACAAACCACTTATGGATCAATCAATGGTCATTGCATGTGTGTTCCTTCCACAAACCACACATGGATCAAGTAGTTTCATTACATGTGTGTTCTTTCCACAAACCACATATGGATCAACCAGTGGTCATTGCATGTGTGTTCTTTTCCACAAAAAACATATGGATCAACCAGTGGGCCATTGCATGTGTGTTCTTTCCACAGACCACACATGGATCAACTAGTGGTCTTTGCATGTGTGTTCTTTTCCACAAACCACACACGGATCCACTAGACTCATTGCATGTGTGTTCTTTTCCACAAACCACATATGGATCAACCAGTGGTCATTGCATGTGTGTTCTTTCCACAAACCACATATGGATCAACCAGAGCCATTGCATGTGTGTTCTTTCCACAAACCACATATGGATCCATTTGAGTAACTGCATGTTTGTTCTTATACTAAAATCATAAACCAGCACTAGAGTCATTGCTTGTGTGTTCTTTTCCACAAACCACACATGGATCCACTAGACTCATTTCATGTGTGTTCTTTTCCACAAACAACTTATGGATCAACCAGTGGTCATTGCATGTTTGTTCTTTTCATAAACTACATGTGGACCCACTAGAGTCATTGTATGTGTGTTCTTATACTAAAACTAGCACTAGAGTTATTGCATGTGCGTTCTTTTCCATAAACCGCTTATGGATCCGTTAGAGTCATCTCATGTGTGTTATTTCCACAAACCACACATGGATCAACCAATAGAGTCATTGCATGTGTGTTATTTCCACAAACCACACATGGATCAACCACTAGAGTCATTGCATGTGTGTTCTTTCCACAAACCACACATGGATCAAGCAGTGTCATTGCATGTGTGTTCTTTCCACAAACCACATATGGATCAACCAGTGGTCATTGCATGTGTGTTCTTTTCCACAAACCACATATGTATCAACCAGTGGTTATTGCATGTGTGTTCTTTCCACAAACCACACATGTATCAACCAGTGGTCATTGCATGTGTGTTCTTTTCCACAAACCACACATGGATCCACTAGACTCATTGCATGTGTGTTCTTTTCCACAAACCACATTGGATCAACAAGTGGTCATTGCATGTGTGTTCTTTCCAAAAACCACATATGGATCAACCAGAGTCATTGCATGTGTGTTCTTTCCACAAACCACATATGGATCCATTTGAGTAATTGCATGTTTGTTCTTATACTAAAACTATAAACCAGCACTAGAGTAATTGCATGTGTGTTTTTTTCAGAAACCACACATGGATCCACTAGACTCATTGCATTTGTGTTCTTTTCCACAAACAACTTATGAATCAACTAGTGGTCATTGCATGTGTGTTCTTTTCACAAACTACATGTGGACCCACTAGAGTCATTGTATGTGTGTTCTTATACTAAAACTAACACTAGAGTCATTGCATGTGTGTTCTTTCCACAAACCACATATCGATCAACTCGTGGTCATTGCATGTGTGTTCTTTGCAAAAACCACATATGGATCAACCAGAGTCATTGCTTGTGTGTTCTTTCCAACAAACCACATATGGATCGATTTGCGTAATTGCATGTTTGTTCCTATACTAAAACCACAAACCAGCACTAGAGTTATTGCATGTGTGTTCTTTTCCACAAACCACACATGGATCCACTAGACTCATTGCATTTGTGTTCTTTTCCACAAACAACTTATGAATCAACTAGTGGTCATTGCATGTGTGTTCTTTTCACAAACTACATGTGGACCCACTAGAGTCATTGTATGTGTGTTCTTATACTAAAACTAACACTAGAGTCATTGCATGTGTGTTCTTTCCACAAACCACATATGGATCAACCAGTGGTCATTGGATATGTGTTCTTTTCATAAACCACATGTGAACCCATAGAGCCATTGCATGTGTGTTCTTATACTAAAACCAACACTAGAGTCATTGCATGTGTGTTCCTGTCATGAACCACATTTGGATCAACCAGTGTCATTGCATCTGTGTTCTTTCCACGAACCACATATGGATCAACCAATGGCATTGCAAGTGTGTTCTTTTCACAAACCACACATGGATTAACCAGTGTTCACTACATGTGTGTTCTTTCCACGAACCACTTATGGATCAATCAATGGTCATTGCATGTGTGTTCTTTCCACAAACCACACATGGATCAGGTAGTTTCATTACATGTGTGTTCTTTCCACAAACCACATATGGATCAACCAGTGGTCATTGCATGTGTGTTCTTTTCCACAAACCACATATGGATCAACCAATGGTCATTGCATGTGTGTTCTTTCCAGAAACCACACATGGATCAACTAGTGGTCATTGCATGTGTGTTCTTTTCCACAAACCACACATGGATCCACTATACTCATTGCATGTGTGTTCTTTTCCACAAACCACATATGGATCAACCAGTGGTCATTGCATGTGTGTTCTTTCCACAAACCACATATGGATCAACCAGAGCCATTGCATGTGTGTTCTTTCCACAAAATACATATGGATACATTTGAGTAATTGCATGTTTGTTCTTATACTAAAACCACAAACCAGCACTAGAGTCATTGGATGTGTGTTCTTTTCCACAAACCACACATGGATCCACTAGACTCATTTCATGTGTGTTCTTTTCCACAAACAACTTATGGATCAACCAGTGGTCATTGCATGTTTGTTCTTTTCATAAACTACATGTGGACCCACTAGAGTCATTGTATGTGTGTTCTTATACTAAAACTAGCACTAGAGTTATTGCATGTGCGTTCTTTTCCATAAACCACTCATGGATCCATTAGAGTCATTGCATGTGTGTTATTTCCACAAACCACACATGGATCAACCAATAGAGTCATTGCATGTGTGTTCTTTCCACAAACCACACATCGATCAACCACTAGAGTCATTGCATGTGTGTTCTTTCCACAAACCACAGATGGATCAAGCAGTGTCATTGCATGTGTGTTCTTTCCACAAACCACATATGGATCAACCAGTGGTCATTGCATGTGTGTTCTTTTCCACAAACCACATATGTATCAACGAGTGGTCATTGCATGTGTGTTCTTTTCCACAAACCACACATGGATCCACTAGACTCATTGCATGTGTGTTCTTTTCCACAAACCACATATGGATCAACCAGTGGTCATTGCATGTGTGTTCTTTCCAAAAACCACATATGGATCAACCAGAGTCATTGCATGTGTGTTCTTTCCACAAACCACATATGGATCCATTTGAGTAATTGCATGTTTGTTCTTATACTAAAACCACAAACCAGCACTAGAGTCATTGCATGTGTGTTCTTTTCCACAAACTACACATGGATCCACTAGACTCATTGCATTTGTGTTCTTTTCCACAAACAGCTTATGAATCAACTAGTGGTCATTGCATGTGTGTTCTTTTCACAAACTATATGTGGACCCACTAGAGTCATTGTATGTGTGTTCTTATACTAAAACTAACACTAGAGTCATTGCATGTGTGTTCTTTCCACAAACCACATATGGATCAACTAGTGGTCATTGCATGTGTGTTCTTTTCCACAAACCACACATGGATCAACTAGTGGTCATTGCATGTGTGTTCTTTCAACAAACCACACATGGATCAACCAGTGGTCATTGCATGTGTGCTCTTTTCGACAAACCACACTTGGATCAAGCAGTGTCATTGCATGTGTGTTCTTTCCACAAACCACATATGGATCAACCAGTGGTCATTGTATATGTGTTCTTTTCATAAACCACATGTGAACCCACTAGAGTCATTGCATGTGTGTTCTTATACTAAAACCAACACTAGAGTCATTGCATGTGTGTTCCTGTCATGAACCACATTTGGATCAACCAGTGTCATTGCATCTGTGTTCTTTCCACGAACCACATATGGATCAACCAATGGCATTGCAAGTGTGTTCTTTTCACAAACCACACATGGATTAACCAGTGTTCACTACATGTGTGTTCTTTCCACGAACCACTTATGGATCAATCAATGGTCATTGCATGTGTGTTCTTTCCACAAACCACACATGGATCAGGTAGTTTCATTACATGTGTGTTCTTTCCACAAACCACATATGGATCAACCAGTGGTCATTGCATGTGTGTTCTTTTCCACAAACCACATATGGATCAACCAATGGTCATTGCATGTGTGTTCTTTCTACAAACCACACATGGATCAACTAGTGGTCATTGCATGTGTGTTCTTTTCCACAAACCACACATGGATCCACTATACTCATTGCATGTGTGTTCTTTTCCACAAACCACATATGGATCAACCAGTGGTCATTGCATGTGTGTTCTTTCCACAAACCACATATGGATCAACCAGAGCCATTGCATGTGTGTTCTTTCCACAAACCACATATGGATACATTTGAGTAATTGCATGTTTGTTCTAATACTAAAACCACAAACCAGCACTAGAGTCATTGGATGTGTGTTCTTTTCCACAAACCACACATGGATCCACTAGACTCATTTCATGTGTGTTCTTTTCCACAAACAACTTATGGATCAACCAGTGGTCATTGCATGTTTGTTCTTTTCACAAACTACATGTGGACCCACTAGAGTCATTGTATGTGTGTTCTTATACTAAAACTAGCACTAGAGTTATTGCATGTGCGTTCTTTTCCATAAACCACTCATGGATCCATTAGAGTCATTGCATGTGTGTTATTTCCACAAACCACACATGGATCAACCAATAGAGTCATTGCATGTGTGTTCTTTCCACAAACCAAACATCGATCAACCACTAGAGTCATTGCATGTGTGTTCTTTCCACAAACCACAGATGGATCAAGCAGTGTCATTGCATGTGTGTTCTTTCCACAAACCACATATGGATCAACCAGTGGTCATTGCATGTGTGTTCTATTCCACAAACCACATATGTATCAACGAGTGGTCATTGCATGTGTGTTCTTTTCCACAAACCACACATGGATCCACTAGACTCATTGCATGTGTTTTCTTTTCCACAAACCACATATGGATCAACCAGTGGTCATTGCATGTGTGTTCTTTCCAAAAACCACATATGGATCAACCAGAGTCATTGCATGTGTGTTCTTTCCACAAACCACATATGGATCCATTTGAGTAATTGCATGTTTGTTCTTATACTAAAACCACAAACCAGCACTAGAGTCATTGCATGTGTGTTCTTTTCCACAAACTACACATGGATCCACTAGACTCATTGCATTTGTGTTCTTTTCCACAAACAGCTTATGAATCAACTAGTGGTAATTGCATGTGTGTTCTTTTCACAAACTACATGTGGACCCACTAGAGTCATTGTATGTGTGTTCTTATACTAAAACTAACACTAGAGTCATTGCATGTGTGTTCTTTCCACAAACCACATATGGATCAACTAGTGGTCATTGCATGTGTGTTCTTTTCCACAAACCACACATGGATCAACCAGTGGTCATTGCATGTGTGTTCTTTCAACAAACCACACATGGATCAACCAGTGGTCATTGCATGTGTGCTCTTTTCCACAAACCACACTTGGATCAAGTAGTGTCATTGCATGTGTGTTCTTTCCACAAACCACATATGGATCAACCAGTGGTCATTGTATATGTGTTCTTTTCATAAACCACATGTGAACCCACTAGAGTCATTGCATCTGTGTTCTTATACTAAAACCAACACTAGAGTC